>OX465288.1:174016981-174684481 GCA_949987695.1 Merzomyia westermanni
GTGTTGAAGAGGACCCGAATGAATCGATTCGTCACCGTGCACAGCAATTGGAGCTTTGTCCATCAACTTTATGGAAGATTTTGCGCAAAGATCTTGGCTTGCGACCTTACAAGATCCAGCTTGTGCAAGAATTAAAGCCGCGAGACCATGCAATGCGTCGTGATTTTGGTGTATGGGCCGAAAATGAGATTGATTTCGATGCTGATTTTCATCGCAAAATTTTGTTCAGTGATGAGGCTCATTTTTGGTTGAATGGCTACGTCAACAAGCAAAATTGCCGCATTTGGAGTGAAGAGAATCCACATGAGACCCTTGAAACGCCATTACATCCACAAACACTGACTGTTTGGTGTGCTCTATGGGCTGGTGGAGTCATTGGGCCATACTTCTTCCGCAATAATGCTGGAGAGGCAGCTACCGTTAATGGAGACCGGTATAGAGCCATGATAACCGACTATTTTGTTCCCGAATTGGATGGCATGAATGTGGATGAGTTGTGGTTCCAACAAGACGGCGCTACATGCCACACAGCGCACGTCACAATCGATTTATTGAAGGAAACATTCGATGAGCGCATAATTTCGCGGAATGGACCTGTCAATTGGCCACCAAGGTCGTGTGATTTGACACCATTGGATTATTTTCTTTGGGGATATGTGAAGTCGCTCGTCTACACCAACAAACCAGAAACGTTAGGGGAATTGGAAGCCAACATTCGTGGCGTTATTGCCGACATACGGCCCCATATGCTCGAAAAAGTGGTTGAAAATTGGACCTGTAGAATTGGCTTTATTCGAGCCAGCCGCGGCAGTCACATGCCCGAAATCATATTTAAACATTAATGGCATAAAATTATCCTTCCAATAAAGCCAAATTAATGGACCTTAAAACGATTTTCTTGTGTTTTATTTCAATTCGAAGTTCTATACCCCTTAAAAAAACACCCTTTACATACAAAGAAAGTGTAATGGGGTTGCTAAAGGGCCAAAGGTGTGTTTAAAAATGTAGTCACAGAAAAATTGCAGATGTAGTTTCTTTTATAAAATTACTGCCCAGAGATGAGCCAACATATTTATATAAATATATATAAATATGTATACAGATGAATATATAGGAAAACTCTTTGCAAAATGTTCAAACAGGGTGGCAATTTCGTTTAATTTCTATGCAAACGAATTTCGCTTGAAAGTTCAATATAAAAAATTAGTAGCGAAATAATTTATGGCCGAAATACTGAAATGCCAAATCTTAACACCTTGTATGTTTTTTAATTTAAAAGATTTAACGAATACTTTTATTATTTAAAAAGTGTTCGAAAATTACCGAACGCCCTCTCAGCCTTTAACCCATTTGCTTCAAAAATAATATCTCTATTTGTTACCGCCGGTGGAAGACTTGAACACAAGAAAGGTCAAAGTAAGATTTGTTTGATGTATATTTTGAGTTTCCAATAGTAATTATCTACTAAAAGGAAGTAGTTAATTAAATTAAATTGTCGGAATAATGGGTTGTTGGGCTATCTGTTCTTTGATACGATCTTAGTGCTTCCGACAGATGGTGAATATATTATTAATATCTCCAAAATGAAGAGGCTAGTTGGCGTGCAAAGAGACAGACAGACATGGCTTAATCGACACCGCTCATTTTCCTGATTATTTCCATATACTTACCTCTTTTTTTTAATACTTAAAAAAATCGGACCAAAGCTGTTATACCATTTTATGTTCTGTTAAAGCCAAAAAAAAAAAAAACCTGAAAAGATGCTAACTCCATCAATTTTTTATACATTTTTAAACTTTGAATGTTGACAGTGTTTTGGATTCAATTGAGTTTTTTGTACTTCTAAAAAATTATGCTAAACTAGCTAGATTATCATTCCAATGATAGTATGATTTCAAAATTTTCTTTATGTTTAGCATTGTCCCCTCTATAGCTAAGATATGCAGATTATAAGCTACTTGAGAACCAGCCGGTTCTTAGGAAAATAACTCTGTAACCATACCCATACTCTTATTACTTTTGCGAATATCCTGTAAGATTGAAGCTATGCCAGAAGATGGTACTGCAAGTACTATTTTCCCTGTCCTTTGACTTCTGCTAAGATAACTATGGTAAGAAAAGTTTTCCCAGTTCCACCTGTAGCGTCCAGGAGCATAAGGTGCATTACTCACTCAATAATTTGCCTCCAATAAAGACCACGACATCTTTAAATGCGGAAATACAGTTATTTATCCCACGGTCGTCTGCTTCTATAATGGCATAACTCGAATTACGCATTAAAATTGTAAGAAATCTTATGACAGATGATGTGGATATTTATTCAATAGCTCCAGTGGATTCGGCAGACCACAAAATACCAACATCACTGCGAATAAATGTGACACTTTATCTGGAGTGTCGGAGGTAAACTTACCCGAAATCGAACTGTTCGTAATATAATTTTAAATAAACATGGATGGCGGTTTTAATGTAGGCGCAAGCCTTATTTTAATTATAAGTTTTAATATTTTATATACACATATAGTTATATTTGAACAAGCGTTTAAGATTTAATTTCAATGGGTGCTTCTCTCGTGCCAAAACCCGACTCTGTCGATCATCTTTCAAAATTACCGTTTTTAGTTGTAGAGTGTAGAGTTGTATTTTTATGGTACCTCTGAAGGGTTGTATTCTCATTATAAGTGTGTAATGTACGTGACAAATGCTTCATTCAAAGGACTGTCAAAAACGCTAGCTTCTTCGAGAGTTTCTTCCCAATGTTGAGCAGATTCAGAGCAAAGATAGCTTCTGCAGAGTCAACTATCGGGAAAGAATATATCGTATATCGAGGGGACTTTTCCAAAAAATAAGCTGTTAAAATTTGCCAAACATATTTTCAGTAGCCTTTGATCCAATTCCTGAAAAAAACCCAACAATTTTATTCAAGTATATATTAACAGTTTTTTTAACTTTAAAATCGAAATTTTTGTCTGTGTTCAAACTATCGGGAAAGAATACATCGTATATCGAGTGGACTTTTCCAAAAAATAAGCTGTTAAAATTTGCCAAACATCCTTTCAGTAGCCTTTGAGCCAATTCCTGAAAAAACCCAACAATTTTATTCAAGTATATATTAACCGTTTTTTAACTTTAAAATCGAAACTTTTATACGTCAAATTTGAAAATGAATCTTTCCTAGCACAGAAACATATAGGGGTATTTTAAAGTAAAATTTCATTATGAAATAGGTTTGTTTTTAAGTACTAAAATTTTTCGTCTGTGCTTGGAGAACAGCAACAAACAAAATATATTCAAGATTAGAAATTTGTTTTCTTCGCAACTATTTTTAATTTATTACTGGAATTTATATCACTTTAAGTAAGTGAAGGGGAATAACTATAAGAAGATGGGGAAGAATAAGGGTAGGGAGAGATATGCAATAAGGGGCAGAGACGGGAAGAAGAGGAATAGAAAAAAGAAAACCAATATGAGAAATGAGGCTTTGGGAAGGTAAATGGGTAGGGAAAGGCGAAGAGGTAGAGGAAAATTTAGCGAAAAGAAGAACTAGAGCAGTCGCAAAAGGCAAAGTAATATAATATGAACTGAAGGATAAAATGGTAAGATAATGCAGTTATTTGGGCAGGACATCAGTTCACAGGTCTCAGACCCGTGCGCACGGGGTGGTTTTAGGGGTTTAAACCCGCCTTCCCCCCAAAGGGTTTTTACCTACTGAAATTTTGATTACAACTGGTTTTCGGGTTTTAATATTATGTATACTCGTTTTTGAAAGTTCCCTAAAAATGTAGAGAAAGAAGATTTCCCGTGGTATCAGTGTATGGCATTTATTATTTTTAACAGCTGTTTCCCAGAAAACTAGTTTTCGCACGTTAGCTCCCTTTTCGTAGACCAGGTCACATATGTTATTAGCGAATTGAGTACAATTAACGTACCTCCCGCTCTCTTACTGACTTTTCGTACAACAATGTGCAGGTTTTCTCAATTGTTACTACTTTCGTTTTCGTTGGTACCACCGGAGCCTTGCGCATTTGCCCCACTACGGCCTTGGATCCAATTTTGAACCTGCTTCCAATCGACTTACACATATTATGTACAGCGACATAAACTGCACTGAGACTCAGGGAGGCTGGGTGCTGGAAGGATACTCAGCAAGGGCATAGTAGTATTCTTAACAATCTTCCAGCAGGCACGATGAATGCCAAGACAGATTTTTATCCGCATAAACTGAAGGTTGAACGCTGTGCTGCTACTATTATTCAGAGTAGGAATGACTGGAAGAGGGGCAGGATCGCAGTGGACAACGGCATTCAAATCTACAACAATGGGTCCAAGATGGATTCACGTGTGGAAGCCGGTGTTTTCTCGGAGTCGCTAGACATTGCCATATCATTCAGACTCCCCTCGAATTGCAATGTGTTTCAAGCAGAAGTTCTTGCGATCTTGCAGGCCGGCAAATGACTCAAGGACCAAAACATAACTGGTAAAGTCACTATTTTTTGAGACAGCCAAGCATCAATAAAGGCAATAGCAGCGCCACACACGAGTTCGAATGTGGTGCATGCATGCAAACAGATCCTGGCTGCACTAACTAACCTTGAACTATCCATTCTCTCGGTTTCGGGTCATAGCGGAATCGAGGTTAATGAGAAGGCTAATGAAATGGAGGTACCCTTAACAGTAGCCAAGGGGAACATTTAAAGGTACCACCGGAACAAAACACAACTGAAGTGGAGGAATACCACTAGTTAAGCAATATAAAGATCCATTTGGCCAGACTAAAGCAAAAAGAGGGCGAGAAGGCTACTAAGCAGGTCACGAGCTGACACCCACAAACTTAAAGCAGTCTGCATAGGTCACTGGGCGATAGGCACGCATGCGGAAATGATGGGAATTCCGTACTATGATCACTGCAAAACTTGCAAGGATATAGATAAATAAAAATGGCCGGCTCTAGCCAGAATTCGAATGAAATCCTGTGAAAATTCCTTTTTGGAAAACTTGAAGAGCATATCCGAAATAGGGATTCCAAAAATCCTTGAGTTTATCAACAACTCTGGTTGGTTCTAACAGATATCCGTACTACATCAGCAGGTTTCAACAAGTTTTTTTATGGCATCAAAACGGCTTCTAAAAGCTACTTGGGCGACCATTTTACCTACCTACCTAGTACTTTCGAAAAGGTTATCAGTAGTTGTCCTGAGGAGACTCCCAACATCAGCGTCCGGTAAACGACCTGACTATGTTGAATTAGATACCACCCCTTACACTCTCTTTCCAGTGCCTTTTATTGGTTAAAAGCACTCTAAGATCTTAAGATCAGCAGGTAGTCTGATATTTTACTAACATCGGTAATTCTGTGGAAGATACCACTACCGCCATACTGCCGTCATTTCCAGTGACGAATCCTGCGTTTACCATAGTCGTACATAAAATTAAGTCACGCGTTTATCGACGAGCGCCTAATGAAATCCTAACAAATTTCAAGGTGAAATCTCTAGACGATACTTTGAATAAAACTCAGTAAAAAAATACTCTACGAATCCAGTCGCTACTGCTGATTAATGAAAGGAAAAGGTGGACAAGCCGAAAGCTTTTGTGATGCCACTACGCATCTGTTCAAACATTTTTCCCAGGACTGGAATTCAAATCCGCACACCTGCGTTGATCATCAAGCGCTTTAACAGCATCGACCACCAAACCGTGCTTGGGTTTGTCGTTGTTTATTTAAGACTTCTTTCTTCTTTATACGTACATCCTGAACAACCTTTTTTTGTTTACAGTATATTAAAAGTATGAATATTTTTTACCCGAAATGAGAATTATGAACACTCTGAGAGTAGTAGTAGCCGCGTCATCAAATTATAGTTAACTCTTTGTAAGCATATCAGTTCATTTAAGCCATTTGCTTTTGGTAAGACTTGCCATTCAATTGCCACCTTAGGAGCTTTGCGCTTTTTTTTTATCCTTGGAAAAATTAATATAGTTAACACTGTCTTAACTTTCACTCCATGTTAGCCTTTCAAATGGGATTATTTATAACCAAAATGTCTTTAGCTTGCTGCCACTTTTGTTAGCAAAAGAAGCGTTGCCTCTTTCCATGCTTTCCTCAGTATTTTCTTGGAGTTTCTTGTTGCTAAAACTTTGAGCAAAATACTTTTTTAATTTCCAATTCAATCATGAAACATTACCGAAGCACCCAGCTCCTTTACAAACTATGATGGTATTAACCAACAATCATTGCGAACATTTTATAAATTATAATTTGTAATAACTGACGTAACTGACGGATATACTCAGACGGTTTCTGTGTCAGCGCTTCGGGATATATTTGTACTCATTTGGCGTTTATATCCTTGATTTTGTCTCTTCGTCTTCAAATGTCATACGCCGATAATGCTGCAAACACTAAATGACAGCAGTGACTGCGAGAAGTTGTCACTTTGTTGAATATTCGCACTTGCTGCAGTTCACAAAAAGCTTTTTTGATTTCTTTACGTAACTTTGAATACCTTAAGGCGATTTGCAGTTGTCAATTGATAACTTCAATTTGTCGTTTTAATGTTCACTTGAATGGCAGAATTCGGAAATTGGCAATGCCAATTGCAGGCAGTAAAACATAAAATGCGAGGCGAATGCAATTGGCGTTGGGTGTGCGATTGTGTATGTGTGTGTGTGTGGTGTGAGAGTAAATCGATTTTTAATGACATTGATATTCAAATCGAAGTAATTTGAAAAAGATAACTTGCAATTAGAAAGGAAATTAGTGTCTAGACAAAGATATAAAAGTAATTTTTTTGGTAAAAATTTACTATTTTGCTGCATTAAAAAACCACCCGCGTGTAATACAGTACACGTGATAGTGTTAATATCTTACTTTTTAAGGATCACCTCGGTATGGTTTTCAAAACTTTCAGGGACCATTCAAAAATCAGTATAATTTAGGTATTTTTTAGGCACTTTTTCGGAACCATTCGGAAATAGTCCTAAAATGATTCCCAAAAAGTTCCGTAAATATTCCAGAAATGGTCCTGCAAAAAATCTAAAAAACAATTCCAAGCCAGGAATGGGCATTTTAAAAAATTTGAGTGACTAGTGACGAAAAAATAACAAATAAAATTTTATTTTTTATTCAAAAAGATTTGAGTGAAATCTTACTGATTGTTTTTTCATTTCGGTACTTTTTCAGGGTAATTCCTTGAAAAAGTCCCAAATGACCCTTAAAACAATTCTCTAAACCAACTCTGAAATGGTACCGGAAAAATTCCAAAATTATTTTGTCCAGCAATGATCCCGAATTGGCATCAAATCAACTCAGTGAAAACACCTTCATACATACACATTATGTCTGTGCACATATGGGTATGATTTTGTTGTATCTCGATGTGTGCTACGCACAAAAGGTATATCAACTTTAGTCGCCTAACGGCAGTACGTAACGGCATAAACGGAACGAGATCGATATTGCCTCATGCATATCAAAATTTTCAGGACGAAAAGAGAAATTGATTAAGCCATGTCCGTTCGTCCGTCCGTCCATCTCTGAACACGATAACTTGAGTAAATTTTGAGATATCTTAATGAAATTTGGTATGCGAGTTCCTTGGCACTCATTTCCTAGCGCTATTTAAAATGGGCAAAATCGGAAGATAGCGACGCCCATTTTTTATCAGGGTGGCTGATGAAAGCCGCTACCAAAAAAAAATTAAATAACTTCTTTTCTATTTAATGAATCTGGTAAATTTTTTTTTTATTTTGCAGATTGACTTTTACATTTAACAAAAATGGATAACTGGGACACTGAAACAAGAATTTGGATTGCCCGCCGCTATCACGCACTGGAGTCCGTAGTTTCGGTTCAAAGAGAGTATAGGCGCACGTTTGGCGGCAATCCTCCGAGCAGATGGACCATAATAAGACTTGTAAACAATTTTGCCGAGCATGGGACAGTCAACAGAAGACCTTACCATCGAAACCCTTCAGTTCGAACGGAGGAAACAATCGCTGCTGTAGCTGCTGCCATACAAAACAATCCACGTGTTTCGACAAGAAGCTTATCTGCTCAAATAGGTGTAAGCAGACAGTCATTACAGTCAATTATGCACAAAGATTTGGACTTATTCCCATATAAAATTCAAATGGCCAACAAACTGAACGCTGCAGACTTGCCGATTCGCTTGGAATTTTGCCAGAAGATGCTTCAAATGGTGGAAGAGGATGGAAACATGTTGAACTGTCTTTTCATGTCTGACGAGGCCCATTTCGATTTAAACGGCAACATAAACAAACAAAATTGTCGAATATGGAGTGCTTCCAACCCACAGATACTCCATGAGACGGAATTGCATCCACTTCGTGTCACAGTGTGGTGTGCAGTTTCATCACGCTGCATTGTCGGGCCCTACTTCTTCGAAGAAAACGGTCACACCGTTACGGTTACTGGAGACCGTTACTTGAGCATGTTGAGAGAGTTTTTCTATCCAGAATTACGCCGAATGAGAATTTCTTTCAACTCTGTGTGGTTTCAGCAAGATGGTGCAGCTCCTCATATAGCCCAACCTGTTATGACAGAATTGCGATGAAAATTTCCCAATAAGCTGATATCCAGAAACTCCACATTCCGTTGGCAACCCAGGTCGCCGGACCTTACTGCACCTGACTTTTTCTTGTGGGGTTATTGCAAACAGGAAGTCTTCAGAGCAAAACCAACAAATTTGAATGAACTAAGGCAATCCATTCGAGAAACAATTGCGCCTATTCCTGTCTCAACTCTCCTAGCAGTAATGAACAACTTTTTGGTAAGATGCCGCACATGCATCGACGAGCAGGGGGGGGGATTTAAATTCCATTATTTTTAAAACTAATTAAGCTATATTTAATAAAATTTAATGAGCTTTAACATGAATAAAAGCAAAATGAATTTCATACACTGAAAAAAAAAATTATTTGAGTTTCTTAATGTAGCAAAATTCATCAGGCACCCTGTATACAGAATATTTTCGAAAACACAAAAAAAGTGATTACTCAATTTATAATACATCTATAAAGATAAAATTTGGTGAGTGCATTGAGATTGAGGCATAAAATAAATTTTTAAAAAACTTTTGAAAATGGGAGTGGCACCGCCCATTTTTGATTAAGTCAAATTTAGAGATAATATTAATCATAAATCAAAAACCGTTCAAGATATCGAAACGAAATTCAGCACGCAGGTTTCCAGGTATGCAAGGAATGTTCCAAAAAAAAATGGGCGGGATCGGTTAAGGTCTACGCCCACTTTTATATCAAAGATTTTGAAGAGGATAGTAGATATATTAAATAAGCAATAACTTTGCGTAAAATAGCTTTACATCATTTATATTTCACTTTTAAGGTTTCCGTAAACAAAGAACTCCAAAGACTTTAAATTTTCGAAAATAGGCTTGGGACCGCCCCTTTTTTGGTGGACTTCTCCACAAAACTTTTTATGCCATAACTCCGCCAAAAATTGATTTGTAACTGTGGGCGAAATCGGTTAATGTCCACGCCCAATTTTAACATAGTTCTGAAAAGTTTTTTTGTAAAACTTAAAAAGCGATATTTCTACAACTAAGCAAGTTATATCAATCAGATTTTGTACACATAATACGATTTTTAAGAAAAACTTGGCCCAAAAAATGTTGTCAATTTTGAAGAAGTAGGCGTGACACCGCCCACTTTTCCACACACAATTTCTGCTATTTTCAAAGGCAATCGCTTATAATTCAATATTGATATTTCAATGAAAATTGGTTAGCTGCTTCTCCTTAGTATGTATTATCTCTCTATCTCTATGGCGCGATATACAACAGGTATATCATCATAAACCTCCTAAGAGATTTTTGCGCCAAGCTTCTCTTCCAATTTGTCGTGTGCCGATTTGAATTTTCCCTACAAATTGGTGGGACCTACAGTTTTTTGCCGACTCCGAACGGCATCTACAAAGGAGACGAATTTTTGCTGAGAAGCCTGTCATGGCAGAAATACACTCGGAGAGTTTGCCAAACCACTGCCGAGGGGCGACCCCGTTTTGAAAAACTTTTTTCAAATCACTTTTGATGTTACCTGTACCAGGGCTCGAACCATGGACCTTCGGTGTGGTAGGCCGGCAACACTACCTTCACACCACGGCGGCCGCCATGGTGTATTGCCGTATGTATTATACGCCTGCCAAAAATTTGCCAAAGCGGAAAACACACAAGCAAAATATTCGGGCACGTAGTTAATAGCCCACTGCAATTGGGAAGTTATATATCTTTTTTGATTTTCATACCTTTCATGAACGTGAAATGTTTGTACGTAGGAGAAGAAAAATAGAGCTATGTACAGACTGTGTCGTGCCCAGCGAACTCCTGAACCTATCGTGAAAATTGAAGAGCAAAACAAAACACAAAATATGTGGGCGTGGCACCGCCCACTTTTGAAAAATTATGTAGATCTTGATTAAGTGACACATATATCCAAATATCATTAATTTAGAGCAAAAAAGTTCGGAGTTATATATATAGCCTGGGGCGTGGCTCCGCCTACTTTTTCAAAACTATATATTTTCTATGCTGTACCCAGTGAACCTAAGTATATATTGTGAAAATTTCATAAAGGTCGATTGAGTACTTTGTCGCCTATAAAGGACACCCTTTTTATATCTATTTTTGTTACGCACACAAGGTATATTACTTCATTCGGCATAAACGAATGAAGATATATATTTATTAATGTATATAAAAACGCTAAGGATGAAAAGTAAAATATCCGGGCAAGTAGTTATTACCCCGCTGCAAAAGCGTAGTTCTATATCTTTTTTGATTTTCATACCTTTCATGAACATGAAATGTTTGTACGTATGAGAAGAAAAGAGATAGTCCCATCAAAAAGTATAATGAAATGATCAGAAGGATGAGCTGAGTCGATGTAGCCATGCCCGTCTTTCGATACGTCTATCTGCCTCTACGTCTGTCTATTTCAACGCAAATACGAACTGATGGGATTGGGACTAGGTATATAATGCTCGGTTCCACTTGTACTTGTTTCAAAAGCTTGAATAAAAATTTAAATTATATTCATTACTCAAAATTGTTTAGGGTGGTCCTCTACTTTCGAGGCCTGAAATCGAGTGGTTTTTTTTTTGGAAATAAATTCCGAAGGATCTACTAAATGGATTTACAAAAAATGTTTTTTTAGTTTAACGTGCATAAATTTTACAATTTACAACATAAATGAATTCTCTTTCGAGAAAACATAGCCGATGTAACTATGATTACAAAGAATATTTAATTTTTGATTACCAACTTATTTATTACCAACGTATTAACCAACTGGTCATAATTTCACTCGAGCGGCACCCATGCAGTTTCAACATCAATTTAGTTAATGAAGTTTCAAGGTCAACAATAAATTTTTTTTTGGTATTCGATACAAGAATTTTGAAGTCAAAACATTTACCCTTAAAATAAAAAAAAAAATTTTAATCCATTCAGTAGATCCTTCGGAATTTATTTCCAAAAAAACCGCTCGATTTTAGGCCTGGCGAGTAGAGGACTCGCTTAAATAATAAATAAAATTTTATTTTTTATTTGTGTAGGTTTTTTTTTTCAAAGTGACCAAACCCTGTTCCAAACACTCCGTACTTCACTCCCAAAAATTTCCAAATACTTTGCCGACAAAAAATTTAACTATTCCAGAAACTATACAAAAATTTTCGAAATTGAACAAAACAAGCAATTTTTTTTGAAAATTTGTTTGATACTTTTGAAACAGTTTAAAAAAAAACTTAATTTCAACTAAAGCATTTAATAAGCTTCCCCTACCAGCATTCGATTGAAGAAGTGCTAGTAAACATATGGAAGTCAATTGATAACCAGCCATATTTAGTATGGTGGTCATACTACTGACAAAATTCGCTAAATACGAATAAAAAATTCCACTGTTTTATAAGCTGATTTAAATATAAAAACAGATGGGACGATGGGCTGGCACCGAAAACTTTAAACGTGAGCTTTGTGGTAGTAATAACTTTTTCACGACTTTAAAGTAATTATTACTTTGAAGTTTTATATTTTAATGACCGTCACTATTGCGAATTACTTCGAAGTTATGCTTTTTGCTGAATACGAAGTTCACGTAATTTATTCTAAGACACGCGTTTTTTTAAGAAGGTTTGGTGCGTAAAGTTCTTTGAAAGTCGCGGTTTCCACCCTACTACATCATTGCTTCGCAGTCATAACATCGATGGAACTTTGCCGTATATGTTATAGGAACGTCTCTGAAACTTTGTTGTTACCAACAAAGCATTCCCCATTTTGGTTGCAAGCAGATGCCTCTACACCTAAATTTACAACAATGATCGCAGCTTCGTATCAGCGACTCTTTGTGCTACTTGGGAACTAGGTAATTAGTTATTTAGTAGTTGGAAACTTTCGAAATTTATGTTTTTGAGTATTTTTATTATACAGGGTGGCTAATGAAAGCCGCTACCAAAAAAAAATTAAATAACTTTTTTTCTATTTAATGAATCTGGTAAATTTTTTTTTTATTTTGCAGATTGACTTTTACATTTAACATGGATAACTGGGACACTGAAACAAGAATTTGGATTGTCCGCCGCTATCACGCACTGGAGTCCGTAGTTTCGGTTCAAAGAGAGTATAGGCGCACGTTTGGCGGCAATCCTCCGAGCAGATGGACCATAATAAGACTTGTAAACAATTTTGCCGAGCATGGGACAGTCAACAGAAGACCTTACCATCGAAACCCTTCAGTTCGAACGGAGGAAACAATCGCTGCTGTAGCTGCTGCCATACAAAACAATCCACGTGTTTCGACAAGAAGCTTATCTGCTCAAATGGGTGTAAGCAGACAGTCATTACAGTCAATTATGCACAAAGATTTGGACTTATTCCCATATAAAATTCAAATGGCCAACAAACTGAACGCTGCAGACTTACCGATTCGCTTGGAATTTTGCCAGAAGATGCTTCAAATGGTGGAAGAGGATGAAAACATGTTGAACTGTCTTTTCATGTCTGACGAGGCCGATTTCGATTTAAACGGCAACATAAACAAACAAAATTGTCGAATATGGAGTGCTTCCAACCCACAGATACTCCATGAGACGGAATTGCATCCACTTCGTGTCACTGTGTGGTGTGCAGTTTCATCACGCTGCATTGTCGGGCCCTACTTCTTCGAAGAAAACGGTCACACCGTTACGGTTACTGGAGACCGTTACTTGAGCATGTTGAGAGAGTTTTTCTATCCAGAATTACTCCGAATGAGAATTTCCAAGCAGTAATGAACAACTTTTTGGTAAGATGCCGCACATGCATCGACGAGCAGGGGGGGGCATTTAAATTCCATTATTTTTAAAACTAATTAAGCTATATTTAATAAAATTTAATGTGCTTTAACATGAATAAAAGAAAAATGAATTCCATACACTGAAAAAAAAAATTATTTGAGTTTATTAATGTAGCAAAATTCATCAGCCACCCTGTATTCCTTTTGTTTTTTTTTCCCCCTCGGTATTTTTCCTCACGTTCACTTATTCTCGCTCACTTAAATCAAAAATTATGTTAATTTTTTCGTGTTGTCTGCAGGTGGTACGTGGATTTTATCCAGCGGTGCACACACTTAAAAAAAGCATTTATATGTATGTGTGTGTCTTGAAAAGGTTCCTAGCTCTAGCCCATATAAAGCAAGAAAAATATGTTCATCGCCATACGAATAAAGGTAAATTCACTTGATAACATGTTTTTTTTTGTTTGCTACATACGTGCGAAGATGTGTATGTGTGTATGTATATACATTAGCAATAACACCTCTTTATACACATTTACCTATATATATATACTTACATATGAGATGTGTGTACTTAACCACAAGTACAACAAAGATGAAAAGTGGAAGTTTTGTGCGCTTATACTGCGGGCAATAAATTAAGCCGCAGGACGTTTTGTGCTCGCATGTCCTTGTATAAAATATCTACATACAGACAAATATCAGATTGCCGCTTAAAATCACATTTACTTGTAGAGCTCTACAGCTACATATTTTGCTTAAATCTCAAGGATAATTCGCATCAAATGGCAAAGATTTTTTATCATCACTGTAGATATACTTATTTACTTTATGTAAGCACACAAAAAGGAAGCGTGGGCATGCTTGATGTCATCTATTAAATGTAGATTTTAAGAAAATTAAATTTATTAAAGATTGACGTTATTGATGAAATAAATAAATTTATGGAGCTACTTAAGAATGTATGTGTGATCGATTACACAACCTTTCTCTTAAACCATCATCATTTTTCCTCGTTTCTTCAAAAATTGCGAATGTGCAAGGCCTCTTTATAGTACGGAGGAAAAGTCAAATTTGAAGTTTTATGTTTTTAAATTTGTCATACCTAGTTGTGCGGAGATATATCGTATATCCATTGTTTGCAGCGACCTTAATGGATCGAACTAGGTATGTATTACCTGCGATATGCTCAAGTTATTAACATCAATAAAGTTGCTTAAAATTAGTATATATTACCTGTATAACTTTTTTGTAATCGATAGTAGCTTGGTGTTGAATATTGCTGGTGTGGGAGGGTAGGCATACCTACCTTTCTGTATAGAAAATATTGAGAAAATAAAGAGGCTTGACAAGTTATTAGACTTGGCGGTTTTTGATAAGAATGTTGTAAAAATTATGAAATATTGTGCGTCTAACGGAAAGCTCTACAATCAGGAAACCACAACCTTTGCAGTCAAACTAACTATATTTATTTATTTAATTGAAAACCCGGCCACGCTTCTCTGCATCTCAGAGCTTATAACAGACTGAGTTCGATTATAATCATTATATATCCGAAACCAGTTGAGACATGTAATTTAAGCACATCGCCTATCTCAGCACTTATTAGAACGTTAAAGCATTTTGGTCGATTACTCCGAACCGGTTAAGCTACCGAAATAAGGAATATCCTAAATTGTGAGTTAGACGCCTAGTAATGCAAGGTTTCATTCGAATATATTCAGCAGTTTTTGAGTGATGCGGCCAAACAAACAGACAGACAAAAATTCTAAAAACTGTTGATTTGGATTCTATTGGCTTAATAATGATGTGCCTCGAATATCTGCAATGTACAGACTAGTGATGTTGCGAATATCGGCATTCGCATTCGCAAAATTTCTGCGAATGTTTTGCGAATATAAATATCAGAAAAAAAGTAATTTAAAGATAATACCAGGTTAATAAGACTAAAATCCATTTATTTCCAATGTATTTTAATGCATGAAAAAGTAACTCAACTAATAACATATGATCAAACTATAAAAATATATTATTCAACGATAAACTATAAATATATGTAAACTATACAAACAAACAAAAAATTGTAGGTTCTTAAACAAAAATACTTCTCTGTTAGAAAATAACGAGTTAATAATTCAAATTCAGGCACTGAAATATAACAATAAATCGCAGACAGCTTCAAAGAAACCCCTGGGACTGACTGGTTGCAATAATCGCAATCACGTATTGGCTTCGTCAATATGAACCAATGAATCTATGACAAACAAATACGTGCAGACTAAAAAAATAGAAGCTTTTTCCTCAATGTTTTTTAATGTGCATTACAACGTGAATTATCTTGCTTGCTTTAAGTTTCGAATGCTCAATTTTAATAAATTTGAATATTGTCTTTTGGTGTGTGAACGGAAATTACATTGGAGATGTCGTTTAAAAACCAAACCTTATAGTTATTTTTGGTAGTTTTTTGGAAAGGTGGGTAATTATTTTGGTATTGCCATTGTTATAATTTGATTGAAAATTTCTTTAATTTTGCAATATTCGAACACTGCAAATAAAGTTGCATAACCAAAACAAAGATAACAATAGCCATTAGCCGTGTTCAGTGACAAAACTTGCAAAAAAGTGTTAGCAAAGTGAGAATGACGTAAAACCCTCTCGAAACGCTGAACAGGAGTCAGTAAAAACTTGCACCAAAACATCTGTTGCCATTTTGATTGGTTAGTAGCTCGAATTTTTCAATTTTTGTTGTTGCTTTCTCATGTCACCATCAGCTGTTATCACTTTCAAGTTTTACTGAGTGAAATTCCCCCAGCAGAAACTTGCAACTCTCTCTCTCAATGAAATGTCAAAATGCGCTCTCTCGCTGCAAATGTTCTGTGTCACCTAACACTTTCCTATAAAAATTTTATAAAATTTTTAAAAATTGTATCCTCACCGAACACAGCTACTGCTCTTATTCTATGTCTATCACTGTGCAGTCACAGTCTTGGATCAAAATAGCTGCGACAAGACACACTGTTCATAAAAAAACTAGCTCTAATTTCTACAGAGCACTGTGAAGACACATATTTTTTATACCACTTTGGTGCCAATTTCAATTATTTGTGAATTTTATGGGTCAATATTATATTATTTAAATTTGTTTGTTTTAATATTGAATGCAAACTACCCTGCGTTGGTTTGTGTTGTGGGGCTTCGGAGGAAGTTGCGATACTTGTAGACATATACTCTGGCGAGGAGGGCCAGGTTTATCGAACGAGACTGCATAGCCCTACACAATTATCGACAAATTTGAACAAAAACTGAATGTTCGAATTCGGATTGTCATTCGCGAATATCATTAGTGTACGAGTATATTCGCATTCGCATTCGCGAATGTTCAAAAGGTGGCATTAGTTTCATCACTGGTACAGACATCTGCGTGTTAGAGTACTCGACACGAATGTACCTACTGCCATTGGTGTTGTGGAAGCCTGCCCAGCCGTCACTGCAATGGAAGTGTTCTACAGTAATTAAACCATTTTCTTTTGAATTCCTTTGCATTACTAGATTCAACATCATTTGGTAGCTCATTAAAACATTTAATTATTTCTAATACAAATTATATTTGTCTGTTTCGGGCTTATAACCAGTAGGTCGATTCTGTAACTATTTTAAAGCCACGTGTTAGCGTTAACTTCGCTTAACACCATTTTTAACGCTTTTCCCTATTCACTAACTTTTAACCACACGTATTAGCTAACACTTTTCGTGTGGTTAGCTGTCGCGAATTATTTTCGAGGTGTTAACAATACCATTAATATATTTGCAAGTGTTTTAGTGTTGGGAAAAAGTAAAAAAATTAGTTTTGAGTTTTTTGCATGTAATTTAGTGCAGAATATATGACGGCGAAAAGAGAAGTATTGCCATATTTTATCACCATCAAGAGTCAGCTGTTTAGCGGCGTTAAAGGAGAGATACAGAATCGCATTTTCGTTAAGAACAAACGCCAAAATTTGGCGATAAGCTTAACGCGTGGTTAAAAGTTACAGAATCGGGCTACAGGTAGGTTAAAATCATTTTTGCTCAAGTGTTTATGGTATACATCTTACATATTTTGTATTGCTATTCAAATAATCCCGAAAAATGACCTCAATAACATTATTTTTGTTTCCAATTTCAACGTATATTTGTTTTATGCTTAATCAATTGAGATTAGCAAGCATATCTCTAACCAGTATCGGTGTATCTAAAGAAATAATCTCAAAGCCCAATTTTGTTGTTTTTTTAGTTTGCAGAGTTTGAATGTCTTTCACACTAAAAAAAACGGACAGTATATAAAATAAGTTGAGATTATCATTAATTTCGATATACTCGTATAAGTACCACTGTTTATATCTAGAGTTTGCAACTCGTTGCTCTGAAACTTCCGTCTTGATATTCCCATAAATTTTCTTTTTGTGATATTAAATTTTAATCAATTCAGACATAGCCAAGCATAGACTCTGTTTGGATCCGTTTGTAACTTGATACATATTTCAGTGATATTCTCCCCTGTACAGAACCTTGCGGAAGCCCAAAAGCTACATCTCTTTTTCTGACAGAGATGATGCAATTAGATTTCTTTGATTTCTATTTGTAATAAAGTTTTGGAACCATTTAAGTTCCATGTGTTGCTACATTATACATTTTTTAGTAACAACCTTGGATCTATCGTTTCGAAAGCACGTTCTAGGTAAAAAAAAAACTATTGCATGTTTATTCCTGCTCAAATATTTTTCACTGCTAGCTACAACCAGGTTCTGAATGGAATGTATTTTGAACAAACCATATTATTGCGGTATAATAATTTTATTTTCTTCTAGGTATTTAACGCGCTACTCTTTAACTGTCGTTTCTAGAAGCTTATCGTCGGATAGTAAAATATTAATTGGTCTGACCTCGTCAGTACTTATGTCATTCTTAAGTTTCTTGACTGGCACAACTATGGAGGTTTTCCAAAAGTGAGCAACTGTCAATTAGAAAGTCTAACTATTATCACCAAATGCAATGAAATAATTGAAACTTGTTTTTTAAGTAAGTACATTTCACTTAGTTATAAAAAAATGTATCCAAAAATTTCACCCAAATTAACCTAAATTTTACCAATAAAATATTTTAAAATATTATTGTAAAATTTTTATAAAAATATTCGAAAAAATTGATTTTAATTGGTCCAGTAAAACTCTAAAATTTAAGAATAATATCTGAGCTAAAAATAACATCTATTTTGTTTTGAAAAATGTACGAAAATTGTTATCGAAATAATAAAGTGATCGTGGCTTAAATGGGTTTGCGACCCTGCCCATTTTTTACAAAAGTTTGTTCCAACGGTCATACTAATTTGCAAAATCTTCATGGTTTGTAAAAACATTTCACTCCTATATTACGTGAGGGTTCATTTCGTTTTTATTTTCCCATGGCCGTCATTGTGCAAGGCCCAGCACACGACATGCCTTCAGCGAACTGCCCTCAGAGACGATTGCCTCTCTTCGCTAGCGCTAGATACCCTAGCTATCATCTTGCACCTATATAATTCATGTTTTGAACAGTGCTCAAACGTAATATTTCTAACCCACTAATATAATCGAACCAAATTACACAAAATTTTGTTCAGATACGAAGATGAAAAATTGATAAAAAGCTCTAATACAAAATATAGTTGAACGAGAACATTCTTATAGATTGGAACTTAAGTGTGCTCTGCCCAATTTACAAAAAACCATTTCGCAAAGCCCTCTAAATACAGCAAAATCTGTCTTTCAAAATATACTTAGCGAGTTCTTCGAAATACTCTCTGTATTAATTTCGAAGCACCTTATACGGCTACACTAAATGACACTGAGCAATGTTAATAGCTCCGTGTGAGCCCTTTGAAGACAAACTAGGCTTCAAATAAAGTGACTAACTAAATGCCTTATCTGAACTTATTAAAGAGAATTTGCTTTGAAAAAAAAAAAGCCATTAGATCTCGTCCTAAAGCTATGTGCTCCTTCTTTAATGATAATGGCCAGTAGTACATCAAATTAAAGGCCCTCGCAGTCCTGGTCCCACTTAGCGAATAAACAAACGAGAACCGTTCAAAAGCAGTTAACATCAAACAAAAAACCAATTGTCTATGCTTTCTGAACTTTGCACCCCTACATTTATCAGCAAATATTTTCAAAAGTCTCGTTTTTTACGATATAAAATTTATTTTTCTTCAGCTGCAAACCACTTAAACCAACGAGAAGTGCAAAATGCAATGGGGTATTATGAGCATGTAAGTGGAACAACAACACTACATTAAATAAATTCAAATCCCCTCGAAAATGCCACAACATCCTGACATTCCATTATCTTAACTCAATTTGATTTGACTTTACTAAACTCATCTCATCTTATCTCAACGAATTGCTACTCAACTTAACTAAACTCAATTGAAGTTGCATAGGTTTCACTTGGCTTTAACTAGAGTTTGTGTTGGCGGTTTGTACTTGTGTGTTTAGTAGCATAGTAGCAATGAAATTCTAACGTACCATCGCTAATGATCTTCTTCTTCAAAGCATTAACTAAAATGCAATTTACGCGTAGCTGCAGCTTGTGCTGTTTTAGTAGCTATTGTAATTTCTTAGGTTGTTTCAGAACGCAACGGTGTCTTGTCAATGCAAAGTCTTTGCTTTGTGCGTATGTATTGTGAGACTTTGCTTGCGAAAGTTCATAGCGGGTGGAGCAAAAAGTTATAGGAACTGGTGGATGGTTAGTATGGCGTTTGAACTGTTTTAGCCTAACTCGAATAGTGATACTTGTTTCGCTACATATTCTATTGCTGAGCTGTTAGGCTTAAGATGACGAAACAAGTATAATTATGCATTAATTTATTAAGTCCAAAAATTACGGCAACTTGTTTTAACCTTCATAGAGCTTTCGGGTCAAATTTGAACCATTTTGGAAAGAAAATTGTTTTTCCCTGAAAAGTTTTTGGTTAACATTTCTAATATTTTATGACTTTTATTTATTTTCGAACCTAAATAGGTACTAATGATTGTGGGCTCATATATTTACGAATTCCCTTCCTACAGACTTTTTAACAAATTTGGTCTTCGGGTCAAATTTGATCCCTTTGTAAAATTTGACTATTTTATTATTATTTGTTTTTCTGGGCAGAATGCCTTGCTTAACAATCATATTGGGTACTTGTCTGAAGCACAATAGTTGTGAACTGTTGGCTCAGCTGATTAGTAGTCACTTTCAGAAGCACAACGAGGAGTTGCGTTCCACAAAACAGTTGGAACTGTGTGTCAAAAAGGTGATCATAAAATGTTTCCGAAGACGTTGTAGTTTTGGTCAACAGTTTGCTCTACTTTGTGCTTCGAAAACGTGCTCATCGACGAAATGCCGCGTGCTCCAACGTCGGTAAATTTAAAATAAATGGAATGTGTAGCTCTTGATTTGGCAGCTGGACTAAAAGGTAATAATGTGACTGCAGACAATTTTTTCACATCTTATCAGTTTGGACAAAAACTACTGGAAAAACACATCACATCAGAGTTATTAGCAACTAAAGGAGTACCTAGATACCTTGGTATCTTTCATCCCGAAAAAAAACCGGTGTTTTTACTCAGCACTTTTCATCATGACTCAGAAATAAGTAATAGCGAAGATAAAAATCCTCAGACAATATTGGATTACAACAAATGTAAAGGAGGTATAGATACGGTAGCTTAAGTATTGTCCGGTTATACTTGCAAAAGAAAGAGAAATCGATGACCCGAAGTTGTATTTAGCAATATGATAGACATATCAGCGCATAATGCTAATAACAGCTTCAACGAAAACTGTCTTTCCAAACGCCGACACTGGAAACTGTAGTACTGCAGATTACTGAATCTGATACAAAACAACGGAACAAGGGCTCATTTTTCTCAGGAAATCGTGAAGATAATTCATGATTTGGATCAACAGCCGTCTATTTCAACAAGATCGGAAAGAAGTTCATATAAATGTACAACAAAAAGAAGTCGATGTCAACTATGTAAGAACTCAGATAATAAAACTGCATTACTCTGTACTACCTTGCAAAGTTTGTATGCAAGAAGCATTTTAACACGATTATTTCATATACCCAATGCAGTAATTAAACAAATTAATAATATTCAAATTTAACAAATGAATACATTTTTTTTCATGGGAATTAATATAATCCATATTTTATTATTATCACATACGCTGTATATTCCTTGTTTGGTTTTAAAAATAAAAATAAAAAGGTAAATAAATGCCGTTAGGAAAATAATCTTTTTTTATTGATTGGAGCCAAATATAATATGCGAAATGAATAAATTTGTTAAATTAATTCTATGCCATACATTTAGTACAGGGGTCAAATTTGACCAGAGGAACTGTAAAGACGTTAATTTTGGAGAACTTATGAAGGTTTAACAATTTACTTTAATAAATTACTTCATAAGATTTATCAAAAAAGGGGTATCTTAGAATAAATTCAATGTTAGTCATATTCACCAAAAAGCATAAGCTCAAAGTAAAAAAAAACAATCAACTTGAAAGTTATGTTTACTACAAAGTACCAAATGCCCACATAGCGTTACTTTAAAGTTGTGTAAAAGTTATTACTACCAGAATTTCCATGTTTAAAATTTCCAGTGCCACCTCATAGTTACATCTGCAACTTGTTTTGTGAATCAGTGTTGCCACCGCTGTGGTTTTAAAGTTAGTGGGTTTTATTCTACAACAATGGACGAAGTCATTTTTAGGAGCTACCGGATTCTCTCAGTGCTTGGTTATCAGTCTATGCACATTTCTAGCCATTAAGCTAACAAAATGTTCGAGCTTATGGAAGCAGATTATACAAAATTATGTGCCGTGTTGCCGGGTTTAATTTCTATTTGTTTACTAACATTTTCTCAATCGAATGTCTGTGTGGAAAGCTTACTAGTGTTTTATTGGTTAAATGCACAACAAAATAAAAATTGTTTCAAGAAATTTTTAATTTAGATAATAAATAATAAACCGTTTCTGGAAATTCTACAGATCTCGACAACTTTACTCATACTTTATTATTTGGAATATTTCATAATTATAATTGCATGCAATGCTCATGGAATAAACGAAAGAAATAATTACAGCTTATGTCGCTTAAACACACTGATAATAGGGCTAGCTCTGCAGGTAGTGGAGACATTTATATTACTATTGAATGTTACTTACAAGTTCCATAACTTTAAATGGAAACTGGATGATCCTAAAACGTCATTGAAAGTATTACAGCCACTAAAGAGTAGCTGCAACTTCAAAGTTGCATTTAAGTATTACAGTTAGTCGACGCTATGTCATTTGTCACTTTCAAATTTTGAAAGTTAAAGGTTGGCTTACTAGTAATCATGACGTTCTCAAACCCGGCAATGCTACATGAACCCAAAATTATTTTAAAGTAACCATTACTCGTCGCAACTACCTCGCAGCAACTGCGAATTTCTCAAATAAATTTATTTATTCATTAAAGCCATACATTTTGTGGCAGTTACGTAATCGATACACGCTATGGTTTTAGTTGGGTAATATTTTTTTTTGTGTTATCCCATATTTAATTGTAAAAAGTAGGGGATGGGAGAGGAGTGTGGTGGAGTAACTTATCGTGGGCCAGGAATGGCTTAATCAATTTCGCTTACTCAACAGCGACTAGCACAACTGTGTGATGCAAGGGCAACCTCTGCTATACACCTCTTTTTCTTTTATGTATAACTTCTCTTTTAACGCTGTTTACCAAACAAGTTCCACATAAAATGAAATTGTACTCACAAACGAGTTTAAAATGGAATATGGCAAAGTAGACTCTTGTTTTCAATTTATGTACATTGAGCTTACAAGGAAGTTTGTTGTCCAATACATTACCCAATGATATTATTTGGTTAGAATAGCACTTTTACTGTCACGAAGCTTATACTCATAATGACGTCACAAAAAGTTCAGAATACTATATTTTTCTGTTTTGATAAAATTCATGTGGACATATATTTCTTGTGAAGACTTTTTACTCCACCCGATATATGCGCGTGCTTGTGAGTGCTTTAGTGCGTGACTCTAGGTGACTATGATAATTACATTCAAACTTAATGTAGGTGGCAACAACTATGTCATTAATGTTGGCTTCGAGTCAAAGTAGCACGTGCACATCCGGCAAAACAACGTAACTGTATAGATGTATACTTGAATACGAGCATAAATATAAACATGATTAGCAGCGAAAACGTGTTCTTACTATGGCCTGACTGAAGATTGCAGCATTATGACGGCAATGGCATGGCGTTGTCAGGATAATATGTCAAAATTTGCGTGCAAAACTAATGCTTTAATACATTTGTATGCGTTGTCATACCGCTTTATGCAAGTTTAAATATATCGCAGAGTTAAATTAACTTATGGTAAACTATCTGACAACTTATGACAATTGCAATTCTAGGTAGTAAAGCGTGCGATCGCTATTTCCGGGAAAGGAACTGATGTTTTTCTATTAGAAATATGATTACCTCATTTCAGATGTTCATGTGAAAGATTAACTTGGTTCGAATTTTCGCGAGAAAGTTTAGCTCGTTTTAAAACCCTCAAACTTCTCGCTTAAAAAAATTCTACGTTTACGCAGCTAGAACTTTCGTTGGTTTTGGCTCACTTTTACACAGACTTTAAAAAACACATTTGGACTTTTAGTGGCCGATAATCATTTTCGAATAATCAATTAAGCGTGACTATAAGCCTAAGTTTATTTCAGCGTTTAATAAGAAAATAATGAAGAAAGAAACTAAATAAGTAAAACTACACCACTACTTTATTTTTAGTAAATACCCTGCATCAGACAAATTATTGTAATCGATTAATCGCACATTCCTAGTTACAAATGCGACACATCTTTTGAGCACTTGTCGCTCCTTTCTCCATCTTGAACATTTGAAAAATGTGCGTTCGACATTTTCTTCATCTGCATCTCCATACACGTGGTTCAGACCTTCGACTTTCCCATTTTATAAAAGTACTTTTTGCAGAACACGTGCCCAGAGAGCGTTTGGGTAAAGAAGTAGTTAACCTCGCCAAACTTTCTAGTGCTTAGTTCCTTTACTTCAGTAATAAGTCTTACTGTCCATCTTAGTCTTCTTCTTTGCAGCCTTCTTCTTTTTCTGCCGCCGGCTAGAGGCCACTCAGCCCAAGCCACTCTTTCGTACATTTCATAACGTGGTTCAGCTGCGGCAATGTCGTTTACGTATCCGACTAAGAAGGTACTCATATGGTATTTCTAAAAGACTTAATCGTAGGTCAGGGCCGAAAACTGAAGCTGTGCTGCTCCGCATGTGATATTGTTGTCTCTTAAATAGCTTCTCACGCTGTAGAAAGAATTTTTACGTCTAAGACTGCGTAGATCACAACTCGTCTATATTACTTATTACGTTGCTGTGCTGCCTCCACACTAGTAAGACTGCCTCAATTTTGCCTAAAGTGTTTCTTTCCGGGCCGTGTTGCCTGGACGAAATTCCACCTATTTCTTCTATTACGGCTGCAAAATGTGACTTTAGCAGCCTTTCAACAAGTATATCTGCCTCGATACAACATGCATCACGCCCATTATGCAGATACTGAATCTCCCTTGTCCTTGGCTTTTAGTACAAGGTGGCGCAAAAGTAAGCTTCCGATGTTCAGCATATCGGTTGTGACACGTGCAGTGTGTGCTGTTGCACCGTCTTGTTGGAACCACATGTTTTCCAATCACAATTCATCAATGTGCGGCAAAAAGAACTCGTTGATCATTGCTCTGTAGCGCTCATCATTCACAGTAACCGTTTGGCCCCGACCGATTATTGGTCAAATAAATAGTCAGCAATATTCCGCGTTCTGGAGCAGTGTAGCGTAACATTGTTTATAAACGTGTATTTCGCATGTGTTTACTACACAAATGTCAAAACAGAACTGACTTTAAGGGCCAATCGCAAAATTTATAGCATTTTCTGATAGGAGGATTACTTTTGCGCCACCCTGTACTTGTTGCTGGTTCATCCATATTTTCGTGAATAATGAGTTCATAAGAAACATCCAACAGGCCTCCAATTTTGTGATTCCTTCGATGGCTTTTGCTTGAAATTTACTTATGTGAACAGTATTTCTAGAAGTATCCCAAAAAACTGTATTGCTCGCACTCCCTAAAAAATCGGTATCAAGGAAGCGTACCGAATTCACATTTGACAAAGGACTGTCAATATCATTAGTACATTGTTTAGTATTTCATATCCCATTCTATGAATGGATGCGCGTACTGAGCAGAGCGAAGTACTGCTATAACAACAGTAATAATAATAATAATAATAATAATAAAATCATAATAATAATAATAAAATAATAATAATAATAATAAAATAATAATAATAATAATAATAATAATAATAATAATAATAATGATAATAATAATAATAATAATGATGATGATGGTGATGATGATGATGATGATGATGATGATGATGATGATGATGATGATGATGATGATGATGATGATGATGATGATGATGATGATGATGATGATGATGATAATGATGATGATAATGATGATGATGATGATGATGATGATGATGATGATGATGATGATGATGATGATAATGATGATGGTGATGATGATGATGATAATGATGATGATGATGATCATGATGATGATGATGATGATGATAATGATGATGATGATGGTGATAATAATAATAATAATAAGAACAATAGTAATAGTAATAATGATAAGCAAATTAGTTACAAATATAGCGCCGTAATGAGCTTATTTAAGTTATAAATAGGAATGAGAAGGACCACCTGATAGCCTGACGAGAGAAGGAAACACTCCTCCATCCGACTATGATGAAAAGAGGATGCAACTTATGTTACTTAAAGATAATAAAACGCGGTAAGATATTCGAGAAAGGATGAACAGAGTTTTTGGAAAGCACACATTAACTCTTATGCAGAATATAGTTGGACTATTATAAGCCTCCAGAGTGGAACTAAGTTTGCTCTGCCCAATCCACAAGATAGGCGATACCACAAATCGTGCTACCGAAGGCGGAATCAGTCTCCTTAAAAGAGAAGATAATTCGAACAGCACTGGTACAATCTAATAAAAAATCGTCAAGTTGCTGGCTTTTACGGATGATATTCATATTATTGGCCTTAAAACCCATACTTCAAGCTCTTTATCATATTTGTTTAATCCACATATTGTGATTGTTAGTTTGGACAAGTTTCTTTAGAAAGCATGCCTTTTCAAAGCTATTGGGCTACTTACAACAATTTAAAAAGTGAGGCAATATCTTAACTTATTTACATTATTTTACTCTATTGCTAGCACATTGCTGGAAAAACTATATATATTTCACATTTTAAGTCTCTTGCCGTTTTAATTTCTTACCTTTGTCTATTTCTTTATTTGCAGTTTCCACTGTCGCCGTTGAGGCTGTGCTGGGGCGCACCGCAACGCTGCCATGTGACATTGAGCCGGAAGCGAAGGATGACAGAGTTTATATGGTGTTGTGGTTTCGAGAGAGTGCTGGCAAACCACTTTACAGGTGAGTGAGGAAGCTAAAGAGCACAAATAAAAAAATTAAAAAAATGCTATAACGAAATATGTAGGTATAAAAACAAAGAATTTCTGTAAAATAAGTAAAAAGCGTAATGAAGGTAGCTAAACCGAGACAATGGCAACAAAAAATCAGAAAAGAGGTTGCATCCTGCGAGTGCATAAAACAATTGCTGTGAGGTTGGTGTAGCGAGCAAATCGGCAGTTCATACTCGTGCCTAACGTCGTTATGTACAAGGGGTAAGGGGAATTTAACCTAAGCGTGGGCAAAAATAATAGTAGCACAAGTGGAATTTAATTGGATGCGGCTGTCTGCTTGTAGCTGTCAGGCTGAAGCTAAAAGAGTGTGGCAAACAAAGCTGTAAAAGCGTACTCGCTTATGTATGCCTTGGGGAATTAATGCGCACACACGCGCTTATCTTGAAGCGCTTCTACCTATCTATATACATACAAACACATATGTATATGCGTACACAGTTCGCTCTTGCATTCATCTAAACCGCGTTTTCAGTATATCACAAAACAATACCGTCCTCTTTTTTGTGAACATTTTTTTATACGTAATCAACTCTACTGATTTCAATCTATCGCCGTAACTCTGCTCTTACACGTAGCTAGCAGAATATACAGTATATCTTTTACCTTTCGTAATTACGGGAAAGCTATATACCGATTGATTAGTAGGCAAGAAAGTACAAATCTTAAAAATAAAACTAAAACATAAAAACTGAAATATTTTATAATATTCCCAGAGATTCTTGCACGAACTCGACCCCCGAACTGCACTCAACTTTTTATTGTAAAAATTTGTTAATTAACCTGTAACGTACATGTAGGATTGCTCCAAGTAAATACAACCCTACTCCTAAATACAACCGTACATAAACACCTGACCGAACAACTTAACGAACGAAAGGACAGCGTCGACGCGAATGACGATAACGAACAGTTCTAGTTTGAAACCTATATCGCGCGCACGTAAAAAGTAAAAACCTAAGTGCTAATATAATTTATTAAACTAAGTACATCTAAATTGAAGAACTCAACAAAATAATCTTAAAATACTAACTAGATCTAACTATTCGAATTATTAAAAATGTGAATTAAACTAAAAAAAAATTACGGCTACATTAATTTCAGACCCACATACATACATACATATATTGGCCAACAGCCCTCAAATGGATGTTTTTTTGACCTTCTAAACGATCTGGACCTTCAAACAAAACGTGCCACCCGACTCTAGCCTTTGCCAACTTACACCAATTGAAACGCTTAGGGATCGCAGGTTGCTGTTCACTTGGTCTTTCCATATTGCAAGACGGGTATTTTCAGCTACATTTAGAGTGTGATTTTTGTTCTTCGCTGGATTTCTAAGCTGACTGTGGCATGCGTGTCAAGGGGCGAATGCGCTGACTCTTTGCATGATGACAGAATGTGCTTCGTTTTATTCTGGTGGGATTCCAAACCTGCAGCCGTCGGCTTTATTGTTTTTTAACCGCGATATTGCTACTCGTTTCTCGTTATAGTCGGGTGGGAGACCACTAGTTCAATCATCTTCGATTGTGGGGTCGGTTACTTCTCTGTGAGAAGTGCTCCCTTCACAATCTTAGCACTCTTTGTAACATGCAGCGCTATATATTTATAGCGATCCAAAGAGTGGAGACATAATAAAGAATCTATTTATTTGCCTAGAAAATTTATGAAACAAGTTGTGAATTTTTGAAATAACCTGGATATTAAATAAAAATTTAGTTTTTGTGGAAAATGATATACTCCTTTCCAATTCTAATAATAAATAACAAATCATTCAAAAATTTAGTGGCGACACCACACGAGTCAGAGTCAGTTAGAAATAGTCATAGGCTAAAGGAAAGCAATTGAGCAGTCTATTCTCTCACTACTGTGAGCACCAAATAAATAGTGAGTAAGATGCTCTCGCAATTAGAAGTGAGTAAATTTTAGTCAAAACAATTTTTGCTGACTACTTCTTCTAAAGCTGTCAAACTATCAGCGGTTGTGCATTTGAAAAAAGAAATAAAACATGTGAGTAAAGTGAATATAGCCGACTCATGATGTACTCGTAAACAGCACTGCCACGCAACGAGTCACTGCTTCTCGTTAAAAAAATTCTATTTTTTAAGGCGTTCACTCCTTAGTGACTGTGAGTAAATGAGAGTTGTTAAGTGAATTTGTTTGGTGTTTCATAAGGATAAAGGCAAATCTGACTACGGCGCAAAGTGTCACGGCGACTTACATAATCAGCCCCTTAATTGAAAATAAAATCATCGGGAAAGCTTAGGATACGTAAAAAATTTTCCTAAGAGCTATTTCACTTTACCGCTTCATGTTCATGAAAGGTATACAAATTTTGGTTTGCGCTTTGAGTTCGAACACAAGTAAGGATATCTTGTTTGTGTGTTTTTAGTTCTTCGTTTTTTAGTTTGCGGTTTTGAATGCTCAAAAATTTTTTTGGGAAATTTTGCGCAATATCTATCATGCAGTATTGCATTTATTCCACTCTCCACTGTATTTCGCGTTCTCGTTTAGCTTGTTGCATTCGTGCTTAAGGGTTTTTATGTAAAACCCAGAAACTAACGTATTCTCATATACCCTTTAGCAAACATACTACATGAATGAAGTGAAGATATCCATAACATACATATGTATTTACAAAATAAAAAAATAAAAAATTGGTTTTGCATCGATTTATTGAAAAAGTCATTCTTAGAATTCCATAAACAAAAAAAAATCCAAGTTATAGTAGAAAGTATCATAGTATGTATATCTAGTTTCGTTTTATTATGTCATAAGGTGATAGTTTTAGCAGGTTTAAAATGTATTAAATCTGCTTAAAAATTGGCGGGTTTATTCACATTTTATTTGAAAGAAATTGACTTCTGTATTGATGAGGTTATGGGAGGCAGAATATTATTTAGGAAAGACAATTTTGAAAACTTCCCACCAGAGACCTCTTGCACATTGCTCCAGAGTGGATTGCCTTCCCGATTGTCGTCTCTTTTGCGGTCCACGCTCCATCGTGAGTACCTGAATCAGCGATTTGTATAGTATTCATCTACATCACACTTTCGATTCTGTATAAGTTTTTTTTGAAGTGCCCGTTTCTTGAGAGTGGGTGATGTACTGGCTAGCCTCATCACTGTTTCCATCTCTCAACATTCAGTTTATTATATTAGGTTCTTGCTCTCAAAAAACTTCTTTGTTTTTATAGCCAACATGTCTATGGGTATTGTTATAGTTGTGGCCAAAGGGGTTATTTATCATAACTTTTCTTAACATTAATTTGGATTCACACATTGGAGCTTGATGTCTATTAGCAATTTTTTTTTGCTTCTTTTGATTGACCTGCTTCTTTTTTTTTTAATAATAACGTTTTATGTATGCAATGAAATTCATATATATGCACTATCTTTGGTTTTCCCCAGTGAAAAATGTCATATAAGGAGAGATAAGTGTTTCCAGCACAACTAAGATCGGGATAGTGCAGCATTTTAAACTATATTGTCCTGTCGGCACCCCGTCATATTAGATCAATGGTTTGCAAGTGGAGTTATTTAATCCACTATCTCTATGACATAAAATTCCGGAAACATAGTTCTTTCTGGCCCTGCCTTGAAATTAGCTTCGATGCAGCTTCGACGCCTGGTAGAATACCGGAAATTCATACGTGCCAGATATATTTCGGTAGCAATACTTTCTCGTGCTAGTTCCAATATCTTAGTCTCAACAGCACAGAACAGCTCTTATTATTAGCTTAGTTTTAGATTTAATTTAAACTCAAATATTCCTACGGAACACTTGATAGCTAGCCGTGATTAAAATTTTACCGCCAACTCCGTAGCAAGGGCTTATTTCTATCGACTCATGGAAATACCACTCCTTAATACCATTTTAATACCTTCTTGGTATTACCTCTATCTTATCTTATAACTTTCAACGAGCTATTCTTGTACATTTGTATATCCAGACTATCTCGAAAAACGCTTTGGTATGTTCATAGTATAGCACATTCTAAGAATTTTTACCTAGGTAATGCCACAGAGGATATTTTTAAGGGGTTGCCACCTATCTGAATTTATTTAAAATGAAATGAAAAAAGCCAATATGGGTATCAAATTAAAGGTATTTTCCTGCGTATTAAAAACATTTCTAAGTTGGATACCTACTTTTGTTCGACAACAAAAATCCGGCAAGGAAGTACATATAAAGAGAATCACACTCATCCAAGGGGATGCGGGGGGTACCATGCAACATCATTAATTTCCAGTAAGGCCAGCATTTGCCATGACTGCGCATAAAGCTCAGGGACAAACTTATCAGTTTGTAGGAGTGGAGGTAAATTAATCTATGTTCATGCATGATATATTATATGTGGCGTTTTTAAGAGTTAAAAGACCAAATACGTTAAAAGTAATGCTTCCGTAAGAATATCAGAGATGTACTCGAAACATGGTATGGAATGAAGTGTTGGCTTATATATATGTATTAATTATAAAAAGTTATGGATAATTATATCTGAAAAAATAAAAAAGAAATCAAAGAATATTGGCCGATATAAAGAGAACTAACCGACAAATATAACCATGTGAGCTTATTATTTCTCGATTATTTTATTATAACAGACATCCTCTAACCATACAATTCAGCAATAAATGTTGTAAAGAATTGCCGAAAATATGGCGAAAACTTTTCTAAGCACCCACCAAGGTATAGTTATGTGTATTCAAACCCTCCACTGCAGTGCACTGATGAGTTTCTAAAGCAACCTATGAAAATGCCTAACAAAGCTCGGTCGTCCAGGTACTATATTTAATGACTAGTATGTCAAGCGTGAGGCTGACTAGTATGTCGATTGGTATGGTACTTATGCAGAAGCAGGCAATTGGCATGCTTAATATGACCATAGCAGCTCCAACTACACAATTCTTCTTCTTTTAAATTAAATATTTTACGCTTTTTTCTTCTCTTCAACACCCGTTAAAGGTTTTTATTTATTGACTATCCCAATAATAGTAAAACGGAAATCGATTTGCTACCCGAAATTTCCCATTATCCGCCAGTGTAAAACATTTTGTAAGAGAATCCTGTCAGTTAATTGTATACAAATAATTTATACACAGTTATTTGTTTAACATTGACCTTCGGTGACAGCTGTGCTTTACTATGCATTGCTCTGTTAGTGACCTCAGCGTAACATCTTTTACTTTGTTTTTGGGATAAAGTGCTAGGTACGCATACAGCAATATGCTCTTCAAGGCTTCGTACACATTTTTGGCTCGTAAGTATTGTTTACGGCTTTGTGTCGACCTGTAATTTATAGTCACGGAGCAAAAAGTCTAATATATTGCACATTATAAACAGGCATCGATGTGTGCTTTCGCCTTGTCACTTTCGCTTAACGAATAACTTGTATAACCTTTTTCTGGTTTTCGGCATATTTTCATCTCATTTAAGCCAAGCGATGATGTGATACAGAAGAAGTGCTTGTATAAGTGTGCGGAAATGTGCTTAGGCTTCTTGTAAGTGTATTATAGAGTGCCTATGTGTTCTCAATTGAAGACAGTAAATTGTTTCTGCCAAATGTAGTCGGGCACACGCATAAGAATGAGCAAATGTGCTTACAGTGATACATTTATTGAAGAAATGTCTTTACTGAAATTCACCCATGTGTTGATAACTTATGTGTAGATGTTAGAATTGGCAAAGTATTTTGTAAAGAAAAAAAAAAACAATATACACTCAGAGAAAAAATTTTAAATATTGAAAAAGTTCTTAACCCACAACTTAAGTTTGTTAGAAAATAGTTTTCAGCACATTACTGGTTAATTTGCATTTTTTGAGTTGAAGGAAAGTCTAGCGATGGATTATTCCAGAATTTGGCATGACATAATTCCAAATGGCATCATCCCAAGTACAAAAATTGGGAATATGATACTCCTCCTTCACAATCAAAAGTAAAATAAATGCAGTATGACACTCCTTAAGTTTCATAATCCCAAATAATTTACTTGGAATTACAGGAGCTGCGAGAGACATAATCCCAAAAAAGATACGTAATAATAACGCTTATTAACTAGATCCAACACTGGCTTCGCGATCCGCAGTTTTTCCAAACAGAATCATCTTCTGGGTTTGCGGCATTGGCCACGTTTACAAAAACTATCCATAAGACAATCCAGAGTCGGCTGTGCCATCCACACTTTTTCTGCACAGAAGTAAAAATCTGTTAAATTTTTTCGACTTTTCAAACCCAAAGGCGTCATTATCCTAATTGGAGTAACAAGTAAGGAAAGGGCTGTCTTCGACTGCGCAGAAGACTTTATCCCTTTCATGAATACGCATCACGGTTTTAAGTGTTCGATCCTTACTTACAATTTTTAAAAACTCTGCAAAACTGTTAATTTAAAGATATATAGCGTAACATATCTAAAAAGTACTAAACCTGCAAAATTGTAGCCTCCTAGCTTTGTAATTGCAAAATTTATAGCCCAAAACCCATTTATCGAAACCGTCGATTGTATGGGAGCTATGCATTGTATTGTTCCGATCTTGTTGATTCCGACAAATGAAGTGGCGCCTTCATACCAAATTTCATCAAGATATCTTAAAAACTGAGGGACTAGTTGCGTTCAAACAGACGGAAGGACAGACGGACAAGGCTAAATTGACTCAGCTCATCGCCCTGATCATTTCGATATACTTATTGGTGGGTCTATCTCTTCTTTTTCTCATACTTACAAACATCAGATCAAAAATATAATACCATTTCATGTTCATGAAAGATATAATAACACAAAACCCACAGTGCTATAACCCCAAGTAAAAACAGCAACACAGTTCTGTAAGAACGACCTATTTTCCGATGCAACGGATTATTCCACATCATAGCAGTTGTTCTACAGGGATAGCTGGAACCTTGTACTAACCTCAACGGTGACCCGTGGTGAGGGAGAAATATGCTTTCCCTGTTCGATACCTCGCGATGCAATGTTCAGTCGCAGATCATAAATCAGGTGGGTGAGGTGGGTGGAGAAAGTATCTACTACTTGTACCGTATACAGCTTCTCGCTGAAAATTTTCCTTAAGTTAATATTTGTTGAAATGTAGGATGCCTTTGAAAGTGTAGTGAGCATAATAAAACATTCGCACATATATATCCGCCAACGACAAAAATATCACCGACACGGAAACATAATATATTTCGTTATTTGGATTTGTAATATCCGAAAACGTTATGAACCTTATTTCCACGTCTTTTTTGTTTTCTTTGCTACGGAAATAAGAAATAAAATGAACATACGAAATCTGATGATGCCGCCCCTGCAGGTGAAAAATTGAATAAGACTACTTATGAGAAATCGGTGAACAAATAAAGCACAATATGCTAAGAGGAATATATGTATACAGATTTAACCAAATATGTTATAGCCCATTGTATGCATGATGCAATAATGGTACATAAGTGTCAAAAATAGTGGAGCGATTTTTTTCTAAATCTGACAATTTTCAGTAAAAAAAAATTTCTTAAATTTAAGCAAAAAGTCTGAAGTCTTAAGTTTAATGTTAAAGAACTAAGTTGAAAAAGGGAAAGTTTCTGATCGCCATTCACCTGGGAATGGCCAGAGCGATTCTTTTGCATGCGGTTCAAGCAGCTCACTACTTCCGGGCTTTGCGCCCAAGTATCCTCTGGGCAACCACCGAACACCCGTTTGGTGGTGAGCTAAACGTGAGAAGGCGACAACCTGGTAAGGCCACTCCGACATAATCGGTTTAAGGGCTTGCTGGGGGTACAAACAGCAGCGTCTGATCACCATGTGGTGCGGCTGCAAGCGGGCGTCTGTCTTGGATCAAGCGGCTCGCTATACAAACGTGTAATAGAATTCAACCTCCCGTGAAACGGGTTGTGCGTTGGGTTTGGGACCCACCACATAAAACAACGTTCCAATGAAATTCAACAACAAAGCCTCGGATATGAGAACACCTTTTTTGGATGACAACATCCGCAAACGAAATAAGGATTACGAGATAAGGGCATGCACCTGTAATGTCCGGTCCCTTAATGGGGAAGGTGCTGCTGCCCGGCTGGTTGAGGTTCTAAGAAAAGCAAAAGCTGACATCACCGCCATACAAGAGATGCGATGGACGGGGCGAGGAGACACCATCAAACCACCTTGCAACATCTACTGGAGTTGGCATGAAGACAAGCGCAGATTCGGCGTGGGATTTGTGGTGGGAGAGAGACTCCGTCACCGATTACTGTCGTTCACACCCGTGAATGAGCGTCTCGCTGCAATCCGCATGAAAGTACGATTTTTCACCATATCGTTTATCTGCGCTCATGCACCGACGGAAGAGAAGGACGACGTGGAAAAGGATGCATTCTACGAGCGCCTGGAAGAAGCATACAAGCGCTGCCCCCGTCATGATATCAAAGTCGTGCTTGGCGACTTTAACGCCAGGGTGGGTAAGGAGGGTGTATTTGGCCCCACTGTCGGGAAGTTCAGTCTCCACGATCAGTCTTCGCCAAATGGATTCAGGCTGATCGACTTCGCCGGTGCCCGAAACATGGTCATATCCAGCACCAGGTTCATGCACAAGAAGATCCATCAAGCTACATGGCTGTCCCCGATCGTAAAACATGCAACCAGATCGACCACGTTGTGATAGACGGACGGCATGCTTCCAGCGGTTTAGATGTTCGCACAATACGAGGACCTAACATCTCACACCTGCTCTCCGAGAGCACAATTCAACCTAGTGGAATGCATGAGCAGTGGGATCATATCTCAGGAGCACTCCGTACCGCAGCCGAAGAAGTAATTGGATTCCGGCGAACGCGAAGAAACAACTGGTATTATGATGAAGAGTGCCGCGCTGCAACGAAAAGAAAGGACGAAGCCTACAAGGCAACGCTGAGATCGAATGCAACGAGGAGTGTGTGTGAACACTACCGCGAGTTGAAGAGGGAAGCGAGGCGGCTTTTCCGGGCGAAAAAAAGAGAGACAGAAAAGCGTGAAATAAAGGATCTTGAGATGCTGGCCAACGGGAATAATGCCCGAAAATTCTATCAAAAAATTCGGCGAATGACAGAAGGTTTTAAACCCGGGGCAAACTCCTGTAAGAATGAGAACGGCGACCTGGTGGCCGATGTTCAGAGAGCGCTCAGAATATGGAGGGATCACTTCTCTGCCCTTTTAAATGGAGAAACTGAGCAAGAAACCAGAGAAGATGCCGAACCCGAGCCCACAATCGAAGATGATGGAATTGACGTTCCACAACCCGACTATAATGAGGTGTGAATAGCAATATCCCGATTGAAAAACAATAAAGCAGCTGGCGCTGATGGTTTGCCTGCTGAGCTATTCAAATACGGAGGCGAGGAGCTGGTAAGGCGCATGCATCAGCTTCTATGCAGAATATGGTCGGATGAATGCATGCCTGAAGATTGGAATATAAGTGTTCTCTGCCGAATCCACAAGAAGGGCGATCCTGCAAACTGCGCCAAATCAGCCTTTTGAATATCGCATATAAGGTCCTATCAAGCTTATTGTGCGAAAGACTGAAGCCTGATGTGAACAGACTGATTGGACCTTACCAGTGTGGCTTCAGACCTGGTAAATCTACCATCGACCAAATTTGTACAATACGCCAAATCTTGGAAAAAACCCGTGAAAAGAGAATCGACACACATCACCTCTTTGTTGATTTTAAAGCCGCTTTCGATAGCACGAAAAGGAGCTGCCTATATGCCGCTATGTCTGAATTTGGTTTCCCCGCAAAACTTATACGGCTATGCAAAATGACCTTGAGCAACACCGCCAGCTCGGTCAGAATTGGGAAGTACCTCTCCGACCGTTCGAAACTAAACGAGGTTTCAGACAGGGTGACCCCCTATCGTGCGATTTCTTTAATTTAATGCTGGAGAAAATAATACAAGCTGCAGAACTTAACCGCGCTGGAACAATATTTTATAAAAGCGTGCAACTGTTGGCATATGCTGACGATATTGATATCATTGGCCTTAACAACCGCGCCGTAACTTCTGCTTACTCCAAATTAGAAAAAGAAGCGGAGAAAATGGGATTGGGGGTGAACGAGGGCAAAACGAAGTACCTTCTGTCATCATGCAAAGAGTCAGCGCATTCGCGCCTTGGCAACCAAGCCACTGTTGGCAGCAATAATTTCGAAATAGTAATGGACTTCGTTTACCTGGGAACCAGCATTAACACCAACAATAATGTTAGCCTAGAAATCCGACGAAGAATTAATCTTGCAAACAAATGCTACTTCGGACTGAGTAGGCAATTGAAAAGTAAAGTCCTCTCTCGACGAACGAAAATAACACTCTACAAGTCACTCATCGCAGCCGTTCTGCTATATAGTGCAGAAGCGTGGACACTAACATCTGATGAGGCGGCCTTGGGAGTATTCGAGAGAAAGGTTCTTCGAAATATTTGTGGACCTCTACGCGTTGGCGACGGCGAGTGCCGAAGAAGATTTAATGATGAGCTGTATGAACTTTACGCAGACGCCGACATAGTTCAGCGAACTAAAACACAGCGGCTTCGCTGGCTAGGCCACGTAGTGCGAATGAGCGAAGATGCTCCAGCCCAGAAGGTATTCTTATCGGCACCCGCCGGTGGAAGCAGAGGAAGAGGGAGACCACCACTCCGATGGAAGGACCAAGTGGAGACCGATTTGCGATCCCGCGGGGTTTTCAATTGGCGCCAGTTGCCGCAACGAAGAAACGACTGGCTAGCTATGTTGGACGGTCAAAATCGCCCAGGCGGTTAGATGACCATTTAAAGAAGAAAAAGAAAAAATCTATCATCTAACTGAGTTTCAGGTTTCACATTTTGAAGGAGACCTATATTATAATATGTTGATGAATGAATACTAGGTGGACCTGTGCGCATCTCGCTGTAAAAATATGTAAGAAGAAGAAGATGGGGATACATAAAAACATACCCTTCGAGAACACGATGAACGAACAACACTGAAACTATTTGGTGAGTAAGATCACACCCTGTTGGCCCATAAAAAGCAATAAATTAGCGACGCATTGTAACTAGATTATTTTCAAGTGTTGTACAGTGAACTAATCGTTGAGTGACTTAACTTTCGAAATTGTACTACAGTTGTTATTACTAAAAAAAACTAGTTCGTATTTACCGATATTGGCTATATAGTGATCGAACCCAGCAGGAAATAATCGAAGAATCATTGAAATGGTTACAAAACCTTTCTAGTGACCCACCCGTCTGGCCTCACATAAAGTGCAGCTGATTTCATTTGATGTTCTAGCTAAAATAAATACCACGCAAGATGTCGCAACAGTTGCGGTTAGCTGTGTTCAGCATAGTTCTAGGCGCCAAATTCTTTACTTACGTTCACAGTAGTGTCGTAGCATAAAACGATTTTTTTTGGATCCATTAACGCCTTTTCGTTATTTCAAAACTTACCTTAATTTTTTGAAAAAAATGGAAATATACTGTGGCTTTGTGTTTTAGAAAATACTTTTTACTATTAAAAATTTCTTTGGAGTTCATATTTATAGTCACTTCTAGGTAGCAAATGGGTATACAAATAAAATTTAAGCGGCAGTTCAAACAAACGATGTAAATCAAACCGTAAATAGTGATAACAAAGGAGAAAGGAGACTTCGAAAATGTGAGATTTTGTGCGAGTGGGTGTGTCTTTATTCACCTGCAAGTTCGTATCAACATGTCGGAACAATAAAAAGTGTGACATTAACTTTCGAATGCACAGCGAGAAAGTACGTTATAACGCAAAGACGTTCAACAACAACAAATAAGCACAACGAAAAACAAGTAAAGAAATTCATATTCGGTTGAAATCGTACCTACCACGTGTTGGCCTGCCTTTGCCCACAAGAGAAAAGCGCACACTTCTTTGCTAAAGAGATCTACTCGTTATTGTAATTGTAATTTAGGTTAGAATTACTGCTAACGAAATATAGCGGCACGTTAGAACGAGTACAGCTAAAGTAATATTTCTGGTGAATGTTACTAGTATAGGTCAGGAAGAGTGCTAGCAATAGTAACGGGTGTAGGTTAGAATGCGTTATAGAAAATGCAACTAGTCCAGGTTAGAAAGTTAGAGAATATAAGGTGTATTTTACTAAGAGTGATAGAAAAATCAATGGCCCTAAATAATATAACGAATGCTAGTCAAAGTAAAAAAAGTTTAGGTTAAAAATAGTTATAGAAAAATTTAACGAGTATACGTTAGAAACAGTGTTAGTAAAAGTAACGAGTTTAAATAAGAAGAAAAATTATAGAAAGTAATTAGTGAAAGTCATAACGAGTGCTGATAAAGTAATGATTTCAGAGAATATAACGATTATAGGTTAAAAGGAGTGCTAGGTAGAGTACGGAGTGTAGGTTAGAATGAGTTATAAAGAATGTAATGATTAGAAGGACTATTGGAAAAAATCAGACGTTTAGAACGGATAGAGAGATAGAAAAGTAAGGAGCAGGTTAGTAGAATTGAAAGGAAAAGTAATGATTTCAGAGAATGTGACGAGTATAGATTGGGAGGAGTATGAGTCAAAGTTACTAGTTTAGGTGAGAAGGAGTGATAGAGAATGTAATGAGTGTAGGCTAGAAGGTCTGCTCCAAAAATTCAGAAGTGCAATTTAGGATTAGAGCTAGAGAAACTAACAAATGTTGGTTAGGAAGAAAGCTAGAGAAAGTTAGCAGTTGAAGAAAGAAGGAGTGTTGCTATATCCATTATCCGTATACTAGCTTTTTGACGATGTAGGCGTCCTGGAGAAAATGTAAAATTGATTAAACGTTATGATTTTGGTAGATTTAAGGTTAATTTCCAAAAACCACGACACAACAAGCGACTCCTTCTTGATGCAGATCCGCCTTCTCTCCCAAGCTTGATGGAAGATTAGCGTTAAGAAGTACCCTTAGTACTGTAATTGCTTGTAGTTCCTGTAAGCGAAGGAACGTAATATACCCAGTAAGCAAATAAACAACTGAGTATATATTATCGTACATGCCCGCCTACATACTTCATGAAAACACTTCAAAGAAAGGTGACATAACAACGAATCAAACAATCAAGACAAAAACAATGCAAACAACTCTACTCAAAAGTAAATTACAACGCTGCGTGTTACCCACAGCATATTTTCATGTTAGCTTTTTTTTGGGGTTTTTTATTCTCACGCTTTTCTTTTGTTACTGCCCCGACGTTAAATGTTTTGAAAACGTCTTTTGGTTGCTGTCAATGGCAACTTCACCCTTTTGATGTGCTAGCAGCAGTCTTGATGTGAAAGAAATATGTTCACATTGCCTTAAAGCATTACTTCGCTTAGGTGGCCGCGGTAACTCAGCGAAAATTGAATTACGTTGATGGAAAATTTTGGCTACCTATGTTACAAATTTTCAAACATTCCAATGCGTTTGAAGAGGGTGGAAAATAGTAAGATAATTATACCTTTCATGAACATGAAATGGTATTATAACTTTGGTGCGATGTTTGTAAGTATGAGAAGAAGTAGAGATAGACCACCAATAAGTATACAAAATGATGAGGGCAATGAGCTGAGTCGATATAGACATGTCCGTCTGTCCGTCCTTGTGTCTATTTGTTTGTTTGAACGCAAACTAGCCTCTCAGCTTTAGAGTTATCTGGCTGAAATTTTGTATGGGGACGCTAATATATATTAATCATTTGTCGGAACCAACGAGATCGGACCAACACAACGTGTAGCTCCCATACAATCGATTGTTCCGATAAACGGGCTGTGCGCTGGTAATCTTGCAATTAAATATCTAGGAACATGAAATTTTGCAGCTACAGTACTTATTACATATATAATGTGTTTTGTGACCACAGTTTTCTCAAGTCACGGGAATTTGTGATTTAAGAATTTTACGTTAAAAGTTTTTGATTTAAAGTTAACAACTCTTGTTTAGTCTAAAAAGTTTTCAACTGTAACTATGAGCGTTCATATTAAATTAAATAAGATATGAAAAAGAAAATAACAATTCTAACAATAACTTATAATAACTTAATTATTATTCTTGGCCTTTAGCGCAATAATAGTAATTAGTACTTTAAAAATGTACACGCCGCAACTACAACAGTTCAGTTGAATTGTTGGTGTTAAAAATAAACAAAATCGAAAAGCACAGCCGGATTGCCAAAGGCCGTAATAACAACACTTCAATTGAATTTCTAGTAAACAAATTAAAAAAATTTAAAAACTTGGAATCGAAACTCCTTTCGAAAAACTTTTTATCTTCTGTTATAAACACTTTTAAACTTATATACAACTTTTAAACTTTCCAGCCAAGGGGACTTCCAGCCAATTACTCACAAATGGAGTCATTCCGAATTACATTTTTAGTGCTATTGTGATTTAAAAATTCGCTTTCGATCACGGAACGTATAATGTAATTCGACCCCAGCTTTTTACCAAAAAAACCTCAGGCTCAGAAAAAGGCGATCAGAGTCGGCATAGGAAATATAAGTACGGCCATTTGATTGGAAAAATTAAGTGACACGCCACAAATTGGAATTACTCGTATCAAATTTTTAGTATAAGAATATCTTACTACTTTTCACTGTTCACAGTTCCATTTTTGGCGATGCCTGCCCTATACAGTAATCTGAAATTTTCGGCAATAACACAATATATTTTTTTGTAAAAAAGTTAAAGGTTTGTACCATTTATACAGTGCTCTACCATATTAAAATAAATATTATAACAACCAATACAAAGTGATATTCTTAAAAGTTTATTATATTTGTATGTTTGGCATAAAGTTTTCAACTTTGTAAAAATAATATTTCAAAGCTCATATATAATTTATATTAATTTAATAAAATAAATATTATATGCACATTCAAAACGTGCAACACTTTTAGTTTAAGACCAATCAAACAGCTTAGCTGAAATATTGATTCTGAAAGCTTTCATAACCAACACTCACGAAAGCCTAAAACTATGTCAAAAACTTACCTTTTTATGTCCTTGAAAGTTAATTTATCGCAAAAAAAGTCTCACAACAACATCAGCTTTAGTTTATTACAAAGATTGTCACCAAGAGATACACCGGAAAGAAGTGAACTATTTAATTCAAATTTATAAAATATGTATGTAGGTGAGAGAATGTAAGCTTGGTGAATTTAAGATGAGCACCAAGCAAAACTTGTTGATAAGTCGGCGTGTAGAACGGAAATCGAAAAACGAAGTCAAAAATCAGCTATAAATTTCAACAAGAAAACCAAAACTCTTAGGCCGCTTAATGAAAAGGAAAAAATTACGTTTAAGAAATCTCCCACTTCTGTTTGGTATCCAGGTGTAATAATTCAAAAATGTCCAGAGCCGAGGTCCTATTTAGTTCAAGATACTGAAGGAGGTTTATATAGAAGGAGCCGAGAACATATTCTCAAAAAACCTTTAAATGAAAATTGTGCAATAAATGAAGATATTGCAAAAGAACAGAATGTAATAAATTACCATACACATGTAAATGAAAAGACTAAAATTCAAGAAAACAAAACCGTAGAAAATTAAAATATGAACTTTGAAAATTTTAGTATAGCTAACCAAACTGATAAACCAAATGAAACTGCACACCACACTGTGACACGAAGTGGATGCAATTCCGTCTCATGGAGTATCTGTGGGTTGGAAGCACTCCATATTCGACAATTTTGTTTGTTTATGTTGCCGTTTAAATCGAAATGGGCCTCGTCAGACATGAAAAGACAGTTCAACATGTTTCCATCCTCTTCCACCATTTGAAGCATCTTCTGGCAAAATTCCAAGCGAATCGGCAAGTCTGCAGCGTTCAGTTTGTTGGCCATTTGAATTTTATATGGGAATAAGTCCAAATCTTTGTGCATAATTGACTGTAATGACTGTCTGCTTACACCCATTTGAGCAGATAAGCTTCTTGTCGAAACACGTGGATTGTTTTGTATGGCAGCAGCTACAGCAGCGATTGTTTCCTCCGTTCGAACTGAAGGGTTTCGATGGTAAGGTCTTCTGTTGACTGTCCCATGCTCGGCAAAATTGTGTACAAGTCTTATTATGGTCCATCTGCTCGGAGGATTGCCGCCAAACGTGCGCCTATACTCTCTTTGAACCGAAACTACGGACTCCAGTGCGTGATAGCGGCGGACAATCCAAATTCTTGTTTCAGTGTCCCAGTTATCCATTTTTGTTAAATGTAAAAGTCAATCTGCAAAATAAAAAAAAATTAACCAGATTCATTAAATAGAAAAAAAGTTATTTAATTTTTTTTTGGTAGCGGCTTTCATCAGCCACCCTGTATGTATATTTGTGTAAAATAATACACCCACGCGGAAATGGAGTTTCGATAGCGCTTTAAAATAGCATTTAAATAAATCTATAAATCGCCCAATGGTTGAGACCACAAAACTTATTTTGATTTTATTTATTCTATTTTTAATTTATTTTGTTGTTTTCTGTTTTATTGTTATCTTTTCTTGCTTATCCATTCCTTCCCTTTCATTTCCTTTATTTTACTTTATAATATTTATAATACTTAACTTAATTATTTTTTAATAGCTCATAGCTTTTATGACACTAGAGAAGAAGAATTTAAAAAAACCGCCAAAGCTTTTCCTTAAGATAGTTTTCGGATTGGGCTAGACTTCTTCATCCAGCAGAACGCTTTTTCTCTCTCACCTAAACTGCTATTTCTATTGATTGTATCAAACCATTTAGCATGCAACGATATCTGGTGGCATAAAGCATTACTCCTCATGGACTTTTGTGTTCTGTGTCCATTTTTAAGACTACAACTGTGATCAAATGAACTGCTGGTTTATGGTCTGTACATTCTTAAAGCATTCATGGCTATAAATGAACTCAAAGAATAATATTTTTTTATATGATTACGATTAAGTAAAAAATAGATTCTAGTTTCGCTTCTTCCCACACTTGGAGTATGTGAAGTGTAAAATGCTGAGTGTTGTTGGGCAGTTGCGTCGAATACTGAGGAACGACTGGGGCCTGGGGCGTCGTGCCGTGCGAGCCATATATCGTGGCCTCTTTGTAGCATGTGCTACTTATGGGGCCGCTGTATGGTACCGCACGGTTACGATGTCTGCTGGCCGCAAGCGTATCCTTCAGAAGATCATGATGCTTGTGTGTCTGCCAGTGTGTCGCACCGTTTCGACGGATGCGATGGTAATACAGCGTGCTGTAGCCTTCAGGTTGAGAAGGGGAATAAGCGTCCCATTGCTGCAGAATGAGTGGATAACCGACAATGATGTGGAGGGGGGTTACTTAGAAGCCAAAAGAAGGCTAAAGGGTTGTGTTATAGGGAAGTGGCAGGACCGTTGGGACAATAGGTTCAACCTGAGTCTGGGTTTTCTGCTAACAGGTCATGGTCCTTCTCAATGCATTCTTGCATGAGAGGGCCTTGAGCGAAACTAGCGCCTGTATGTGCGGGGGTGTATGCGAAAACTGGGTTCATGTGTTGTGTGAGTGTCCACTGTACTCGGACGTCAGGAATTTAAGCAGTTGGGGAATTAGTATATCTGAGGATGTTTTAAATGTTGATAATACCCTCTCCACTAGCCGGCACGTAGATATGTTGAATGCGTATGCGAGAATGGTGTTTAGGCGGCGGCGACTTATGTCGCAGCCGTCTGAGGGCGTGAAAGGTGTGTTTTTTGGTTGTATGGGGGCGTTTAAGCCTCACTTCTTTTAGGCCGCCGGTCCGGAGTAGGTGTGACTCAACCGGAAGTAGTTTCGACTGCGAAGTCCGACCAAAGATTTAAAAGTTGGTACCACGGGGAGCAGAGGCCCCTGGAGTTTGCTCCAGTCTGCTCATGGGAGAGGCCCTTCGGGAGCATCGTGGTAGCTGTGGTTATTATGTGGAGTTGCATTGCAACCGGGCGCCTTGACCCATAGATTGGCAAGAGGTACTAGATAGGCCTCGAAACCTCACCAAAGTGATTGATGTGCCCACTCTGCGCAAAAATCGATTGGTACCAAAGTAAGCGAGCTTTGGGCGCTGGTCAAACGTCTTTTGACCCGTGTGCTTCTGGGCACCGTGAGGTTAAGCCGTCGCCGGCACGTACTCACGTAAAACCCAAGAGACGCTGTCAGTGCCGTACTTCTGTTTGACATGTTTGAGTTAGCAGGTAACGGCTACTTCCAACCACAAGTATAATTTACTTAAAAATTTCCGACGGGGTGGATATTTATCCATTTGAGCATAGTACACAAGCAGTTCGTGGCAGAAGTGGCTTAGCTAAGCCACCTTCACAAGATTACGACAAGTAAGTAATTAGGGCTGCGTTACACGCGATATCATCTTTGCGTGCTTTCAGTCATTTTAGTGTTGGGAGCGTACACTGCGAGGACTTTGATTGAGAGAGTATTTATTACTGCATTGAACTTTTGTTTTTTGGGAAAAATGTAAACATGAATATGTAGGACACCGTGTCTAAACTGCAGTTGTTGTTGTTGTTGCTACAGGACTGTGAAGTCCAATCAATTAGTTGTAAACAACAACAAAACAAATATGAATGCCAAACCTACTATTAGCAACTGGGCTCTTAATATCAGGATATACGAGGTGTGTTCAAAACGTATCGCGAATTTTGAATTTTCGCTGGTTACGTATATTCGAATTTCGAATTTTTTGTGGCGTTATGTTGGTACTCGTGTCTCTCACTTATGCCGACGAGCTCGGCCATTTTGAATGTTCAGTTAGTTGTTGACAGCTGCTTTGCTTGCACGTGTTTTGGATCGTCTTCGATTTTTACCTATTCAAAAAAATGGATCAAAGAACCTGTATCAAATTTTGTGTGAAAAACGAAATTAAGTGCGCGGATGCATTCCGAATGTTGACTGTGGCATACGGAGAAGCTACCTTGGACCGAAGCAACGTTCATCGGTGGTACAAAATGTTCTCAGAAGGCCGAGAAGATGTGCAAAGAAGAACAAAAATTGGCTTTTGCACCACGATAACGCCCCTGCTCACGCATCGCTGCTTGTGCGCGACTTTTTGGCCAAAAACAACACACTAATGATGCCGCAGCCACCGTATTCCCCAGATCTGGCCCCCTGTGACTTTTTCTTGTTCCCTGAACTGAAGAGGCCCATGAAAGGACGACGTTACGCTTCTCTTGACGAGATGAAGACGGCAGCGAAGGAGGAGCTGAACAAGATACAAAAAAATGATTTTTTGAAGTGCTTCGAAGATTGGAAAAACCGTTGGCACAAGTGTATAATATCTCATGGGGATTGCTTTGAAGGGGACAAAATAGATATTCATGAATAAATAAATAATTTTTGAAAAAACACAAAATTCGCGATACTTTTTGAACACACCTCGTATATAATAAGAAATTAATAAAGCTAAGCTCAAAATCATCGTATTTGGTATTTGAGGCCTAGGCGATTGCCACCTTTGTGTACGAAACTGAGGACTAATTCAAAATAGACTCACAAATTAATAATAATAATAATAATAAATTCTAACGAAATTCAAAAAGTGAAAAATTATTATTCTTGGCCTTAAGCTCGTTTCATTAACACTTGAACTGCCACAGAGATATTCAGGCAAAATTTCTCTACCAATTCGCGAAATACTGTTTTTTTCTAAAAATTGGCGGAACCTACCTGTTTTCCTGCCGAAGAATTGTCGACCACTACAATGGGAGAAACCGCTTAGAAACAACTTTTTTTTACAACTTTTACCTCTCCCCATACTTGAGGCCTTTGAACTTCGACAAAACAGTTTAGCACCCAAGCATTATATCACGGCGTCCGTCAAAACTTAAATTAAGCTTCTCTATATTTGACCTTTTTTGGACTTCTTTGAACACAGTCAGACATGCACGGTTCTATTTAGAGTAAGCGAACAAACAATGTCCAGAGTTTTATTTTCTTTACAACAAATTTTCGAAGTGTACTTTAGAATCCGTAAAATGTACTTCAGAATAATCAATTGTACTTCAGAAACCATCAATTGTATTTCAGAAAAGATAAATTGTACTCGAGAAACCGTAAATTGTACTTCAGAAGCTGCAGAGTTGATAGGATGTTACCATTTCTGAAGAACAATTTACAGTTTCTGAAGTACAATTTATGGTTTTTGAAGTACAGTTCATTATTCTGAAGTACATTTTACAGTTTCTGCAGTACACTTGGAAAACGTGTAGTTTTTAATCAATATTGCCAACCAAACTTTATTAACTGTGGATAAAAATGTATTCTTATGAAGCTGGAAATATTAAATTTAAAAAAGAAGTTCTATCGGGAATTTTATATCTCTGTACACTCCAGTATTCTGAAAAAATTTGGAATTTCTTGTTTGGGACTTTTTCGGTATAGTTTGAAAAGAGTAGAAAAGCACTACAACTTTTCCAAGTGTACTTCAGAACTGTCAATTGCATATTAGAAACTGTAAAATGTGCTTCAAAAAGTCAAAGCTGTAAAGTTAATAGGATGTTACCATTTCTGAAGAACAATTTCCAGTTCCTAAAGTACAATTTATGGTTTCTGAAGTACAGTTGATTATTCTGAGGTACATTTTACTGTTTATGAAGTACAGTTGATTATTCTGCAATACATTTTACGCTTTCTGAAGTACACTTGGAAAAGGTGTAGTTGCAAAGTACTTCAAAACTAGTATGAACACCAAGCCCAAAAAGTTAGCCTCTTTTTCATGCAAGGAATTGTTTTTTTTTTAGCATGGCAGTGTCCTACGATGTCAACTGCCAAATTTCGGGCAGAAACATACCAGTCTTATACTAGTTAAGAATAGAACAAAAAATAAATAGTTCAGTTTCACGGGTTATAGTTAAAGCAAGGTAATTTAAATTTGGTTCTTTTAAAACTAGTTTGAGAAGAGTTACAAAATTCAATTTGTAAACCAGTACTTCCTTTGGCTAGCGTACACTTATTTTAATGGCATTGAACATTTTTGGTTAAGTGAGCGCCCGTACGATTTGTCACTCTGTCTAGTTTGCTGCTGTCTACATGTAAACAAGACGAATTACAATAATTGTACAGCGAATTGAGTTCAAATTGAAGGCCTTTAAAAATGCAACGGAAATCGGAGGTCAGCTAATGTGTTGGGGTACATATATATATATTTTAGCAGTTTTCGAGTTTTCGCCATCAACATCCAATAACGGTTGGCTATCATGCTACTAAATTATATTTACACAAACTGGCTGCTTGGCAAGCGCAAAAAAAAGAGCACCGCTCGGCATGAAGTGATTGTGCCGATGGTGTGTTTGATTAAAGTAAGGTGGTGTTTATTATTTATGGGTCAATTCAGTTGTTTTAATGTGCCACTTGAAAGGTAATTTACAACTTGTTATTGACCGACTCAACGATGAAGCATGTATGGTCTTTTACTGCTAACTTATTTGTGAAATGTTTCTCATTACATTTAGGGTTGATGAGCAAAAAGTTGAGTTTACTTTGATCTTTCTGTTAAGTTTGAGAAACGGAAGTAGAAAATGTTTTTCGATTTAGACTGCCTATATATTACATGTATAATTTTAAACGAAGGTTAATTAGAATTTTTCGGCAAAACCAATGTGATTTCATTCGCTATTTGAGCATTTTGAATAAATATTTAAAGCCACTTGGCGCCGTAAAGATTATACTGTCAAAGCTGGCCGATTTGTTTGTGAGTTAAAAGCTAAAAACAAAAAAAAAACATTGAAGTTATTTGTTCTTGCACAATAACCATTTTATTGAATTGCCTTTACGCCTTGAGAGAGACAATTTTTGTGACTTCAGATGATTTCGGTATTCTGTAAGAGAAAATCACAAAAAGTTCACCAATGATACGAGGTGTGTTCAAAAAGTATCGCGAATTTTGTGTTTTTTCAAAAATTATTTATTTATTCATGAATATCTATTTTGTCCCCTTCAAAGTAATCCCCATGAGATATTATACACTTGTGCCAACGGTTTTTCCAATCTTCGAAGCACTTCAAAAAATCATTTTTTTGTATCTTGTTCAGCTCCTCCTTCGATGCCGTCTTTTTCTCGTCAAGAGAAGCGTAACGTCGTCCTTTCATGGGCCTCTTCAGTTTAGGGAACAAGAAAAAGTCACAGAGGGCCAGATCTGGGGAATACGGTGGCTGCGGCATCATTAGTGTGTTGTTTTTGGCCAAAAAGTCGCGCACAAGCAACGATGCGTGAGCAGGGGCGTTATCGTGGTGCAAAAGCCAATTTTTGTTCTTCCACAAATCCGGGCGTTTCTGGCGGATTGCTTCGCGCAAATTGCGCATAACTTGCAGGTAATATTCCTTATTGACCGTTCTTCCCTGTGGCAAGAACTAATGATGCACCACGCCCCTGCAATCGAAGAAAACTGTCAGCAAAACTTTCACATTCGACCGAACTTGGCGCTTTTTTCGGTCTTGGTTCGTGCGGCAGCTTTCATTGAGATGATTGAGCTTTGGTTTCCACGTCATAACCACAAACCCACGATTCGTCACCAGTTATGACCCTCTGGAGCAAATTTGGGTCGTCGCGGACAGAGTTTAACATCTCATTAGCAATGTTCATGCGATGCTGTTTTTGGTCACAATTGAGCAATTTTGGTAAAAAAATAGGTAAAAATCGAAGACGATCCAAAACACGTGCAAGCAAAGCAGCTGTCAACAATTAACTGAACATTCAAAATGGCCGAGCTTGTCGGCATAAGTGAGAGACATGAGTACCAACATAACGCCACAAAAAATTCGAAATTCGAATATACGTAACCAGCGAAAATTCAAAATTCGCGATACTTTTTGAACACACCTCGTATGTGGTGAAAACACACTTGCATACATCTCAAGTACAGCAATTGACAGTGAATGTATAGATATCGCGATAGGCCAGGTAGTAAGCGTCTCGAATACAAAGTAAGCGACGCAGGTTCGAGTCCAGGATCGGGGAAATTTTATTATTTTTATTTTTTATTTTATTTTTTTGTTAGGTAAATATAATTGTTTTAAATATATAAAAGTTTCTACACTTTAAATGTATTATTTTTTTTAGTTCTTTAATTTTTAACCCAATATTTTACTGGTTGTAACCTGCCTAAAACCAGCTGACAAATAAGTGACTATTTTTTTGAGACTAGAGATGTGAGATAGCTTACTGAATACCAAATTGTATCAAAATTGAAATTGACCACAAAATGCCTCTATTAGTGACTAGGTACTAGTTAAATAATTCACCTATAAAACTCTCAAATTTAGTGACTTGAGATGAGACAGACTTACAGTATACAGCTATAACTTCCAAACTGGTATGGGATTAAATGACGAAACTCAAACTAAGTTTATTATTAGTTCTGAGACGCAGCTAAGCGAGCGGGGCTTACTATCTATATAAATAAAAGAAAGTTGTGTTAGTTTTACTTTTTATAACTCAAGAACGGCTGGACCGATTTAGCTGGTGGGAAGGTAGCTCGGAACCAGGAAAATGATATAGGATACTCTTTTCCGAGAAGTGGATCAGGGACCGACCTATTCCAAAACTTTTTATTTATTGTGCGATTTGCTTGAAATTTGATATATTGGCCTACCAATTGCTTTTGTTGAGTTTAATATTAAAATTTTCTTTTATTTATGGTGCGACAAAAAGGATTCTCTCGGAGAGAGCGCATTTTGATTTCGTTGTGGAAAATTCACTGAGTAAAACGTGCAAGTCAAAAACAAATGGTCGCGACATAGGAAAGCAACAACAAAATCTTAAAAATTTTAGCCAATAAAACATAATAAAAAAAAATCAAAAAGCAGTTTTGCTTGCAAGTATTTACCGATTTCTGTTAAGCGGAAACTTTTTGCGTTTCGAGAAAGTTTTTCGTCATTCTCATTTTACTGACACTGCTTTGAAAGTTTTAAAAATTTAATATTTTGAAGTTGACCGGTTGATGTGTGTGTTTCGAGTTTCTGTTACTCTATTTCTCAAGTACTGTTTTAAATCGAGCAGCATTTCGATACGATTGCAGCACTGATTACTGCAACGCATTCTAGCGTTCACATTGGGCAAATGGACGTTGTTTTGCCATGACCATTAACAAATGACAAGGCCAATTCTTGAAAGTTTGTGGTCTAAATCTAGAAAATCCATGTTTTTCTCATGGTCAATTATATATGGCATGTTCACGGGTCGGAAGACCATCTGCGTTATTTGTTCTAGATCCTGATAATAAAACGAAAAATGTCGTCTATCACAAGGTGATTGATTGAAGAGTGCAACCCATGCACCAAAATACATGAGCAATAAAGAATCGTTAAAATAATTGATTTTTTATTTACATTTATCATTCTAATAAAGATAAAATCCAAAATCTGTTCGGAAGGCGGAACAAAGTTAGCCGGGTTAAATAAAGTTAAAAAAAATGTGAATATCTTTGAAGTATATAAAATCAATAAATCAAAATTATAGCTTATCAAATTGCTAATGTTAAGTTTTAGAATGCTTTAAACTTTTATAATTTTTATTTTGAGTTCCTCAGGCGTTTGTTTCTATACAAAAATAAGCGCACTATAGATGGGAAACGGATAACACATAACTTGTCGCCAGCTTCGCCTCGTTATCAATAATTTATTTATTTCTTTGCTCAAAGCAGTCAAATTAAAAAAAACAGACACGATTGCCTAAAAGTTCAATCTCAAACCTAAATAAATGAAGTCGTAGAATGAAGAAAGAAAATAACATTTATTCCACATAATCACAACAAATGCCTTTACTTGTAAATTAATTTTATGAGCTCTACGACGCAGGAGTAAAAAACTTGTCAAACCGTTGGCAGGAATAAGAGAAAGCAAAAATATATTTCCCAATGAAAATATATACAAAAACCTGCGTACATACATACAACAACATTGAGAAATGCATAGCCTACAGCAACAAACTGGCAACATTAAACGGCAATAGTCAATCCTAAGCCAACTGTCAAGTCCAATATTGAAACCTGTCGTTTTTTAATAATCCCGTCAACATCAGCAATGTCCGTAGACGAAAAATGCCAAATTAGGGGGGCATGAAGCAGGTGAACAGAAGCAACAGTAAATCGCTCAAAGGAGAAGTTAAACACACATACACAAAGCTAGCAGCTTTTTACGATTGAAAAATAAAATATTTAAAAAAAGGCAGGAGACCAAAAAAAGCTGAACATCATTTATACAAGTTTAAAGGCTGAAATATTGTCGTTTGCACGTAAAATCAACAAGAGTAAAATTGCTAGAACTTCAAGCGAACAAAAAGAAAAAGCAACAACAATATGCCACCTTACCAAGCTGAAGCTTTGGAAATGTCATCGTACATATATACATACATATTTAGTATTCTTCACCCATACTTGCTAGTTCCTACCACCTGTGGGCATACTATAAATGTAGTTTTTATATACATATATATATTTGTATATATGTATGTGCGACTCACATTCTCACCAGCTGTGCGTGCATATGAATACGAAGCGGTTGAACGTGAGTATTGCTTGTATTGGTTGGCCATGGCCTGGGGTGCTCAAAATCGAATTGGGCGCCACAACACGTCCCACAATCAAGGTTAATTGATTTTTGAGGGTACGGCAACTATTATATTACGATTTTTAATATATCTGTGTGTGGATGTGGTAGCGTAAGAAACTTATTTAAAGCCTCAAACATTCATTTGCTTACATTTTCCGATTTATGCGTTTTAAAATTATTGAAATTTCTTTAATAATAACAATAAATTAATTTGCGATATAAAAGCGTTTTCAATATAAATTTATTTTAAGCTTTAAATTCGCAAGAATATTTTATTTTTATAACTCACTAGCAGACGTTGTTCTGCCTTAAGTCAAAAATACTATTAAAGCAGATGAGTTACGACCAATTAATACATTACCAAGTGATGAAAAAATATTAGAAATTGTGGTAAAAAACCAATTAGTTCAGTACCTAGAGAATAATAGAATACTAATACCTCAGCAATCAGGGTTTAGAAAAAAACATTCTTGTGAAACAGCTTTGAACATGGTTATAGCGGAATGGATAGAAGAACTTAATAATAAAAATTCGATCATAGCAGTTTTCGTAGATCTCAGAAGAGCGTTTGAAACTATCGATACAAAAATATTACTGAAGAAATTAGAATGCATTGGTATAAATGACGTAGAGTTAGATTGGTTTCGGAACTTTCTAATAGGTCGTAAGCAAAAAACAATTATTGGTTCGTCAACATCTGACGAAGTGGACGTTAAGATTGGCTTACTCCAAGGCTCTGTTCTTGCTCCAATATTATTTAATATTTATATTAATGATATTGGTACAATTTTGAAATTCAGCTCTATTAAATAATTTGCGGACGTTGCACTAATCTCTATTAGTGGAAAAAACGTAAATGATATAAGAGAAAAATTGCAAAATGACTTAAATGCTCTTTACATTTGGTTATGTGCCAATCGTCTTAAAATTAATATCGAAAAAATTAAATACATGCTAATAACAAAAAAAATATTCCTAATATAGAAACTATTAAAATAAATAACGTAGAAATTGAAAACGTACAGATGATTAAATACCTCGGTATTATCATAGATTGCAAATTAAAATTTGATGCTCATATTGATTACACAATAAATAAAGTAGCTACAAAATTATGGTTCATTCAAAGAACGTGTAAAAGCTTGAATAATAGTAACAAATTAAAAGTATATAGATCTATAGTTGAGCCGTACTTTATCTATTGCGCTACTATCTGTTTCATAGTGAAAGATTCCCAAATTGAAAAACTACAAAAACTGCAGAATAAAGCTATGCGCTTTATCCTATGCAAACGTTATGATACTCCTATACAGGATATGCCGCTGGATGAGTGTAAAACAACAAATATTTTATTATGCCATGAAGTTTATTTATAATATAAAAAACGGTAATCTGCCTGATCATCAAGCAAGCATAAAATTTAATCAAGCATAAAATTTAACTATGAGGCTCATAACAGAAATACAAGAAGGAGAAATGATTTTAAATTACCTAACTATAAAACTGAATCTGAAAAAATAGCCTTTTCTATAAGGGACTAAAATGTTTCAATGAACTACCGGAAACAGTTAAAAATTGCGATAATAATTTATTCAAAAGAAGGTTATATGATTACGCGAAATCTATGAATATAAAATAGATTCTCTGATTTGATTCGATTTGTGGTGCATGTTTCATTCAAATTTGATTCTACCCAATTCAACATATTTTAATCTAAATACTTAAGGCAGTAACTGCTATCTCAAGAATGTGTTAATTTTAAGTATAATTATATATTATTGCAATAATTTTTTTTTCTTTTTTTTTATACTTTTATGTGTGAACTAGGCTCTAAGGGTCGTAATAAATAAATAAATAAAAAAAAACTTAACTTGACTGATTGTAATCCTTTGATCCCCATTTAGCGCTTCCTCATCATTTTTCCAAGTTTTTTTTGATAAAGAAAATACCTGTCTATATATGAAATTCCATTAACTTGAATCAAATAACTTCCTTATTAAGCCGAATTACAACTTCGTATAGCCTGAGGGCTTTCTAAAAACAATATATTGAATGTGTCGTGAGATCATCAATAAAGTTTGGACAATAGCGAGGGACAAAAACACACAAAAACTTGAGGGCGTGGCACCCACTACTTTTTTAAAATTATGTAAATCTTGACCAGAGGACACCTATCCCAATATCATTAATTTAGACCAAATAAATTTAGAGTTTGACAAATAGAAATTTAATATTGCCTGGAGGCATTGAGTGTCATCTTTTAGAAAATTATATATAGCCTATATAGCGGGTACACCAGCTTTACAGTATATAAATTGAAAACTTCATAAAAATCGGTCGAATACGTTGGAGACCTATAAAAGAAGCTGCGGGTTAGGGGTTTAGAATATGCCCGAGGTAGGCATACCGGTCGTAAGAGGCGACTAATATGCACAAAGGTAATGACGTGCAACTCGATGGTTGATCTACGGATATGATGCCTCTCCCTCTCATTACCCACCTTATCCTTCCTTACGGAAAGAAGGGTGATATGACCTAGAAGGTTTCAGTGGTCATAAATCGCTACCACGACAGTACCGGGCAGTACCGCAAGATAGTACCGGAGCGTACCGGGTTCAAATCCAGCCAAGGAATGTTAATTCGACAACACTTCACAAAACCTTCGGGGAGTGTTTTTTTCGTTACCACAACAACTCAAAAACAACCTATAAAAGACACACAGGCAGAGATAATTCGTATTTATAAGATAAATACCATGCTTCGCTGCGTCTCATAACTTACAATAAACATTTATTATTGTTCTAACATAAACACTTCCAAAGTTATATACATTGAAAGGCAACATTTGTATGGGAGGTGCCACGCAACCTTTTCGATTATTCACCATTTTTTGGGATGTGTTGGCGACTAATTTCTCACCGCTTTTCAACTTTCTATTATAAATATTTTCAAAGATTTCCAGTATAAACAAATCCATCGGCTTAGCGATGCCACACCCCCTCAATATATTGAAATAAATGGTGTCCAAACTAAGTTGGACAATCGATACCAAATTTTATCGAAATGGGTTCCCTAGAAATCAGCCTAACAAATTGAATTATTTCTATTTACCTATTTTCCAGAGTGTTCGATATAGAGCAGATAGTAGTTGATACCTCAAAGTTCAGTATGATCCTGTGTGTAGGAGCTTTCGAATCACGGGGTTAAAATATAGTATTTTCTACGCATAGTTTTATTAAATTATTATGCGCTGTTATATTTTATACATATATTAGACTGGGTCGATTTACTAACCAATAGCGCGCACTAAAAAACTGTTATCGCCAAAACCTATTGAAAAATCGATGGCGCGATATCGGTTAACTTTCGTTCATACAAATCGACCTACTCTAATATATATATCTTAAAATTGGATATACTTTGAAGCCTTAATGCGTTAGTTGTCACCTCTACTGTTGTTGTTGTGTTCTCATTCAACACTGTCATCAAGCTCTTCTAACGGAAGTCCCAGAAACCTTGCGGTTTCAACAGGGGTGGGCCAGAGGGAAATTGCTGTTAGAAGAGTAGGCTCGGTTGAGCAGATGAACAGATGAATAGTATCATGGGGAGACACGTCGCATGCCCGGCAGACATTTGGTATGTCAGGGTTCAGTCTGGATAGGTAAGAGTTTAGTCTGTTACAGTATCCAGAACGAAGTTGGGCCAGCATGACTATTGTCTCTCTAGGCAGTTCGCGTTCCTCATCTTTGAGGTGGAGCTTGTGCCTGTAGGACTGCATTCGCCGGACGAGAGCTGACAAAGGAGTTTACCGACTCCATGTGGATGAGATTGAGTGCCTGCCGATGCACCTTTTGATCAAACGGCGAAAAGATGTAATGCCGGATCTCATCATAGTGCTTACGGAAGTGACTCCTTATTCTCCTGGGAGGCGGATTTTCGTTGAGAAGGTTCCTGTTTGAGTGCCGCGGTTTATTGCAGTTGAACAGGAATTGCCTGGTCAACATCTTTCACACCGAGCATTTTAGCCTCACTATAGAGTTTTGATCTTTCGCCTCTAAATTCAACGGGCCACTTAGATAGTTGGCGGTCCAACGCTTTACACGGAGGGAAGAGTTGAATTTTCCAGGTTGTTGTTAATGAGTTGCGCATGATTGACCGTGTCGAAGGCTTTCGACAGGTCAAGCGCAACTAGCACGGTCCTGTCATTTGGACGATGTTGGTTGAAACCGACACCTACCTGAGTGGTGATGGCGTTTAGCACGGTGGTAGTGCTATGCATATTACGACATCCATGCTGATGCTCGGCTAGTCGTAAGTTAGCAGTGTAGTAAGGGAGCAAGATCATCTCCAAGGTCTTCACTACTGGTTAGGTACCTTACTCCCTCTTCTCCGAGATGTTTTAGCATCAGCATGGATATACCGTCTGGACCTATCGACTTGTAGCCATATGGCCTCCCGAACCTCCGTGGTGGTGATGGCAATGGGCGCTTGACTATTTTTTCGTTTGTGCGCTTCCCTGATAGCTCGTCCAATTTCCGCAGGATGCAGTACAAATTCCCAGCAGAAAGCGCTCGCGCATCTCTTCGATTTCGACTGTACCTTATCACCAAAAGTGATGGATATTTTGTCGTTAGGTTTGGTCGGATTTGACAAGGATTTAACAGTAGACCATAATTTGCCAACACCAGCAGAGAGGTTTCAGGACCTTAGGTGCTCCTCCCATTTGGCGCGTTTGTGTTGATCAACCAGTCATCTGATTTCCGCATTGAGATCTTGAATTTGGGGATAAGTAGGGTCCAAGCGTCGCACATGGTCACGTTCATTTGCCAGGGCCGCTGCGTCTGTGGGGAAATACGGACGTACCTACTTAATTCTACCGGACGGAATGTATTGATTAAAGGCTGAAGCTATGAGCATGGAAAACGCTTTTTTCCCTTCTCGTACGTCAGACGGGATGGCAAGAGCAGCGAATGTACTCTCAGTGAAGTTAAGAAAACCAACCCAATCAGCTTTGCTGATATTAGTGAAAGTCCGATTCTCAGAAGTGACAAAGTCATTGGGGCGATCGATTGAGCGGACTATCGGTAAATCATCTAGCGCCTAGCTTTGTCTCTTAAATAGCAGCAATCTTTATATTTGGCTGCCTCATGAACTCACTATCTCACTAACCATGCCGGTTAAGCCGTTGCAGTTCAATTGTATGACCAGAAAGTGCGAAGGGGGAGAAATAATCACACTGGGGGTCAAGGAGTGGTGCGCATGCCTTGGTGGAAGCAGACTGCGTCGAGCACTGCGTCACAATCTAGAAGACGAGGGATCCGGACCACCGAAAGGAGGCGAATCGGTCGACGTTGTAGGTCGCGTAGCTCGACAATATGGCTCAACGTACGTATCAGTCCATAAGTTCCTGTTACCAAGTTGAAAACATATAAGCAGGTGACATAGGCCAAGGAAGGAGTTGCATTTCACTGATGTCGCAGGTGTATATAGTCTCAACCGACAAACAGTGCACATGGTGTAAGGGACCAGGAGCTGGTGGATTCAACACCAGCCAGGAGCAAGAGTATGTTGAGCAGCCCTGCTGCAATGAGCTGCTCGGAGGATGACAATGTTTAAGGGAAAGATGACAAGTTAGCCAGGGTAGTGTCGAAATAACAGCCCTTGGTCGGATATAAAAACCCCAGTCATTCCGGTACGTAGAACCGGCTTTTGTGGGAATGTTGATACCTCTACTCTATTAGAATAGTGAAGGAAAGTGCTATCAATACCCTTTATACCGAATGTAAGAAACCACGTGCCTTGAAATATTCTCTGTGCCCCCAATTTAATTCCTCACTAGTATTATAAATTAAAAAATTTACCCTCTTGATTTATATCCCCTAGATTAGATGCTCGAACAATTGCTTTCCAAAAATGCTAACCAACTTTTTCTTTTTTATGCACTTGAGTAACACTGTGGAACAAATTCAGGCTAGCAAAAGTTAGGTCGATTCTGAGAGTGAGGGGTGAAAATAGAGGCTAAATTAGAAGACCCGTATCGCGCCGTTTGTTTATGTTAGTTCGAATTTTTTTTTAATCGACCTTCGAACTTTGCAGTCAAATGCCGATTTTCAGCATATTGTTTGTATGGTTTTTTGGCTATAACTCTTCGACTAATTGATATTTTTTCAATCTGTGAAAGCCAAATTATTGCTATTGCAACAATTAAAATTAAAAAAAAATTAAAATTGATTTATAAAATTTTTGTAGTGCTTATGAAGCAAAATGTTGGAAATATTTTCCACAAACCTAAGTCGTTGTTCTTTCTGTTTGATCTATAATATGCTTCTTAATTTCTTCAGTGTTGGTTTTGAAGAAACATTGAAAAAGCAATTGAAATGTTAGTTATGAAAAGTTTTAAGTAAAAAAATTAAATAAATTAAATTAATGATTTGGTCAGTTGCCGCAGGCGGCTGTGGACCAACATCACTGCTCTCTTTAATATCTTGGTCATCGTCATCATTATCAGAAAGGTCGATAAATTCGTCCAACTGATATTCTGGAATTTCATCTTTGTCTTCCCCTTCTTCTTCTTTTTCCTCGTCTTCCTCTTCTTCAAAGGTGTTTTCATACCACCAACAAATTTCAGCGAGTATTGCATCTCGAGATTTCTTTCCTCTGTACCTGAAACGAAAATAGTTTTCAATCGTTAACATGTTTAAATTGTGCACTCTGGCAAAGATATTAGAAAACTCTAGTTACCTTATTTCAAATAGAAGCGCAGTTTGGTGATAACGTTCGCCTTGCTCATCAGATTCAGTTGGCATCTGTTGAGCGAGTTGATCAAGATGCTGATGCAAGAGATGAATTTTGTACGACATATTAACCCCAATTTCACAGAAAGCTGCCAACATGTTTGCAACAGATTCCCTGTAGTTGTCTTTGCGTTCTTTACCCAAAAGTCCTTTAATGACTGCTTTCAATGCGAGCCATGCATTTAATTCTCGGTCTGTCAGAACTTGGTCAAAATCTTGACGATTCATTAGTTTTCGTATGTCGGGACCATTAACAACCCCTTCCTGAATTTTGGCGTTACTCAGTTTTGGGAAAATGTCTTTTAAGCGGTTGAATACTGCTGGTCTTTTTACGATACATTTCAAAAATTTTTTAGCAATGCCAAGTTTAATGTGGAGCAACGGCAACAAAACTTTCATTCCAGAAAGAAGGCTTTGTCTTTAAGCCATTCCCGTCCAATGCGGCTATTCCAGTTATGCTTTTTGTACTTGTTTGGTTTTGGGGCATAGTTTACGTCAGTGATAAACTCTTGCTAAAAATATTGTTTATAGGCTTCCAAAAAACAATCACTCGCATTGCCACATTTTGCATCGCTTGCTATGAAACGTCCACAAACATTACAAAAATGGTCCATTTTACATTTTGGTTCGGACATTGTTAATAAATACAATATATGTTATACAATATTGTTTTTGGTATTTTTATAAAACCAATGCACTTAACTTAAATCACTCCCAAATGAAATAAGTTCCAAAAAAATTAATAGCGAATTTTATCACGACCGATCGAAAATTAAAAGGCATCAGCTTTGGCTGAGTTTCGAGTATTAACTGAATCTTTATTTTTGATATTATGTAGTTCGCTTGTACGAAATAAATAAAAATCGCTACCTGTGCGGTGGTTGGAAGCAAAGAAAAGGAAGACGAGGAAAAAGAGGAAGAAGGCGAAGAAATTTATTGCATTTGACTGCAAAGTTCTGAGGTCGATTAAAAAAATTTCGAACTAACATAAACAAACGAAGCGATACGGGTCTTCTAATTTAGCCTCTATTTTCACCCCACAGAATCGACCTAACTTTTGCTAACCTGAATTTGTTCCACAGTGTAATTCTACTATGACTATAGACTACAGTAGCAGATAGTAAGCTGCTATAAATGGAAAAGCAAATAAATAAGTAAATAAAATGAACAACACATTTGCATTAAACAAACCGCAAATGTACGATTGCCAGATATTTCCTTTGTACGAAGAGTGAATGTGAAAGAGTGTAACCTGCTAGAGAATGCTTTACACACTCATATATGTATGTACTCGTGAATATGTAAGTTAATAGAAATGAGTTAAAATCTCCTTGCTGTTGTCACCATTTGGATTATCGGAGATTTGCGACTGTAGAATTGAAGCATGAAGCAGCAGTCGTAACCAGACAGCAATGGTGCAACCAAAATCCGCAAACTAACAAGTTTTGCAATCAAAGCTTTTATTTATTTTGAGCTTGCGTATATATGTACATAGATATAACTGTAAGAGGTAACCTGGAATACGACTTACTAAAGTACTTAAACAGTTTTTGGAATTTGAAAAGATACAAAAATGCAAATAAAAAAATGATCTAAGGGAGTCAGAGTACGATTATAAGAGAACGCTATATAATCTGCTGCGAGCTTAAGCAAGAGAGCTCGATTGTACCTTGATATAAGCCGTGTCTTTGAAAAATTTTTTAGTTAAATTAAAAGCTTTGAGAACTACTTTGATTCAGGCTATCTGTATTTCAGAAACTTTGTAATATAACTTTGGGTGGAATGTGGCCGGGATTATCAACCGATTTTTTGGATTTCTTCGTAGTAGTTGTAGTTTTATAAAATCCTTCGCTTAGTTTAATGAAAATGTATATATAACTTAATTAATAATCACCATCGATGATATAATATAATAATAATTTCAGCTTCTGGCCCAAACTTTGTAATGCCCACTTAAAATCTATTTTTTACTTGGTTAAATTGTGCTTATATAACTTATTCTTGCTTGGCAAAATGTTAACGTTGAAGTTTGTATTTTTTTTTACAACGACACTTTGGCCGTAAAATAAAAAATAAATAAAAGATAATTTAAAAAAATTTATCAAAGAATACTTGTAAGCCACAATTCCAATCTACAGACCAAAGTATGAACTGAATATATACTTGATTTTTTATTTTTTCCTTATGAATAACTCCCAAGCTAAAGTCACAATTTTTAGAACAAATCCCTCTCGGTTAGGCGGGTCTCTCTTGGTCGAATATTTATTTCTATATTTCTCCCCCTCTTTCCAAATAGCGAAACCTATGTCTAAAACACCAATAACCAGATTATGTCGCTACAATTATGACATAAACTGCTTTGAACGGAAATTCTTTCCTCTTTTTCAAACTTAAACTGCCTTGTTCTCGTAGACGGCACTAACTTTTCCCAAAAATTGTAAAAAAGTAACTGGAGTTTTGAGCTTAATTTGTTATTTAAACAAGATTGAATTAATAAATGGATACGAAAAAGAACTCCTACCGACGGATTTGATTTGTGTGCTGATGGACTAACCTTTCTTAGAGGGACTCCATCTCCCCATATTTAAAAATACATTTTTTTTTCAAGTCCATGGATTACAATCCTTACAGACTATGATACAATGTTATTTGGATAAAATGTAAACGAATTTCAAAATAATTGAACAAGATATGATTTTAAATAACAATATAAAAAAGGTCAACAAATTAAAAAAAAAAAAATTCAAGTTGATAAGAAAACGCATTTACGAGATCTATTTAAAGGGGTTTTACACGGAGCGAAGCCTAAAAATTCCCATATCCGTACAATTAATTCAAGAAAATGCTTAAGCAATCGGGTTAAAACTAGTTGTACATGATTTTTTTCAAATGGGTTTTATAATAAAACTTTTCGATACATTTTTAATGCCGTTGATATGCAAGACAAGAGGAGATTTTCGGAAAGTCTTTTGCTGTTTAAAAGTTATAATTATTCACAACAGCTTGGATGCCAAAACGGCATACGCTTGTAATCTTGGCAAGCATGTCATATTCATATATAAACGCATATTAGAAGAACCTTTTTATATTATAGATAGCTATTTTAAAAGTGACAAAGAGTTGGTTTGTGTCAATCCTTTTATAATGCGTATATGGCCTGATGTTAGATTTTCCAGGTATGACTTCGATCTGATAATATACATTCAGCCACAAGATGACTGACTTCAGCCTTTCGCACATACGCTAGAAAGAACTTTATATATGATATTCCGAGGTAGTTTTCGCGTTTAGTGGGATTGCTTGCCATATAGATTGGGGAGAGCTGACTTAGGCTAAAATCCAGAAGAATATACTCGTCCAACCATGGTTTTGCATAAGAATGAATGCATTGCTTTTCATGACCTATTCAGCTGTGCGTGTGAACAGCTCGGCAATTACTACGTTATTCCTAACCACTCTATGATTTTTGAAGCGTAATATTAATATCCTCCTGTTGCCGGCCTACCACAAAGAAGGTCCATGGTTCGAGCCCTGGTACAGGTAACATCAAAAGTGATTTGAAAAAAGTTTTTCAAAACGGGGTCGCCCCTCGGCAGTGGTTTGGCAAACTCTCCGAGTGTATTTCTGCCATGACAGGCTTCTCAGCAAAAATTCGTCTCCTTTGTAGATGCCGTTCGGAGTCGGCAAAAAACTGTAGGTCCCACCAATTTGTAGGGAAAAATTCAAATCGGCACACCACAAATTGGAAGAGAAGCTTGGCGCAAAAATCTCTTAGGAGGTTTATGATGATATGCCTGTTGTATATCGCGCCATAGAGAGAGAGAATATTAATATCCTCACTTTTCCCTAGTCGGTTCTTGCTGCATATTTTGGTTTGCCACGCTTTGGTGTGTCAGATGCATATTCTAACTTTCAAGTTAGTTACGATTAAATATCTTCTTTCTTTAATATGAGAACGCTCTGTAGGCCAGTACAATCTGGTATTATTATTATTCATAAAAACATTGGGGCCGGTCTTGAAAATTTCCGTCTTCTGCCTGATTTCTGTTTGAGTTTTCAGCAAAAATTCCTATCAGTCAGCATTTCTGCTCTATACCTCCATTTTATGCCTTAAATTTGTCCCTAAAAGTTTTCATCGTTTTCCAAAATATAATATTCGAAAGCCTCTGAATTGCAGCTTGAAACATACTTGCACTTATAAAGTAAACACTTCAAAATAGATTGCGTAAACACAGCTAGTAACTATGCTCAGGTGCCAAATATTAGCCAAAGTGTTTTCCACTTCACATAATTTGTACTTAGTATAAAGTTTTCTTCATCGTTTTCGCCATAACTCTTGTTAATTGTTTTTTCTTTTTGGTTATCCACTATTACTAAATTTTTATATACTAATCCGTACATTTACCAGAAAATGCCACGCAAAATATTTCACTGCATGCAATAACATCTCATCGCAGCATCTTCTATGAACTTCCATTATTCTTACGCTCATTACAACACCTAATGTTCGCACTTTTGGTTATCGTCCATCTCTTTGATCGCATTTGTTTACGTTTTGTTTGTTTTTGTCTGTTTCTTAAAAAAGTAAAATTACTGTGATAGCAGTTATTATACATATACAGCTGTGCTTGTATGTACGTATAACTGTGTGGGTGTATATGTTTGAATGAGAGCAGCGTATTTTTCCTCCCTTGTTTGCAACTAAAAAGATGAGGTGTTTTGCTTATTTTTTCAATGGAGATAAAACACGTTTCGTTCAAATGTTTTCGCCAACAGATTTTCATTTCATGCTGTAGCTGAATACCAGGCGTTGAAATTAGCTGTGTCAGCTAAAGTATATATCTATATACATAAATGTAAATGTATATATGCAAAGAGATATATGTGCTTTGTGGATTATATTGTACTCGCTTGTGTGAATATGTGAACAGAATTGCTAATTTTTTTGATAGATACGGGTGGCAGTAATTTCTTTCTTCATGTTTACGTTAGCTACTCGTAGTTTTGCTAAACCATGAGAACTAATGGCATTAGCGCAGAATGCTTATTTACTCATTTTCTTGAACACTCCTTGTTGGAACTGATGTTTAAGCTGTCTGCAACCGATAAATTAAACTAAAGGTTCGTTCAATTTTGATGAAATAATTTCGATGTAGTATACTTCTTATTATAAAAAGTGTATGTTCATGCGCAAATTATACAAAACAGTTAAAACATATTTAGCATCGCTAAACCAGAGCATCGTGGCAAAAATATCATATCTCAAAAAAGAAGGCCGATTTTCACTTCCTTTTACAGTGGCCCAAAGATTTAGCTTTTCTTTAGCGATACCTTTATATTTCGCATAAAAGTTGGATCAAATGTTACTCATACGCCACGGTGCACCGTAATGTTGCTTGGTCACTAAATACCCAAAACACAAAACCCTTGCCCCAAACAATCACAAAATAAAGAATCCCCATAATGAAACTTCATACCATAATTTGATATATATTTCTATTTATAGTTTTGGTGTACCGATTTAACAGAAGTCAACATTTTTTCCTCGCCTCAAAAAATATTGAAATCAAGTAACCATTTTCTTATGTTTTATACCCATAATTTAAAAAAACAACGTCAATAACATTAGCAAACACTCATTACATACCTGATTCTAAATACATTACACTAAATCATTACTTTTATTTTTTTACTTACGAACTAGTGTTAATTTATTTTTCATATTTAAACTCAAAACGGCATATACCATGGGGAATTTTTACCTTAAACATTTCAGCGAACACTCCTCTTGCTCTGAAGTAGTTGTTTCTAAATATAATTTATTGAAAATTCTACTATAAATGGTGGAAAATGGGTATGAAAATATATGTGCCTGCATTTCCATTTCATAAATACGCCTTTCCACCATTAAATAACAGTTTAAAGTAGAATTTTCAATAACTTTTCTAATCTTCTTGATAGTAATTTTTTGGGATCCATGGAAAGAACCTGCATGTAGCGTAGCACACGGTACCTTATCAGGATCATTTCAGGATCCCAAAAATTTGTCCCGAAATTATCCTGCAATGAAACCCTACGGAAATGATCTTGAAATGATTCCGGAATGATGCCGAACAAGTTCCTGAAAATTATACCGAAAAATAGCCCGAAAGAAACTTGAAAAAGATCATTAGTTGATGCTATTATGATTTCGATATGATACCTAACAATCCGGAAATAAGTCCAAAAAGTCAGAAAAACAATCCCGAAATGCTCCCTAAAAAAACTCTGTTACCAGTTTTAATTTCCGTTGCAAAAGTATCAGTGTACTCCAAAAAAATTTAAAATTTCACTTTCAATCAAAACTTTGCATCGTCTCCTAGGAAGTGGACGTAAAAAGCTAAAGCACTTTTCTCCCATTAGCTCTGGTTTATAACACAGGTTAAGCGTTTTTTTCACAATCACGTTTTTTCTGTTTTTCCTATCAGCACGATTAGGATGTCGGTAAAAATATGTTATTTCGTCGTTTTTAGCAATATATAAGTCCCTGACACATCTTTATAAATGTCAACGAAACTGTAAATGTAATCTCGGAAATAACATTTTTTGAAAAAAATTTAAATTTGAATCTCGTTTTTTTCCAATAATTTGTTGTTCAGTATATATCAGACATGGTTTGATTAACTTTTATCTTGAGAATTCAGCTAATAATTGATTACCAATACTTTTTCATTTTTAATGATAATTCAACAATAATCAAAAAACATCATGATATTTTACGATTATTAAAAAAAAAATCAAATATAATCAAAAAGTGTTGTTTTGATTACTTTTGTTTATTTTTAATTTTTTTGGATCTTTTTTTTTTTGATTATTTCAGTATCGTTGTAGAAGTACATAAATATATACATCAACAATACTGAAAACATCCGAACAATCATTTCTGTAAATGTTTTTAAAAGTAATTTAAAGTAAACTTGCTACAATAAGCGATATGTAAGCTTTTTTAGTTTTAATTTACTTGAAAGCTTAAAGTAAACTTTTTATAAACTATAACAAAAAACTGTTATAAATCATTTCACATTGAAAGCGAAGTGCAAATGTTTACAAAAAATCCATAGAAAACTATTTGTTATTTTTTTTTTCTTTCAACCTAAACAATATCAATTTCTTTTCATAAGAAATTTTACATGAGAATGTAAACGAAAAAGCAAAAATCATGGCTGCATCTTAGCCACTTCTGCAATCTGCTGATAATTGATTTCGGTTGCAGCATTCAATGTATGATTAGAACTTATTTAGTTATTATAGTACAAAAGCTAAATAATATAGAAAACTTGGCTTGAATAAAGTTTACAAAAATCACTTATAAAAAGCTTTCTCTGAAATCATTTTATGGGCTTACAATAATAAGCTTTTTATCAACGTGTCGTTTCAATTATAAAAAGTTTATTTTCAAACGTTTTATAAACGAAAAATCAGAATTTTGTAAGCTTGATATTTATTTCGGAAAGCTTTATAAAAATTTATTTTAAATTTACTTTGCTTGTTGGGATCATAAATAATCGAAAAAAATAAATAAATTACAAAAAAGAAATCAAAAGTATTCAACTTTGTATACCTTTCATGAACATGATATGGTGTTATAACTTTGGTCCGATGTTTGTAAGTATGACAAGAAGAAGAGATAGACTCACCAAAAAGTATACCGAAATGATCAGGTCGATGAGCTGAACCGATTTAGCCATGTCCGTCTGTTCATCTGTCTGTTTGTACGCAAACTAGTCCCTCATTTTTTGAGATATCTTGATGAAATTTGGTATGGAGCCGATATTTTGCGTCAGACTAATCATTCGTCGGAATTAGCAAGATCGGAACAATACAATGGGTTTTGCGCTAAAAATTTTGCAATTAAGAAGCTAGGAACGTAAAACGTTGCAGGTTTGGTACTTATTATGTATGTAATGTGTGTAGTGAAAATCAGTCAGATCGAACCAAGATAACATATAACTCCCATACAATCGATTGTTCCGATAAATGGGGGTTTGGGCTATGTATCTTTAAATGATCAGTTTTGCAGAGTTTTTACTAATTGTGAGTAAGGATCGGACACTCAAAACCGTGATGCGTATTCATGAAAGGTATAAAGTCTTCGGAACAGTTGAAGACAGCCCTTTCCTTACTTGTTTTGATTATTTTTGATTTTCTTTTAATAATCCTAAAGAATTATGATTAGTTTAAGATTTTTTCTGATCGTACTAAATTAATAATTGCATTTTCTTGAAAAATAATTAAAATAATCATTACTGTTAATGAAAGATCAACCACGAACGATTAATGACGGAATAATTCGTTTGCATTCTGCTTAGTTCAAAATGTAAATTCGCAATCAAGTGTAGAACCCGAAAATTTTTGATGTTTGTGATACCAATAAACTTCAAAAATATGGTCAGTAGTTGCAATAACTACATAATCACATTGATCAGTTTAAACATGATTTAAGAAATCTTAGCGAAGAACAAGGAGAATGCTTCCATCAAGATATAAAAACAATGGAAAATAGAGACCAAAGAGGTTGAGATAATCATATGATTCCTAAATATTGCTGTCAACTCACGTGATTGCCCAGGACAACCTCACTTAAACACACCACAGAAGAAAAAGTTGCTTGATTTATAATTTCAAAATACAATTTTTTGGAAGTTCACACCATTACCAAAGTAGCCCCGTTAGCTAGGCGAAGTATTGCCTCTTCACCCACAACAAGGTTAAAAGAAGCAATCATTCAAGTTAAAACTCGCTGAAAGAGTATTTATTGATTTAAAGTTCTCACTTTTGTTTGTTAAAAAAGAAATACATAAAAATATTTGTCTCTATAAATGATAATGTCTCAGTATTTATATATTTAGAATACGCCGCAGTAATGCAATCACCGTGGCATCCTCGACTGGCGCCTGTTTGAAGTACTTCATGTCACGTGACAACTGCATTTTTACTGGTTGCAAATTTCTTAATTTTTGCATGTTTACTGCCAATTCTACTTTTATTTCAATGCTTCGTTTTATTGCGTTTAAGCTCTTGACGTTAAATACAATTTCGACATTCGATACAATTTTACGAAAAAATGTGCCTTACCGTAGCTATTAGTCTACAACATGCTATGCAAATGCTAGTGGAACAACTGTCGAATAGAGACTTTTTTTAGTTAAGTCTATAAACAAATTTTCAGTTTAGTTTTAAAGAACAGCAAATGGCCTATATATGTATTAGTGTCAAATGTGTTCGTAATTTATGGGTATGAACTGTAAATGGAAAAATGTGATGAATATCGCGTGAGCTATCAATTTGCAAAAATATGTTTGTTCTTTTATTGGCTTGAAAACAAGATATCCTAATTCGATTTATTGCACTTCAATTTGGTTTAAGGTATTCAAATAATAAACAATTTAAGAAAACTATAAGTAGCGTGACAATAATGAATTGCAAATAGTACTGGGCTACGCAAAAACAAAATAAAATTCTTCCTGGGAGGTTCACATATTCGGTACCAAGCTTGGACTTGATATACAAAGTTTCAACTACTCGTTTCAAATCTGAAGTCAGTAGCCAAAATAACTTTTCGTTGGCTTGAAAAGCAGTTTTTGCTTTCTTGACTAGACATACAACTTGAGGTATGTCTCGCAAAAAGTGGGTTTTCACTATCATTAAGCTTATATGACCCACTGTAGTATGATTGTAAGTCATGTTTTAGTATAGTTTGAATTAGTTCTTAATTCGAATATTGCATATGCAGCATCGAAATAATTTTATATAGCCAACAAAAAATTATCACATCGCATACTACGGCGTCATGTGATATTACTTGATGCAGCGTCATCCAAGTGATGAAGTTTATTATTATGTGATGTCCTTTTTTTATGCATTTAATTTCTTACATAGTTTTTGAGTTATCGATGCTTTGCTAAAAAAAATCTTCAAAACTTTATAATAAAGTAAATTAAAACTCGATAACGATGAAAAATGGCAGTGTGACTTCAATGTGAAGGTATTTCGATAGTAATATTATTGCGTTGTATGATTTGATGGAATGACGTGCTGCGTGTGATGTGGTGTTATGTGATTCGGTATCATATGATACAATATTATGTCGTAAATTCCACGGCTTTTTCATGTTACCTCATTTCCAGGAAAAAAAAACTGCTGTTACCATATGCAGACAAATTTTGTGATCTACAAAAGTCATGCACTAAATTTTAAAGATTAAAACATATTTCGCAGTTATGTGTAGAAGATCACGGGAACTTTTGGAAATTCGCCAGTATATATATATTAGACTGGGTCGATTTATTAACCGATATCGCACGATTGGGCTCAGGAAAAAAATTTTATTTTCGGGTTTTGGGACTTGTTTTGGTCGGAAAATCGACTTTTCCAAAACCCGAAAAAAAAATTTTATTTCAAAAAACTGTTATCGCCAACGTTTTTAGCGCATAATTTTAAGTGGGACAGGAAATATGAGACAAATTCGTTTTCATCGAAAACATTTTTGCATGTACGAGTATGCTGAAAAAACCCTTAAAAAAAATGGTGAAAGGGTAAATTTTTTGACCAAAACACTCCCCAAAACCCAAAAAATATTTTTTCAAAAAACTGTTATCGCCAACGTTTTTAGCGGACATTTTGGGTCGGACAGGGTATATATGAAATTTTTTTTAGTTGGTCATAAAAAAAACCTTAAAAATCAAAGCCGAAAAAAGTCAAAAAAATGAAATTTCGCAGGCTCGAAAATTATTTTTTTGGGTATGCGTAGTAGAACTTTTTTTTCCTGAGCCCAAAACCTATCGAAAAATCGATGGCGCGATATCGGTTAACTTTCGTCCATACAAATCGACCCACCCTAATATATATCCTTGAAAAGTGAATTTTCTGTTCTAGATTTAATTTTAAATGAAGGACACTAAGCCTTTCGAAAACCATTGGAAACATAGTTTTACAAAGTTAAATACCTAGCAGAAAAAATATAAGCCTTGAACATTCGAAATTGGCGCATAGAACATAAAATATTTGTAATATCTCTCAATATGATTTCGTTCAGTTTTCTTAAAGATGCGGTTATTGCACTGAAGCTAGCCATTTTAAACTAATTGAAAACATTTTGTGAAAAAGTTATATATTATAAACTAAAATTCTAGGATTGCTATATAAAAACATTGACTTTGAACATTTAATACATATATATAAAGTAATTAATTACTTTTGAAGTCCAACGATATTTTATCTCTTTTAAAACCAAAAAAATACAAATTTATAAAAGTACTCATCAAATTCGTTGCTTTGCTTTATTGAATGAAATATGTTATTTTCATCAAATACAAAAAATTATACCTTTTTTTCAACAAAAACTCTTTCATAAACACTTCCATTGGCATTTTGTTTTAATTTCATACTTTTTTAATATAGCTATAGTTTACAAATAAAAAACTATATCAGTGATATATCTATCACAAAAAGGAAAAATAAATGCTAAGACACTACAAAAGTGTGATAACTTTTTCATTGTGGGCGGGTTATTTTTGGTTTGTGGTTAAAAGTTATTTGATATTGAAATATTTGTGATGGCTGTTGATTTCTATTTAATGCATGATATGATGTTTTCGATGACTTTGCAATACTGTTCCATTTTACATTGACAAATTGGTATTTTTTTTAATATAATATCTATAATTTCTTATTATTGTGGGCTGTTCACACGATGATAAAATAGAAGATATCCATATGGTCAGTATTGCACGTAACAGCTCCTGAATGGAAGGCTGGAAGGCAGTGTGCTAGTCACTCATCATTGAAATCGTCAAATATTTGGAAATATTTCGCCAAGCTCTGAACGGAAAATGTGGTAATGTAATCACAATTTCTAACTAAAGTAGAAAGATGCGACCTTTTCATGGAGATTAAATACAGCCTGGCTGCACTGTTCTTCAGATATTGTCTTAGGAAATATAAACCATTTTCTTAAATTCCATATGAAACCAACTAATCTAGAATCTTTATCACGGTGGTCCGCGCCGGCATTACGTTACCCTCATGGTAGCTCCTAATTTTCCCTTCGTTTGATACCCATATTGTACTAAACACATTTTGGGTGACCTTGGTCCACACAGCGGTCGATATCTCTGAACCAAGCTATCGGTACAAATTATATCTTATATATTAAGCTAAGTATTTGGTAATGCAACAGTAAACGTTTCATTCAATTCCATTCAGCAGTTTTTGAGTGATGCGCGACCAAACATACAGACATACAGACAGAAATTCTAAAAACTGTTGACTTGGCTTGTATTGGCTTGCTAATGATCCCTTCCATGGATTTTTCTTAAATATCTGCAATGTACAGACTTCCACATTTTTGAAATTTTTATATTTGCAGAGATTATTTTTGTATCGATTTTTTTACTCGATTTTACTCAGGCTGAAAATTGTGTTTTAATAATACAGTTTTGTAAATAGTAGCATTTGTGCGACGATTGGAGAAAAGTTTGTATCATGAGGGGACATACCCCATGCAGGGTATGTGTTTGGTATGTTGGGGTTCAGTCTGGATAAGTAAGAGTTTAAACTATTACAATATCCAGAGCGAAGTTGTGCTAGCATGACTCTAGTCTCCTTCGGAAGTACACGCTCCTTTTCAGCCATTTCAGGTAGCTGAGTATTGATAACGGGATTCACAGGCCGTTCAGAAGGAACTGTCTACTCAAGAGTTCCGCGTGCTCTTGAACATTGAACAAGTATTGTCAAAGGTTACTTTGAAAAAATCAAGATGTTTTATTGAATTTTTCGATTCAAACTCTCTTCAAGGTAGAAAGAAATTTTGGATAGCTACATAGCTTCTGTTAAAGTTTTTAATTGGCAAGGTTGGACATAGTAGCGTGAATTGTTTTTTGAATTATCGATATTTTTGCATCGATTTAACTAATGTTGAACATCGATTTACAGTAAATATTTTATGAGAGCTACACATTTTGGATAGATTTTCGTAAATAGTAACATCTGTGAGATAAATGAAAAAATGGGTAGAAAGGGGTATGTATGTATATGAGTACCCCCTATTCCTTGGTACTTGTTTTCCGTTGTTTTATATCTTAATGCAAGCATTTTATCTATTGGCTGTCAAGATCTTCCCAAATTATATGTAAACTGCAATTTTAAATGAGGCTCAGGTACGTCAATTAATTAAATGTTTTCTTTAAAATCGATTTTGCTCAAACATATTTATTTCTAAGAAGAATAGTCGCTTATCTAGTAATCGATTTTTCCGGCTGGAGGTGATAGTTTCTAAAACAAAAGCAACACTACATTCACGAATTTGATAAGGGTAAACTCTCTGAACTTACATTATTTCTAGAAAATGATTTATTTATAAAAAAATGATTTATTTGCAAGAAAATTCATTATATTTAGAGCGTTATTGCTCTGACATTTTCCCAAGCTTAAGTATTTTATGCCTTACCTGAAGTATTCTAGTTGGAATAAAGTTTATTATTTTCGCTCAAATTTTCTGAACAATTTCTACTTTTCATGCAATTTCATTCAAGCACCCATTCTAATACTCGTCTATACAATTATTTGCACCTATATCGAGTACTTCCTATCATATAACAAGGATGCGTAAATATGAATTTGTTCCTATTTTATTGGCTAAAAATATTTTCTGTTTTTATTTCGTAAATAGACCTAACCCCATTTTTATTGGTTTTTGTATTTTTCTTTATTTTTCTTTATACATATTACTTTTGTTATTGCTGTTTTTTATTACCATTATTGATGTCTGCAAATAAAAGGGATTCTGTTCAATGTTAATATTTTTTCGCTTCATTCATACTATTGAATTGATTTGGGTTACTCTTATTTGTTGCTTAAAAAAATATCCAAAATTGTTTGATATTTTGTTTATGCGAATTTTGTGCATGGAAAATTTTTACAGATTTTAGGTTTTGCAATTTGCTAAGTAATAAATAATGTGTTAATGTATGTGTGTCTGTAAATACATTACACGAGTCTGGTTTTGTATGGCCTGCGCATGAAATTTTTTCCGCAAATTGTTACAAATGGATGTTTCGGCGTGATTGAACAACATTTGCTTACTTGTGGGAGTACGTCAATAAATTTTTATACTCAGCTGAGTAGGTATATTATTGTTGTTTTCCTTACGGTAGGTTGTAATGTGTGTATATAAAGACTTATTCAACTAAAGTTTTAAGGAAAAAGAGAGAAGTTGACTAAGCTATATCCGGAACTGACGGATCCGTCTGTAATTCCGTCTAACCCAGGCAGTGCAATTTCTATTGAAATATCATGTTGAATTTTCTCGGTATTATTTATCATCGGTATTTAAACTGTTGGAAATCTGATGATAGCATAGAAAGCTATAGCTGTAAGGCCCTGAAGTACCAAAGTATTGACGATTAACATTTATGTAGGCATCGCATATATCAAATAAAATTAACTCCAACTGTGTTGCTTAAGCTCACAGCTGTGTATATAATATTCGATTGCACCCGAGCTGAGAATACCTTACTTCTTATGCTCAAATTCGTACACGCTTAAAGCAAACAATGGATTTTTGCTTATAAAATATTATTTAAGAATTATATTTCTATTTGCGAAATTTTGCCATATTTTTTGTTATTGGAAATACTTTGCTAAATTGTTTGAGATTATTACTTCCGCTAAACTAAGTGCAAGGGATAAAAATGCCGTGAATGATTCAAAACATTGCAAACATGTTATTATTTCATAAAGAATGAATATTAGTTTGTTTGTTTATCGCCTTTTTTTTTTTAATTCATATAGTTTTTGAGTTGCTCTGATGTTTTTTTATAGCTTTGTAGTAATATTGATGATGATAGTGAAACTCAGCACATATATGTATGTGAATGCAAACAATATATTTAAAACATCAAATTTGTTCTTGCTACTACAAACACTTTTTGCCAAAACTAGGAATAGTTAATTAATTAATTAATCGAGCATGCCAAGCAATCCCAACCGCATTAACCAATGAATCATAGAATAATCATTATCAATTAATCGAGCCAACGTATTTCCCAATCAATCCCATTTCCATCAATTACAATCTAGTTAATTTGATTAGTCAGAATATTTAAACTTTTAACCATTTTTGAGTTCAAAAAACCCAAAACTCTCCTTATTTTATCATTTTCGAAAATAAATAATAGTCTTATGCGTATATATATACATGAAGTTATATATTAATAAAACTAAACGAAAGAAATGAACAAAGTTACTCAGGTTTCAATAAATTTATTTTTGCGTGAACATAAATTATTCGCGATCGGATGCATCAGTGTGGGATCAGTGCTGAATAACCTTTTGCTTTGAAATATTTAGTATGCTTCTAAATGGTATGATAATTATGACATATATTTTATTTTTGAAATTTGTACCGGTTTTAAGCAATTTTTCCAAATCGAACAAATTTATTTTAGATATCTAAATATATGAAAACCTTCTGTGCGTCCATTGTCACTGAGCTCCTTCTAAACGCCTGAACGGATATTGTTGAATTTTTTTGTCCGTACCAACAGATGATGTGGGCGTGGCACCTCCCATACAAATAGATTTTCCGTATTGCTTATCACTGAAAGTATTTATGGTAGAATATTGAAAGTTGGTATGGAGCTGAACGAGACCGATCCCTAACACTTGAGGAAAAAATGGGAGGAGCGGAGAAGTGGGCGTCGCACCTCAAATACAAAAGAGATTTTTCGTACTGCATATCTCTGGAAGTATTTATGGCAGCATATTGAAAATTGTTGAGAAGATTTCCGAAATGCAGATCTCTGTAAGTAAGGAGCTAAATGAGACCAAGCTCTACAACTTGAAGAAAAAAGGGGAAGCAGAGAGAAGTTGATATGGCACCTCCCATACAAATGAAAATTTTCAAATTGCATATCTATGTAATATCTGTTATATTGGCAATATTTCTAGATCGATGTAGGAAATCTCGGGCCGGACAAAGTCTGCCGCGGTGTCTAGTAGTTCTATAATTTTTTAAGGAAGTTAAAATTTTTATTCCATTTTAAACCACAAATCTTGCTGATAACTTAGTGATACTAGCCATGGAAAAATTCCTCTTTCTGAAACTTATCCAGTTCACTAGGAAAATTAAATTCCTTCCTTCAATCTGCTAAAACTCGTCTCTTCGGAAGCAAAATATATTAGCAAACTAACTTCGATTAGAAAGTTTGAGGAAGAAAGAAGGCCCTAGCAACATAAACTTGCAAGAAAGCCTTTAATAAGAACTGGAGACTGTTACCGTTTATATGAAAACACCGTTATACGCTCGATACAAACATATGGCGCTCTAGTCAAGTGAAAGTTCAAACACGTAATTACGAATATCAGGAAATGCTAGACGTTATTTTCCTTCTGATGAAGCTGGATGTGCTCGATGAGGGTTTGTCCGCCACAGACTTTCTCCTGCTGATGGAATTCAACATGGGAAAATAAGCCAACTATGGACACGCAACGATATAAGATGGTATGATAAAGGGAGTAAAAGGAAAAAAAACTGCCTTAAACGATATTTACTAAATCACTTCATTGGTTAAGTCCTGTACGTAGAAGGTAGAGTATCCTTCTAGGGAAGATTGCGAAGGGTCTTTTGACGTTGATAGAGAGATTTCGGTCTACATGGATGATGTAAGAATTTAAAAGTTAACGGGGCTGGGCTATTCTAACAAGCTTTGCAAGGCCAACAGTCATATCGACTGGCTGACGCATGCAATCATTCAAAGCGGAAATCTCTGCCATGGAAGGGGAAATTAGATTGCTGCGGGATAATGTAGTATCTTTAACCAACTATTTTAACATTTCTCTGTGCTAGGTGCCCGAGTACTGAAATATTAAAAGGAACGAAATTGCTGATGACATGGACAGGAAAGGTTTCCAAATAGACGTACACTAGGAGAAGAACTATGTGTATCCAGCATGAGGGAATCTTGTCAAGAAAATGAAAGGGCATGTTTTAACAATGAACGCCGTAGCATTCTTAACTCGAAAATCATTAAGATATTGGGTTCCACTCGAACTTAGATTTCCTCACGTATTTTGTTTTTGTTTAGTATTTTATTTTCAAGTAATCTTCTTAAGTTAATAAAATAACATATGTGGTCACCATATTAGACTCTCTTACTCGTTTTATATAAGTTTCTTACTAATTTAAAAGTTGGTATAGCTACTACCAATAGCATTAATCTTGTTACAATAATTGCAGCTACTTCAAGTTGTGTACTGAAGTTTCCGTTGCAACCAAAATGAAAGAAATTCTATGCCCTGAAAAAAATTTGTTTTGTTGGTAGCTTGACTTTCCAACAATATGGTTTGCGTATGTATATATTTTTTTACATATTTTTTGATTTTACTTATATTTCTCACTTTACCGCCTGCAAAAATAAGATTACGGGGCGCTTTCTGCCTACAAATTCACGATGTCCAACATGTGCAGCAAAAGCTAAACCTTTTTTTTTATTATTATTTAAACACGCACTTTCATACTTTCAGGCAAATATTTATGCAAAAAGCTAAAAAAGTATGTCCATTTTTTTTGCAAAAAAATTGCTTGACTGGCATAAATGGGAAAGCTTAACACTCTTACTCATATGTATGAATGCGCTGTTGGCAAAATGCTTCACCTTTAAAATTCCATATGTATGAAGTGTGTATAATTGTGAGCGAATGCTGTATAATTGGTGTCAACAACAACAACAACAGCAGAATTAAGAGCAAAAGCACTTGTTGACCCATTTATATGCTACCTGACTTCATTTTGGCAACTACAACATTCGGCATAACTGGCTCTTCATATATGTTGAGTTATATCAAAAATTGTTGTTTGCATGTTTGTGAGGGTGTGTGAGTGTTGGCAACGCTTTGGCACATATTGTCACGAAATTATTCAGGTTGCAATCGGATATTCTTTCTGGTTTATCGCCAACTGAGCCTACTTTTTCATTTGTATTCGGATTAAATGGTATAATCGTACGTGTTAGTCTATGTTGGTGTATACCCTGCATTGAAATTATGTATACATAAGTATGAGAAATACTAGTTCTTTACTGGTATCGCACTAGTCCAAATTTTTCTAAATCTTCAACTAAGCTTCCTATAGCCGTTTCTCCAACCGATATCTATGGAGCTGACGTTTAGTAGCAAATTCCACTACAAGTTTTTGTATGACAGTGGTTTCTACATTCCATGCCTCTCTGTGTAACTCCTGAAGCTCTTTAACAGTGATTTCTCTAAGCCTGCAGTCCAGCAAGCAAATATCCCACAGCAATCACAGCTGAAGATGAGCAGCATTGTTAAGTACTATTTTCTCGATAAAGCTATGAGGAGGATGAAAGAAAGAGATCTACCACATATAGTCGGGAAGCTTCTTTGCTATCACCTACCTTGTACAAAGTGTTTAAAGTAAGATGCAAGTGAGTATAGCTAAACTTCTGCCTTGATAATGTAAAAAACCAAAACTATCACCTTTCCAGCTTTTCAAAGGAACCAACTCATCATTGTCTAACCATATTAAAACTGCCAGTACCCAAGGACTACCGATAGATAAGACATACAAAAATATCGGAAAAGGATATATATAATAGAGGGCTAAATTAAAATACAACAACAACAAAACCGTTAGGTTGTGAAATCGTTAAGACGACAGCCGAGCTAGTATTGATTGATTGCATGATATTCGGTAGAGCATGTCGTCTCAGAAAACTTTAAACCTCTAGTAATGGTTTTATTGCTATACCTCCTGCTCTGTTTAGAGTATCATTTTTCCAAAAAGAGAGTCTCCGATGCACTTATAGGCTGACATTATTTTCGTTTTTAGTCTAGCTTGGTCTGGCTCTTCCGCTCGAATAATCATCTTAAGGATCAACTCAGAGCATTCGCAAACGAGCTCGGTGAGCTTCTTCGAAATATTTCACTTTCATCCACTTGATTGACTAGTTCTTTGTACTGCAGGGTTATTTTATATTTTCACTACTTTTTAGTGAGAAAAACATCATAAATCCACATTGATGCCTGTCCTAACGTGCGTAAATTTTGTATTGTAAATAGCAGTTTGTGTAAATGAAAAAAGTTCCTTAAAATTGTTTTTTTTAACACCTTCCCTGCTGTTGTTGTTTTTTTTGTGCTTTATTTCTCACTTTCTTGACTTCGTGACTTTTATCCCTTCTTATTTGACACATTCTATTTCCTGTTTTCCTTTTTTTTTTGGCTTATGTAACTGTATATTGAATTCTATCTAACCAATCCATGCACGAATGACTTTACCTTTAAAAATTGTACATTTTCAGGCATTCTGTTTTGTTATTTCGTAAAATTGTCACGTTTGGAAAGGGTTTCCGATACACTTATTACGACTAATATACTTGCTATTGTGTGTTTCATAATTATGGCATGTTCGCTTGCTTCATCTCCTATGTGTTTAACATGAGCAACTAAGCATCCATTAATTAGGCGAACTAACACACCCTCTATTCCAATTCGTTATGGGAAGTTTCTATGTACATTTATAGTATGTGATAGGTCCATAATGATTTATAAATAACTACTGTCCATCTTTGCGCATCTTGTTCATGATATCACTGCCGCCTATCTCCCCTGAGTGCTTTCCTTTCATCTCCAGTTGCATACTGTGATACTTATTTTTATTTAGGGTATTAACTACAGAAAGTTATATAGACTTTAAAGAAGTGCCAGTGACAAAGTTGTAAAAATGATCAAACATGACTCCAATTTTATTTCACCTTCACGAGGCAGCTATTATATATATAAAATCCAAGCCAACACTTTCTTCCACACCATGTTCCGAATACGTATCTGCTTCTCTTTTAACGTATTTGCTTAATTCTTGAAAACTCCACATATAACATACAATTATTCTTGAACACCGATGAATTTAGCTCCATTCCGACAAACTCAAAAGTTTGTCCTTGAGCTTTGTGCACAGTCATGGCAAATATTGGACTTACTGGAAATTGATGCCGTTGCATGGTATGCCCTAGCGGCCCTTTGGACGAGTGTGATTTTCGGTATATGTACTTCTTTGCCGGATTTTTGTTGTCGAACAAAATTTTAATTATCTGACACTTCTTCTCTAAGATATACTCGCCAAACATCTCTACTCGAATTTTTATTCACTTCAGAAATATTTTTTTTTATCACCAATTTATAAATATTTCGAATAACAATACTATTTTACTATTTAACGAACACCAGTTAAATGTCAAAATTTGATTTTCCCAATTTGAACAGCTGTTTGAACTTTTCAGCTCAGAAAGCATTGTCGATATCTCAGCACCATTACATGAAAACGGTTGCTACGAGTCGACGATTACTTCAATTAACTTCCCATGGCGATATATATCATTTAGCACTTACACGAAAAGATCAGGTGGCAACCATACTTAGGAATGCTTTTTTTTTTAAATACGCACAAAAATAGCTTTCGTTGGATACCCACATTGGCATATTTCAGTTCATGTAAAAAAAAATCGGATAGGTGGCAACCCCGTAAAGATAGCCTGTGTGGCAATAACTGGGTAAAAATTCTTGGAATGTTATACACTATGTACATACCAAATTTAATCCAAATCGGTTGAGCGGCTTCCGAGATTGTCTGGATATACAAATGTACAAGAATAGCTCGTTTTAAGTTTTAGATAGAAGCGAAGAAAGCCTGTGATCAAGTCGAATAATGCAGCACTATAAAGAGGACAACGATATGATTATCAAAGGTCCTGAGTATGGTCTTTATACATACCAAGGTAGGCATAATGTGCTTAATATATAGCTCAGTTTCTATGTTTGGTTTCTTGTGTAATTGTATTGCCTTTGTATTGACATAATTTTAGTTGATATAAGCTTTTTGGTCTTAGTTCACGATATAAGGTAAAGTTACCAAACATGGTTTCCTTAAAATACATAAAATTCCTACCTTTACAAAGGAAACTGAACTTGTTTATCAGTACGCATAAACATTTAAAAATTTTAAATGTTGTACCTTCTCATATTAGAACAAACTGTACTTTCGGGATTTTTTTATCATTTATATACTATCACTTTAGTTTCAATATTTTGCCATAAAATTTTCAGTTACAAATCTGCATACCTCTTCTGTTTAAATATGTTTTCTAAATTGTGTGTAATTCTTTAAAAAGTAAAATTCTGAGAGTACTATAATTATGAAACGAAAAATATTAACTTAACATTTTTCCTAAAAGTTTTTTCATTTTATATTGCGTGGAATTTATTGTAAGAAGAAAGTCATAAGTTTATTCATTTATCCAAAGGAATTCTTACATATTACACTAAAATAAATTGCTATTGCAATGAAAAGAACAATCAGGAGTGTATATAGCCAATTTTAAGGGAGGCAAACAATGTTCGTTTAACTCTTTAAAAAAGTATTGGAAACGTTTTATGCCCATAGCTGCTAATTTAAATCATAACAAAAAGCAATTGGCACTAGGAGCCACGTAATTGGGAATTGTTGTTCATGTCTTAAGAAAGTCAAAGCTAAAGTGCATGATACATAGTTCGCCTTCTTAACCAGCACGTCCTAAAGCAACGTCCAAACCAACTAACTATAGTCCGTTTCCTCAGCGGCTAAACTTCTTGAAATATAACCGCGGTTGTTTATGCCTGGAGAGTACTGAAATTATGTCAGTGATGTTCAATGGGCTCAAGGAAACCGCTTTGGCTGCAGTCGGGCTTGGAAGAAAAAGTAAAGAAGGTAAGTCGAGTGCAACGTGAAGACCTACATTTCGAAAGAAACTTCTCTGTAGGGACTACTTGTATACCATGTCCAAACAATGACCGTTACAAACACTTGAGCAAATTGTTGCTTATTTGATTCTCGATAAGCTCTCAAAAAGAGCTAGAGAACTTAATATTATCTTCAAGGAACATTTCTTTAGCTCATTCATTTTTCGATTCGCTCGAGACTTCAAAAAATCATTAATTTTATGTTTTCTTCTTTAGCTCTCTCCCAAAGGCACAAATTTTTACCATCAAATCCTTTTTCGCCATTAAATTTCCACACTCCAAACAGTATTTTCTCTTTTCAAAGTTATGCTAAATTTAACACGCTCATTCAGGCACAAGATAAAGCACTTTCAATTAACGTTAGATAAATAAAATTCAACTAATTGTTTGAAACAACTGAAAAACAAAAGAAACGCCAAAAGGAAAAAGAAAAAACATGCATGAAATATGTACAAAGGAAAATTACCAAAGGAAGTGAAAGCAAAGTTTAGGAAATGAGGTAAAAGAGGATGCGGTGCTTCAAGGGTGGTGAAGTTTTATGCGCGCTTTTAATGAGAGCCGATTTAACTGCAGTGGTTTATGTAGTCTTCGGAGTTTGTGAATGAAAGGTGGGAATTTATTTGCTTTATTCACTTAAATAATGTTGTGGTACATCAAATGGAAGCTAGCCGGTTTGAATTCCAACGCAATTCAAACAAAACTACTTTAAGAACAAAGTTTTTCAAATCCTGTTAGCACCTTGGCAATTGCCAATAATCCATCCAGTATATTTGAAAAGATTTACATCAAAAATTTATCAGCCTTAAGCCTTCTAGAAAAACTAGAAGTTTTTTTCTGTCAGCTTCCTATTCCTAAAGCAAATCCATCTGACAATTGAGTGCACATCCCTCAATGATAATCATACTAATTTCTTCAGCCCGTTGTACCGATGCCGATATCATATTTTTACTTTTATTCGGCTGATTCTTTATATAACATTTTAACGCCCCATCTCAGCATTTCTGTGTTTTCCAGAATCACAGAGTTGTTGCATCTTTCTCTTCCGATAAAAAAAGTAAGAAAAACTATTTTGTAGGGAAATTGCAAGGCCGTTACCTTTATTTTATTCGAATTCAAGACAAGAAAATAACAAATAACAACGAAACTAGGCATTGAAAATGGCAGAACGCCGAAACCGGATTGTCACAAAACCAAACTTGACAAGGGATGACGGAAAATCGTTCCAACAAAAATCAGCTTACTACCCTGTCGGAAGATCAACACAACAAAATAAATAAAAATTTACTTTTTATTCAAAAAAATTTGAGTGATTAGTGAAATATTATTGATTATTCAAAAAAAATTTTGAATCAAAAATAAAACTTCAATTTTCGTTCAAGCTTTTGAAAATGAAAAATAACACATCGACATACATACAGCAAAATTATACCCGTATGTGCATATAGATATAATGTGTACTTATAAACAGACAGCCAAAAATACTAAAAGTGGTTTTGTTGAACTCTACAACATTCCTTACGTCGCCTTAAGTAATTTTTTCAAAGAAATATTAAATATACAGACACGAATTTACAAGAGTTTTATTATAGCATACATTTTTTGAAACAGTTTCGAGCCTATTAAGCATATGTATAATATACAAAAGGTGCAATTTTTAACATAAGTAATTTCACTTATTGAAACACATATCAGCAACTTTCGTTTCTTACACAAATTATACTAACACATTTTGGGTCACGCTGGTTCAAATATTGGCCTATAACTTCGGAACTGGTACATATATCGACACAAGTGATATCTTAAATTTTAAGTTAGAGGTCTAGTAATGAAAAGTTTCATTCAATTATATTCAGCAGTTTTTGAGTGATTCGCGACTAAAGATGCAGGCAGACAGGCGGCAAAAAATTCTGAAAACTATTGATTTGGACTCTGTTGGCTTAATTGCTATAAATTTTTCATGAATGTCTGCAATGTTGCAATTTTATCATGTGTAGGTATAACGCAAACATCCATTTTTGTTATATTTTTTAACGCTTATTCAATTCATATTGCTTAGTATAACTTGGCTGCGATTTTTGGTAAACTTTACGCTTTCAACACCAAACGTCTTCAAGATTGCAAAATATATATGTTTTTATGTATATGCACTTGTTAGGATATATGTATATGTTTAAAGCTTTGACAACTTATGTGGTGTACTTTATATAGAAGTTCTGCTCAACTTTCCACGAGTGATATTTCTCTTCATACCTCCACTTTTGCTTTTGTTGCATTTGTTTACTTTTCGGATCTCATACATTGCTCTGCTTTAACATCAAAGTAGACAAAAATGCTTTCTTCATACTTAAGAGTGTTCAGCCTTCTCGTAAGAAACTCGAAACTTGAAAAAAACTTTTTAAATATATTCAATTGGGCCCAAATGCTTTTAGAATGCCAACATTTTTCTTTTGTTTTGGTACTATTTTATTTTAGTTTTTTTTTTGTTTTAGTTAAATATTTTTATTTTGTTTTTTTATAAAATTAGCATAATTCGCTTATGTGTTTTTTATATTCTGTGCTGTGCGTTGAATTCTAAACTTTTGGCTATTTTGTTCAAAAAGTTGCATATACGCCCCATATAACTGTGTTTGCATCTATTTACGGTGTCAAGGGGAGCTTGTGAATGGCTGTTTGGTTTGTCATTTTGAATATTTTGAACTTTGCGTGGATAATTTAGTTTAGCTTTAATGATTTTAATGTAAAACTTTTTTATTTAATTTTGCTTCTCGCCAACATTCTGATTTTCAGCAGCTGAACTGTGTGGGCTCTATGTATTTTACATTGTATTAAAAATGTGTAAAGCTTTTTTAACTTTTTAAAAGCGATAGTAATATTATTTACGTTTACCAGCAATCAAAACAATTTAATGCTTTAAGCCAGCATCAAAATACCATTTTGAGCGAAAACTGAAGCTATCGAAGAAGTGCATATGGTGACGTTGGTCTCTCACCGCATTTGACGAGACTTAGCAATTTGGCGAAAGAGTAGCAAGCTTACCTCAAAACTTAAGAAGAGTATATGCTTCTAAACTTTCAGCTATGATAATACAACTATTAACCTATAAGGCCATTCTGTGGTGAACATCCTTCGACAAATAGCACAATGTCAAGGAACTTTACAAGGAGGGCGAGTTGTTTTTATACCTTTCATGAACATGAAATGGTATTATAACTTTGGTCCGATGTTTGTAAGTATGAGAAGAAGAAGAGATGGCCCCACCAATAAGTATACCGAAATGATCAGGGCGATGAGCTGAGTCGATTTAGCCATGTCCGCCTGTCCGTCTGTCTGTTTGTACGCAAACTAGTCCCACAGTTTTTGATATATCTTGATAAAATTTGGTATGGAGCCGTCATTTTGTATGAGATTAATCATTCGTCGGAATCAGCAAGATCGGAGCAATACAACGCATAGCTCCCATACAATCGATCGTTTCGATAAATGGGTTTTGGGCTATAAATTTTGCAATTAAAAAGCTAGGAACGTAAAGTTTGGCAGATTTGGTACTTATTATGTACGTAATGTGTGTAGTGAAAATCAGCCAGATCGGAACTACATAACATATAGCTCCCATACAATCGATTGTTCCGATAAATGGGGTTTGGGTCATGCATCTTTAAATTAACAGTTTTGCAGAGATTATACTTATTGTGAGTAAGGATCGGACGATTACCACCGTGATGCGTGTTCATGAAAGGTATAAAGTCTTCGGCACAGTGGAAGACAGCAATTTCCTTACTTGTTTTAAGTTAATTAATTGTATATTATTTTATTATTTTTTCAGAGAGGAGAACGGGGGGTGCGGAGCACATGGTGCATAGGGGGCAACCTTTGAGTAATATTTATTTAATTATTTTATTTATTTAAATTATTTGTTTTTATTCAACGGCTCGCATTAGTCAACTAGGTGGCTATCAGTTTGAAAAAACATCGTGCGGTCGTCAATAATTTTGAGCACTCTTTAAACAAGGATAATTCCGAAATGTTCTTAGGTTGTCAACTTCTTATATTTTATTTTCGTTTTTGGTAAATATAGGCACCCAAATTTCAAGTGATTACTTAACATTTTTAAATTTATTTTGGTGACAAAATTGTTCGTTCCTTTAAAGCTCTAGTTTGGGTAATGTGATATGGTAAAAGTAGTTAAATGTGGAACAGGAGTATAAAAAGTATAAATTCCCTCCAACTAGGATTTGAAACGTCGATGACACAGGGGTCTCAATCACGCCAAGTAAGCAACCGAAAATGTTAGCTACAACAGAAAAGCAAATTGGGTGCATAAGATCCGCAGAAAAAGGAAAACTTTCTCCACTTTTGATAGAAAATGCTCGATCTGGTTCCGAATCAGCTTGTCATAACTTAATGGATGCAAATTACCATATCTACAATGTGGCTGGATTATTTCATGGGGTTTAGACATCTTTCATAGGAGAGCCAAGTTTGTGGTCTAGTATATCACGTTACCCCCCTATTTTGACAAAACGACTTTTTTGACTATTTATGGGTTTGAATAAATATCTTCCGGAATACTTCAGATAAAATGATCTCGACTTGGAATGTGCTTCGCAATACTGGAATCTATCGAATTGTATGATTTTCTTCCTGTCCATATAATAAAATGTTGAGGAGCAGCCGAAAAAGGTATGCCTATATCACAATACCCTAACTTACTCTAAGGGAATATGTCATTGGTCATTTCAATATTCGCAAAGATTTTGAGAGCCTCCACAATATGCGTAAATCGATACTTTTATTAGTTCGAATAATCGATATTTTTTTTCAGCAATCTGTACGTCTACACCTAACGTATCCGCTTGTACTCTGGTCTTGGAAGTCTAGACTCTTTAGCATGCGCTCCATGGATGCTTCTAATTAACACAGAAGCTTTACGAAATGCAGAAATTGTTCTTATTAGCTTTGAGCTTACAATGATTAGTGAGAACATCTGGGGTTCATCATAATTTTTTTTTTTTCAATATACTGACTATTTAGTGTTATAACCACCCATCAGTGCTTTAGTCTGACGCGGGACTTATTTTCTCATACCCGAATCTCTTTTATGGGAGTGATCTTATGGATAGAAATAATTCAGACCACATTGGATTTTAGCTGCATTTTCAGTGGTTGGCGCATAAGCATTCTCGCTGGCGTCCACTCCCATATGGCGTTTTGGTAAAACTGTTCAACCTTTACCCGTACCAGTAAGCATTTTTTCTCACAAGCACATATGCTCCTCAGTATGGTGATGTTCTCGTTCAAGTAGCTGCGTTACAGATTTATCTCTGCATATCGGCTTATAGCAGCTATCTCCGCCGGAAAGATACTCCGATACATTAAAAACGTTATGTACGTAGTGGTGCTGTAGCCAAATATTCTCGCCTCAATCCCTTGTTGGATTTGGAGTTGTTCGTATAACGTACAGGCACCCTATTCTGATAGCATCATTTAACTTTGGATGCAACCTAGGAGGCTTTGTCACCTATTCTTTTTTTCAAGCTCTGTTTAAAGTTGATGATATCAGCTATGTCGTCTCTTGAAAGTTGACAGATGGGGAGAGAAGTTTTGCGTTTTTTCGCAGCAGGAAAAGAAATTACCTATCCTATGTTGCAGTAAGTAAGTCACAAAGTAGCATGAGTTTATGTGCTTGAGAAATTTCCAACATTACGAACAATCACTTATTATACCTTTCATGAGCATGAAATGGTATTACAAGTTTGGTCCGATGTCTGTAAGTATGATAAGGAAAGATATGGACCTAGCAACAAGTATGTTCTCTGTCTGCCTGTCTGTTGGAATGCAAACTAGTCCCTCAGGTTTAGAGATATTGGGCTAAAATTTGGTAAGCGGTCGCTATTTTATAATTTGTCGGAACCAACAAGATCGGATAAATACACATATTACAATCTATTGTTCCGATAAATAGATTTTCGGCTATAACTCTTCCCAATGCGCTGATCGAAGATCACTTTCTTTGTTAGCTTTAGAACTGCAGGTTCCGCCATTTTCTATTAAAATTTATAAGAAAATGAGAAATCAAGAAATGTTCACCCCCTAGTTAGCATACTCTTAACGACTCATATTAAAGCCACTGCTACTAAATTTACATAAGAAGACTTAGAAATTTGTTGTTGTAATTTTCTGCTCAATTCACCAAACCCACCAACAGCTGGCATGACGACATTTTAAATTGTCGCCTCGCATTTATCTTTCAATCAGCATAAGCAAAGCTTTATACACACACACACATACATACGTACAGCCCACACTTGTAAATGCAAATGAATGTAATCTGTACACAAGCACACATACAAGCAGCAATAGAGAATACACCGGATAATTGCATAAATTTATCACTTAAACGCAACTTAACTTCCACTTCCTTGATGGCAAAAGACAGACAAAAATGCAAAGAAAACCCCATTAAAAGTCCAGTAAGTGCTACTATAATAAAAAAGAGAGACCCAAAGATGTGGAAAGAAGATGAAGATTCGGAAAAAATTACCACAAGTGTAAGGTATAGGAAGTAAGTGCGTCTAAAGTTGGTTGAAAACAGGCATTATATACCCAGCTGTGGAGTTTTACACAAATTCACGGAAGGCTTCCAAGCTATGAAAAAGTCCTAACTACAGTAGAAGCGTCTACTCAGATTGGTAACTGAAAGTAAAATTAGTATTGTTTTATGGTGAATATAAGTGAGTAGCTCCGGTGCAATGTCTTACGTTTACTTACGCAACTAGAACCCTCAATATATAATTGTTTTCAACACAGAAGCAGAATAACCGCAAAATATCTCTACACATAATAAGATTGTATCAGGTCGATGTCTGTACATTGCAGATATTCCAAAAAAATTGATGGGGGGGATCTTTATCGAGCCAATAGACCGTTTTCTTCTCGCGTATCATTCAAAAACTACTTAATAGAACTGAATTCAGCTCTCACCGTTGCATTACTATAGCTTGCGATTTAAGGTACCCCTTATTTCGATAACTGGATCGAGTTAAGAGTTATCGACCAAAATGTTGACTGGAGTGAGCCAAAATGTGTTAGTACCATATGGGTATCAAACGATAGGTGGTATTGAGTGTTGGAATAGGCGATGTGATCAAGTTCTATATCACACCTGGCTTCGATAGCCTTGCCAGTGTTTCTTGCTAGTAATAGCATCACAGATATCGACGTTCGTTGAGTGTGTTTTCTATAGACCAAGAGCATTTTTCAACCTTACCTACTCGGTGCTAGAAATGCCAATTCATACGCACACATACTCTTATTATTAGGAAAGGAGAAGATTGTTAATAAGGGGTGAGATGCATCATATCCGTAGATGAACCATCAAGTTGCCCGTCATTGAATTTTGTTTATTTTAGTCGCCTCTTACTATAGGCGTGCCTACTTCAGGCTAATACTAGTCCCCTAATTCGCAGCGGTAGCCTTGCGCTCGTCTTTCTCCTTAATCAAACCCAAATATTGCAAGAATCATTTCCCAATCTGGTTTGATAATACCGACTCCGCATGTATGTCAAATTAAATCATTAAATCCAAGCGTTAAAAGAAAGACCGAATTTGCAATACGAAGTATCCTTAAAACTTCCTTTTAGAAATTATTCTAACTTATCTACTAAATTTTTTATCCGATTCTGTACATGTTTAAACATTTTCCCTATCTGAAAAGGGGGTGTTGTTTTCATCCGAATTAGTTCATGATAAACAGAAGCAATATTTTTGTCGGTAGCAGACTGCATACTGATTTTGACATGTGCGAAGGCTGTAGTATTCATGGAACTGTAAACATATCAAACTGAACTTCTTTATTCCTATACAAACCACGCATACTTGAACAAAGTGGTACGAGGTATGTACAAGTGCATATGGGTATAAAAGTCATCAAAACATATTCAAAAAACAAAGTCATTGCGTCAGGAAATAAAATGCCAAGACATAAAAAATGGCAAATACGAAAGCAGAATACACACAAAGGCACACAAAAAGACAAAATTCGTGAAAATATCGTCACTAAAATCACTTTGGAATGCAAACGCAGACTGATATACGCGACCACACAAATACAAATGCACCAATGGTCTTCAGTTTGCACACCCTGTAGGAAATGGGTAACAGATGAACAAGTATATAGAGCACTAGAACTATCGGGAGATACTCTGATGTGCAGGCAGGAATGCGGTTAGACAATATTTCTTGGGCAGAAGCTATGAAAATCATACAGATACTTAACAGTTGATACAGGGTTAGCGTGGTGAATAACTAGTGATCTTGTGTATCTATTTAGAGTTTCCGGAAAAACTGCAAATTTTGATACTCATAAATAGCAAAAGCAAATGAAAAAAGTCTAAAAAAGCTAATTAATAGTCAGAGAGATCATGTGTTAATCCATCTGCAATCAGAAAAAGTGGCACAAGAGCGAACTGAATAAGTTTTAGAGATATTCATCTAAATTTACGGACTTGCTAGTGGAACATTAACATACAAAGTAAAAAGACCAACGGACCTACTTTGAAGAATTATACCTAACAGATTCTGTGGATTCGTAGCACTGGTGTGAATTCCCGAGCACAAGAACCTTGCTAAAACTTACAAAAAATAAAAGAGTTTTGAAATGAAAAAGTTCTGCGCGTGCGGTCTTAAGTATAAAGTAGCTATTGCTCCCAGTACATTCGTATATGTGAAGAGTTTCTATACACTTTTTTAAGAAAAGCCTTGAAAACTCACTGCTTCCTCATAAATTCGCTCTGACTGCTGCACTTAAAAAAAAAAAAAGATCGGGCGTCATAATAATTCGGCTAAATCAAGAGAAACCAGAATCTCTGGAAAAAAAATCATCCACATTTTTCTCAATTTTGAACTGCAAAAAAGTAATTCAAGGAGTTGCGCTAATCACTATGATTTCTGTAAAAGAGTTTAGAAGACCTTGCGAAGCATTGTAGATTGCATTTTTCCGAATCTAGGTTTTCACGCCCAATAAAAGAATCACAGGCGGTGGAGACTTGTTAGTTAAAAATTTATTTTTCATGAGGATTGTTTGTACATTTTAGTAATTTAATCATCATTCTAAGTCGCTGAACCGCGCTTTTACGTACAAAATCAGGTCATACATCTCTTTTGGGGTATAACCGACTAAAAGGGAAACCCGAGGGAGGCCAATTGACCCTATACCTATTTTCGCCATCTCAGTTGGACCTATCTACTGCCAATAATTTCGGGTGTTGATAAAAACTATGCTCATAGACTGACAAATATTTGGGCTTTTAACAATTGAAAAGAAAAAATGTTTAGTAAGTTCTTAATCTATGGAATTTTTAATTACACTTCATTCAAATTTCAAATCTAGCTGAAAAAAAATTTTAAAATCTTAAAATACGTTTTAAACTAAGCCAAAGGTTTAAATGTCCTGCGATATTAGTAGAAATTGCTTTTATTTGCTTTTCTGATATACCTTTCAAGTTATTGGATTTTTTGTATATGTTTCGAAGCTCAGTACGTACAGCACTCGACACTGATTCTGAGTGGGGGGTCCGAATAATATCAGCTGACCAGACCTGTTAATTTATGATTAAAAATATTAATGATTATTATTTATAATATGTCATCCTCAGTAAATTGCTTCATGATTAATTGCCAGTAGTTGCATCATTTTAGTGAATAATATTTATTTAATTATAAGAAAATTTATTAATTTTTAATTAATTAATTTCAATTGCGTGATTAATTAAAAAAATTCTTATTATTTTAAATGTCGTTTGATTCCATTTTTTATATGATTATTTGACTAATGTCAATTAAGTTTGATTCTTTTTAGTTATGTGATTAAATTGATTAACTTAATTAAATGATCAAACAACATAAATATATTTCAAATATGCAGTTTGTTGCTGATTCACTAAAGAAATAATAGTTATATTTATATATCTTGCCTTAGTGCAAAGGGCATTGGTTACATTTCCTTTAATACATTGGAAATAATTGAAAACAATCGAAGAATTGAATTTATTTATTTAATTCATCTGAATTGTTTTATTAGTTTTAATTATTTGATTAATTATATTTTCAATTATTTTATTTAATGATCTCTAATCATGATTGTTTTGGATTTTTTTTAATAAAATATTAGTAATTTCTGATAACGACACACAAAAATAATAAATCATTAAAATTACATTATTAATCTTAATGGAAGTTCAAAGGGTCTGCAGCTGATATAATTTGCTTATAATTGTCGAAGACATTTCTGATTAAAAATTGTAGCTTCTTGCAGCGACCCAGTGTCCCGCAAGGTAGTAACTCGTACATCAAGTTCATATACACATCAAATACATTCGTATATACCTTTATACAAATTCACACAAATGACGATACGCTCGGTGTGATAAGCATAAGAAATATGAGCACAGGATATAAATTGTGTCAGCGGTGAAATGATAAAAAAACCACTTAAAGGCGCAAACAATAGAAGAAACGTTAATGCTGAAAAGTATGAGAAAACATGCGGATGAAAGAAGCATGAAAAGGAAAGAGAGATAGGCGGTTATGCAGCATTATAAGGACAAAAGCGAAACATTGTTGAAGACAATTGTGTTGACAATGCTAATAAGGCGACCGCAGCCACAACGACGACGAGGACAGTAGCTAGCGAGAATGATAGCAATGAAGTTGCTGCCATCATCAACCTATCAAACGTAAGCAGACGGCAATTGAAATGGCTGAAAGCACACAACTCGTGGGCAATTGACCCACCGCAACAATAGCGAGGCAATGGAAAAAGCTTACATAAAATAATACAAATAAATGCATAGCTAAAACTAGGCAAGTGCATCTGGCTAAGTAAAAGCAAAGATGTATCTACCATAAATTAATGTCAGGAAAATGCGCAATGAAAAAAGTAGTCAATATTTTTGATTGGAAAAATAAGAAGAAGCGCCATAATTTGCAATGGCAGCGAGCTCAACCAGCAAAGTTTAATACAATGAAAAGTTAAGCATTTAAAGCGTGATGTGCTAATAATAAGTTCGTAACTATCAAGGTTTCACGAATAAGCAATTAAACGAATGACTTTAATGATTATGCAAATATATAACTTACAACCATAAAAGCTGTGCGTTATTATATTTGTGGTAAGTAGAGTTGTATGTTAATAAATAAAGCTAATTTTATTATGGCTATCAAACCAAATACAATTTGTAATATACAAATGCAAAATTTTGACTACAAAGGCTTGAAAAGATGTAATTAAGATTAAAATCATGGCACAATCACGCATATTTAGTGTTATAAGTGGCCATTAAGAGCAAAGTACATATAATCCAAACACAATGGATTTGAATTGGTACTATGGTAAATGTTTTGGTACATGGTATTTGAAGTGAGAACTGTGAATCCTATGTTAGAGTTAAATTCGTTAGCTAAGTGAAAATTTAAAAACTGTTTTAGATAATAAAACATGCTGATATAAAGTATGTGATTTTGAAAGATGTATATATAAGATATTCGAAAGTATCAGAAAATGCGAATCTGGAGAAACAAATAATTTGATTTTTAAACGGAAAAAAGTGTATACAAACTATCTTAGCTTTATGAAGGGTGAGTAGCTTATTTAAGTAAATGTTTGTAATATTTTATTTGGTTTGGCTGATGCCTAGATGACCGTCTTGCGCAGAAGTTTTATGAATTATTTGTCCTATATAGAACGGGGGTGCCTGTTTCACCTTGTATGTATTAATTGGAGGCGAACACTTGTGGCTATAAGGCTTAAGCGCGGAATTGTCCTACTTATTTTCGCTGCGAAAACCCCCTATTGGGGATTGCAAAATATAAACAGTATCTTTGGAATATTTCATAAGCTGACTGCGAATTACAATATCATGCAATGTAAATGAAATAAACGCAAGAAGTACTTACAGTGGCACAAGTGTAACAGTGATAAAAAGAAAAAAACCAGAAGAAGCGGTTGTTGGCACTATATTTATTCCTGTGCTTAAAATCCTCCATATATGCCACAACCGTCCCCATCAACTCGGAAATTTATGTGAAAGAATATTTTAAAAAGCCTCTTATATATTTCTATAAGAAACATTACATGTCCGCAATATTTTATCCTAACTTGAAGACAATGCTAAACCTACTATTAACCTACTATGTACAAACATCAGATATAGAAAAATATGAAAATTATCCGAATGCGCCAGAACTGCGAGCAATTGAAATGGACTGGGCTATAGTCAAAATAAATTGATTGAATGAGGTGAAAGAAGCAAATATCCTTGAAGAAGCTCAAACTGATTTGGGATGGAATTAAAGTTTGCTCTACAATGAAATTAAGTTTTAAAGCTTATAATGTCTGTGAACCTTCCTTTTGGAACAGTCTGTTTTATGATTTGATGAATAATTTAGATGTATATCCTTGATCTGTTTTTTTTTTTTTGTAAATTGTTTTTATATTCTTATTTAAAATAGCAAAAAAGTATTCAAAACAGACCTTAATATTAATCTTTTTAAGACTGTTCTATTTTAACAACATTAGTATGGTTTTCTGATTTAATTTTTTTTAAACTGGGAATTTGGTAAAAACACAAGCTAATATATATATATATATATGTATTAAAAGGGAATTGAATGCTGAATCCAGCGCACCCAGGTAAAATCTAGATGACATAAAACTGTATTTTGCCGAGAAGTTTTTCACTAGTCCATGATCGTTTTAAAAACGTTTTGTTTAACCTTAATCGTCCATTTTCTCCTGAACATTATCGTTATATTAGCTAAGTTGGTTTTTAATTTGTGATCAATAATTTTTTTGCAAGATTTACTTCATCAAGTAGAGCCGGTGGAAGCCTATTTTCAAAAATTAAAAAAAAAAGTAATCAGTTCCGCAATTGCAACCTGCACACCAAATTTGGTAGTCATAGGTAAATAATCAATGTCCTGTACTCCTCAATACTCCATACAGGCATGGCTATCACATTAGTTTGAATGGTGTTGTGATGCGAGTTCCAAATAACCTTCAACAAAATGCATCTAAATTTGCACAAGTTATGTAAAAATAATGTCTTAATCAGTTTCTTTTTTCCTTTTGAAATTTTTTTTTATATAAGCTTATAACTTTCCGATTCGTTTATGCCGTTACAATCTACCGTTAGGCGAGTAAAATTAATAAACACTGTGAGCTTTGCTCAGCTGAGTTTACAAATTCAAAATTACTCTCCGAATATGCAGCGGTAAAATGAATTTAACTAACTTGAGCACTGTTGAATCTGCCATTTTGAATCTGTAAAAGTCTCATAGAGCGCAACATACAGCAGCGTTTAGATCCAAAAACAAATTTTCTATCCGATTAAATGCGAATAATGATGATAACCACGATATCGAGAAGAAAATTTTCAAATTGTAACTCAGCCTATTCAAATGCGAAAGTAATGTAAGCAACCAGAGAAAGTTAGAATGAGGAAAGTAAAACATTTCTTTCACATTAAAGGAAGCATATTTTAGTTGTTGTCAAGGTGGTAACATCAGCTATAATAATAAGGAAATAAAAAACTTGTAAATGGAGAGGTCGAAAAACATTTGGCATCATGGAATGGTGTAAGTCCCACAAAAGTGGGCATTATGGTGATCGCCTTGCTGCTGTATATTCAATAGAAACGATTTGTGAACCATATTATACACTTTCAAATTGAAAATGTTGACGCCTAACAGCGAAGTTAAAGTGAATGAACTTTCAAAATTACACTTTTTTCTGCCGATTCTTTGTAAACTGTCCTTTGATAGCCGCATGTATACGGTAGGAAACACAAGCAAATAACAAAGCAGCAAGAAAATCAAAGAAAAGTTCAAAAAGAAAACTCCCTTAAGAAAGTACGAAATGTTGAAAGATACTTAGCCGCATTTTTTAACTTCTTTTATACTTTTTTATACCAACAAGGAAGCCAAGAAATATAAAAGTATTTTGTGGAAGGGAAATAAGAAAGTGAAAAGCAGTGAAAAAAATGAAGGCGCGAAATATCTAGCTGGATAAATTTTTTTTCTTTGGAAAATCTCAAAAATTTTGTCGGGTGTGAAATTTTCTGCAAACGTTGAAAAAATAATAATTTTCATCTTCCGCTTGTTGAGCGTCGCGCAAACATCAACTGATTTTACTTCTGCTTATGCTGTTGGGCAGTGAGCGTTGCTGGCAACAGCTTGGCGTACATAATGGATTGGGGGACCATGTCACGACTGTTGTTTCTTTTATTAGCTCAATTTTTTTTTTAGTTTTTTGCGCTATGCTTTTTATGTTGACTTTCTTAACTTTTTTTTAGGTTTTTTTTGGTTTCGCATATTTTTGTCGAATGCTGATAAGAAATATTAATGAGCATATAATGGCAATAATCTCACTTCAATGCATAACAGATAGCCAATTTTCTTGAATTATTCCTTAATTTTTCTACATTTTTAAGTGGTGTTTGATATTCATAATGTGTTGGTTTTGGCAAACTTTTGTGACAAAAAAAATAAAACGGTGTTAAGTAACTAATAAAGTTATACGATAATTTGAAGGCGTTTTGAGCAGTAGTGCACTTGAGTCACATGCTAAGTATATCGTTTAAGCATATAATATACATTTGCGCATACTACTTGCTAGTGGGTACCAAGATATATACATTATCAAATCTTCCTAAAGCTTAAAACGAATGCTTCGAACTGGATACCATAAAATATATGCCTCTTCAGTATGCATGAACCTATCATTGCTTTTTTGAGACTCATTTGAGACTATGCTAATCGCATTTTTGTCACTAACTTCCGGGTACTAGACATATTTTTAAGAAAACCAAATGTACCAGGTTTATTGCTTTTCAACGAAGTTGCGCCGTCCTTTATCTAAAATTAAATGTAGAGCTGAAAGCTCCCTTAAAAATGACGTGATATGGCAGAGCATCACATAACATCAAAATAGATATTTATATTTAGTTGCCCTTGATTTTAAATTCACTTCATATCAGGTTATCACATCAAAGTCACTGACACCTCTTAGTAATATGCATCAAATAACTGGAAATTAAAATTACCAGTGCTCTTCAATTCACAATTATTCAATATGGCTTGAATCTAATTATTTTTATTTTTTTAATGAAAAGCAGTGTATCATAACAACACCGTAAAATGGACGACTTAATATTACATCACATGATAACACGTCACATCACAGTACCGCATTACATCATATCGTACTACGCAATAATATTACTATTCATTGCCATTGAAGTCACACTGTTTTTAATGCGACTATATTAAGTTTTTGAAGAAATTTCGTGGCAAACCATCAATGATTACAAAAATGTGTAAGAATTTCATAGCTCTTAAAAAGCATATCACATGATATTAAGCTTCATCACTTTAACCGTCGTTGCTTCAGGCAACATCACATCAATTCAATAGTATGCGATATGATAATAGTTTTGTGCTACATTGTTTCTTTTCCCCGCTCCATTATCAAGACCATTATTAAAATTAAAAACTAAGTCCGACTTTACTAAAGTGAGAAATGTCATTATATCGCGTCATAAACTGGCTGGGAATTTCACATTGTGTGATAGGGAAAACCCACTTTTTGCGAGACATACATCAAGTTTTAGTTCTAGTCAAGACTGTTGTTTGTAAGTGAAGACTTATCTCAACTATGGATTCATTAAACGTTTAAAACTTATCGATCTTCCAATCCTTGTAAGTCGTAGGCAAATGCTAGGTGTAATATTTTTGGACAAACTATTAAACGGATATATTTCAGGTCGATTTCTTTTAAAGAAGTTAACTTTAATATTCCCTCCCGAGTTTCAAGACATTTCAAACATTTTCAGCATTTTTGTGGAAACTATAACCCTCATTCAGGTAAATTTGATATATCGGACTCGCTTTTAAAAACTGTTCGCTCCTTTCTTAACTAATGGTTGTATGTGCTTATGTATTTCTATCTCCTATGTATGCACCTTAATCAGCTGATGCAAATTTTTCTGTAGCTGAGCAGTTTGAGATCTCGAAGCTTAATAAGCCTCCGCCCCTCATTTCGGTTTAATTTTATTATTATTATTATTAGCTTAACTTATTATCTTGGTAATTTATATAAAAAAAACCCTACCCGACATGCACCCTTTTTTCGAAAATTTAAAGAAAAAATATTTTAACTTACTCAAATACAAAAAAGTCATATGTCCTTGAAGCAGAAAAAACAGGATATTTTTTATTAAATCATTTACACATACAATGTTTAACAATTTATTTCCTTTAACTCCAGATATTGACGGTGTATTTGAGTATCCTGTCTATGTTTCGTAAAATCAACAACATATTTGACCTTCGAAAAAATATTTCGAATTTTTTGTGTAGCGCAGTATTACTGCATCGAAAGTTTTTAGAATTTTTTTATCACGCTTAAACCAAATTCAAGTGCGATAAATCGAATTAAGATATCTTGTTTCCAAGACAATAAAAAAACAAATATATTTTTGCAATTAATAGCGAAAGCGATATTAGTTCCATTTTTTATTAACAGTTCACATACATAAATTATGAACACATTTGACACGACTGTTTTCTCATGTAAGTCGAACTTATAAAGAAGCTGAGACAGGAGTACAGGACTAATGTCCGCCAATAGCATATACCATATCAGTTTGGTTCGTCATGTCTTATTTCATGAATGTATGCGCCGACTAAGCCGAGCAAAACACTGAAAAAAAGACAAACACAACAAGCTCAGAAGGATATTATGTGGACGATATACTAGTGCTCAAGCTCTTTCCCGGGATCATTGCACTCTAAGGTGTATGAATGTTTCTAGTTTTTTTATTTTATTTTTGTTGGAAGTGAATAGCAAAGTCTTGTAATAGAGTTTGTCATGTACAGTAAGTTTTCCTACTACTTTACCTTTTTATATTACGCTACAAAATCTGAAATGATCTCTCATTTAGAAAATACTTTTTTAAAATAGCTTTTGGATATAAATATTCTTTAGCAAAAAGTATTATAAACAAAAAAAGTATAACAAATTTTTTTCGTTTTTTTTCAGCTTCGATGTTCGGGGGAGAGCCTTCGAAAAGGCATTGTATTGGTCAGATACAAATTCATTTGGACCGCGCGCTTACTTCGTGACAAATAAGCAACCTGCAAAATTAACAGTCGAAAATATTCAACTGGACGATGAAGGCGTAAGTATTAAAATGAAATTACTTGAAAAGTATATAGTAAACAAAGCATAAAGCAAAAAATGAAGCTAGATTTTTTTATTAACCATAGATCTAGTAAAAAAGAAGCGGGCTAGATTTTTCTCTATTCTCAGATCTTTAATAATCGTAGTATAAAAGCTTAAAGGAGCAACTTTTGTTAAAGTTTTTGTAATGGGTCGGCACTAGCACCTTCTGATATCAGCCAGACTGCAGGGGAAATAGTTTGAGTAAGTTTTAGTCGCCTCTTATTAGAAGCATCCCTACCGCGGATATATTCTGGGCGGTCCACCTGGGGTTAATATTACCTTGCTATTGCTTTTAGCTAATCACTCTACGGTAAACTTACGTGCTAATAGAGCCTCATTTCTAAATTGCTTTGTATTCATGAAATATTTAATCAGTGACCCCGAAGATATCCACTTGAAAACTCGGTTATAACCATGGCATAGTAAAACAGGTAATAGCACGGCGGCCATGTTGGAAATCAAGAAATCAATGTCAAAAGAGCTCTGCACATGTTGAAATGTAATCAAACCCATTGAAAGCAAGCTTGCCAGTTTAGAGAACCTTAAAATGAATAACATCTAATCAGCTGTTGCAGGTAGGTATGCAGTAGTTATAACTGTACTATAAAATTTTTGTCCGAAAAGTTCAACACTTGTCTTCCGACACGAAGGTATTCACTTTCTTTCAAAATCAGTGTATGGTTTTCCAAATGAGCATTTGCCCAGCTGTTTGAGATAAGCTTGCAAGTAGTTAGCTAAATTTCGTAGTATTCGTTTTTCACTGCTCCCATTTGGACATTTGGCGGCCGCCGTGGTGTGGCGGTGGTGTTGCTGGCCTCCCACACTGAAAGTTCAAATTCGCGGCCTGTGACAAGTAACATCAAAAGTGGTTTGAAAAGGTTTTTTCAAAACGGGGTCGCCCCTCTTTAGCTGTTTTGGCAAACTCTCCGAGTGTATCACTGCCATGGAATGCTTCTCAGCAAAAATTCATCTGCTTTGCAAACGCCGTTCGATGACAATTTTCGGGCTGCTGAACTGCACTTTTCCCGAAGGTCTTTGGAATTGCTTTCTACTTTTTTGTTGCTTTGGTTTCTTTTTTGACCAATGCCCAGTATCTTTCAACTGGCCTCAGTTCTGGACAGTTCGGCGGATTTGTTTCTCGAGGCACCAAAAGCACATTATTTTTTGAATACCATTCCAAAGCCAATTTGCTATAATGACAAGAAGCTAGGTCAGGCCAAAAAAAAGTGGAAACCTTATGTCGTCTTAGGAAAGGCCTTAAATTTTTTTGCTAAGCATTATTTAATGTATATTTGGGAGTTTATTGTTCCCGTAGTTACAAAAGCACTGCTCCTTTCTCCACCGCTGCAGATTGCTTGCCACACCAGGAATTTACGGGGAAATTTTGACTGCCTTTTTGAGTTAAGTTTGAAAAAAATATTCAAATCAAATAATTAAGAAAAAACTTGTTGAATAAAATAAAGGTGACATTTTTTTCAAACGCACTCCTTATTGTGTTGTAACATTTCCAACTAAATGTTACCAAATTTCACTTACTTCTCTGGACAGCTACAAACTTGAAACTGAGAACGTATTGAAATAATGAGAAATTGTACGGATAGTAAATTTTACAAATAATAACTACTTTGCAAACGCATGGGAAAATCCATTCCCTCCAAAAAATTTTCATATTGACACAAAAGTTTGATAGAGGAATAGGAGTCAATGAGTTCGAAAAATCAGCACAGCGATAACTTGAGCTCCCGGTCTCCACTTGGTCCTTCCATTGGAGTGATGGTCTCCCTCTTTCTCTGCTACCAGGGACAGGTACCGATAAGAATACCTTCTGAGCCGGACCATCTTCATTCGTGGTCTAGCCAACGAAGCCAGTGGGTTTTCATTCATTGGACTATGTCGGTGTCTGCATATAGCTCATACAACTCTTCATTGGCGTTGTGAACGCCGTGTGTAGTAGTCCGTGCAAGTGAGGAAAGTTTCAGACCTTAATTCACCTGAGAATGGTCAGAACGATTCTTTTGGATGCGATTCAATCAGCTCACTACTTCCGGACGCTTGCGTACAAGTTTCCCTGGGTTGACATCGAACACCCGTTTGTTGGTAAGCTAAATGTGAGAAGGCGATAATCTGGTGAGGCCACTCCGACATAATCGATTTAAGAGCTTGCTAGTGATTTCAAACAGCAACTGATCAGCATGATATGGGGATGCAAACCTTGCATCAAGCAGCTCGATCTGTAAACATGTTACTTAAATCCAACCTCCCGCGAAACGGGTTGTGCATTGGGTTTGGCAGATACCACATTAAACACAGTGCTCCAATGAAAACTAAACATGCCTGGGATATGAGGACTCCTGTCTCTCTTAATTCTTCTTAACTGGTCACTTAGTCCGATCCATATATGACCGCAATACAAGGCTACCGTTGTTAATCCTCCATACAGAATAATATTGAAAAAGCAAACTGTCTTTAATTTATTTCGAATGATCATCATATTCATCATAAGTATCGATAAAGAATTTAAGATATTTCACACAAATTTTTCTTTTATGTATTCCACAGGTGTACAGATGCCGCGTCGATTTCCAAAACTCTCCAACACGCAATCATAGAATTAATCTAACGGTTATTGGTATGTATGCATAAAATAGCACATAATATCGGAACACTATATCTAAACATTGGTATGGACCATTGGAGCAGCCAGGGGGGGGGCGGGATTGGGGGGATAGATCTCCCCCTTCGTCAATGAACTACTATTTTTTTACTTTCGATGGAATAACACAATACTATTTGCCGCTTCTGATTTATAATTTTCTTATTTTAGACTAATTACAAAGTGCAGTTTTATGAAAATATGAAATTATCATATACTAGTTTTTTCAGACCTACAAAATTCACTAGGCTTTCAAGACGATAAAACCGGTTTCGAAGTATGCGTACACATTGGTTCTTGTAGTAATAAAATAAATAAAAAAACAGACCGAAATAATACCGTAATTTTTCTGATATTGCTGAGCTAAAACTCTACTCCCTCATCTCTCACGCCTTTAAAGATCCCAATTCAGGCGTTCGAAAATACTAGACTAGGTAGGCCCATTAATTTAGTCAGAGCACACAACCGCGGAAAAATAGATAGCGACGAGAATTTTGTACACGTTTTTTATAGAAGTACAGCCCATTATCTAACAAAAAACATTCAAGAACAAATTTAAATTTGGAAAAGATTTAAAGATTTCGTTTCGGTTTTTCAACAAACCACAGAAAAAAAATGGCAAAAATTTATTTAAGCTTGCTGAATTTTATGAACCATTTGTTCAAAACCAAAATATAGTGGCCGAAATCAATTTATGAAGAAGGTTCTTAAAGTGACATAATCTTCCGCCAAAAACTGCATTTTACGCAGTTCAGAGCTGCGACAAAACGTCATTTCATAACTTATACAAATTGCTACAAATTCTTGAAAATCTCCCGTTTCGCCTTCTACAGTAGAACTTCCCTTTTCAACCCTTCTTCTTCTTTAAATGCCGCTTAACCGTCTAAACGATTTTGGGTTTTTACCATAGCTCACCACTCGTTACGTCTTTCTGCCAATTGCCGCCAATTGGAAACACCACATGATCACAAATCGATGTCCACTTCGTCTTTCCATCGAAGTGGTGGTCTCCGAAGCTTCTGCACCATAACCGTTATTTCTTTTCATTCTTGGAGAGAGGACTTTACTTCTCAATTGACAATTCAGTCAGAAGTAGAACTTGTTTGCGTGAGTGATTCTTCGTTCGATTTCTAGGCTGCCTTTATTGTTGGTGTTAATGCTGGTTCCCAGATAAAAAACTGTAAAGAGGTTGCAAACTTATCTACGTAACTCTACCGGTGAAATAATTAAAATATTGATATGCACATCATGCTTTACAATTGTTAAATATCCTATCTTACTTATCCCTTCTCTTTATACGATAAGATTAAAACTCGCTTTATAAGTAATAATATTTTCTTCGGACTTCTTTATTTTCCTCAATAGAAGGTTAAGAAAGCAATTTTTTTTATATGAAAGAAAACGCTTAGCTCTTCGGGGGAAAAAAATTGCCAAAAATCAGCAAAATGTGTCACGAGCTTAAGACTGAATTAAAGAACTACAATACTGCATACTCCAAACAATTTCAAAAATTCTGAAAAAAATATAAGGCTTTGATAAAATTGCTTTGAATATTCGCGAATTTTGCTTAAATTTTTAAAACAAAATTTATTGTGTGTCTCAAGTTTCAAGTTTCAATTTAAAATTTTTTTCATCCCCCCAGCCTCCTTCCCAAAATCCTGGCTACGCCACTGGTATACACAAGTCCAGCAACAAATCAAAATAAATAAAGCGAAAATGTGCTGGAGTATGTTCAAACATATATACATATTTGCATATATATCGATAGTACATACGAGTACATATATATATATTAATGTAAAAGATTTTTACACAACACAGTCAGCAGCAACAACATGCATATATATAAATTTGTCTTCTTTACAACAACAATTCGAATATAAAATCGTGACCAAAACGTGAAACACATTTTTGCGATTCATACATACTTATTTACATATACAGCTGTGTTCGATATAATAGTAGTGAAATGAAAATTTATATCGTTCGACGAAATAAGAAGAAGCAGTGATTTTAATAATTTGCCTTAAAAATATAGCGAATTCCGAACAGAAACCAAATTATTATTTTGCTAAAATTGAATGAGCTATAAAACTGCGTACTCAAAATTTTTCTAAAAATGCTGCCCAAAAATATTGAAATTTTGATGAACATTTTTCAAAGTTAGATTTTAATTAACTTTCCTGAACTTTGTGTAAACTTTGAAATTTCTCCTTATGTGGTTTCCGTTATGGAATTCGCTATGTTTTAAATGAAAATTATTAAAACCATAGCTTCTTTTTATTTCGTCGCACGATATCCAATTTAATTTCACCACTATTATAGTGAACACAACTGTATATTTACATTCCTTTACAATAAATAATTTTACTATGACTATATATATATACATATGTAGTATCGTGTTCTTATGCATACTTTTGTTGTTTTTTTATTCGCTATATTCCATGGCTACAGTTCCTCCACACCAAATTCTGGTTTACGATGCCTCCGGACGTGATGTCGCCGGTGCTGTGGGTCCACTGCTTGAAGGCGATAACATCGTGTTGACATGTGAAGTGCGTGGCGGTAAGTAAAATTGTCCACTTGTCGCATTTAACTTTATAATCGTAATATTTACACAGTGTGGGACTAGTTAAATGTATGAAGTTACGACTTTATGTGCGTGCGTTTCATGATTTACTTCATATATGCGTATGTTTATTGCAAGTTTTCCCCTGCGAATAGTGCAATGGAAGCTCTGAGGTGAAGACATCGTGTTAAGTTGATAAAGCGTTGATTTCGGTAAAATTTTTTTACTAATTTGTGATGCAAATCTCCAACCTTTAGGACATTCGTTGCATTATTACTTTATACATCTTGATGAAGCTTCAAAAATGCTTTTTAGTTCTAGCTATGTACAATGGAGGGCCAGTAGTTAATGTATGTTAATTACGTTATATTATTTTATTATTTGTTCGGAGACTAGAAAAGCGGATGAGTAGCTCACTTAGGATTTCTTTGCTTTAAAAAATTTGTTTGTCAATACTAAAAACTTTTCGGTCTACTTGATTGGGGTCATGAGTTTTCAGAATTTTGGTTTCAGAGGTATCGCTTATCCTAATTTATTCAAGCACTTTTTTGACATATTTATTCAAAGTGGGCGTGGTTATGAACTGGGGTTTTGATTCTTGATAGGGCCCCGCATAGATGCAGTCAGAAAGTTTCTTCTATGGCATACTAAAGGGTTGAAATTTCACTTCTAGCGGAATCGAATATCAGGTCCTAGTTAAACTTATCGCATTTTTGTACTTCTGGTTAGTAAAGATTCCCAGAATATGGCTTTAGCTTAAACATGAGGCTCGCGGACCTAAATAATGCAAAACGTAGGTTAGGTTGCAGGGGCTGCTAGTTTTCATACCAGCATAGACAGGCCAAAAGACCATTTATATTTCTGTGTTTACACCGCAGTGGAGGGCATTCACAAAGAAGATGGTTCACTGCTTCAGGTTCCTCTTCGGCTCTGCAGCTTCTGAAGAAGTGAATGAAGGGAGTGCCCAGCCTTTCGACGTCTTAGCGTGTGCATATGTGTACCCTGTGCGAAGACCCATTAGTAACGAGAGTCCCTCCTGCTAAATGTCAATCTCTGGCCACACCAGTTCAGCGTTATTGCAGATACTGATGATTTTCATCTGTCAGTTGCTTCTTTGAGGAAATTGTTCCTCATTAAAAGCACGCTGGTAGCGAGCGGCATAACTAAACCCTTAGAGGACCGTAAAAGTGGAGCGGATGTACCCCCTCTTACAAGCTCGCCAGCTATCTCTTTTTCTGGTATGCCACAGTGTCTAAAGAAGTCACTAACAGTATTACGCTTCTAGAATCTGTGTGTTAAGGAAGATATGTAGAGTTTCTTCCTTCGTATCTGGCCGCGAATGTGAATCCCTCTAAAAAGACCTCCCCCGGATTTCGGTTTTGAATATCTGAGTTGCTTTTTGTACTCTTTATAAGCTTCTCATTTCCTGTCCTCCATTGGACCTTTTCGACTAAGCTTCCTCTGTCAACCTAGTTTGGGGTTCAACCAATTGAGCTTTTGCTTACACCTAGCTCTTTCAATAGGACATGCTTTGTTTAGAGCCAACTTGCAATAGTTAGTATACGTTAACCCTAAGTTTTTTATACAATTTGTAACTCTGGGTGTCATTGCCACAGCAGTTTACACTACAAATAAATGGTATTATATTACTTAAAAATTATTAAAAACATTATTATTGGTAAGAGTTTTGGTCTGATATCTACATTGACTTCAAAATAAAACACTAGGCTATACGACGACGGTGTAGAAAGAGGAAGATTGAGATCATACGCGAAGTTGTATACAAAAAATGGTACATTAGAGGAAAACTGCATTCTAACGCTACAGGGCATCCTAACTGAGTTGTTGGAGTGGCAGCTTTAACAGCGGCGTTGATTCAGGCACTTAGGTTCGCATCTCAGCGTCCGAGAAGGGGTCTGATGAGAAGGTAGTGACTTCGAAACATATCATCTCATACTATCGCTGTGCAAATCGTTGAAATGTTTCTCTTTTCATCAATTAATAAACAACCACTAAAACCAAGCACTGCTCCAACAACACTTACCTTAAAGAACTAATATTATAGCCAATTTAAAGTAGCCTTAATTCCATTTCTCAATTTCGCTTAAGAAAGAAAAATACCTTCTGTAGAGCTTTACTAATAAATTAAAGTAGAACATTTTGCAACATCGCTTTAAAAATATATTCCCAGACATATTTACAACCCATTTCTGTGGCACATTTTTTCTCTAGCTGCGCTGCACCTTATGCGTTGATGGCCCGCAAGCATTCGCAGTACCGTAAATCTTGTGAAAAGCCCTCAAGGTGCAAAACCACAAGACGACGAAAATCATAAAAAATCAAAAAAAAAAAAAAACAATAAATGGAACCTTTAACAAAACCAGCTGCGAAAAATGTATAAAATTGTGGCGCAGAATGTGAAAAACAGCAGATGCAGCTTTCAAGACGTTCTTACCATCTTAGCAAGCATAACTCATTCTATACATATTTACACCCAAACATAAGTACATACATAACACATTGTAAGAATACGCTCTACAGGCAGAATACCGGTGGTAAATATTACCGCTCAAACTGTTTTTGTGTTATTACTTTTTTCGAGCACGTTTTCACTTCTTTTTCTGTTCGCTGCTTGCAAAAGCGTAAAATATAAATCATAATTTTTGCCTGACAATAGTGCGAATTTTTTGGTTTGCTGTGTTTAACGGTAATTTTATTTACTTTGGCTAAACTTTATGTAGTGTTGGTGGAAAAAAAATTTAATTGTACAAAAATAAGGAATTCCGTGCAATCTCCCACTAAGATTTGAACAGAAAAAAAATTTAAGTGGATGAAAAATTAAAAAATGTGGAAAAAAATGCTAAAACAAACTTTTCCAATTAATTACAATCAGAGTAATGCCAACATAAACACCCAGTATTTATTTTGCAAGTGCTCATGTTTTCAGCTTATCACATGAAGTGACTTTCTTAGAACTGAATTGAGGCCTTAAAGGTTGGTATTGGAGGCTTAAAGGTCGATATTGGAGGCTTAAAGGTCGACATTGGAGTGTACCATTAGCTGCCTCAGGCTTGAATTCCCAATATGATTAGTAGAAACCCAGGATCCGATTCTTAGTACACAGAATATCAAGCTAATGTAATTTTTTGAAGTGAAAACTTCTATAGGCGTTGGGTAATTTTTCTGATTGAAAATATCTGTCGAACTGGCGGCACTATATCCAGCACGATTAGACCAATTTCGATAACCTTTTGAGTTATTGTGTTGAGACGGCAATAAATAAAATATATTGTACAATTTTTAAATTTTTAATGTCATAAGAAAGTAGTTGATCCGTAGATAAACAATCTACGTGCATATATGTACATAAATAAAATTCAAATTTCTTATGTACATACGTAGGTACACGCCAAATGATCCTAAAGAGTCACAAATAGTTTCTGGAAAAGTCAAGAAAACAATCCCGAATTTGTCTCATGATTGTTCAAGTTTTTACTTCTGTCGGCCTTTTCTTAAATTAATTATTTAGGATACACAAGCCTGAGTATTATCTACCCAAGGTGTAAAATAGTATTACCATTTAAGAACGAAAAAAAATTAAAAAAATGTGTAGAAAACTTAGTCCAATTTCAAACACTGGGTATATATTAGGGTGGGTCGATTTGTTTTTACAAAAGTTAACCGATATCGATTTTTCGATAGGTTTTGGGCTCAGGAAAAAAAGTTCCACTACGCATACCCAAAAAAATAATTTTCGAGCCTGCGAAATTTAATTTTTTTGCTTTTTTCGACTTTGATTTTTAAGGATTTTTTCATGACCTACTAAAAAAATGTTCATTTAATTTTAAAATTTTCATGTATACCCTGTCCGACCCAAAAATGTCCGCTAAAAACGTTGGCGATAACAGTTTTTTGAAAAAAAAAAATAAAAATATTTTTTAGGTTTGGAGAGTGTTTTGGTCAAAAAATTGACCCTTTCACCATTTTTTTAAGGGGTTTTTCAGCATGCATGCAAAAATGTTTTCGATGATAACGACTTTGTCTCATATTTCTTGTCCCACTTATTGTTTTAGTCGAAAAATCGACTTTTCCAAAACACGAAAATACAATTTTTTTTCAAAAAACTGTTATGCTGATATCGATATCGGTTAATAAATCAACCCAGTCTAGTTTATATACTTCAAGTACACAATCGCACATAAAACCACTTTGATACATATAACAGAAGTTTTAATGGTAATTTTCGTCATGTTGATTACATTGTGCTTAGAGCTTTATAAATTATCCGTTAGCACTAATTCGCATTCAAATTATAGAGAAAATTTTAGCGTCGGCCGACTTCCTGTCTCCTACTTCCTGTCATGTCTGTGTTACCTTGAATACTTTTTTTTGGTTTGGAAATAGAGCTCCAGAATGAGACAGCAGACTATATACTTCCATAAATCCATATCCATATTATAGTCTAAAAACATGTGTGACTAGTCTTATCTGGTATGGTGCTAAAACAATGCTTTTCTTGTAACATTACTTAATTTACTTTTCATGCACATGTCCACACATCAAACTTCAAGAGTACTTAGCAGTCAAGCCTTTTTTCTGCCATAAAAATCTTTTTAAAAATATTGATTTTCTAGCAGACTCGACTCAAAATCTGTAATCGAATTTCCAGGAAAAAAGTAACATCCAGCAAGTATGAAGATACGTAGGGCCCGGCTTGCTGACGTAACTATGCAAAAGCGACGACAGAGGTTAAAACGAAATTAGAAGACCAAAATGAAAGGAAAGGAAAGAGGGAGATGACTAGTTGAAGTAAATGTATGTGGAGGATACGGATGTTTTCATATCAAAGTTCAAAAGTACTTAGTACTCACGCCTTTTCTCTGCCATAAAAATCATTTTCAAAATATTGATTTTCTTACAGATTCTCCTAAGACTCGACTCAAACTCTGTAACCTAATTTCTAAAAAAAAAGATGCATCCAGAAAGTATGACGTTAGAGTCGGCCACAAACAAACTTTGGAGTTATTTTCGATATAGATTATAAGGTCAATTTAATAGTATACTAAAAAAATGGGTTTCGGATTATTTGGATAAAATGGATTAATCTATCCTAATAATTGTTAACATTCTCGAGCAAAAGGATCAAATGATTCCATATCAAGAGATCGAAAGAAGTCTCACAAAAACTAAAAAAAATTAATACCTATACTCGCCTGTTAGTAATTGTATTTTTTGCTGGGTTTTAATGTGTTAGGGGTAGCTGACGTAAATTACCTCACACACACATAAATATACGCATTCTCGTTAATGTATTGACTAAGTAAAAAGGCTTCCTACATAGTTTATGGCACCATTTTTGGCTCTTTCGCAGTTGTTTAATGTGCCGAAAACAATAGCCTTCGCTTAATTTATGAGAGCTAATTAATTAAATCGATGTTTGAAATGCAGGAAAAATAAACAAAAGAAAAGAACGTAGAAAGGATAAACAAAAGAACTTTATATAAGAATATGATCGTTAGTAAGTAGCCAGACATTGAACTCAGGGTAGAACTTTCAAGTGAATGTTATGAGAACAGAAGCACTATAAAACAATGTAAGGAAGTATTCAATATGTATGGTACATACTCTTTCGCTTACAAGCCGCATGCCATTTTACTTCAAACGCACTCACGCATGACTACATCGGATGGAGATACATACAGCACGTGCGACAGCGGAGTTCATAATTTTATATTTCTACAGCATATTAAGGGCTTCTATTTTGGATCCACTTCTCTACTCCACTTCTGTGCATTGAAGATATTAAAAAACAAGTAAGGAAGTCTAAGTTCGGGTGGAACCGAACATTAAATACCCAGCTCTGTATAAGTGGTGTTGGTAACTTGTTGTGGAATTATGACCTATAGAGGTTTTAAACTTTTTCTACTACCATGTGGGCAATCTTATAAATAAAAATGAATGTGTGTCTGTTTGTCTGGCGTTCAAAGTACTTAACCGATCTTTATAAAATTTTCACAGTATATTCCTGGGTTCACTGGTTACAGTATAGGCTATATATATTTTTGGAAAAGTCAACGGTGCCACGCCCCCATGCTATCGTCCACGGTACTTAACCGATATTTATGAAATTTTCACAGTTGATTCTTTGATTCGCTGGTTTCAGCATAGGCTATATATAATTTTGAAAAGCGTGGATAGTGTACTCCTATCATATTTCGTAATTTTATTTAACACGGTTCTGAAGTTAATAATAACTGAAATTTTATATTTTGTTCATTTATGTGTGGGCAGTACCACGCCCATTTTCCAAAATTTTACAAAAATCATTAATAAGATCATCAGGTCATTGTAATTGCCAAATTCTAGCATTCTATCTGCATCAGTGAATGAGATATGGTATGTTCCGGTTTCCTACCTCTCTTTAGAAAACTTTGGTCCAAAAGTGGCCGTGGTCGTTAACCGATTTTGCTTATTTTCCGTGGACGTACTCTACATGTCTATAGTATACCTAGTATTAAGTTTCGTAATTTTATCTTACAACATTCTGAAGTTATTAACAGTCGAATTTGAAATTTGCTTGACACTTTCCAAAATTTTGAAAAAATCGTATAAAGAATATGAACATTGAGGTAACTGCCAAATTATATTATTATACCTGCATCAGTTGATTAATATATGATAATATATGACTTTTATGAAAAAGTAGGAGTGGTCGAAAAGCGATTTCGCTTATTTTCTTTGGGTGCATTTATCACAACAATAGTATGCCTCTTACGAACATTCATTATGCTAGCGTAAATGGTTCTGAAGTTATTAACAGTCAAACTATGAATATTTTTTCACTCATATGTGGGCGGTGCAACACCCCTTTTCAATATATGGAACTCCATATCTATCTCCATTATTCTGTACCGTTACAAGCCACCGTTATATGACCAAAACTATAATACCCTGTGTACTAGTACACGCTATGTATAAAAATGAATGTGTGTCTGTTTGTCCTTTATAAGCGTCCAAAGTATTAAACCGATTTTTATAAAATTTTCACAGTATATTTTTGGGATCATGAATTAAAGAAGAGGCTATAAATAGTCTTGAAGAAGTGGGCGGTGCCACAACCCCAGGCTATATATAATTTCACATTTATGGTATTTGGAAATATATGTCCTTTAGTCAAGATTTACATAATTTTATAAAAGTGGGCGGTGCCACGCTCACTTTTTTGGGTTTTGTTTGTGCTTCATTAATGTTCAAAGTTTATGGTCGATCTCTACGAAACTTTCACGATAGGTTCAGACAAGCTTGCAGGGTATTTTAAGGAGCAATTCGGCATAGCTACGTATTTATTTGGTTCAAGTTAATGATATTTTATACATAGATATCTGTTCTATACATCAAAAAAACCTTGGCAACAGAAAGCGGTACCAGGAGCAAATAAAAGTTAATTCCATATATCTTCGAAGCTATGGACTTATCAGTAACCGCAGAGGAAATGAGAGAAGAAGGGAAATAGGAATAGAAATTTGAAATATAGGTGGTGTTAGAGAAAAATGACGAGGATAAAGAGGAGTGACGGTATATGGGGTTGCAAAAGCAGAAAGAAAAGGAAGATACACGGATAAATGTAGAAGAAGAGCCAAGTGCGGAGGGAAAAAAGTACAATTTATTAAATGTAGGCAAGTCAAATTTTAAGCAGAGCAACGTCTGCCGGGTTCGCTAGTATCAAATATTTTTCGTGTTAAACGGCGCTGTGCGAGGTGTAGATACTTTAAAAAAAAACACTATAATATGTTCTGCACACTTTCGCATGAAGCAAAGATTTTCGTTTTGAGCCCTGGTGTCATTTTTACATAGTAAAGTCAGCTAGCCGCGCTATACGCCCTTAAAGTATCCCCTTTGTTTCACCAAAAGAAAACGGTTTAGAATTTATTACAATGTTGCCTTTAAAGTGTTTGAAAACGTCTAAAAGCAAAGAATTTAGAACGGACCTTTACGAGACGAGCACCCTCTTTTAGATGACATTTATTTATATTTTTAATAGCACCATACATTTCGTTCAGTCTTATGTAGGTAAAGAAGATGAAATCCGAGGCTAGCACACAAAAGTTCGTGATATTTTTTTTTTTGTTTCAACTTTCTACTAATTCCAAATAAAAGATTTTTGCAACCGGCATTAAGGTATGTGCATGTATACTTCACATAGGAGCAACGCGGGCACATTTGCTGGGATGTTATAATATAATCTAAGTGTTATGATGAAATCCTTCTTTCACATATTCGCCTACTTCAGGTGCTCCCACACAAAATATTTATTTTTATGTCCAGAAGTGCGCTACAACATGGTGAAAATGTACGTCGTCATAGATTAAAACTAGATAAATTAAATTAGGTTGTTTCTGACTATTGTGTTAAAGTGGCAACTAATGGCGTGTGGGAACAATGATGAAGTTGAATCTATTATCTGAGAGGAATGGTTGACGAAATGGTGTAACCATGCAGTGGGAACACATTTCTCACTAACAATGCACCACCTCTGAGGAAATTTTAGCTTTCTGACATAAATTTTACTTCGATCACACTCACTGGAAACTGACTTGGTAAGATTTGTGTTGATTAGCCAGCCCACCTAGCAAGTGAAGGGCGCCATACAGAGCCTTTCTAGTCTATCGATTAAACTTTTTTCCTAATTTCTAAAAGGGGGGTGTAATATGACCTATCAAAATTGATAAGCGCCTGAAAATGAGCGTCTAAGTTATGATTTGTTCAACCACGAAAGTGGAAAGTCCTACAAAAGTTTGGATTAACTATAATGCAAAACCCAGGCAAAGCCATGACGTTAGTCGCACAAACTCCAGCGAAATCAGTCTTTTTAGCATCGCATTAAGCTTCTATCTGTATTGTACTAAAATATATTGCGTCACCCTCGTTTAAGTAGATAACTCCGAAACCGGTCGAGCTTGCGAAACAAGCAATATCTTAAATTTTAAGCTAACTGTCTAGTAATTCAACATGGAAAGTTGAATTCAATTAGAGTAAGCAGGTTTTGGGTGACGTGCTCCCAAGCATACGGACAGAAAAAAACTCTTAATTGGATTCTTTTGGGTTGGTTATTATCCCTTCCATCAATTTTTATACCCAGCGTGTACACAGGGTATTATAGTTTTGGTCATATAACGGTGGTTTGTAACGGTGCAAAATAATGGAGATAGATATGGAGTTCCATATATCAAAGTTCTTAGAATGAACAGAAGAATTCATTAAGACATGTCCGTCCGTCCGTCCGTCCGTCCGTAGGTTGCTATTTAAAATGGGCGAAATCGAACCATAACCACATCCCTTTCTCGATATCGAAAATTTCGAAAAACGTATAAAATGGGTTAACTCAATAACAAAAGCAGCTACAATAATAAAATTTGCTAGATTTTTTAATTTGGTTGTCCCATTGACGATTTTATACAATTTTTGGAAAAGGGGTGTTGCACCGCCCACTTTTCCAAATTATATAGCCTATACTGTAACCAGTGAACCCAATAATCTACTGTGATTATAAAGATCGGGTAAGTACTTTGGACGCCAGATACACAGACACATATTCATTTTTATTTATAAGATTGGCCACATGGTAGTAGAAAAAGTTTAAAACCTCTATAGGTCATAACTCCACAACAATTTGCCACGACCAGTTATACAGAGCTGGGTATTTAATGTTCGGTTACACCCGAACTTAAACTTCCTTACTTGTTATTTATAAAATTGGAAAAAAGTAATAAAACATAAGACGGCGGTAATTGCAAAGACATATGCAAGGAATTAAATTTATATGAAATTTCATTAAACATGTTAAGCACTGATTGTGTTTCGAGGCCAGTAACTATCTGTCTACAAACGAAATTGTGGCGTTTGTGTGCTCTAAAACTAGCTCATCACCCCATATTTGTGTCAACATCCCTCCAAGTCATCTGTGTGTAGCGTTAGTCTGAGAACTATGGATGGAATGTGCAATTGCATTGTTGGAAGACTCATCCGATGCTTTGTTGCCTGGTAACTATACATATATATATGTACATAATTAAGGTATGTAAACGTTAATATAAGTCACACAATTTGTGGGATTTGCAGCACAATAGCGCTTAAACTTTGGCTCAAGAGCATATTTACTCACACACTCTCAAACAGACACACACGCTTGAGTTTATTAATGCCAAGCATGGCAGCTGCTCAATTTTGTACTCAAGATTGTCGTATATTTAGAAATAATTGCCAATTTCGTTCGCAATCAGTAAATTAAATTGCAATTAAGCAATCGAAATCCGATCAGAATACCACAAGTGATTTTCTTTTCTTTCCCTTTTTTATTGTTTTCACCTTGGTTGTACAGTGCGCTTTTCCCAAACTGAGTACAAAGTACAGGGTGGCTGATGAATTTTGCTACATTAAGAAACTCAAATAATTTTTTTTTTCAGTGTATGGAATTCATTTTTCTTTTATTCATGTTAAAGCTCATTAAATTTTATTAAATATAGCTTAATTAGTTTTAAAAATAATGGAATTTAAATGCCCCCCCTTGCTCGTCGATGCATGTGCGGCATCTTACCAAAAAGTTGTTCATTACTGCTTGGAGAGTTGAGACAGGAATAGACGCAATTGTTGCTCGAATGGATTGCCTTAGTTCATTCAAATTTGTTGGTTTTGCTTTGCAGACTTCCTGTTTGCAATAACCCCACAAGAAAAAGTCAGGTGCAGTAAGGTCAGGCGACCTAGGTGGCCAACGGAATGTGGAGTTTCTGGATATCAGCTTATTGGGAAATTTTCGTCGCAATTCTGTCATAACAGGTTGGGCTATATGAGGAGCTGCACCATCTTGCTGAAACCACACAGAGTTGAAAGAAATTCTCATTCGGCGTAATTCTGGATAGAAAAACTCTCTCAACATGCTCAAGTAACGGTCTCCAGTAACCGTAACGGTGTGACCGTTTTCTTCGAAGAAGTAGGGCCCGACAATGCAGCGTGATGAAACTGCACACCACACTGTGACACGAAGTGGATGCAATTCCGTCTCATGGAGTATCTGTGGATTGGAAGCACTCCATATTTGACAATTTTGTTTGTTTATGTTGCCGTTTAGATCGAAATGGGCCTCGTCAGACATGAAAAGAAAGTTCAACATGTTTCCATCCTCTTCCACCATTTGAAGCATCTTCTGGCAAAATTCCAAGCGAATCGGCAAGTCTGCAGCGTTCAGTTTGTTGGCCATTTGAATTTTATATGGGAATAAGTCCAAATCTTTGTGCATAATTGACTGTAATGACTGTCTGCTTACACCCATTTGAGCAGATAAGCTTCTTGTCGAAACACGTTGATTGTTTTGTATGTCCCATGCTCGGCAAAATTGTTTACAAGTCTTATTATGGTCCATCTGCTCGGAGGATTGCCGCCAAACGTGCGCCTATACTCTCTTTAAACCGAAACTACGGACTCCAGTGCGTGATAGCGGCGGACAATCCAAATTCTTGTTTCAGTGTCCCAGTTATCCATTTTTGTTAAATGTAAAAGTCAATCTGCAAAATAAAAAAAAAATTAACCAGATTCATTAAATAGAAAAAAAGTTATTTAATTTTTTTTTGGTAGCGGCTTTCATTAGCCACCCTGTACTATTTTACTATTACACAAGGAGTGTTGGATTGTATTTTTTGTTCTGGCTGTAATTTCTTTTGTTGTTGTTGTTATGTAGTTTTGGTTTTCTTCTTTTCTACTCTACTTTATTAGCTTTGAATGGTGTGATTTCAATTGGAAATAGATAAAGCCATCAGGCATTCGAATTAAACGAATGAAAAGCGAAATATGCCCGCCATCCTGGCTTCAATACTAGAGTAGTTACCCAACTCACATAAATGAAAATAAATTTGCAAAGTTTAGTTAAAAATAAACGTCCTCTAACTGAAACTCACATCTGTGTATATTATATTTAAGAAAACTTTTATTTAGTAAATTTTCGAAACTCGACAGATATATAATTTATATGTAAAATAAGCATTTTTGGTGTTTCAATTTACATACATATGGCCTAGAGCTCGGAAAAAGTTTTTATAAAAAAAATTTACAAAATAAAGGCCGAAATAGAATAAAAGTAAGTAAGTTTTTTTTTAAATTAAATTGATAAAATTTTTCTTAAGTAAAAACGTGGAATCAGAAAGCAAGGCTTACGTAAAGCTTCATTACTTCCCAACCTCCCCAGCTTTCGTAAATTTTCATCTGCAACTTTTCTGTGGGAAATTCCTTCAAAATAAGATCAGTCTTACAAAAATCGAAACTGGCACTGATGGAGCACTATAAATATATATTAAGGTCTGAAACTTTTACAACAGGATTTTTCACTCTTCTAAAACTCTATATAAAAACTAATTAAAAAAACTTTATTGAACTTAGTCCCATAATCTCCTATATCTATACTATATATAAAACATCAAACCTCGACATTCGTTAGAGCACCACCAACGCTCTACTTCATCAATTTTTTTAATTCAAAGTTTAAAATATCACACTCACACATGCTTTAAAATGTATTTTGCTTTTGTAATTTGTATGCTGGATATCAAAATCGTACTGAGGCGAAATTTGTGGTGTCAAAAATCGAGAAAACTGAAGCTATCAGCTGATTAGATATTCCTACCTTGTACTGAATTCGCCTTGCTTAGAGAGCAGCAACACCACGTTTCGCGCTCTAATCTTCTAGCTTTTTGTGTGCTTAGCGAACTTTCAATTATACTCTCAAAAATCGAAACTGAGAGAAGAAGCAGGTGGAGCAGCAAAAATAAAACTGAATGAGTAGGCTTCCAAGACAACTTTTGCATAAGAGTTTCACTATATAATCTCATCAACTCAGCAATGGTTCAAGCATTGAAGATCTTTCCATCACATCTCGCAGTTATACTCTATTAAAAGAGTACCCTAGAGCTCTAGTAAAATTATTGAATTACAATTTCATACAAAAATACCCTCAACGCTGGTATTATAACTTTAAAATTATAATTGCTACAGTAAGTTCACTCGAAAGGTCTTAGAACTAACATAGGATATCTTTTTAACGGTAAGGGGCCAGAGACTGACCTATTCAGAAGAATCTTATTTATGATCCGATTTAGCCCTTTGCCTATATTAACACTTAAGATTTTTTTTCCCCGAGAAGTGGACTAGGAACCGACTTATTTAAAAAATAATGTTTCTGATGTTTTGATAGGGATAAGGATATGGATCTCTGAAACTTATTTAATCGCTGCGAGAAATCTCATCACAGTAAAACAGAAAATCTACTCTCCATTCAAGATTTTAGAATTAGATCTTCGTGTTCATCAAGGATATAGTATTTGTAAATGAAATTTTGATAATGAATATGTTTAAGTAAAGTATTGAGTTTATGTAGGGGTTGGTTGTGGTTACGTATCAGACTTGTCGGTCCCACTTGCATCTGATATATTCGCCATAGTTCCCAACTAATGATTTTCTAAATTTGTGTACCTTTCGTTAACGTGAAGTGGTATTATTACTTTGGTCAACAGAAAAAAGTTTTTAAGTATAAGTAGGAAGAAGAAGAATATTAAAAAGAAGAGATATATCCATGAAAAACACTTCCATACAAATCATATTGATAACTATCATTTTTTAAAACCATTGCAATTTTTTCGCACTTGTTTATTGGGTAGCAGGATTTAGTATTTAAGTATGGTTCGTTTAGGTTTGCAATGGTCGCGCTGATGCGCACAGTTCGTACTCCATGTGGTACCAGACTATGCTACAAATTCACGTCAACATTTTAATCCATTAAGCTTTCATTCGCTTGGTACCATTTCGTGCTGCGCATCTCGCGCCACAGGCAACCCAGGAGCAAGGCAATGTTGTGCATTTAGATCTCAACAAAACTGCTGTTATCAGCATAAGCGTAAAAGTTCTTGGATGACGTTAACGTAGAAGTAGTGACCAACTTCTTTGATAGGTGATATGAGCAAGTATTAAAAACAAAGAAAAAAAAAACAAAAACTTAAAATGATTGTGGAATTTTCTAAAGGAAGGCCAAAGCGTGCATTATATATCCAGCTGCTGAGTTTAAAACATCCGAAGTACTGATTCCGAATTATATATTTAGGGTGATGCATAATTTATTTCTCCACATTCCTTAAACCTTTAGAATTCCAAATTCATTTAAATTTTTTTCTACAGTTTACCAGATATTCAAGTAAAATTGATATGGCGGGCCATTACTGAGCCAAATAAGCCCAAAACAACAGTTTTTAGATTTTTTGTTTGTTTGTCTGTATGTTTGCGCGCACATAGCTCAAAAACTGCTGAAGAGTATTCAATGAAATTTTGACCGCTGCATTACAACATTCCCCAGTTAGAGTTTATGATGTAACCTATACCTATATTCTACCGGTTATGGAGTTATCGACCAATATGTGAACCTGAGTGAGCGCAAATGTGTTATTACAATATTGATATCAAACTAAAGGTGCTAATGAGTGCTGCAATAAACTATGTGATTAAGTTCTATATCTGCCCTGGTTTCGGAGATATGCTGATTAGAATCGAACACAGCCTATTGTAAGGTTTGGGACGCTATGAAGCGTGGTCGGGTTTTCTGGTCTTCCTTACAAATTGAAAAACTGTGACAAGTGCACGTGAAATTGAGTTATATGTAAGAGATGCTAAGTAGGAAAACCCACCAAGAGGTATTAAATATGGCGTATCACACTAACTTTGATTTCATACCGCTTTCTTTTATTTCGTTTTATGTTTCGTTATTGTTTAATTTGTTTTTATTTCTACATTAAAAACTCTGACTTCAGCTCATTCTAATTTCAAAGGCAGTAATTTGATATGTAGTACTATAATAAAAGCACTTGGAAAAGCATTTTACTGCTTTTTGTCAATCAATTTCAAATCAACAAAGTACAAGTAACAACAGGCCAATGTCATACCACACACAGAGTTGTATATATGCACTGCTATTATTTACCATAAGGACTCTTACCCCTTAAACTATCAAGTACACATTCACTTTCAATTAAATGTTTTCAATTTCAGTGAAATTCTTTCATATTTTTCCGTATGCTTTAGAAAAAAAGTTTCAGCAAATTCATTTGCTAGTAAAGTGAGTGTAGTGGCTTAGCACTCGTAAAGCAAGCATCAGCCCGGCATGGAATTTAATCAATTTAGAACCAGCAAGTAAGGAAGTCTAAGTTCGGGTGGAACCGAACATTATATACCTAGTAGTGATCTATTATGTCATCCCAATTTACGCAGGTCTATTTTAATACTTTCAGTTCATATTTGCGTTCAAATAGACAGACGGACAGACAGATAGACGTATCGAGAGACGGACATGCCTACATGGACTCAGCTCATCCTCCTGATCATTTCACTATACGTACAAACACTTCATGTTCATGAAAGGTATGAAAATCAAAAAAGATATACAACTTCGCTTTTGCAGTGGGGTATTAACTACTTGCGCGGATATTTTATTTTCATCCTGAACGTTTTGATATACACTAATAAATATATACAGGGTGGCTAATGAAAGCCGCTACCAAAAAAAAATTAAATAACTTTTTTCTATTTAATGAACCTGGTTAATTTTTTTTTTATTTTGCAGATTGACTTTTACATTTAACAAAAATGGATAACTGGGACACTGAAACAAGAATTTGGATTTTCCGCCGCTATCACGCACTGGAGTCCGTAGTTTCGGTTCAAAGAGAGTATAGGCGCACGTTTGGCGGCAATCCTCCGAGCAGATGGACCATAATAAGACTTGTAAACAATTTTGCCGAGCATGGGACAGTCAACAGAAGACCTTACCATCGAAACCCTTCAGTTCGAACGGAGGAAACAATCGCTGCTGTAGCTGCTGCCATACAAAACAATCCACGTGTTTCGACAAGAAGCTTATCTGCTCAAATGGGTGTAAGCAGACAGTCATTACAGTCAATTATGCACAAAGATTTGGACTTATTCCCATATAAAATTCAAATGGCCAACAAACTGAACGCTGCAGACTTGCCGATTCGCTTGGAATTTTACCAGAAGATGCTTCAAATGGTGGAAGAGGATGGAAACATGTTGAACTGTCTTTTCATGTCTGACGAGGCCCATTTCGATTTAAACGGCAACATAAACAAACAAAATTGTCGAATATGGAGTGCTTCCAACCCACAGATACTCCATGAGACGGAATTGTATCCACTTCGTGTCACAGTGTGGTGTGCAGTTTCATCACGCTGCATTGTCGGGCCCTACTTCTTCGAAGAAAACGGTCACACCGTTACGGTTACTGGAGACCGTTACTTGAGCATGTTGAGAGAGTTTTCCTATCCAGAATTACGCCGAATGAGAATTTCTTTCAACTCTGTGTGGTTTCAGCAAGATGGTGCAGCTCCTCATATAGCCCAACCTGTTATGACAGAATTGCGACGAAAATTTCCCAATAAGCTGATATCCAGAAACTCCACATTCCGTTGGCCACCCAGGTCGCCTGACCTTACTGCACCTGACTTTTTCTTGTGGGGTTATTGCAAACAGGAAGTCTTCAAAGCAAAACCAACAAATTTGAATGAACTAAGGCAATCCATTCGAGAAACAATTGCGGCTATTCCTGTCTCAACTCTCCAAGCAGTAATGAACAACTTTTTGGTAAGATGCCGCACATGCATCGACGAGCAGGGGGGGCATTTAAACTCCATTATTTTTAAAACTAATTAAGCTATATTTAATAAAATTTAATGAGCTTTAACATGAATAAAAGAAAAATGAATTCCATACACTGAAAAAAAAATTATTTGAGTTTCTTAATGTAGCAAAATTCATCAGCCACCCTGTATCTCAATTCGTTTATGCCGAATGAAGTAATATACCTTGTGTGCGTAACAAAAATAGATATAAAAAAGGGTGTCTTTTATAGGCGCCAAAGTACTCAACCGATCTTTATGAAATTTTCAAAATATATAACTGGGTTCACTGGGTACAGCATAGACAATATAAAGTTTTGGAAAAGTGAGCGGAGCCACGCCCCCAGGCTATATAAAGTTTTAATTCGTCATAACTCCGCACTTTTTTGGTCTAAGTTAATGAAATTTGGATATACGTATGTGTCACTTAATCAATATCTACATAATTTTTCAAAAGTGGGTGGTGCCACGCCCACATATTTTGTGTTTTGTCTTGCTCTTGAACTTTCACGATAGGTTCAGAAGTTTGCTGGCCACGACACAGTCTGTATATAACTTTTGGAAAAGCTTCCAGGTTATATAAAGCTGCAGATCGGTATAGTTAGGAGTTGTTGTTGTTGTTGTTGTTGTTGTTGTAACGACAAAAACACTCCCCGAAGGTTTTGGGGAGTGCTGTCGAACTGACAGTCACTGGCCGGATATGAATCCGGTACGCTCCGGTACTCCCTTGCGGTACTGCCCGACTGTCGTGGTAGCGATTTATGACCAGCGGAACCTTCTAGGTCATGTCACCCCTCCTTCCGTAAGGAAGGAGAGATGGGTAATGAGAGGTGAGAGGCATCATATCCGTAGATCAACCATCGAGTTGCACGTCATTACCTTTGTGCATATTAGTCGCCTCTTACGACCGGTATGCCTACCTCGGGCATATTCTAAACCCCTAACCCGCAGGGGAGTTTATTTGGTTCAAGTGAATGACATTTTATATATAGATGTGTTCTATGTATCAAAATGTCAAAACAACGTATACTGGGTTTGCTAGTATATTATAAAAAGCCGAAAGCAAACAGCGAATTATAGCATTCTTTTGTAAAACTGAGAGACCAGTTTGCCCTCAAATAGACAGACGGGCATGGCTAAATCGACTCCGCTCATCGTGCTGATCATTTTAGTGAACTTTTCTTTTCTTGTTCTCATACTTAGATACATTTAATATTTATGAAAGGTATGAAAATCAAAAAAGATGTATAACTTCGCTATTGCAGTGGGCTATTAACTACGTGCCCGAATATTTTGCTTGTGTGTTTTCCGATTTGGCTAATTTTTGGCAGGAGTATAATAAATACTACGGAGAAGCAGCTAACCAATTTTCATTGAAATATCAATATTGAATTATAAGCGATTGCCTTTGAAAATAGCAGAAATTGTGTGTGGAAAAGTGGGCGGTGTCACGCCTACTTCTTCAAAATTGACAACATTTTTTGCCGCCGAGGTTTTTTAAAAAGCTTATTATCTGATTGATATAACTTGCTTAGTTGTAGAAATATCGCTTTTTAAATTTAAAAAAAAAATTTTTCAGAACTATGGTCAAAAACTGGGCGTGGACATTAACCGATTTCACCCAATTTTACAGCAAACAGTTACCTTTATATATAGAACAATATCACCAAATTTTGTTTCCACAAATCAATTTTTGGCGGAGTTACGGCATAAAAAGTTTTGTGGAATAGTCCACTATAAAAGGGGCGGTTTCACGCCCTCTTTCGAAAATTTTAAGTTTTTGGATTTCTTTGTTTACGGAAACTTTGAAACTGAAATATAAATGGTGTAAAGCTATTTTACGCAAAGTTATTGCTTATTTAATATATCTACTATCCTCTTCAAAATCTTTCATATAAAAGTGGGTGTAGACCTTAACCGATCCCTCCCATTTTTTCTTGGAACAATACTTTCATACCTGGAAACCTGCGTGCCGAATTTCGTTTCGATATCTTGAACGGTTTTTCATTTATGATTTATTTCTAATTTAGGCGGTGCAACGCCTTTTTCAAAAATTTCTTGAAAATTTTATTTTATGCCTCAATTTCAATGTATTCACCAAATTTTATCCTTATTGGTGTATTAAGTACTTAGTAATCACTTTTTTTGTGTTTTCGAAAATATTCTACATATAAAAAGTGGGCGTGGCTATTATTCGATTTCGCTCATTTTAAATAGCGCTCGGAGATGAGTGCCAAGTGCCAAAGGACCTGCATACCAAATTTCATAAAGATATCTCAAAATTTACTCAAGTTATCGTGTTCACAGACGGACGGACGGACGGACATGGCTTAATCAATTTCTCTTTTCGTCCTGAACATTTTGATATATATAAGTCAATATCTATCTCGATCCGTTTATGCCGTTACGTACTGCCATTAGGCGACTAAAGTTAATATATGTACCTTGTGTGCGTAGGACTACTTGGTATAAAAACGAAGCACATAGAAACAACAACAACAACAAATATTTTTAGCATTTGTGTGCCTGTAGCCATTTGGAGAAGTCTTAGCAGTCAGTGAGGTTGTAATTTCGTTTACTTGTGGCATGTAACATGCGTTTTGCTGTAACAGTTTCCAAGTGCAGTAAAATTGATACCAACAACAAACGTACAATATGCGAATATCAAAGATTTAAGGGTTGTTGGTATTTTTTTTTTCTTGTCATTGAAAAAGATAGAAATATTTATTCTCAAGATTCTCAATGAAGCTTTAAGTGCAAAAAACTCTACAGGTAAAAAAATTGTAAAAAGTCGATGTCTGAATAATATTAAAAATTTTTAGGTGGGATCATTATTGAGCCAATAGAAGAAAAAACAACAGTTTTCAGAATTTTTGTCTGTCTGTTTGAATGTTTGGGCGCGTATCACTCAAAACCCACATAAGATAACTGAACGCAACTTTCACTGTTGCATTATTAGACGTCTATTAATAAATTTTGTGTATCCCATATTTCGATATCTCGTCCCGTTTCGGAGCTATCGATACATATATATACCGTGATGATCCAAAATATGTTAGTACAATATGTGTATTAAACGAAAGGTGCAAATGAGTGCGATATTCGACTACGATTACTTCCAGTGGCAGTTACAAGAAGGTAACTTTTATGGTAGGTGCCACGCCCACATCATCCAATAGTGCATATAGGAAATCTTTACCGTTCCCAAGCCCTACATACAAAAAATTTGATCTGTATCGGTCATGACGTTTATGGTAAGTTTAGTGACAACGTAGCTACAGAAGATTTTTATATATAAGAAGATACGTGGCAACTTCGTAAAAAATTGATAATTGGCAACATTTAAATGAGATACTCTATATTGCAGCAGATAACCTTTATTGAAAAATGCATCCAATTACTACCAGTCGTTTCGACATAGAAGCATGTGTAAAATAATAATTATAATTGGTAAAGGGTGCAACCCTACGTGGTCATAATCCTGATAAAAATTTGTCTAAAATGCGTTCCTATTGAAATGTAGGATTTTACTTACATATATTCAAAAGTTCATCCAAAGTCGTTTTCAATATTATATCGGATAAGCCAAGAAATAAATGTAATGGAAATAGGTGGCAACCCTCTACCTAAAAAGGTTTTTTTTTTTGTTTTTTTTTCAAATAGGACGTAAAATACCTTTCGTTTGATACCCATATTGGCATATCTCACCAAATTTGTAATCAATTCTCACAGGCGGCAAGGCTGTAAAAACTTTTTTGTTTCAATAGTTAATAAGGGGAGCTTGAAATGTAAAATGTTACCTATATTCGAAATTCATATAAATAGGTCAAGCCGTTTACAAGTTAATAGCGGATAAAAAAAAATAAAAATTTGATGGCATTAGGCGGCAACCCTAGCTGCTAACTCTACCTAGAACTAAAAGGTTTGAAATGCGAGTCTCATTGCAATACAAAAAAAATCAGGTTATTGGCAATCCCATAAAAGTATCCTGAGTGGCAACACGTGGGTGGAAATTCTTTGAATGTAGTACTCTATCTACGTGAAAAATTCCTTCAATTCGGTTTTGAGCAGTTTTCGAGACAGGCTCGTTTAAAGTTGCAAGATATTACACATTTCCTTTGGCAAATACCCCCCTATAACTACTCCTATTTTCGCCATGAATAACTGGACGTCTGCTTCAATAAAAATTATCTGGAATAAAAGGTATTGCTGTTCTGCCACCCTAAAGCTTTTTGAGTATAATTAAAGTGAAATTTCGATATCTTAATTTTTTTAATTTATCGACTGAGTTTATATAAAACTCTCCTTTCTAGGGACCATGGTAGTTTCAAGCTTGTCAGCTCTAAGTGGCTCAATGTCAACCGCAAAATTGTTGATGATTTGTTACATTGGATTTTAATTTGTTTTTGGTTCAATATTTTCTTATTTTCATCATTAACATAATTGTGAATAAATTTGTAAGTTCTTAAGGCATGTTCAAAATTTTGCTTCACAAAACATCTCAATACCATAATTTAACATGCGCGCCCATTTATAATTTTCTTCTACTCCCAAACATTTTCGGTTCTACGTTGACTTACATAACCACTTTCTCAATCCCAAAATGTTAAACTTGATTACTCCTTTCCTTTTCAACACATTTCTGCTCTATACTTAATTCTTTTTAGTTATAATGGACGCTTGTAATTGTAGCTGTGCTTGAACCTTGATACTCGGGTGTAATTGGCGTTACTCTGATGGTTTTAACTGGCATCAGTGTCCTTGCATAAACAAAAAGCTAAAGTACAATGCAAACAAGTTACATAAGAGCAACAAAACGCTTCACAACAAAAATAAACAGATAAAGGTATTAAAGTATAAGAGAAGATGGGAATAAATGTTTGAGCTACATAGCAAAGGAGTCAGACGAGCGGTATGCGTACAAAAGGCTAGAACTAACTTTTTAAAAGTTGTGCGCTGGCTGATTGGCTTCCGTTTGTGTGAACCATTTTTGGGCAACTTTGATATATTTCTGACAGTTGTGTTGACATTGTTGTACCTGTAATAGCTTTTACTTTTGTCATGTTTTGAGGGAAGATTGCCTTATTCATAGCCTTAACATATAAACTCAATAATTCGATTGTATTTGATTGGATGTGAAGTGGGCACATATCTTAGATTAAGGCCGAAAGGATGCAGTAGCTTATCAAGTAACATAACCCATGCAGTTCACGACGTTCGTTCCTTGAAAAAAAAAATAAAAATGCTATTAGTCAAGGATAATTCCGAAATGAGTATTATAGTCGTATACGACTAATACCAGTCTAAATCCCTTTATATGGGTTGAACTATCCATTTTGTTTGAGCATATCCTATAAAGAGACTAATTGGTCCCTCTGATGCTTGAACGGGTAATGTAGTACAGATTCTCTTTCTTAAAATCGACATACCCTAACTATGCCTTAACAGAATAGGTTAATTTAGGCCAACGCAATTACTTCACATAAACGCATTGCGCCTTTAGTGTTATTAGAAAAGAAAAAACTTTGACGACCTCTTGATATGTAACTCACACTTCAGTGTCTATGTTGAAAAAAAGTTATGTCCCTTTTGCAAAAGTTAGAAGCTCCTGTGAGCCTATTTCCACAGTCTCCGCCTGCGTTTTGCATTTCCTGCACATGCTGTCGACTACAGGTCCCATCTTGTGGGCATGGGTTGCCAAACGGCAGTGTCTCGTAAAGACACCAAATGAAGGTCTACAGTCATCCCCTGTGAGGGATACAACTTTTTTTTGTAAGTTTTCTGTCTTATTATCTGCACATGTTTTTCGAGATCTTGAAGCCTGGCACTTCTTTCCATGCTCTATCTACTTCTTCAGTCATGTGTGAATTATACTTTTTGTACTTCTCCTAGTGGAATGGGAACATCTATAGTATTTTCCGCATCTAGTGTTGCTCCCCTTTCTGCTAGCTCATCAGCCTTCTCTTTTTCTTCTATAACTTTATGACCAGCTCATTGAGCGTTAGACTATCTACAACTAATTCCTTCACCCTGGAAGATACTGCAATGATCTGTCACTTCAGTTATTTAGTGATCATCAGGTCATTGCCGTATACCGCAGCTCCTACCCCTTCCAGGATTTAGAACCATCTGTATATACATGTGCCGTGTTTTCCGTCAGCACCTCTGCTCTAACCCTCTGCCTCTATAGTGGCTTCCAGAGCCTTTTCGAAGTGCAGGCATGGGACCATGTAGAATATTCGCCTTATCAAGTAGGAAGCTATACTACTACTTACGTCCAAATATCCTCCACTCAAACTGCCCCGAAGCATACAGCTTGATTGCAGTTGTTAGTGCTATATTCTTCGCCGTTATGTCTACGGTCGGTAGTAGTTTTCGGCGCACCCGTTATGCTGATTATAGATAATATATATAAACACCCTCTTTATTATCTTTATGTAATATTTCAGAGTAGAGCACCGTATAATAAAATTGGTCTCACCATTGCGTTGAAAATCCAGTATGATGGGGTCTGTATTGTGATATGCATTGATATGAGGCATCGGGGTAGAACAGCACAAAGAGTCTATATCCTAAGGGTGTGCTATGATGCTATTTTTTGGCATTTCAAAATATGCAAATAAAGCTACTGAGTATAGTAAAACAAAAACAAAACTAAACGGCTTGTTTCAAAAAAGTTGTAAACAAAAAAAAAAATACACAAACAAATATATGCAAAGAGCAACCGAAATGAATTTCTATTGAGGCAACAGTCGAAAGTTGTACATTCACAGTTGAGTTTCGTAGGCAAACAAACTTCATACTTACAATGTAAATGAATACGAAAGAGGAATTTACAAATAAAACTAAAGTAAATAAATAAAACAAAAAAAGTGAAATGTGTTAGTTTGGGTTTGAATCGAAAATTATATAGCCATTTGTGACTTTAAATAATAAGCTTTAATAATTGAGTTTTCACAATATACAGGATGCTGACACATACAGTGTCACAAAAACAAAATGACAGATTGGATGTATTCGAGATGAGAATATTCAACACAGGATTTCCTTTTGTTTTTGAATCCTTTGAGGTTACATTTATTTGAAAAGAAACGAAATAAAATAAAATAAATTAAGTTAAAATTAAATTAAATTAAATTAAATTAAATTAAATTAAATTAAATTTGATAAAGTTAAATTAAATTAAAATTAATTAAATTTAATTAAATAAATTTAAATAAATTAAATTAAATTAAATTAAAATAAATGGGATTAATAATATAAAATAAAATTAATTTAGATAAAATTAAATTAAATTATACTAAATAAAATTAAATAAAGTAGAATAAAATAAAATAAATTAAAATAAAATAAAATAGGATTAAAAAAATAAAATAAAATAAAATTAGATTAAATTAAATTAAATATAATGAAATAAAATATAATAAAATATAATAAAATAAAATAAAATAAAATGAAATAGAATAAAATAAAATGAAATGAAATAAAATAAAATAAAATAAAATACAATAAAATAAAATAGAAGAATATAAAGTAAAATAAAATAAAATTAAATAAAATAAAATAAAATGAAATAAAATAGAACAAATAAAATAAAATAAATTAAAATAACATAAAACATTATGTATAAAAAAATTAATAAAATGAAATATAGCAAAATAAAATTGAAAAAAAGCAAAAAAAAATTTTAAATAAAATATATAAGAAAACAAAAAAAGTTATATAAAATAAAATAAAGAAAGTAAAGCGGTCTAAGGAAGAAGTATGAAAATAAGAGTGAATGCAAGGAAAGGACGTTAGAATACATTAAAATAAAAAAATAGAAATAGAGACTGTATTGTCTAATGGTGTAGAAAGCATGTTCCCGGACGAGGCAGGCGAAGGAAAGCACAATATATAAATGGTAACGAATAGCGGAAACAGGAAGATAAAGAGAGGTAACAGAAGATTAATGTAATATATACTTAAGTAAAAAAACAGGTAATAATAGAAATAAAACAAAGTTTTATGGTTGAATTGCAATCGCAAGTTAATTTAAATTCACAGCAACAAAATAAAAAACAACTGGCTATATAAAGTAACTGTTAACAGTATGAATGTAGGAAAAAACTGAAGTACACGAATAGTCAACATTAAGTCGACAAGGATACAAAAGACAAAACAAACATAACAAAAATCGGTTTAATACGAACAACTACGAAAGCGGAAAGGCAAACGGAAAGCGAACGACAATGCAACAAAAGACTGAACTTACAGGCAGCGTGATAAACAAACAAATAAACAAACATGCAAACGAACAACAGCCACTGAGAAGTAGGGATTTAAAGCAAGCAAATATCTAAATGTGGATTAAAAGTTGTACAAGTTGTATGAGCAACGCTAATACCGGAAACGAAATGTAAATTTTTACCTAAGCGTAACCAAAAGGCAATCGACTATGCAAAGGCAGCATTGAAGCAGAGAACTGTAGTTGGTAGGTGTGCTGTATAATTTTTGGTGGTGGTGTCTGGCTAGCGACCGCAAAATTTAATGGCTCCCAACTTCAAATTTCGTTAAAAAGAAATTTTGTTGAAGGAGTTGTTGTTTAACATGCATTGCTTTATTTTGCTTTGAATATTTATGTATTTGTTTATAATAGCTTACCTTTGCCATCATAAGCCATGGCACACCCCATTGCCATGTAGGCGTTCAAATGAATTTATAAAATTAAAAAGTTACTCTTTTGTTATGCTTTGGAAATATAGAATTGTATGAATTAAAGTGAAAATAAGCAAAATGCAAAATAGTTTTTTAAGATGCCAAGCAGGTATACAACATCGTGCACATTGGCTACCAGGTATGAGAAAAGTTTTAAATTCAAAGAAATTTACATTAACTGCTTTATGGAAATGAGATGAGTCTGCCTTTGGTCTAGAAAGCACGACCTGGTCAAAAAAGCCTTTTGGTTTTAATTCGTTGCACTTGGCTCATTACGTTGGGTCAAAAACTATCGATGGCCGTTTTTTTCAGATGAATCTATCTCATCACTTAAAGATCGTTCAGCCAATCTTATCCTCAATTTTTACAGGAAATTGAATGCTATACAAGAAAGGTCCGATATACTTGTTCCATTGAAGTGTCCATTGCAAAATTATTCAAGGTCACAAGTTGGCCAATTTCTGAAATACATAAGGTTTTATGAAAAGTTGTGTTACTTGCTGAATTGCTGAAAAACAAATAATATCAAATGGATTCTATATTCATGTTCCTGTTCAGTATACCCCATTTCCAACCAGAAATTCGATTTTCTGTTTACAAAAGTTGAGTTTGAATGATTTTCTCTCGAATATTTACTTAGATTTTACTCAACGGGAAGCTGAGCACAGTTAAAGTCCTACATCTTCAGACTAAACTTCAAGAAACAGAATGTTCCCCACTTAATCATCTCTTATGTTTTCAGCTGCTCAAAGGAGCAGATTATTCTAACAGCAAACGCACTCTGTAACAAACCAATTTAAGTTAATATATTTCATAGTTTCGGCTCACAATCGCATCAAAAAAATGTTATTTACTTATCAATACTTTTATAATGACCCCGATAGTTAAATTATTCCTCTTGCACACAGCAACAGAAACCTGAATGTCTAATCTTCAGCATTACAGTTCATATTAACCAGATTTTATTACAAATTACTTTTGTTTCATAACACCAACATTTTACTATATATGAACTGACTTTGGTTTGGAACCCAATCACAGCAGATCAACTGCGATATGCAGTAACAGTAATTTTGTAATACAATACATTGACAATTGAACAAGTATCAACAAATTTGGTAGAAGTCAGATCAATGCCACGAATTAGATTCATATTTACATATTTGAACAGCTTCATGGATGTATCAAATTAAATAATGGTGGTTCTCATCTTTGTGCTTGAGGAGATGTTATCGTATTTGCCAATAACTACTTAAAAAAATTATAAAAACAATAATAATTTTCATAAAAATTCAAAAAAGTGAAAAATTATTATTCTTGGCCTTGAGCTCGTTTCATGAATACTTGAAAATTTACAGGCCATAAATCAACAAAAATTGTTGGTATAAAAAAGCAATAACAAAACCGAGAGCACGCGGTAAGGCAGTTCTGCTGATAAAACAGATCTCTCAAAAAATCCATCATGATCACACTACTAACTGTCAAATGGCGGAAGTGGTTCATGCATATGGTAAAGAAGAATAGAACTAGGAGTTTAGTATAGATGACATCAAAACCAGCGTATTGTTAGCTTAATGGTTAGCAATGCGTTCCAAAATTTCTCTGATGAAGAAGCTTAGTAGCTTCCGAAATGGATCTATAAGAAAAGCTATGGCGGTTAAAAATGATTATTAAAAAATAAAAACAATAATAATTTTCATAAAAATGCAAAAAGTGAAAAGTTCATGAATATTATTTTATTATTTTATTTTATTTTATTTCATTTTATTTTATTGTATTTTATTTTATTTTTTATTTTATTTTATTTTATTTTATTTTATTTTATTTTATTTTATTTTCAAGTATTCATGAAACGAGCTCAAGGCCAAGAATAATAATTTTTCACATTTTGCATTTTTATGAAAATTATTATTGTTTTTATTTTTTAATAATCATTTTTAACCGCCATAGCTTTTCTTATAGATCCATTTCGGAAGCTGCTATACTTCACTCATAAGAAAAATTGTTGGCATAAAAAAGCAATTATTTTGTTTTATTTTATTTCGTTTTATTTATTTTCAGCTAAAATGAAACCAATTTGAACAGTCTTTTATTTAAATTTTGTAAATACTGTATATATCACCAATGAAGAAGTTCCAAAGAACCCTCAATATCTTTCGTCTACAGTGGGCTACAATTGATCCCAAGTATTCCGTTATAGGCATAGTTGGGATAATTCCATTTTAATTTGTGTAGCCTACTTTTAGGTGTCGAAAGTAAAAATTGTTCCAAACCCGCAGAAGAACACATTGGATCTGTCCGACACAACCCGTTCAGGCATAAAAGGAATAATTAGTCTCTTTATAGGACATACTCAACAAGAGGGATCAGTTCAACTCATATAAATAAACAAATATATGGCGTGACAAGCCTCCAACCAATTGTGGTGTGCTGCTCCTAATTGTCCTACAAAGCAGATGCATTTTTGCTTAGAAGCCTTCCGTGGCAGAAATATATGCGGAGAGTCTGTCAAACGTTCGCGAGGGGCGACCCCGTTTTGAAAAAAGTTTGATGTTACCTGAACCTTCGGTGTGGTAGGCCAGCAACAGTACCGCCACACCACGGGAACCGCCAACCCATATAAATATATCAAAATTTGAATTGTTTCATCCTCCTTTGAGACTCATCCCGTATTCATCCTAAAGTATTCGCCTATTTCGCAGGCATAAATATATATTGGGCATTTCTAGTAGTGTAACTTTTTAGGCGGCTTTTTCATTTTGTAGTTGATTTTTTTGAAATTTATTTCGATAGATGTCAATCGTCCTTCAAGAGACCTATTGATACATACAAAAGGGGAAGCTTTTTTAACATATGCATTTATATACAGATATTTCCAATTTTAATTTCTTTCCCCATTTTTTCATTTAATCTATGTATATTTCATACTTTGGGCATATGATTAAAAAGTTACATTCTTAGCGTGTGTATTGCGTTATGGACCGAAGTCTGCAGTAATTGATATTTTACTACAAGGTGGCGCAAAAGTAATCCTCCTATCAGAAAATGCTATAAATTTTGCGATTGGCCCCTAAAGTCAGTTCTGTTTTGACATTTGTGTAGTAAATACATGCGAAATACTCGTTAATAAACAGTGTTACGCTACTCTGCTCCAGAACGCGGAATATTGCTGACTATCTATTTGACCAATAATCGGTCAGGGCCAAACGGTTACTGTGAATGGTGAGCGCTACAGAGCAATGATCAACGAGTTCTTTTTGCCGCAACTTGATGAATTGGGATTGGAAAACATGTGGTTCTAACAAGACGGTGCAACAGCACACACTGCACGTGCCACAACCGATATGCTGAACATCGGAAGCTTACTTTTGCGCCACCTTGTACTTTCCATCAATTTGCGAAAGGTATGAAAATTATGTATATGTATGACATGAATGTAGTAAATATTAAAAGTGAAGGAAAAATTCAATATTGCCAAAATACACTCTACACAAAAGTACTTCAAAACTCATAAAAAATCTAAACTTTTACGCAACAAAAAATCAATTGCGTTACAATTTCGTGCAGTCACTTACCTTCTCCCGCTACTTCACTTTACCAAAGAGTACAAAAAAGTTCTTGACTCAATTACATTTACGTCATTAAACTTATATCTTTCGCTTGCCTGCGTCTCCGGAACTATGTAGCTGTAACCAACGTACATATGTATGTACACTTGTGTCCAATATAATAGTAGTAAAATTAAATTCGATATCGTTCGCCTAAATAAAGACAAGCTGTGTTTTCAATAACTTCCATAACAAAAACTACATAAAAAAAGTTTCTAAGCTTACCAAAGTTCAATAAAATTTTAAAAATTTACATTAAAATTTGAATATTTTTGGGCAGAATTTTTGAGTACGCAGTTTTTTAGCTCATTTTCAATTCCAGCATAATAATGTGCAAGTAAGAAGTACCACAAAATTTTCCCTGAATTCTATATAATTTTTTTTGTCGAGCTGGGTATTTTTTTCATATAAACTTAATTTTCCTTCATGCGCTGTGTAGAAGAAATCACTCAACACCCTTGACGAAAAAAATTCTGAAAATTCAGGAAAATTTTTGAGCGAGTTCTAATTTGCACAATGTTGTGATTGGTCAACAAAACTGCGTACTCAAAAATTGTCTAGAAATTCTGCCAAAAAATTTGAAGAGATTGATTGCTATTTTCCATTGGCCCGACGTTTGTAAGTATGAGAAGAAGTATACCGAAATAATCAGGGCGATTCGATTTAGCCATGTTCGTCTGTAAAGCATTTATCATTTGTGGGAACAAGCAAGATCTGGCCAATACAACGCATAGCTCCCATACAATCGATTGTTTCGATAAGCGGGTTTTGGCCTATAACTGTTGCAATTAAAAAGCTAGGAACGTAAAATTTTGTAGGTTTGGTACATATTATATGTGTAATGTGTATAGTGAAAATCACGCGGTTCGGACCAACATAAGATATTGCTCCCATACAATCGATTGTTCCGATAAATGGGTTTTGGGCTATGTACCTTTAAATTAACAGGTTTGCAGAGTTTGTACTAATTGTGAGTAAGGGTCGGACACTTATATCTGTGATGCGTATTCATGAAAGGTGTAATGTCCTTACCTGTTTAAAGTTTAATTATTTTTCCTGAACTTTGTGTAAGCGTTGAAATTTCTTTTTATGTGGTTTCTGTTATGGAATTCGCTATGTTTTAAATGAAATAAAATCACAGCTTCTTCTTATTTCGTAGAACGATATCCATTTTAATTTAACTACTATTATATTGAACACAGCTTAATATATATGCATACACATATAAATATAAGCATTTACATATAACCAATATCTTAGCTATTAAGTTTGAGCTGGTGTACCCCTAGTGCGACGTCTTTTCAGATCTAGTTTGTTTGCTGACACTATTTCATTGGTTCCGGACCACACCAAAATTCTACATAACCACTCCACAAATTTAAGCATTGGAACTAGTGCGTTCCGACTAAACTTTTCAATAGTTTAAAACCAGCTCAAAGTTCGGGACACATAGTAGTTGGTTATATAAGAATTCTAAAGCCAATTCTATAGCAAACTGTTCCTATATTATAAATCACATTATTAAATAAATATCTTAATTTAATTTATATAAAAAGTTTTTTTTTGTTTGAAGTACATTTGGAAATGATTACTTCGCTGAAGTCTTTGAACTAAGAAAATTTGAATCACTATCACACTAGTACTTATTAAGCACTTTAGATCTAGTCCTGAACGAGATATTTTGTCCAGTTATGTAGTTGCCTGCAGGGATGTTACAAAGATCAACACCTAGAGAGTTTTGCGCATATAGTTCAAAAGAAGGCTGGTGAAGATGATGAGGGTGTACAAGCGTATGACGCAAATAGCTGACATAGGTCAGGCCACAAAACGACGGTAAGGCTTGTGATTGCAAAAGTAATCAAGTAAGCTTGTGGTGGCTGCCTTGCGGCTGCAATGCAATGCAACACCAACAGTTTATTGCAAGTATAACAGCAGCAATAACAACATAAGTAGTACTACATGGTAGGCGTTAAATAGAAATCTGCCAAGAGGAATACCAGTGCAAACAATGTATTTGATCATAGTACTGTGTTAACATACATATATAATATATCTACATATATACATGTATATACATGTATATACATTAAGGTGGGTTGTAGTATTTTTAAAAAAAAAAAGGGGTTACAATTTGTACTTTATCAAAAAGAAAAAAAATATACAACTTTTTTTAAAGCTGTTCTGAAAAATATGTAGATGTTAAAAAAGAAATTCGTATATGTATTGCAATTAAAGTTTATATTCATAAAAGGAAATTCAGTTGCCTTTGCACTACAATGAAAATATTCAAAAATTGCATTAAGATGTTTTTTACGTTTTTAAACCAAAAAGTATTTCTCTCTTGGAACTATTATTAACTTATTCACCGCGCAATGATGAGTAAATTTTTGTATATCTTTCTTATAAAGTGAACATTCTACCCATTGCTGAGAAAAAAAATTCAACCAACCCTAATATAAATGCATGTGTACGGCAGTGCCGTATTATGGAGAGTGGAAGAAGATATGGGTCCCTAAGTTTAAATGCCTGGTAACATAACAGAATTTTTCATGGAACCAACTGACGCGCAAAGTTGTTCTGTCATATAATATATTTCTAGAATGTCTATAAGACACGAAAGACTCTTCCTTGGCCAAGTTTGGTTTTAAAAGATTAAAAAGAAAATTCTAAGAGGTGTCTATATCTCACTCTCATTATACCGTTTAATTTTTGTCTAACTCTGCCCTCTTTCTCTGTCGCTCCCATTCGGCCTTTGTCTCCATCCCGCAGCTTTCCATTCCATTTTTGCTCTAGTTTTTCTCCTACGTGTGCCCGTAAATCTATTTTCATCCGTATAACCACCTTTTCTACTACATTCCCTTTGTCTCTTACTCTGACTTTCCTACTAATTTCGACAGCTGCGCCACCTTTTGCGCAAAATGTTTCTTATCACATAGCTGGACATTCGTAAATGGGAGGCGCCCTCATTTTTTGGCTTCTGGAAAACCTTTTTTGAATACATCAGATCCATCCAGATTACATAATTTTTCAGTACTGTACATTGCTCTTGGTTGTAGAAGGATACACTTAGCGAGCTTAATCTATATATACTAAGTCCAGAGAGCGCATAGACTTCAGATTAAGTTTCCTTAGAATTTCTCCGCCGGCATTATTTTCTGTGTTGACGCTAGGAGATTTGCCTTTCATTCATTCATTTTTCATAACCTTATAAGCTTTGCAGAGAAGTCAAATTCCGGCATAGAATTATACAGGCAGTTGTTAATTGCGCTTTAAAAAGCTACTTTCAAATTGCCAAAGAGTTAGTGTGCGTCTTTTACAGGCTTTATCGCATCCTCAGAATCTGTAGGATGTTAGACTTACCAGGTCTGAAGCGGCATCGATTAGGTCCACCCACGGTGTTCAAGAGGCAGTAGTTCATGTGGTGATGCAGTGGTAAAGGGCACCAAAGTAAGGAATTGCCTTAGGAAAACAAGTAATATAAATCCGGCCCTGGTATCCTGCATACATATTATGGCAGTCATTCGTGACTATGAAACAGTAAAACAATTCAAACCAATCCCTGTGGGGAAGGCAGTAACTAGTGAGAATAATTTCTGGTTCAGAACTAGAGATAAAGTGGCTAATAAGGACTAGTGAGATAGTAACTAGATTTTCACTAGTTCGCAACCGGTAGTTGTGTAATCATTCAAATTTAGATTCGTATTTGGAAAAATGTTTTGTTCTTGTAACGTTCTTTAAAGAAAGGTTAAAATTTGAAATCATAAATAAAAAAATAAAAAATATAATCAGTTGGTAGGATTCGAACCGACGCGTCCTGTATCAGAGTCGAGTGCTCTACCAACGCAGCTACGGCGCACGCATCAGTAGTCTGGCAAAAGGTTACATATGCATACATTATAAAAGAATGGTTTAAAATTAAGGCTCAAACTATTAGCCGTGCATAAACTAACCGCATTGGTGGGGCGGTAGTGTTGCTGGACTATCACACCGAAGATCCAATATTCGAGTCCTGGGAAAGGTAACATCAAAATTGGTTTGAAAAAGTTTTTCAAAACGGGGCCGCGACCGTAGGCAGCTATTTGGCAAAAAGTCTCCGAGCGTAATTCTACCATGGAAGGCTTCTCCAAATATTTTTTTTTTTAATTCTAAACTAACTACATTCAAACTGCAGAATTTGGAAATAGTTCAGAACTGGAGCAATATTAGCAATACACGAACTACATCCCAACTTTCGAATTTTTAACTAGTTCGAAACTGTCGAAAGGTAATGGAGCGGGGGACAATTTTCACGGCCTAGGACATCACCATGTTAAATTCACCAGTTGATTACATGTGCAAGAGATTGAAGGCGAACTATTTGTGGTTCGAAATGCACTAGATGCGCACCAGTTCAGAACTAGAGATTTTTCCAACAGGGGTTGACTCACTCGAGCGTGTTATTTGCTACGAACACTCCAAATACTATGCACTACTATATATGTATATGAACGTGTGTGTATTTATAAAAGTATGTATGTATCAGTGGATCGTGAACGTTGCTCTTTGCATTACTTAAAATAATAATAATTCTGTGGTTTTCATTTCCTGCGCTTACCCTACCGTTCAACATCGTGAGCCTTAAGTGGAACAGAATTATTACATTTTCTTATGAAAGTGTCTACGTTGAAGAATAAAAGAGAGTGTATGTACATATGCAGGCCATTAAACTATTTCGGGAGTCAAGGGTGCAATACTGCAAATAAAATGTGAAATAAGTAAAAGAAACTAACAGTATTATAACCAGCTGGGTATGTGTGTCTGTGTGTTTCGATCATCTTGGGTGCAATCTGTTCCAGTTTGTGGTTATGCTGAAACTTTGCAGTAGTCAGTTTTAAGTGGAATTTAGTAAGCAGTCGCAGTATTCATGGCATGTTATTATTAGCGAATTTCCATATGTATGTATCTAATTGCTACGAGTTAAAGTGCATTCTTCCGATAATTTATTTACTCAGTAATTTTCATAGTAATTTAATATATAATTTTCCAAACTATTTACTAAGTCTTAATTCACTTTCTGTTCTGTATTTTACTAAATTTTTAGGACGCCCCGAACCAATCGTCACATGGCTAAATGGCACACAACAATTAGAGTCTGGTAATGGCGTTTCGATGGGACGTCATGTAACCGTAAATCGGCTGGAGGTGCCTCATATCTCACGTTCAACGTTAAATAATACATATCGCTGTCAGGCGTCTAACACGAAGCTGGTGCCGCCAGTCGAGCGCAGTATACGTATTGATATGTTACGTAAGTGTAAAGCCATATACACAATTAAAATTACTCAAATAAACTCAGGTATATTTAGCCTGTTCAAGTAAAAGTAGTTTGTAGTAGCAAGTAAGAGTTAGATTATACCCTTGCAGGAAGTCTTTAGTAATAACTAGAATATGGATTTTATTGACATAAAACCTAGCAGAAAAATTACTATTAAATATTCCACGTCGTCATACTCTTGCAAAAAGGTTCTATAAATTTTTCAACTTTAAGTGTATGGGCTCATCTAGGCCCTTACTTTGTAGTTTTATTTGAAAGGATATGCTACTCGAAAGCAAAAATCGATTCTAATACACATTGACACTCTGTTGTTCCTTCCAATTTAGGCATCAGTGTTTCACAAATTGGCGGCCGCCGTGGTGTGAAGGTAGTGTTGCCGGCTTACCACACCAAAGGTCCATGGTTCGAGCCCTGGTACAGGTAACATCAAAAGTGATTTGAAAAAAGTTTTTCAAAAACGGGGTCGCCCCTCGGCAGTGGTTTGGCAAACTCTCCGAGTGTATTTCTGCCATGACAGGCTTCTCAGCAAAAATTCGTCTCCTTTGTAGATGCCGTTCGGAGTCGGCAAAAAACTGTAGGTCCCACCAATTTGTAGGGAAAATTCAAATCGGCACACCACAAATTGGAAGAGAAGCTTGGCGCAAAAATCTCTTAGGAGGTTTATGATGATATACCTGTTGTATAGCGCGCCATAGAGAGAGAGTTTCACAAATTTCAAACGCAAAGCAAAATACAAAAACACATTGTATAGATCTAAAGTACAGTATTAAACAGGGCTGCTGTATATGTCTCAGTAGCGCAAGTGATAAACACCTCGACTACCGCTCCTGCGGTAGCAGATTCGAACATAGGTCCTCGGACAATTAACATTTGTTTTATTTTAATTTGTATTAGATACAATTTGTCTGGTTAAATATATAAATACTTATAGTCTCAATGTTCTTGTTTTAATCGATCCAATTTTTTACATATCCTTTTTAATTATTTTCTCTCAACAGTGATTGCTTAACTGATTTATTTTGCTTTGTTGGTTGCTTAACTCTTTCAGCGATAAAAATTATTTTTTTATGAAAAATATACTAATTGTTTTATTATAATCATAAGAAATAGGATTCTTGTGGATTTCATTTGCTAAATTATTGTCGAATAGAATTTTCTAACTTTAGACCATTTGGCATATGTTTTCGAAATAGAGAGTACTAAATCTTCTATAATCGAAAGAGGGAAGAGGGAATTCGAAGGGAACATAATCGAACTCGAGCAACGACTAGGTTCTACTAGAAAGTCTCTTACGCAGTACGAATCACTCAAAAGCAAACAAATTTTCTTTCGAATAGAACTACATAGTAAGACCCCGAATAAACAGTTAATATGTATACTTACTACACAGTAAAAATTGGGCGTAAATTTGAAACCATTCATAGCTTACTAACCTTTAAATTACCTGGCTGCTCCGATTTCTAACTTTTTTGTATTTATATTTTAAAGTTAACTGATGCAAAAGTCTAAAAGCTTAAAATTTTTTCCAAGCTAACCCAAAAAATTGAAACGTTGGGCTGATAAGAAGACACAATTTTTTTTTTAATTCTAAAGTTTTCATTACTATAAATGTGGATTTGTTTAATATGTACGTGGTTTGATTTAATGTATTTAATATCTCTTTATTGAAAGATTTACATTTAGTTACACACGTAGTTAACTTTAATTAAATTATAGTTTTAAATATATGAGCTGCGTTCTGGTTTGTGCCAAAGTGTCAACTGTTCGGTCGTTCGTTTGCTGTCTTCTCATAACGTGGTCGTCGTCAGTCGCTCTTTCGTCCTCTCATCTCTCCAATTATCTTGTCCGTCTCTTGTCGTTGCAGAGTTGCATTGCCTTACGTCGCTGTCGCTATATTAAAGCTACACCCACTTCTTGTCCTACGTCCGTCTGTCACTCCCACATTCGGCCCTCCTGACTTAGGATTCGACCCGAATTCTGGACGCCAAGGCTTGAGATATTCTGCCACTGTGGAGGTAGAATTAGGTCCCTCCACTTCGTCTAGCTTTTCCACTCTGTAACGGCCGTGAGGCAACTTTTCGACGATTTTGTACGGTCCAAAGTATTTCTGTTTCAATTTTAAATTCGTACCAAACTGGGTGCGCTTTACGGCCACTACGTCATTGACTTCATAACTTACATTCTCCTTGCGTTTACGATTGTAATTCCGACGGTTTTCTTCTTGAATTGCTGAAATGCCCTGCTTGGCCAATCTTCTAACTTCATTGCGGTCGGCTTCGACCAACTCAATTGCTTCGTTTTCAACGATTTCGTCCAACGGTGGTGATTCTGACAATCTCATGTCACATCCTGTCAATAGTTTAAACGGTGCTATTTTTGTGCTTCTCGGGGCCGAGTTGTTTATGTACTGCTGAACTCTTCTAATGTGCTTGTACCAATGATCGGGGTTATTCTGCGACAGCTTTGCTAACATGGGTATAACGATTTTGTGCATTCTTTCCACCTGTCCGTTTCCTCTCGGTACCCCGGTTGTAATGAGTAAATGTTGTATGTGGTTTTTCTTACAATAATCCTCAAAGGCATGCGATGTAAAGGCGGAACCCCTATCAGTGACGATTCTTCTGGGATTTCCAAACGTGGCTTCCTGCTTCGTCAAGCGGTCAATCACTGCATCAGCACCCGTGTCCTTTGTGGGATAGAGCCACACAAACTTCGAAAATGCATCAACAACAACGAGGATGTAATTATATTGTTTCCGAGTAGCCGCAAGTGGACCAACGTGGTCTATATGGAAAGTTAGCAAAGGTTTATCTGCCTTCTCTATTGGTACCAAAAACCCGTCCTTTTTGCCCGATTTGGCATTCACCACTATACAAGCTATACAGCAGTTAACAATTTCTGCAACTTTTGCCTCTATGCGGGATATATAGAAGTCCTTCTCAATACAATCTTTGGTCTTCTTCACAGAGAAGTGTCCTTGACGATGTGCCATCTCAATTACCTCTCTCTCCATTTGCGCAGGTACCACAATGAGCTGTCGAGCTGAATCTTTGTACAGGATATCATTGTACACGTAAAAATCTTCGTAGTTGTTCGCCTCCAAAATCCTACGTACTGCCTTCGTCCAAGGATCCTTCATCTGTGCCTCTTTAAGTCGATGTTGCAACGATTCTTCTATAACCATACACTGCACTCTACTGAGCGCGTCTACATGCCTCATTTGCGCTCCACGTCGGTGTTCGATCACGTAATCGTACTCTTGAAGGTACATAGCCCATCGTGCCACTCGCAACGGCACGTTCTTTTTCTGCAACGTCATTGTGAATGCGTTGCAGTCAGTAATTAACTTAAATCTTGACCCCAACACATATACGCGCCACTTTTGAAGCGCTTGGACTATGGCGAGTACCTCCAATTCGTAAGTAATACTTTTGTTCGGCGGGTGACGTCTTGCGGCTCATGAACTGCACCGGATGTAGTTGCTGGTCTTCGGAGTTCTTTTGGAGAAGAATGGCTCCGTAACCATACATAGAAGCGTCGGTGTGGATTTCGGTAATTGCCTTCGGATTAAACATCGTGAGAACTGGTGCTTGAATCAGGGCCGTTTTCAACTGTTTGAAAGCTTCTAAGGCTTTATCGCCCATTCTAAACTCTTCGGTTTTCTTCAGCATGTCTGACAAAGGTCTCGCAATCAAGGCATAGTTTTTAATGAAACGGCGGAAATAAGACATTAAGCCTAAAAATCTTTGTAGTGATTTTTTCGTTTGTGGTAAAGGAAAATTATCTATAGCTTTGGTTTTATCAGTACTAGGTTTAATCGTACCGTTCTCTATTATATACCCAAGGAATTGTATCCTTTTTTTGAGGAATTGGCATTTTCCCCAATTAACCCTCAAACCCTTGTCGCTCGCTAGCTTCAATACCTTTCTTAGTTTCTCTATAGCTTCTTCCTCAGTCTTAGCCGGGATCACTAGATCGTCCATATAGGCAACTACTGTCCCATCCCTAATAAAATCATTCAAAATTGCATGGATGTAACGACAAAATACTGCTGGTGAATTGCAGATACCAAAAGGTACATACTGAAATTCATACTGGCCACTATGAGTTACGAACGCTGTGTATTTGCGGGAACTTTCATCCACCGGTACATGAAAAAAACCATTGGCCAAATCTAAGGTCGTGTATACATTCGCTTCTCTAAGCCTCTCTAGTGCGTCATCGATTAAGGTCATAGGGAAGTTATCGCGTATGATTTTCGAATTCAACTTACGATAGTCGCAACAAAGTCGGTTTGTGCCATTCTTTTTTGACACGAGCACCACAGGTGAGGCATAGTTCGAACAGCTGGGGCGTATTATGCCTTCATCCAGCCACTGTTCGACTTGTTTGTCTATAATTTTTTGTTCTTCATATGACACCCTTCGCGGCGGTTGATAGGCAGGAACTTCGTCAGTAAGAATGATTTTCATGTTCACTGGAGGGCTATTATCTTTCATTGGTTTGTACTCTTCTATCGTTTGCCTTACCGCACTAGCCAATCCCTTATTAAGGTGAGTTAAATCATAATCTGGTTCTTCCCTACTGATATTAAAGCATGAGTTTGAAAAAATATTTTCCATCGGATCGTCGTCCTTTGGTACAACAGCTTTTGCTACATCTTCATTATCGACGTTACTCGATGCTACAATTCTTTCTATAAATTCAATATTATCGTCTCGAACCAGCATGTCGAAATGTTTAAAAATGGAAGTACCAAGAATAATTTCATAGCTTATGTCACCTTCTTCTACTACGTGAAACGTCAAGTTTACTAGCCTTTTATCTATTAGTACCTTCATGTCCAAACTACCTCTAGTCGATATTCTGGATGCCCCAATACCAAACAGTTGCCGTCTTTCTGGTACCAGTTCAATAGATTTATCCAACTTGTTAAATATGTCGTATCTCATTAAACATAAACTACAGCCTGTGTCGATTAGAGCCCATACGTCAATGTTGCAAACTTTTATCTTTTTAAGTTTTAAGTTAGTGTTGGGTGCTTCACCAATTGAATTAACGTGACTCTGTTCACGCTATGTGCCCGTACCCTGTTGATGTTCACGCTTTGTACCTGTACCCGGTTGTGTTTTGCATTCGAAAGACCTATGTCCATTTTGTTGGCATTTAAAACATTTAAATTCTCTTTGCTTGCAATCTTTCGCTAAATGCGAAAATTCGCCGCATCTATAACATCTCTTTTCGATTTTTGCTGGCAAAGAAGAATTTACGTTTTCCTGTTTGGCCCTGTTAAATGGTTCAACCTTCTTAAAACTATCCACTCGTGATTCCTGCTTAATCTTTTCGAAAATGACTATTTGGTCTTTCAGCTCGCTTATGGTTTTTGCCTGATAAAGTACAGCCTTACTGAATGTAGAACCAGGAATACCATCGATAAAATATTCCAATAAACTTTCTTCATCTAATCGAACCGATTTGCCTATCTCCATTAACGCATATAAATACTCGCGATATGATTCGGCCTGCTTCTTGTGCCTTTTCCCTAATATTTTGTGAACATCAGCTGCGGACAGCTTATTGCCAAACTCTTTACTAAGAGACAATTTCAAGGAACTCCAATCCCGTAACCCAGTTTGACTACTTACAAAAAGTTTAGCGGCACCACGTAACAATTGTTTTGCGTATATAAATTTGTGAACCTCGTTCCAGTTTACGATTTCAGCATTCTCTTCTATTTGCTCGATCCACTTCTTTATGTCGGATGTGTCGGAACCATCAAAAGTTGACAGACTTTCCTGAATATCTTTAAAAGTGAAGTGCGCGGTACGTACCGGCGCCGGCGATGGTCTGGACCGAACTTCAATTACGGATTGATTCGGCTGGGAATCACCATCTTCATCCTCGTCTTCATCCTCGTCGTCACCATCATCAATCAGGCCTAAATGTTGGAGTAGTCTTTCCCTAAGCTCATGTTTGCGTCCAACCACTTCTAACCCTAGCTCTCTTAATTTTTCTTTTAAAGTCACTACTGTCATTTTTAGTACTGCGTCCGCGTCTATGGCACCTGCGTCCATTTTGCTATACTTATAATATAAACGTATCGATTATATTACTATAAAGCCTTAAATCTGAATGTAACGATTTAAAATTATATCTTGCGGACGTATAATTATAGTGGTTTTGTTTTAACGCAATTAAAAATCAAAGTAATTTCGCTCTGCTATCATCGACAGTCTTTTCAAACATATAAAACGATATATAAGTAAATGTACGTTGCGAATAAAATTTAAATGATCGACAAATTACACATAAATAAACATACGTAAGTAATTTAATTACACCTGAAATCTTATACACTTTAAATCGTATTTTATGAAACAAAATTAGTCAATTCGAACATCAATTAAAGCATAGACATCTTTTGACAACACATTCTAATCAGAAATTTCATTTCACCGGTATTTGTTTTTATTTTATGCTTCTAATTGGTATGCTTTTATGTGATTGTTTATTGGCGTACCTACTCCAGCAAAATTCTTACAGCTTCAATTTCGCATTACATCTATCTGCACATACATATGTACATAATAACCAAAAGGTTTTACTTTCAAAACATTTACGCCAGATAAATACACATAAATGCACGAATTCCAATTATATTTGCAGAATATGCACTGCTTTATCTACACTGCCAACTTCTAATTAGAATTGTGTTTTCTTTCAACTTTCAACATTGCACTATCTTCTTTACAAATTTCTCACTAAGTTCTCTTAGCTTTTATTTTGCTTCTCAATATAATTTCTATATTCTTCTTTACTTTTTAACTTCTTTACCTTCTTATCGTGTTCTTCCTTCCTTAGATCACCTTCGTCTTTCCTTCACTTGAAAAATTTCCGTCTTCTTCTTATTCGTCTCAGCCTTAACTTCTCATTTATTTCGCATCGCCTTCTTGCTGCTTGCTTCCAACTCTTCTGCTGGTATACACCTGCTGCTGCCGCTAATGTATATGATTGTTCTCTGCTTCTACCAACTTCGCTGCTGAAGTAAACGTTCTAGTTGCAATGGTGGTGGGTTTGTCTACGCTGCCGTCTACGAATGAGCTATGTTCATAACAACTTGTATGATGACGAAGTTGCTGCTGTGATCGCTCTGCTCGTACCAATTCACATATGCATTTGTACGTTAACTTCGTGACGAAAATTCCTATGTATACTAAAAAATCTGGCTCGTAACAACTTGTATGATGACGAAGTTGCTACTGCAGTTGTTCCATTCGTATTATATGCGTTCGCTTTGTAGCAATTTTGAATGCGTCGTTGCTAATGCAGAACTGCGTTTTTGTTGACGTCGCTGAGGTCCTGATCTGCTGGCGTCTATTAGGTTATTGTGCTGCTTTTACGTAACTGTGCTTGCATACCTCCGTTGATTTGAAACATGTGTTCTTACATATATATTTCCATGTAGATATATATGTAACGGGGTAAAAATTTGTGTCACCTTTGGTCACAAATGCGTGTTGTTGTTGGTGCAGCAAACGCAAACGTCAAATTTGCAAAGGTTTTAAGAATTTGGTTACCTTAAAATTGATAACGCAGCCGCAAATTTTCTTTTACTTAGCTTTTGCCGGCATCAAACGCAGACGTCACTCTTCTTTGATTGCTGCAGTTTTGCGTGTTTCGCGCGCAGTCACTACTTTTTCGCTTGGCTCAGCTTTGCTTGCATGAAATGCAGATGATATTTTTCTCCGGTTGGCTTATTCCGGGCGAGCCCCCAAAATGTGGATTTGTTTAATATGTACGTGGTTTGATTTAATGTATTTAATATCTCTTTATTGAAAGATTTACATTTAGTTACACACGTAGTTAACTTTAATTAAATTATAGTTTTAAATATATGAGCTGCGTTCTGGTTGGTGCCAAAGTGTCAACTGTTCGGTCGTTCGTTTGCTGTCTTCTCATAACGTGGTCGTCGTCAGTCGCTCTTTCGTCCTCTCATCTCTCCAATTATCTTGTCCGTCTCTTGTCGTTGCAGAGTTGCATTGCCTTACGTCGCTGTCGCTATATTAAAGCTACGTCCACTTCTTGTCCTACGTCCGTCTGTCACTCCCACATAAATGAACTCAAGGCCAAGAATAATAATTTTTATGAAAAATATCATTACATTTTTTAAAATTTTTTAGTAATGTAATTAAATATAAACAAATATCAACTGAATAGAAAGAGATAACTTAGAGAAACCCGCCATTTCCCAAGCTACTAAACTTTTTTAATTTTTAGATGCCAATAATTAAATTGATTTGTTGGTTTTTAAGCCCTCATAACTATAATTTACTTCAAGGCCAAGAATTCTTATGAAAATTATAATTGTTTTTATTTTTTAATAAACTTTAAAAATTTTTAAGAGAACAGAGGACAGTTTTTTTATTTTGATTACGTTAGTGTGACGAACTATTCAAAACAGTATTTTTAGTATCTTTTGGTAGAGAAGTTTTTTGTTGCTGTTGTTTTTGACGAAAAATTTACCAGAAGGTTTCGTCCCATCGGCGGCTGAATTTAAAAACGGTACGCAATAATTCAAGCTGTGCTACCCTTCAAGTAATATTCGCCTATTTGATAGTTTTTGGCGACAATAATGATATGTAGTAGGCTTCGCGGGCTTAGTAGAAGTTGTAAATCATCCATGGGACCGACAGTATACTCGTACTTAGCTTGATATAGTACGAAAACGAAATAAATTTTTTTTTTTGCTAGTAATGAAATTAGTCCTGCTTTATAAATATATACTTATGTGTAACACATAAAACCGCAAAACTTTATACTTAATTTTGTAGTTTTTATTTATTTTTGGCTAACAAATATACATTTTTTCAGTGAAACCCACATCTGTTAGCCTCACAAATAAACCGAAAGTCTTCTCATCTGGCACACAATATAACCTTACTTGCGTGGTTGCGGGTTCAGTACCTGACACAGAGATACGTTGGACACAAAACAATAGGCCCTTCAAAAGAGGCACGGTAAGTTTATGCAATTAATAACACCACAATTTTTTTGGTAACATTTCTTGAAAAAAGAGGGAGTTTCAGAGAAATAATTTCTCCTATAAAAAAGGTGGTCCAGTTTACATGGCGATATCCTGGGAGAAGATCACCTACTCCATTTCTCTGCTTCTGAGTACTTCATGGAACATCTAAGTAAAAGTACTTAGCAAGAACTCCAAAAACTTACTCCTCAACACCAAAGCGAGAAAGAGAGTAGGTGATTTGTGAAAGAAGACAGAATGAGTATAAATTGTGGAGTTCTCTGATAATCCTCAAGGATTGAAAGGAGTACTTCAGTTTTATGCAGGATTTGAGTACTTATAATATTAAGAAATATATATATTTTTTTCATTTTTTTTTTATTCACGCCACTTCATAACTTTATCTTCAGCTAACGACGAAACACAGCAATGGAAAAGTCTTTTCAATGCTATCATTTCATCCACAACCTGAGGACGATGGCACTATGCTGAAATGTGAAGGTTCTAATCCACGTTTGCAAAACTCGGCCATTGAAGATTCGCTTATGCTGAATGTTATGTGTAAGTATACAAAAAGTAGAGAATGTCGATAATTTACTTGCAATTGCCCCCGTTAATGGTAATAAGTCGACGACTACTCTTGACTTGCCTTGGACGCTAAATGGTTCTTTCTCTGAACTAAACATATCATACTTTGCAGTCATTCTTTAAACTATTTCATAGATACTTAAAATAAATAAACATAAGTAAAAAAAGTATTCAACTCAATAATACCATCAACTTGAATTCATATTTTATTGTTGTTATTCACAAATCGGCCGTGAGCATAAAAAATATTTTCCAACCAAAAAATTTCAGCATTGTCAATTATTTAGTAATTCAAATAAATCGAAAAACTTCAATAACAAATTTGAATTTGTTTGCTGTGAAAAGCGCACCAATAAATATGTTACATATAAAAAACAATACCTGCTGACATAATAGAGCCGCAATAAATTTCACTTTTCGATTATCTAAACCACAAAAATGTCAAAACTCTAACTCGCCGACAGCAAAACGTTTACCAGCGACATTTTTAGAAGCTATAAAGAACATACGTTACTAGGGCTATCCATAATTCTAAGGAAAATAGGAAACTAGATTATTTCCAAAATTATCAAAGAAGCATACATTTTTGAAAAATTGTACGTTGTTTATAATAAACAGTGACAAGAAAGCGTGATAAACCGGATCGGGTTTTCTCGCCTGATACTTTATATGACGAAACTAATAGCTTAAAAATCCATTCATATAAATTTATAAATTGCTTCCCATCGCGACAAACTCAAAAATTCATGGGTTTTCTATAAAAGATAAGAAGGATCGTGCAGTTAGTAGACCATTCCAAAATACTGACTTATCATTATGTTTTAAAAATGTTTTCAACAAATCCCTCTCAAGAATCGATATGAATAGTATCGTATCGAGATTGTTTTATTTTAAATTTTTTTATGAAATTGCTGCAAAGAGAATCAGCGATCAAAAAAACGTTTGTATTTTGTTATTGGTTTTTAATTTTATACATTTTGCAAATTTGACTAAGTCAAGACGAGTTGATAACAATTCATATTTGTCATTTAATGGAAAAATTGAAAAAGCAAACAAATATAATAAAACCCGAGCACGTGTTACACGTACAATAGATATATTCTAAAAATAGAAGAATGTACAAAACAACATATAGACAAAATGTTTAAAACTCTGGTACCTATACTTGTTAGCAGATAACAACAAAACTTAAAGGAAAAGTTGGTTTAAGCAGCATGCACACAACACGCAGCATGTCCTATGGGTAAACTTCTGCCTTGTAAATCAGAGGTGCGAGGGCTAGCACAACTATATGAAATATTCTGACGAGAAAACGGGGTTGTTTTCGAAATAGTACTATAACCTGTTGGTTGTTTTGATTACCTTTTCAGTTTTTTCCATTAAAATCATTAGTTATTGACAACTGGCGTTGAGCTCCACAAACCAATGAATAATGAAGCAACTTTTATTTCCATTAAGATTTAATTTTTGGACAACCATAATATATAAAGCTACTAAAGCTGTGTCAAAGGTAACAAACTTAATTGCTTTCGGCATATTCAGAAATTACGAAACATATGACTGGTTTTCGTTGTCACACGTGCCCAATCGTGTAGGTGGTATAGGAAGTATTCGTGCATACCTGCATAGAAGTACATATGTTGCTGGCAGTATCGTATGATTTTCAATAAATTTGTCAGCATTTGGTGTATTCTCTGCAGTGAAAAATACCTGTCGCGTACTATTGAGCTCACCAGTTTTTTTTGGGAGCAGCACTGGTACGTTTTAAAGCACGATTTTCTGACAAAAATCGGCAAATACCAGAGTGTAAAAGTATTTACCAGTGGGAGAAATTTTGTTTTTAAATACTTATCTCTACATATAATACAATTAAAACAGGTTGATGTGTCACTATTAAGCCAATAGAAGCCAAATTAACAGTTTTTAGAATTTATGTCTGTCTGTATTTTTGGTCGCGCATCACTCAAAAACTCCTGATCGAAATTGAATAGAACTCTTACCGTTACATTATGTTAACTTTAACTTAAAATTTAAGACAACATTTGTTCTAATACTTATACCAGTTTTGGAGATATCGACCGATATGTGAACCAAGGTGACCCAAAATGTGTTTAGTATAATATTAACACATGGAAATATTGGCGACAGCTAAAAACATTTAACTTTAAAGTTATATTTACTAAGCAAATGGCAAAGTTATGACTACCTTAACTTCCCGATGTGACGTCATTATTTCATCTACAACTTGTTTATTGAAGGAAGGGCTTGATAGCTAAATTATTTTGAATTGCCACTAGCATAGTCCAAACGCCAAAATATTGTGTCAGTTATCTCTAAAACCACCACTCATCCACTTTGCAGTAGACAGTCACGTCTAGTTTTGCAGGTAACTTGGACTTTATTGTCAGTATTAAATATAACTTACATGCTCCAAATCTATAAAGGTACAACGGAAGACCCCAAAACATTAGAGAAGCTATAACAGCTACTTAAAAGTAGCTGCCACTCTTTTGTCGCATTTAAGTAACATGAGTTAGTCGCCGCTAACGGCAGATCAAACTTTCAAGTAGTTTGGCTTACTAGCAACCACAACATTCTCAATTCCGGTAAAAATATTTAAAACCTTAATAGGTTTGAAGTAACCCATTTGTGGTCGAAAGTACCATGCAGGGAATGCGAGTTTTTCAAATAAAGTTACTTACTCATAAAAGTCATAAATTTTGTGGCTGTTGAGCAATCGTTACACGCTAAAGGTCCCCGTCTACCGCGCAACCTGGGTTCGAAGTAGAATATTGGTTCTATCTACCGAAACCTTACTTTTTAGCACCAGTGCCGTAACTTTTACCAACAGCGTAGTTTGTCCTTATTTCTGCTGCAGGGTTATTTTTTCATACTTTTGTTAAAAAGTACTCCCATATTCATACACATGTACATAAAGATGTATATAAGTATGCATTATTTAGTGATATATGAGTAGAGTTTTTTCTTACATAATCATAAATTTATTGAAATGTTGACTTAAATGGAAAATTTATGATCGTATCAGAAAAATAGAATGCAAGGTTGGAAAAAATAGCGCACGTTTGCTTCACATTCTGGCAGGTCTGTGTTTGAGTATGTGTGCATGTGTAGTTAGCATAACATTTTGTATAGAAAAAGGATGATCCTGAGGCGTGCGAAAAGTCACCTATACGACGGTCTATCATTCTGTCTGCACTCACGCTATCGCATGTCGCATACTACCCACCTACACTCATGTGTTTGTATTTAGAAAATCGGTGGCATGGCATGTTGAAAGCTATGAAAGTTTTATTTCTTTGTTATAAATAATGAATTATGTGGTGTGACAAACACACAAATAGATAAACAAATTATAAATAAGCAGAGAAATGATTCAGGAACAGACTTTCAAATGAGTTGTCGCATAGTGTTGGGTGGCGGGCGGGTTGTGGATAGATGAGTGTAAATTATTGTCTCGCACATGGCGTGAGGTTTAAGTTACAATGAGCAATACTAATAATATTTATGATGATTTCAAATTTTCAAGAAATTGTTTTTCCTATTTGATATCAATGAATTTATTTTATAATATTTAGAGTCTCAGCTGAGTCTCAGCTGAGTCTCAGATCTAAAAATAGACTAAGTCCGATTTTAATCAATATATCTATGAAACCTGTTGAGGAATGAAGCTTAATTACATCACTTATTGCAACACACATTAGCACCTAGCGGTTGGTATCCATATTGTGATAACATACTTTCGGTCAACCTGGTCCAGATATTGGTCGATAACTCTCAAACCAGTCGAGTTATTGAAATAAGGTATGTCCTAAATTTGAAGCTAGAAATTTGCTGACAGTTGCATTCAATTACCTTCAGTTTTTCGGGTAATACCCGCCCAAACATACAGTCAGACAGGCAAAACTTCTAAATACTGTAGATACTATGAACTGAATTGGTATTTGAAATTTGAATTTAAGTCATCTCTCGCTAAACAGAGGCCACGGTTTTTAAGTCATGGATCGTTATGCGATGGCCCTAGGAATATTTAAGAGAAATGTGTTTCGAAAGAATTATAGACCTTCCCGTAAAACCAAAGTATCCAAAAACAGCAAACTGTATTAAAGCCAAACGGGGTTATTGATGAGCAAATATACTTCGACCCAAAAGGTATTACCTATCCACAGTAGATTTCTGTGGGACAGGAGGAGTGTGGCGCCCACTGAGCAGCCAAACAACTGATGGATAATGGGTTAACCTACAAAGTCTAAATTAACCTAAACATTTAAGGGCTATTGCGACATGATCCATATATATCTTGACTGCTGCCTAATGAAAATGGTAACCTCAAAATATTGCAAATAGATACATTAAGTTTGGTTGAGTCCACCAATGTTTACATTTAGTTGCTACCGAATATAAACTGTGGTCTCAGCTGAAAACATAAATTTCCTTCTACACGCTCTGGGTTGTGCGTGATATTACCTGTCTCCCAAACTTAACAGGTTTTGTACAGCAGAAGCGGGAAGAGCTGTAATATACAGGGTGGCTGATGAAAGCCGCTACCAAAAAAAAATTAAATAACGTTTTTTCTATTTAATGAATCTGGTAAATTTTTTTTTTATTTTGCAGATTGACTTTTACATTTAACAAAAATGGATAACTGGGACACTGAAACAAGAATTTGGATTGCCCGCCGCTATCACGCACTGGAGTCCGTAGTTTCGGTTCAAAGAGAGTATAGGCGCACGTTTGGCGGCAATCCTCCGAGCAGATGGACCATAATAAGACTTGTAAACAATTTTGCCGAGCATGGGACAGTCAACAGAAGACCTTACCATCGAAACCCTTCAGTTCGAATGGAGGAAACAATCGCTGCTGTAGCTGCTGCCATACAAAACAATCCACGTGTTTCGACAAGAAGCTTATCTGCTCAAATGGGTGTAAGCAGACAGTCATTACAGTCAATTATGCACAAAGATTTGGACTTATTCCCATATAAAATTCAAATGGGCAACAAACTGAACGCTGCAGACTTGCCGATTCGCTTGGAATTTTGCCAGAAGATGCTTCAAATATTGGAAGAGGATGGAAACATGTTGAACTGTCTTTTCATGTCTGACGAGGCCCATTTCGATTTAAACGGCAACATAAACAAACAAAATTGTCGAATATGGAGTGCTTCCAACCCACAGATACTCCATGAGACGGAATTGCATCCACTTCGTGTCAGAGTGTGGTGTGCAGTTTCATCACGCTGCATTGTCGGGCCCTGATTCTTCGAAGAAAACGGTCACACCGTTACGGTTACTGGAGACCGTTACTTGAGCATGTTGAGAGAGTTTTTCTATCCAGAATTACGCCGAATGAGAATTTCTTTCAACTCTGTGTGGTTTCAGCAAGATGGTGCAGCTCCTCATATAGCCCAACCTGTTATGACAGAATTGCGACGAAAATTTCCCAATAAGCTGATATCCAGAAACTCCACATTCCGTTGGCCACCCAGGTCGCCTGACCTTACTGCACCTGACTTTTTCTTGTGGGGTTATTGCAAACAGGAAGGCTTCAAAGCAAACCCAACAAATTTGAATGAACTAAGGCAATCCATTCGAGAAACAATTGCGGCTATTCCTGTCTCAACTCTCCAAGCAGTAATGAACAACTTTTTGGTAAGATGCCGCACATGCATCGACGAGCAGGGGGGGCATTTAAATTCCATTAATTTTAAAACTAATTAAGCTATATTTAATAAAATTTAATGAGCTTTAACATGAATAAAAGAAAAATGAATTCCATACACTGAAAAAAAAATTATTTGAGTTTCTTAATGTAGCAAAATTCATCAGCCACCCTGTATTTTATGATTGAGACCTGCCGATTGGGGGAGAGTCAGTATAAACCTGTTAAGTCCGTCACGTCCTAATCTATAAATGGATGCGCCAACTAAGTAAGGTTAAGTACTGCAAAAAACACAACAACAACACAAATCGGTAAAAATGCTTCAATTCCATACATCGGTTATTGCGGGTGCCATGACATAATCCATAGTGGCATAATCTCAATTTTTTTACATGCAATGGCATTAATAATACAATTTTTGTTATGTCACCTTTGGTTTTAAAAAATTTTAAACAATTTAACAACATCCAAAAGGGGATTCTGTGCAAAAAAAACTGTTGATCGGGAACACGCTGTTGGACCATCTAAGGGTTATGTTTCATAAGAGCTCTCGAAAATGTATATACAGATACAGAGAGGAAAAGGTTTCGAATTATTATTTTGCCTTCTGTTGCTCTTATAGAGCCCCTTATATAGATTCTTACATAGTATCTGTTATATACATCGGAAACGGAATATTTCTCTGCTGTAAATTAGGCCTGGAGCATCAGGTTAAATATCTAGCGATATAGAGATTCTATTAAGCAGGTTTGTGTGATGGGCGTACAAGCATACATTAATGCAAACAAAAATTCTGGAAACTGTTCTGTTGATCGCCTTTGCCAAAATGAAGACATTATACTGTTTTTATAGCCTTAATAAACAGCGATCGGATAAAAATTTACGCAACAAAAATTTTATTCAAACAAGTTTATTGAGGCGAGGTTTGGTCCCACTCCTAACGTTATTTCGTAAGGTTGATGAATTTTAGCTAAGAATCTCTTTGGAAATACATTCGACCAAAGACCAAGGGCTACTCCGTTTAAAAAAAAAGTTATCAGTAAAGAGCACTCTAAATGGCAAAACTTAAATCTGAGAGCTTGAAGTGCAACATTTTATCTATCTACAAAACTGCTTTCAAACCGGTAATGTGATAGATACAATAAAAGTAAAAAAAATAATAGTTGCTAAGGCGGATACTCTAACTATTGATTCTAAGTTGAAATAGTATTATTCAAATATGATGTAAACTACGTTTAATTTGATACCCATACATATAAAGGGTGTTTTTTTAGGGGTATAGAACTTCGAATTGAAATAAAACACAAGAAAATCGTTTTAAGGTCCATCAATTTGGCTTTATTGGAAGGATAATTTTATGCCATTAATGTTTAAATATGATTTCGGGCATGTGGCCGCCGCGACTGGCTCGAATAAAGCCAATTCTACAGGTCCAATTTTCAACCACTTTTTCGAGCATATGGGGCCGTATGTCGGCAATAACGCCACGAATGTTGGCTTCCAATTCCCCTAACGTTTCTGGTTTGTTGGTGTAGACGAGCGACTTCACATATCCCCAAAGAAAATAATCCAATGGTGTCAAATCACACGACCTTGGTGGCCAATTGACAGGTCCATTCCGCGAAATTATGCGCTCATCGAATGTTTCCTTCAATAAATCGATTGTGACGTGCGCTGTGTGGCATGTAGCGCCGTCTTGTTGGAACCACAACTCATCCACATTCATGCCATCCAATTCGGGAACAAAATAGTCGGTTATCATGGCTCTATACCGGTCTCCATTAACGGTAGCTGCCTCTCCAGCATTATTGCGGAAGAAGTATGGCCCAATGACTCCACCAGCCCATAGAGCACACCAAACAGTCAGTTTTTGTGGATGTAATGGCGTTTCAAGGGTCTCATGTGGATTCTCTTCACTCCAAATGCGGCAATTTTGCTTGTTGACGTAGCCATTCAACCAAAAATGAGCCTCATCACTGAACAAAATTTTGCGATGAAAATCAGCATCGAAATCAATCTCATTTTCGGCCCATACACCAAAATCACGACGCATTGCATGGTCTCGCGGCTTTAATTCTTGCACAAGCTGGATCTTGTAAGGTCGCAAGCCAAGATCTTTGCGCAAAATCTTCCATAAAGTTGATGGACAAAGCTCCAATTGCTGTGCACGGTGGCGAATCGATTCATTCGGGTCATCTTCAACACTTTGCTCTACAGCGGCAATTGTTTCTTCGGTGCGCACTGTTCGACGTCTCTGCGGATGCGTATTATCACATAGAGTAAACGTAGTGCGAAAACGATCCATGGTTAACCGAATTAATTGCTCTGATGGACGATTATGTCGACCATAAAATGGACGGAGCTCACGGTAAACTTCGCGAACTGAACCATTATTTTCGAAATAAATTTGCACGATTTTCAAGCGTTGTTCTTTTGTCAACCTATTCATGATGAAATGGCAAACCAAACTGAACATAAATGACATTAGAGTTGCCACATTTGACCACAAAATGCCAGTTTTATCTCTATTCGAAAAACAAACCTGTAAAAAAAACACCCTGTACATACAAAGCCATGCCTCACTTGTAGAATCATCACGAATGGCAACACCTTATACAATGAATATCTCTACATATAATAAAACTGTAACATGTCGACGTCTAGATATGGTAGATAATCAAGCAAACTTTATAGAAGCAATCATTATTGAGCTAATAAAATCCAAAGCAACAGTTTTTAGAATATTCGTCCGTCTATCTGTATGTTTGGGCGCGCATCAATCAAAAACTGCTAAATAAATTAAATTAACTAGACGTCGGACTTAAAATTTAAGATATCCTTTTTTCCATAACTGTACCAGTTTCGGAGTTATCGAGTAATATGTTAAACAGGGTGACGCAAAAATTGTTAGCAGAATATGGGTATCAAACGAAAGGTGTTAACGAGTGCTGCAATTAGTGATGTGATTAAATACAATATGACACTGATATAGGAGATATAGCGCTTAAAATCGGATTCAGAATAAAGGTTCTGAAGAATAGCTCACTTAAAGTTGTGAGATACACCCTCACAGCAAACAAAGAACTTCTGGCTAGTCGAATTGATAGACATGACGCCATAATTGTCTTCTACAGAATTTCATCTTATTCATATATGTAGTATAGTGTAAACATATTTATGCCACAGTACAAAATCATAAAGACGATGCAAATAAGCTCGTTAACATATCTAGATATGTAGGGACATATAAATCATATTCAAATCTTGCAAAAACTTAAGCACATATTTGTCAAAAAGTTTTCGGATTCGGTTTTATGTAGGGATTGATAAAAGTTTTCAAATTCGTAATGAATACAAATGTTACTGGCAGTACATACATATTTAGAATTGTGGGTATATGACATTGCTTAAGTGCGCAAAATTTAAAAAATTTTCAATAAATATTCTTCATTCTCATTTCAACAAGTAGATGTCTTCAGGATTAAATAAACGCAAAGTCGTGCACCCGCTTTTGATGTCTTGAGGCTATGAGGGTGCTTGTACTCCTGGTAACTATCAAGAGCCGTGTTTCAAAGTACTTGCTGGCAAGACTAATAATAGATGGAAGCCCTTAAAGTCTTGTAGAGTATCGAGGAGTCTATGGCCTTCTTACAGTGGCACTAAATCTTCGACCCTTCGCAAGGTGAATAGAAGGAACCTCTTTAGATTAATTGCGGTGCTAACTGGGCTTGGACCTTTGGGAAACATACCTTGTGCCACAGCTGCAGCCTTTTGAGGGCGGAGAAAGACTGTTGAGCGCTTGCAGTGCGAGTGTCCAGCTACGGATATCTTTACCCATCCTTACTTAGGGCCATGTTCTAGAAGGTTGCACTGGTCATACTAAATCGCTTCTGCCCCAGTCGGGCATGTACCTTAAGGGAATACCGGAGCGTACCGGATATTCGGTAAAAGAATGCCACCTTATGTCACATTATAAGACTGAAGCAGAAAATAATCCTTCTTAGTCCACCTGGGATGATGCTGTCAGCCTTTGAGTTCATATAGTCCCTAAAATAATTTATTTATTGGCACCATATTCAGCATCGCATATGTAGAAATAGCTTTACTTTAAATAAAACTTATATATCGATGTATTTCATACAAAACTTTTAAATTTAGTTTGCAAAATTAATTAAAATTACTCACATTTAAATTAATAAAACAGAAGAAGCCACTTTTATAATTGAATCTTAAAGCGTGCTCCTGTTAAGTTTCTGAACATTATGACTTTTGTAACCAACAAGGAACAAAAAGGAATTTAAAGCTAAAGTAAAACCGTAGAGATGTGAAAAACTTTTATGCTGCATCAAAAACTTTTATAGCAGCAAAAAGTTCAACGATAACTTCAACCAAACTAAAAAAAAACTGTTAAGAAAAAAAATTAGAGCTTTTTTTACAAAGCGTAACTTAAAATAAAAGGAAAGTAATTATGTTGTATGTAGTACGTGATTTTACAAACTTATACATGTAAAGTGTATGCACAAAAGTTAAAAATAATTGCATGTCATTTAGCTAATTGAACTTATAATATGGTATAGTATTTATATTATGAAATGTATGCCATCTACGGATTTAAAATATTTTAAATTTGATAAAATATAGATTAATAAAAAATGGCAAATTAATACATAATACTCGTATGCATATGGTATGAAGCAAAAGGTAAGAGGAGCGCTGTTTTTAGTTGTGCCCAATGCATTGTAGCTTTACGATTTATGATTTTCGCTGTCCTTCCTTAATTGAAAGATATATAACCCAAGCCACTTTTATCCAAAAAATCGATGGGAACTATATTTTATATTGGCCCTTATTATTGGTTCCGACAAATGATTAATATATTACAAAATGGCCTTGCAACTCTCTGAAGGTCTAGTCTAATTTAAATATACTATATACCGACGATCGGACAGACCTCAGTTCATCGTGTTAATTATTTCGCTATACCTATTAATGGGTTCATATCTATCCTGTAGAAGTGTAATTTTTAGTGTAAAACTGCCAAACTATTTAAAAAGTCCAAGAAGAAAAAATAAAAACAAAAATTCTTAAGCAAAGTGTATGGTCTAAAAAGCAGTTGTCAAACATCTTTGACATTCGGTGTAAAAAGCAACATTCTGAAAAATTGTACCAATATAATTTTAAAAAAATTTTTTATTTTATTTGGCTCAGTTTAATATATCCCATTTGAGGATATAATAAAAAAATAGAACACAAACAATGACTCTGAGGAAGTAGTATGTAAGGAACAAAACGAGACAAACCAAGTGAGCAAATTTACAAGTTTTTGCCTACCTATTTTCTCCTATTGCGCAAGTAGTGAAAAGTAACTTTTTTGAAAATATCTATAAAAACCACCGGGCAGACATTTTGTTAAGTGTTTTTCAAATCAAGCTTAATAAGCAATTTTAAAACTTATAACAAAGAGTGCATTTCAATGTTTTCTATATTAGACAGCTTACAAAATTTTCATTTTTATATAACTTTTTTTCGTGGAGCTCAAAAACTTGTTTTGTAGTTTAGGAAATAAAAAAGAAACTATTTCCTAAGCTGTTTCGAGGAAATTAAAGTATTCTTCGTACTAAAACTATTCAAAAATTGATGATCTAGATGCTTTTGTATTGACAACAAATCAGAAAGATAAAATTCCATTAAAAAAAATTTATTTTTGTACAGATTTTTTAAACTGGGTTGCCAAGGCCGTTTTCAAACGGGATTCAGTGATATGTTCAGGGGAGTTCATAAATAATGGTGACATTACATGCCTAGAGTTATTAATTACTTTTAATTTACTTTTTCTAATCGTAATTATTATTCCTACTAATTTAAGCCTTATAACTGAAGCAACTCGAGTAAAATCACAGTTTCCATATATGCCATCGGTACTTATATAGTTTCTGAATTAGGCATGTGTTGACTTTCTCAAGGAGAGTTTCGGTATATCCAAATTTATACCTAAAAAGATTTGAGTATAAGCTGTTAAAAGGGTCATTTACCATTAAAATTAAATACTGAATTATCAGAGATTTTAATTTTTAATAGTTTTCATATATACAAATCAGTCATAAGTTCTTCTTGATTACAGCCAATTTCGGTCTTAAGTTTCTTGGCATTATCTTTTGATATTTTCAGATCTATGTTTTTACGAAATCTCTTTTTGAACGGTTGAAGTCTGTTATTATTGTTGTTATGATCTATAGAGTAGGTAAAAATACTGAAAATATTTTCAAAACCGAGGCCCTCCTATTTCTAACTTAGATGAGTGCTTATAATTTGTGCTAAGACGCATCTGCTGCGTAACATTTGCTGTGCGATTGTGCTATATTTATATAAAAAACTAGAAATTATAATATCACATATGAAGTTTTTTTATAAAAAGAATAAAATTTAATTTTTTTTACATTTTTTTCTTGGGAGTTTTTCATCTTTCATATGTGAAGTGAACAAATAAACCTTAGAGGTCTGAAATCTGCTCGTCGATAGTTTTCCAAATCGGAGAAAAACCAACAGTTTAACACTTCTCCTAGAAAAGAAAACACCATAACACCATATAACTTTAAACTTTTTTTTAACTTTAACATATATCTTTAATAAATATGTAAACAACAATTTAACGCCAGTTTGCATTTTTTTCTTTTCCCTTTCTTTGCTCTACAATTGGCTATTTTTAACTTTGTCATCAATTTTCACTGCCAATGTCAATAATGTCAAAATACGTTAATAATCCTGCTGGCAATCAAATATGCTGCCAACGGCGTTGACAACCACTACAAAAAAAAAAAACAACAACACGAATTTCATGCATCATCACAAACGGAAACAAACATAAAATGCTTATGCAAATTCACGCAGATCCACCCCAAGTAACATTATCCTTGGGCTCAACACTCAAACCGGACGATATAAAAGAAGGCGATGATGTTTACTTTGAGTGTCACATAAAGGCAAATCCAAAGGAGCATCGCATTACATGGTCACATGATGTAAGTATTTAAAAAAACGAATCTTAGCGGCTATGTAGTGATTAGCGTTAGAGTTATTGCACTTTCTACTTGGAAGGGGTTTGTGGGCATAAAATTATGTGGTATTTAACGTGACTGTGAAATAAAACTTAGCAATTTCTTAAAAAAGCAGATTGGCTTAGATTCTTTGCCACGATATTATTAAGTTATTCATTTCGATAATTTACTATTTCATCAAAAGTGAGTGTGATTATAATTATTGTTCACATTATCTGCGTAAATTCAATAGAGGTGGCATCTGTGAACAATTAAGGGCAAATATAAAAATATGAAAAATACCATCATTTCACGACTTCTTACAGATAATTAAACGTCTAAAACGCAAATGACTTTGGCCGTAGTAATATGACACCACCTTTCCACATTGGGAATAAAATTATTATGCCTTTGGTAATTCATTAATTTAAGTATCAAGTCCCTTCTATCAATAAACAAGTTGCAGATGGAACCATGAAGTGGCAGCGGAAAATTGAAACATAACATTTTTTGTAGTCATACATTTTGCAACAAATTTAAAGTGGTGCCAGAGAAACTTGATACTTTGAAGTGACTATAACTTTAAACTTAAATATTTTCATTGCCGATATTACTTTGAAGTTGTGCAGTTTTGTGAATACGACTTCAAAGTTATTTATTGTTAAATATCAACATTTTCTTCTAAATAAATTAAAAATATACTTTCTCTGTAATTATTGTTATTAATATTATAATAGTATAATTCGGCTTTTAGCTTATAAATTAGATTAGCAAAGGGTCCATATAAATACATAGTGAAACAAATATGTAAAAAAATAAGTTGCGAGATAAAGCAGCAAAAAGCTTTAAAGAGAGGTTTGTACATAAAGTTCTCTGAAAGTCGCAGTTACCACGCTGCTACATTCTTGCCAGGTAACCGTCACTGGAACGTTGCGGCTACCAAAAAATTATTCGACATATTTGTTGCAAGATATATTTCTATTACCTGAGGTGGCTAAACACTTTTAAGTGACAATGATAGTCGTTGCTCTGTTTCAGCGACTATTTGTGCTAGTTGATTTTAAAAATAATTTATGTAACCAGTAAGAATATGTCAAATCAGATTTTACTATATATACCGAACTCAGAAAAAAAATTTATAAAAATAGATGGAAAGAAAAGAGAAGAAAAATAGACGAAAATAGGAGATAAAAAAAAGAAGGTAGAAAAAGCTGAATAATAGAAACTACATCTAGAGGGGTAAAAGGACACAAAAATGATTGGAAAAGAACAACCTCTATACTTGAAATGTAGGCAAATCGTTTTTCAAGTAAGGCAACGTCTGCCGTGTCTGCTATTGTTCATGTATGTTTATATTTAATACAATTTCTCAAATCCCAAACAACAATACATCACCTTGAGCATAACTATTTACTCGCTGATAAAAGGATTTTAAAGCTCTGCACATATTTTATAAAAAAACAACAAAAAATTTCGAAAACTTACAAAATTTACAACGACACAATTACTTTTACACAAACATGCGAATAACGAAATAGTGCCAAAAGAGAACGACAGTCAAAACGCAGGATGAAGCTACGTTTAAACAAAGAATACCACCGCTAGCACCAAATGAAACGACATATATATGAAAAGGTGTCCAAAAAAAGCTTAGTAATAAAGCGTGCAAATACTATGAGGTAAAGCAATTTAAGCAACACCCACCGAGCTAAATAAAGCTTTTCACATTTTGTGCGTCGTCGTTCCCTTTGCTTTACCGTGTTTCTTTTGTCTTTGTTTTTATTATTCTTCACTTTATTTACTTTTTTTGTCGTAAAATAACTATTCATACTTTGCTTACGGGTAAAACAGCTCATATAAATGCAGTTATTATTCATTTTATGACAAATTGCCAGTGCATTTTCATGAAAGCAAGAAACTCAAGTTGCACTCATACATGTGTACGGGTTTCTAAAGTAGTTATGTGAGTGTGTACGTTTATGCGTTCATATTTTATAACACAAATATGCATGTGTGTTTGTGCCACAGCAAACTTGCGTGCAGTTGGTTAGGTTACATTTGTGTGGTAACGGATATGGGCACGTATGTTGCTGAAGCCATTTTGCCAACTTTGTCATCCACACTTTTAACTACACACGCTTTTGAAATTCGACAAAATTGTAGCCTCGTATGTGATCTACAGAATAATTGTATGTATTTGTAACTTTGAGTACTCGGTCGTAGCATAAAAGAGAAACAAATGTTTTGAAAAGAAGTGCCTTTCGAATTCGGATCGATGTCCTTTGCAGTTGCTCTCTCTTAAGAATTCCTTTATCACTCTAGGAAGTTTAATGCCATCGTCATTATTTTTGGCAAATTCTAGCTCCTCACGCTTACTCAAATTTGTTTATCCGAAACTAGAATACTCGGCCCCACTTCACTGCTGTGTCAGAACTTATAGTCCGTCTATCCGTTTTTGGTCATATATTTTCGAAACCAGTTCAGATATTGGACTTAATCACATAACTTATTGCAACACACATTAGCACCTTTCGTTTTTTATACCCATATTTTATTAACACATTTTTTGTCACCCTAGTCCAGATATTGGTAAATAACTTCCAAACTCGTCAAGGTATTGAAGCAAACATCTAATTCTACTTAGTAGTTTTTGAGTGATACGCTCCCAAACATACATACAGTCAAAGAAACTTTTTACAACATTTTGCTTTGGCTTTTACTGGCTCAATAGTGATCCCTGCTATCGATTTTTTTTAAATATCTGCACTGCACAAATATCGACCTTTTACAAATTTATTTTATGTAGATATACATATGTATATAGAGATAGAATTTCCTGCTCCTTATTAGACTCACGCTAGCTCTCACTCGTACTGCGGCGAAAGAGTCAGTCTCCACAAACATTCTCGGAGTGCTCATAATTTCGGAGTCCGATGTGAGTCCTAATTATGTGAAAAATATGAACCTCAGAAATGCGATCATTTAGGAGTATTTTTATGACTCCGATGTGATGAAAATTATAAGCCTCATACGAAGAATGTTTATTTAACAAAGCAACTTAGAAGAAAAAAAATAGTTTTCCATGAAAAAAAATTTATAACATATCTTTTGCTGTTCCTGTCAAATTTATGTATATTTTCGTAGACGCCATCTCAAGTCATCTGCAGCGGGAAAGTCCCAGCTTACCAAAGTCGGAGCGCTCCGAAATAATGATCCAAAAAGAGTCCGTAATTTGAGATTTTTTGGTTTGTTATTTAGTAAACATCAAAAAACCCAATTTTGTATGAAGATCCACGGAGCCTTGGGAGAAGAAATGAATATTGTAGAGCGGATAAAGGGCAAGGCTCAGTTATATGAACGATTTAGAGCGTTTTCTGATCCTTTTTGTTGTGTCCGTAAAGATAATTGTGAGAAAATAAACTTTGGGGAGCGGATGAGCAGCAACGTTCAATTATATGGATGTTTAAGAGCCCTTTCTGAGGTTTTTTTATTTTACCTAACTGAACGTAAAGAGTCTCTTTTCTGAATGTTTAGAAAATGAAAGTCAGGGAAAGTGTATTTAAAACCAAACCTGATAATATATGTATGAAATGTTGTGATAGGTTCCAAAAGAAAAATGTATACTTTTAGATGCATTTACTTGTACATATATTTTAATAAAAAAATTTTTTCTGATTATTAAGACAGTTATATTCAAAGACTCCAAAAGTCATCCAAAAATTTCATGGAGCGTAAAATTTGCCTTAAAAGAGTCAAAAATACTCAAAAAAAGCTTTAGAAAAGCATCAATAAAAGGCTCCAAAAAGAGTCCAGAAAGGCTTCAAGAACCATCAAAATGGAGGAAAAAATGTGCATTGAAAGAGTCCAAAAAACTTCATAAATGCATCAATAAAAGGCTCCGAAAAGACTCCAAAAAGACTCCGCAGTTCATTTAAAAGGAGTCATAAAACACTCTAAATTCATCGTTTTTTGAAACACATGGGAAATATGCATATATAAATCTTTCAAGGCTTTTCTCCCAAATATCTTTTAACAGGGTTTTGTTAAGCTAGCCTCAGACAACATTTTCCAATGCACTTGCCTGAATTTCACTCCGAAAAGCTTCATAAAGAAGTCGTTTTGGAGTGCAATATGTGTCGATTATAAGGCAAACGGGTATCATATATGACTTCTATTCATATATGACAACCATCGCAAGAAGAGAAATACCCTCATTATGCACTCACAAAGAGCGTAAACGCTGCAATTTGGGACTCCTTTTTGACTCATTTATGACTCCTATGGTCTGTTGGGACTCTTTTTGGGGTTACGGGAAATTCTTGCGTTCCGGACATGTCCTCAGTTCATCTAATACTAAATTTAAAATACCTTTAACCTTAAACTTTCTATTAAAAAGAACGCCTTAATATCAAAAATTCTGTACAAATGGCAGGACTAAGTATAAATAAAGTAGTGTTAAGAGATTTGGAACGTGTACGTTTCCCCATAGTTACGTTTTTCTTATATCAATTTATGTGTATATTTTTTAAGTTGCGTTATTTTTTATTTCCATACTTTATTTTGTATATATTTTTCCTTTTCTTTCAAGGGTACCGACACATGCAGTGACGAGCAATCCTCTGACACAGTGCACAAATTTTAATGCCAACTACTTTGGCAGTGATTCACTGACCCACGCAGAGAGTAGCTCGGTACTTAACAAAAATTATATTTCATGCAATTTATTTAAAAAAAGCATATAAATTTCAAATTCCTTAAATAATAGCATTATATAAAAATTCGGGAAATCTGTTTATCTTTTTAAATTCGGTGTTTTAAAACGAAAAAAAAAAATTATAATAATGATAATAAACATCTGTTTAATACTAGAAGACCTGTCAGACGTTGTCCTACCCAAAAATTTACTTGCCCATTCGACACATTGTACTCACTTCCCTCCACATTTGGCGCATCCTTTTGATTTATAACTATATATTCGTCTTTTTTCTACTCTCAATTTTCCCCCACTCCCGCTCATCTTACTATTACTGCTTATCTACTTATCTACTATACCTACTCCCTTCTCCTCTCCTTCTCCCTTTTCTTCTTCGGAAATCACAACCCAATTGTTAACTTAAAGAAATAATGTCAAGAGTTGAATTATAACCGATTTACACTGATCTAAAATGCGTGATTTCAGACTAAATAATTCGAACGTGTTTATATCGGCTTTAAATACGTTCGTTCAAAGACTTGTAATGCTTTTCTGTTTCGTTATTGTTTCACAGGTAAGTAACGAAACAAAACTGTATGGTTACTTGCTATACCAAAACGTGTAACGAAACTGTGAAAAACGATACTATTTTGTAACAAAACTAGTAACCATTTCCCTTGAACGGTTCCAGCAGAAACAAAACCTGTACCTGCTACCTACAGATTTGATCACAATAACAGAACTGTAACAGAAACGCTAGTTATAGAGACAATCCTTGTAACGAAACCTCAGGAAAGTAATCAAAATTATAATAGTGACATGCAGTACATGTAAATCCCAGGCGGAGGGGGGATAAAAAGTACAAATTTTGATTCATATAAAGAAACAGGCGATGTGGATAGGAAATACAAATTTGAATTCATAAACATAGCGCACCGGTTTGTGACACATTTACACCAACATCACTATCAATAGATATTTTAGCGCCGCAACATTTTTTTAAAAAATATTTGAATCGCTTTTTGTTTCAAAATGTCTCACAAAACTTTACGGGTTTAAAAAATTTAATCTAATTAATTGTTCAAAACATGTAGAATTTATGGTTAAATAAAAATTGCATATGTATACATAAATATAAACAACAACTCACTAGCGGAAACCGCATAGGGGTTTGTTATAGTTTCGTTACACTTTCAGTACGCCAGAAACCCTACGAGTATTTTTTCTATACCTTGTGTTTCTATATAGTTTCAATTACGAGAAATATTTCCTAGTTTTGTTTCTATTCAGATATGTTTCGTTACAGTTTTGTTACAGAGGTGGCGTTTGAGGTTTCATTTCTGTGCCCAGTGTTTCGTGACAGCTTAGAGTCTTGTTTCTTAGAGTTTCGTTACACTTCTCTTACTCATACATTAGTTGTTCGGTTTCTAATTATATTTCTATATTTATGTGTTTCTGGAAACAATAAAAGCAGACATTTTCGCTTCTGTACAAGGTTTTGTTACAAGTCTCTGCGTTCGTTCGTTTCTTTTGAGGTATCAATCAAACAAGTTTGACGCCTTCGGAACGAAATTTCATGACTTTATCGCATATGCTGGGTGATTTGGTTTGGCAATTTCATTCAGTGTAAGTGTAATATTAAACAAATTTCCAACTCAAAAACAGTTAAATTTTTTTTTTGGCGATATGTAAAGAGCACTTCGATGCACTTGAATATTCCATTTAGCCAATAAGCCCTCTTTATGATATGGAAGCATTGTACCTATTATGGAGTAAGCCAACTTAATCGGATGTGAGGTGAATTTTTCTTAAAGTGCTTAGATCGCTGCCATCATGCTGATTGAGCAAAAATGTATTACTCGGTATAAGTAGAATCCACCACGTCATTTTTTTTTAAATTTTCTTCTACAAAAAAAAAACCAAATAAAATCTTTAAGCAAAGTGCCAAATCACTAGGGATAGGATGGAGTTCATAAGCACTGTTACAGTATTGCTCGTGACTGTAAACAGACGGGCACATGTTCTATGGAACGCGTTACTTACACGGGGGCACATTTCTATTTTTATACTTTCATATGTAACTACACAACTATTCATATATACGTTGTACAATGTACATATCATACTTGTCTTGTTTATTCACGAAGTTATTTTCATTTTTTATTTGCGGTGTTGTTCATATGCAAAAATTGTGTGCGCAAAGCACACCAATGGAGCGAGAAGTAAGAACAGCCACACAATAACAAAAGTAATAAAATGCAAACAATAAACAGAAACACAAAGTAAATGTTTATACGAGGTGTGTTCAAAAAGTATCACGAATTTTTCAAAAATTATTTATTTATTCATGAATATCTATTTTGTCCCCTTCAAAGTAATCTCCATGAGATATTATACACTTGTGCCAACGGTTTTTCCAATCTTCGAAGCACTTCAAAAAATCATTTTTTTGTATCTTGTTCAGCTCCTCCTTCTATGCCGTCTTTATCTCGTCAAGAGAAGCGTAACGTCGTCCTTTCATGGGCCTCTTCAGTTTAGGGAACAAGAAAAAGTCACAGGGGGCCAGATCTGGGGAATACGGTGGCTGCGGCATCATTAGTGTGTTGTTTTTGGCAAAAAGTCGCGCACAAGCAACGATGCGTGAGCAGGGCCGTTATCGTGGTGCAAAAGCCAATTTTTGTTCTTCTTTGCACATCTTCTCGGCCTTCTGAGAACATTTTGTACCACCGATAAACGTTGCTTCGGTACAAGGTAGCTTCTCCGTATGCCACAGTCAACATTCGGAATGCATCCGCGCACTTAATTTCGTTTTTCACACAAAATTTGATACAGGTTCTTTGATCAATTTTTTTGAATAGCTAAAAATCGAAGACGATCCAAAAAACGTGCAAGCAAAGCAGCTGTCAACAATTAACTGAACATTCGAAATGGCCTAGTTTGTCGGCATAAGTGAGAGATGAGTACCAACATAACGCCACAAAAAATTCGAAATTCGAATATACGTAACCAGCGAAAATTCGCGATACGTTTTGAACACACCTCGTATATACATACAACGTTCATATGTTAGCACGCCGCCTTCAACACATACTGTACAACTCATATGGCTATGGCAAGGGCTTGGGAAGTACCTCGTCGCACCTTTCAAGGCCAAGCAAAGTTTCATGTCGGGTTACACCCTACGCAGCGAATTCGTTAACATGATCCGTTCAGGAGAATCAAAGTGCTTACTAACTTATTACGAGGGAATTTAATTCATGGCGTATTCTGATTAATAGAGATCTGCTGATATAGATGAAGGGGAACACTTGCTGCTTGTTAAAGCGTTGGGGTTTAAGCGTGACAAAAACATGAATGTGTTAAAATAAAAAAGTTGAAAAACTATGTTTCAAGTTTATTATTATCGAATTTAATATATCAACTTTGTTTCTATTCGTAACGTTATAGTTATGTATGCTGTGTTTTTTATAGCAATTACAATAACTAAATACACAAAAAAATTTATTTTCTTTTGTAGGGAATCCCAGTCACACAAAATGTCTCATGGGGCATCATCATTTCCACACGTTCTCTGGTATTGCAGCGTGTGGCACGTATTCATGCTGGCTTCTATGCGTGTGCGGCAGCCAATGATCGTGGCGAGACGCAGAGTTCGTTGGTGAATTTGCGTATACGTTGTAAGTAAATTTATAGTACTACAATTTGTTATATACACCTATATATGGAGAAGTGTACACTTACTAAGTATGCGTACTACCCGACTCCATCCCAGCACAACGAAGTGTTTTATGGATAATTTAAAAGCGCTCGGGAGCAGCGTACATTCTGCTGGCTTGGAAAAAATGCTTTGCTGATAGACGTACACACAGGAAAAGTAAATAATTTAAGTGAGCAAAGCAGCTTCTAAAAAAAAAATTTTCAAGTTAAGAATTTTTCATAAGTTTTGTAAAACGTTTCTATTTTTTTATATAATTTAAGAGTGATTTGAACCAGACCTGTCAACTAATGATTACTAATTAATTATTATCGGTTTGATTAATTATTTTCTTAAGAATTCATTTAATGATTGATTATAATTATTTTCTATTTATAATTATTATTTTCCAATTAATTTTAAAAATCATAAAAAAAAAATAATGATTTTTACGATTATTAAGAAAAATAAAAAATTAAAATATAATAAAAAAAAGTTGCTTTGATTATTTTTGATTCTTTTCATTATTATTGCAGAAGCACATAAATATACCCATCAAAAACATTGAAATAATCAAAAATAATCAAAAAAAAATTAAAAAAAAAAATCTCAAGTAATCAAAAGTAATCAAACCAACTTTCTTTTGTTTAATTTTTGCTTGGTTTTTCTAATCGTAACAATATAAATTTTAATATAATTTATTTTAATTTAATTTATTAAAGTTTTTTTTTTATCCTGATATGTACACAGCTTAGTTATCTATGTATGTACATAAATTATTTTTATTGCTATAATTTGCACAAAATGCCACTTTTAGTTTAAAATTTCAATAAAATCATGGTGCACATATGTATTAAGAAAATCACTTTGCTTAATTGAGCCAACTATTCCAAAAATATTTTCAAGCTTTTATAGCCGTTTTAGAATTTTTTTTCAGAGAACATATAGATATGTGATTCTAGGGTGTAAATTTTGTTACATGAATCTCGAATTCCAGATTTCAGAATGTTAAATATTCATTGCAAGGCAATATTTTTAATACGCCTCAATGAATTGGGGGATGGAATACTCACCAATTGCTTTTTTAAGGCGACAAGCTATGGTACATTGATGGGTGCGGCAAAATAAGTACTACCCTGACACTACTACAAGTGCTCATATCCCTTGAAATACTTTAGAGGGGTTATATGTTAGTCTAGAGCAAACAAGTTTTTATTATTATCACGGATACTACCTTTATATTAAGTTTTTTCTTGTTTGGAAAAGTGTCGCTAGGTGACGCACGGATCGAGCTTTTTAGAATTTTTTTTTTGGATTTTGGGAATATTTTGATTTAATCTTAACTAGTTTCCCGGCTACCCAGGAACTTTATATTTTCAAATCTAATAAATTGATAACAAATGGTGTGATATAAATTTTTAAATCAAAACTCACCGACAAAATGTCTTTGTTAATATTAATTTTTCAATTACTTTCGCAATTTCTTTGAGGAATGGAAAATTTTAAATTACTTTTTGTATTCCTTTTAATGTTATTGGAAAAGTTTCAATTACATTTGAAATTCCTTGCCAAAGTACTTGAGAAAAATTACACTTGAACGAGGCAAATGAATTGATTAATTTTCCAATTACTTTTAATCAGTAATTGAGGGTAATTTGATTCCTAGAGCTATGACTACTACCCAGCTCTACTTGTATATTTCCGCTAAAATATTTCGTCAACCAAGCTTCATTGGTCTAAAACTTTTTCGACACCCACTAAGTTTGAAATCATTAAACACACCAAATACATATTAAAAATTACACATACAATCATAATAAAATTACCGGCTTTGCTTTTATTATTATTCAGGCTGTTGCAAAACAAAACGGATGTGGCAACAATGTGTCATTGCTTCAGTGCAATAAAATGAACAAAATGACAGCGTTAATGTCAGAAATTTCTGATTACCCCAAAATACTTACCACATGTCGCTGCAATAATAAGAAGTAAGGAAGTCTAAGTTCGGGTGGATCCGAACATTATATACCTAGTAGTGATCTATTATGGCATACCAACTTACGCAGGTCTATTTTAATACTTTTCAGTTCGTATTATAGTGCGAGCTGATTGTTTTCAATAAAAACACTTCATTCCCACAACAGCCGTTTCTATCGCACCGGAATGACCCGGGTTTTTTCACCCGGCCAAGGGCTGTTATTTCAGTGTAACCCTGGCCAATCTGGGGCAGGGCGAAGCACTGTTAACAACAACAACAACAACAATAAAAACACTTCTGTTATAAGTTTTGAGGGGTAAATTAATTTAAAAAAAATATAAATGTATGGCGCGATATACAACATATCGATATCATCATAAACTTTCTAAGAGATTTTTGCGCCGAGCTTCCCTTCGAATTTGTGGTTTGCCGATTTGAGATGAATTTTTGCTGATAAGCCTTCCATGGCAGAAAGACACTTGGAGAGTTTGCCAAACCACTGCCGAGGGGCGAACCCGTCTTGAAAAACTGGTACATTTTACGTCTGAAAAATTTGCGTTCAAATAGACAGACGGACGGATAGACGGACATGGCTCATTGTCCTTATTATTTTAGTTTACTTATTGATGGGCCCATCTCTTCTTCTTCTTATGCTTACAAACATTTCATGTTCATTAATGGTATGATAGTCAAAAAACGTATATAACTTCCCTGTTGCAGTGGGGTATTAACAACTTTCCCGGATATCCTACTTGTGTGTTATCCGCTTTGCCTAATTTTTAGTAGGAGTATAACACATACTACTGGGAAGCAGCTGACCAATTTTCATTGAAATATCAAGATTGAATTATAAGCGATTGCCTTTGAAATTAGCAGAAATTGTATTCTGAAAAGTGGGCGGCGCCAAGCCTACTTCTTTAAAATTGACAAAATTTGTTTCCGGCCGAGTTTGTCTCAAAAAGCTTATTATGTGTGCATTGATATAGCTTGCATAGTTATAGAAATATCGCGTTTTACATTTTTTCAGAAATTTACAAATTTTTCAGAACTATGTTAAAAAACTGGGCGTGGCTGTTTACCGATTTCGCCCATTTTTACAACAAACATTTACCTTTATATATTGAACACTTTCGTCAAATATCGTTTCGATAAATAGATTATTGCCGGAGTTATGGCATAAAAAGTTTTGTGGAATAATCCACTATGAAAGGATCGGGGCCACGTCCATTTTCAAAAATTAATATTTTTCGACTTTCTTCGTTTACGGACACTTTGAAACTGATAGAAAGCTTTTGTACGCAAAGTTATTGCCTATTAAATATATCTTTGATCCTTTTCAAAATCTTTCATATAAAAGTAGGCATGAACCTTAACCGATTTCGCCCTTTTTTTATCAAAACATTCCCCCTGTTAATATAAATATGTGTGCTCGTTTCGATATCTTGAACGGTTTTTAATTTATGATTGATATTTTTTCTAAATTTGACTTAATCAAAAGTGGGCGGTGCCAAGCCCATTTTCAAACATTTCTTGAAAAATTTATTTTCTTCATTAGCGCACCAAACTAAATCCTTATAAGTGTATTATGTAGTGAATAATCACTTTTTTTGTATTTTCGAAACTATTCTATATATAAAAAGTGGGCGTGACTATCATCCGATTTCGCCCATTTTAAATATCGCTCGGAGATGAGTGCCAAGGAACCTGCATACCAAATTTCATTAAGATATCTTGAAGTTTACTTAAGTTATCGTGTTAACAGACGGACGGACGGACGGACGTAGCTTAATCAATTTGTTTTTTCATCCTGAACATTTGGATATATATAAGTCAGTACTCCTTTACATACCACCGTTAGGCGACTAAAGTTAATATACCTGTGTGCGTAGCACTACTAGGTATAAAAACAAATATAGTGCAATTCATATACAATTTTAGAATTGAATTTACGGAATAGCCAAAATGAAAAAATAATAACCAAAAATATATTTATTTGTTACGATATTTGCATATGAAAAGCAAAATTCAAATTAGAATTTGCATATATATATGTATGTACATATATTTAATTATTTATTGAGGTTAATGCGTTCTAGTGGTTTAATATATGAATTATTCCATAGAGAAAAATATATATTTATATGTGATTGTTAGTAGAATTTAGACGTATTAAAAATATATATTTATTCAGCAGGAAAGTCAATTTAGTCCGTATTTACAACCTCCTAGTAAACCCGAGAGACTTACGTCACTTGCCTTCAATTCAACCATTGCCTTCTCTATTCTGTTCAACCTTCGCTTCCTTCCACTCAATCTCTGCGACTTCCATATTTCTTTGTATTCCTTACCCTCTACCTCTCTGTATCTTTTCCCACTGATATACTTTCTAAGGTAAGATCGATGTGTCTGTGCAGTGCTGACAAATAGTTGTATGGATTATACGCAATTGGCGATGGCCGCCATTTTTAAAGCAAACGCAGGTGTATAAGCATATGACAAAAAACGCGCCTGTTATATCATTCCATGTAGACAAAGATGGAGGTAAATCATGTTTAAATATCCTCTTAGTTCTATGTAAATTGTTGCCCTTTTACCCTACAAGGTATTTGAAAATGGTTGTCATTTTTTTTATCTTCCATGCATTTGCAAAACATAAATTTTATATAAAAGTGCAACAAACTTATTTATTTATTGCATAATTAGTGGTTAAATGCCCTAACATGTTCAGAAAAAAAAACATTATGGAAAATTTAACCAAATGCTTTGTCCTGTTACAAAAGTTAAATAATGAAATAAATTAGGTGATTGTGTGATAACTGCTTGCGCGGAATAAAGTGTTAATTATATATATTAGCGAAATTGGTTTATTTATTAAGTTCTAAATGATAAATCTTCAAATCACTTGTAATTACAAAAAAAAAATGTTATTACAGATATATTCGTTGTTCAAGAAATAAAAATTCGCAATAAAACGTGACAATGCGTTGATCTCTATCAATTGAATATCGAAATAAAAATTGAAAGGTCGTGCTTGAAAACTAGGATGTTATAGTCATCTTTGGTTTCTGTCCCTACCAACCATGGCTAACCGTGCTGATTCCAACCAAACACAAATGTTTACTAGCACCAACGCATATTTATGAAATTTGTATTTAAAATTACAAGTGCCTAAAAGTATACAAGCGCTAAGAGCTCACAACTACACGTAGAAACCATTTCAACAAGGTTAAAAAGTGAACCTTTCCAAAAGAAATTTCCAAATTTTTGATCCACTTTCTTTGTACTTGCGACTCGTTGTTTATCCAGATTTTTATCCCTTGCTGTTTGGCAAGGGGTGTATTCGACCGAAGTATTGGCAGGGCACTACCACAACCTCGCAGAAAATCTATTCATGCAAAAAATTGTGCGACTGAGCTCTAAAGAGAGTGATCCGCGATCAATACCTTTAGTCGGCGGTGGGTTACAATTGATACCAACTATTCCGTTATAGGCATAGTTGGGATAATTCGATTTTAATTTCTGTAGCCTACTTTTAGGTGTTGAAAGCAAACTTGTCAGACCCTACCAAGGGGTGAACGAAGGGACTTTGACCAAGACTACCCATTTAGGCATGAAAGAAGCAATTAGTCTCTTTATAGGATATGTTCAAACAAACAGATCAAAACTGGCATGGGTCACATGTTTATCCCGGATCTTAGACTAATCGCTTTTTTTGAAGGAATCTGATAAAAATGAATGTATGCCTGTGTGTCTTGCAAAGGTGTCCAAAGTACTCAACCGAACTTTATTGAATTTTCACAACAAATTATTTTATTCACTGGGTACAGCATAGTCCATATACAGGTTTTGCAAAAGTGGACGGTGCATGCCCCAGGCTATATAAAATTTCAATCCGTCATAGCTCTGAACGTATTTGGTCTAAATTAATGATATTTGAATATATGGATCCTTCAATCAATATCTACACAAAATGGCTGATACCACGCCTACATATTCTTGTGTGTTGCTTGCCCTTTATTCATGTCCGAAAGTTATTGCGGATCTCTATAAAACTCTTAAAGTAGGTTCAGGAGTCCGCAAGGTATGACACTGGCCAAATACAGTTTTTGAAAAAGCCCCCACACTATATTAAGTTGCAATTTGGCTTAGATAAGAATTAATTCGGTCAAAGTTAATGAAGTACGCAATTAAGCAACAGAATAACCATATCATAACACGAATAAAAGAAATATTGCGAAAGGCGGGGTGCAGTAAACCCATATGGCCCTATTTCTCAACGTATTGAGAAATAATAAATATTAATCAATATGACTTTTCTCCCCAATGAATTTGAAATAAAGGAATTATGGCATTATTTCACTTTTGATAATATCACGTGTGATGACGTGACATCTCAATGATATCGCATAAATCAAACAGCATTTGCCGATAAAGCAGCATTTATTTGAAAAAGGTGCAGTAGGCGAAAACTTTGAATAATTACAATTTTTTATTTTAATATGAATTTAAAATATTTAATTCCAAAATTTAAATTTTTTTTATTTTAATAATAATTTAAAATATTTGGTCTCATTAATTTTAAATTTACTAATGGTAATTGCTGGTGTGATGTCTATCTAAATAGAGCATTAATGGCTTCGAATGAATAAAACACTGAAAAATTCTGAAAAATATTATAAAGTACCCACTAGTAGTCGACTAATTTGCGAGACAATCGTCAAAGATGCAAAATTTACTTTTCGCATATTTCAAATTCATATTAAAATATAAAATGAAAATTTGGAATTAAAAATCAAGCGATTTTTCATCCCAAATTTTCACCTGAGCCGCTTTTTTTAATCAATTTCCATCAGAGAGGAACTCAAAAAAATATTTGCTGATTTTTTCAGCATTAATCGCTTCACAAACTCCAACAATAATTTCATTAAATTTTTTCTTATAAATAATCCGATTTAGTAAAGAGCAAACTACTTGCTTGGTTTTGTAAAATTAAATATAAAAAAAAAATTTCTTTCGCATTTGAAAAAAAAATTGTGTGTAATTTTACAGCTTTCGAATAGCATTTGCTTTCGCATCGTGATACAGCGTAACTCCCCAGCAAAAGTTCACCGACATTCAAAAGTTTTTGATTTTTTGCATATAGAAAATAGAAAAGTACTAATTATTGGTGTTCCTTGCTGAGAAAGGAGTAAATATTATATGCCAAGGTACGCTACCAGTTATGAACTAAATTTTACGCTAAGCAAATGAGCGAGAATTAAATTCAATTAAAATGTGTCATCGCGCTCTGATTCTTTGTCTTCAATTACGTTAATTATGCTACAGTGTTGGAAACGCGAATGTTTACTACCAATTAATTACAAACTTTATACTAGCAATTATATTCAGGATCTACATATGCAAGAGTTACTAATAATTCTTTTTTGGGTATCCAAGAAAGCTTCCACGCATCAAAGAAAGCTGACAGAGCTTTTCTTATGTGTTTTTTTTCCAATCCACACACTTGTCTATTATAAAGGTCCCATTAGGAAAAATTCCTTGATCTGAGCTGCAAGTATTGGTGTTGTAGTAATAAATGAACATTTTTCTCTCATGAATTATCTTTTCTATAGCCTTGAAAAGGCTGAAACTTTTATAGCTCTGAGCCTTTTCAGAACCAGGAATGGGCCTTTTCGGAACCAGGAATGGGCCTTTTCAAAAATTTGAGTGACGAAAAAATAACCAATAAAAATTTATTTTTCATTCAAAAAAATTTGAGTGATGAGTGAAATGTTATTGGTTATTCAAAAAATTTTGAATAAAAAATAAAATTTCAATTTTTATTCAAGCTTTTGAAAATGAAAAATAGCACATCGAGATACAGAAAAATTATACCCGTATGTGCATAGAGATATAAAGTATACTTATAAAGATTTTTTCGGTTATTTCTTTATAAATTGATTGGATGAAAGTTCGGGACCATTGCATTGGACAAAATAAGGCTTTTGGCGGGATTCCTTCGATGTCTTCGGGATAGTTTTTGGAAGCATTTTGTGACTTCTTCAGGGTAATTTCGGGACATATGCCGAATTGTGTTGTGGACTTTACCGGGTCATTTGGGTATTGCTTTCGTGACTATTTTGGAATCATAACGAGAATTTTTGGAGTCATTTCTCTGAAAAAGTCCTACAAAGATCCCTAACATAATTCAAATATACGAGGTGTGTTCAAAAAGTATCGCGAATTTTGAATTTTCGCTGGTTACGTATATTTGAATTTCGAATTTTTTGTGGCATTATGTTGGTACTCATGTCCCTCACTTATGCCGACAAGCTCGGCTATTTTGAATGTTCAGGTAATTGTTGACAGCTGCTTTGCTTGCACGTGTTTTGGATCGTCTTCGATTTTTACGCGAAATTCGTACCAAAATTGCTCAATTGTGACCAAAAACAGCATCGAATGAACATTGCTAATGAGATATTAAACTCTGTCCGCGACGACCCAAATTTGCTCCAGAGGGTCATAACTGGTGACGAATCGTGGGTTTATGGTTATGACGTGGAAACCAAAGCTCAATCATCTCAATGGAAGCTGCCGCACGAACCAAGACCGAAAAAAGCGCGCCAAGTTCGGTCGAATGTGAAAGTTTTGCTGACAGTTTTCTTCGATTGCAGGGGCGTGGTGCATCATGAGTTCTTGCCACAGGGAAGAACGGTCAATAAGGAATATTACCTGCAAGTTATGCGCAATTTGCGCGAAGCAATCCGCCAGAAACGCCCGGATTTGTGGAAGAACTAAAATTGGCTTTTGCACCACGATAACGCCCCTGCTCACTAATGATGCCGCAGCCACCGTATTCCCCAGATCTGGCCCCCTGTGACTTTTTCTTGTTCCCTAAACTGAAGAGGCCCATGAAAGGACGACGTTACGCTTCTCTTGACGAGATAAAGACGGCATCGAAGGAGGAGCTGAACAAGATACAAAAAAATGATTTTTCGAAGTGCTTCGAAGATTGGAAAAACCGTTGGCACAAGTGTATAATATCTCATGGGGATTACTTTGAAGGGGACAAAACAGATATTCATGAATAAATAAATAATTTTTGAAAAAACACAAAATTCGCGATACTTTTTGAACACACCTCGTATGCACGTACGGGTATAATTTTGCTGTATGTCGATATGTTATTTTTCATTTTCAAAAGCTTGAACAAAAATTTTAATTTTATTTTTTATTCAAAATTTTATTTTTTATTTAAAAGTTTTTTATTCAAAGTGACCCACTTCTGTTCGGAATTTATCTAAAGTTTGCTTTATCGTTACAAATTCAAACAATATTTTAAGAATAAGCGAAGAACACGTGATGATCAGGCTATGTTCGATGTAGCTTCAATGGGCGGAGACAGCAATCTCATAGCTGTGCAAAACTAAGTCTACAATATGCGAGGTTCATAATTGGTTGTGTACGACAGTGCGTATGAGTAACTTTAAAATCTACTGTTGAAATCAGTTCTATGCATACTTGAAGCATGCATGCTATATGAGTGGGAAAGTATGTGAAAAAGATATTTGGTCAAAAACTAAGTCTGCCTGTTCAACGAATGATGAGTTGCATGTAAAAATTTACTTGTCTTAATTATTTTCCACGTACAGTCTCCGACGAAATCAAAGGAGCAACATTTCCTTTAGAAATTATGTTAAAAAAACCTTAAGTACATTTTTATTGATGTTTAGTGCTCTTATTCAGGAAGTTATTAGAATTTATTAGAAATTTTGAATAAATAAAAATAGTTTCCTAGTTCATTCAAAAAATCTTGTAAAAAACATCCGATGAACTCAAAAAGTGGAGCGACAAAACTTAAGCACCACCAAATTTGGTTATTAGCACGGGCTACGTCAATACTACAAAACTATTAGCCCTAATTTATTCTTTGATACAAATAGGTAAATACTTCGGAAAAATGTCTTTTTGATAGATTCACCTTAATTGTGTTTCATCCTTCACACAAAGTAGCACTGAGATTGGAAAATGCTTTTGTATGTGAAACAATAAATTTAAACCATCATTGGAATCAACCGATGATTGGAAAAACATCCCCAACCATACAGTAAAAATTTATTTAACAGCAAATAATATTATACTATTCCATTTTATGTGAACACTTGGAAATTTTATATCTCTTATATCTAGAACTATAAGGATTTTCAAATCCCCGATGAAAAGTAAGTTTCCTTGCACAGCACATCTTTAAAAGGTCCTGTAGGGAACTCGATACCCCTAATTCATTTATAAAACCTCTAGCAAAAACAAAGATAATTATTTTTACCTTTCCTTGTTTTTCGAGGCTTAGTAGTGCGTATGAATCCATTTGGACAAATAAACGCGGGTATATCGCTAAATAAAGTCATGATGATTAATTTGATAAAATTCGTGTAAACTTTTCATGTGAAGTGCCAGCGAATAATTATTTCAGACATTCTTTTAGACATAAAAATATCATCCAACTTCGTCTGATGACTAAATGAAAAAAAAAAACAAAAAACAAATTTGTAATTTTTTTGAAATATATCAGTTCGGCCTCTTCGGGTCTTTTGATGCTTTTGCTTTCTACGTTCTTGAGTGTTCTATGAAAATGTATTCACATACAAATTTATTGAAATGTACATATTTAAAATAAATAAAAATATTGCCTATGAGTATTTCCGGGCGCGGCGAAGAACAGTAAACATTTTCATAGTTTAAATAAATATGGAGATACTAATGAAAGCAATATGCTGGGGACTGGAATTTATTTTTTTTACTGTCTTATCTATCAGAATTTTGTACGAATTTTACTCAAACCGGAAGTTATTCCTTAGTTGCTCGTCTATAAGAGACATTTTCTACGAATTTGGAATAATAAAAGATTAACAATGATAAGTTGAAAATAAAAGTTAGGGCTTCGCAAATAAACTAAGAAAAATTTCAGGCAATATTTTCTTTTACGTCACATTAAGGATGTAACGTTTCTTTTTAGTGATTGTCATATTCTGGGGAGCAGCCCAATTCCAACGTATTTCCTTAGTGCACGACAGTGATTAATTAAGTGATGGCTAAACTTTCAACCACCGACCTCAATAATGTGTGGACAATTAAAAATAATGTCCCAGCACATAACATTCAGCATGTCGTACCCTTATAAATATCAAATATTGCTGCTTTCTCGAAAAGGTTTCTCAAGATAGTGCCATCGGACCGAATCATTATCGAATATATACTCTTCGAATAGGGATTGAAAGTTGCGTGAATTTTCAGTATATTGCTGCTGTCAGCTACAAGTATAACAATGTTATGGTTTTAATACAGGACCAATAATAATTAATGGGTCAAAGAACCATTGACATTTTTGCCTTTTAATTGTATGCAAATAAAGGTATAATTATTATTAAATATATATATATTTTATTTATGCATGTATTTCCGTTATTGTAATAAAGGCCACTACATGCGTAATCAAACAAATAATTTACTTAAATTTCATAAGATTTTTAATACATTTATGATACTGGTGTTTTAGTTTACAAGTTCATTTTATATTAAAACAATATGACGACCAATACACAGACAATGCAGAATTAAACCAATATAGTTGAAATCGTTTTAAACAAAACTTAATTTAATAAGCGGAATTTACACAAATAAATGTAAACCGTTTAATTAATGGACAAACGAAATTGTTCCCTAATGTATTTTTCGGTTTTATTCAATGGTTAAATGCTATACATATTGTATTATATAAATAAATATTTTTGTATTGTGAACATTTTTAAATCCCAGCAAATGCGTCAGCTTATGAATTCGAAACATAAATTTTTAAAAGGCGTGAAGCGATTCTTCCAAATTTTCAATATCATTTAGAAAATCTGTACAACCTTTAAGGAATATTCAAATTGCGACATAATAGCATGGATACATAGACATTTAATATTAGTACAAATAGCTACAGTTTCCGTGTTGGGTAGATTTCCTTTTTTGTATTTACTCACAATTCATTTTAGACTCTTACATACTTCTGTTCGGGGAGTTTAATTTAAAAACTCATTTCCTCTCTGCAACAAACTTAACAGCAGCCCACGTGTGCCAACAAAACCTTCAACTCAAATAACTTCGAAAGAACTTTGTCAACACATTTATAAAACTTTAAGTTTGGCGACAAGAAAAATGCGTAGATACGAGTTTGAGGAAATTTATTTGAACATGTATGTACATGTGCGACATATTTACTAGAATGTCTGCGTAAATGCTGTGAAACTTATAATTTAATTATTTAAAATTCATATTTTCGGATTTTTCGTTCGACGAGTATGGTAGCATACAGGGTGGCAGGTGGAAGGTTTACTTCTGATAAGTGTCCTCAATATATTCCAATGAAAGTGCTAGGAAACTAGCTGTCTTGACAGGGTTGGTCCAGAATGTGTTTTTTATTCGAAGTGTCTGCTAGTTGAACAATTGAAAAATCGATTTTGTCTCGAGAGAATACAATATGCCGTACATGGCAGTCATTCCGGGTTCATCCCGGCAAATTTTTTTTTCACACGTATTCTAAAATGTAACTAATTAGAAACTTATTTGCATACTATCTACTTTTCCACATTTCCGTTTGTGTAATAACTATAAGCATATAACAAATTTATTTTATTTTCGTTACCAACAAAAAAGTTCTGAATGCAAATCTTTTAGAGGAGAGCAGTTGCCAAGTAAGCGGTCTCTGAACATTGCGGGGGTTGTCTGAGTTCACTTTTTGCTTTAAAAGTTCGATTAATAATGATTCCTCCTTTACATTTTTCCTGGATACTGACAATGGCAATCAATTGACATGATTCTAAATAATGTAGTGAATTTTATTTCAAAAGGAAATATGTTTTGAAAAGCAGCTTTATACAAGGTGGCGTAAAAGTAATCCTCCTTTCAGAAAATGTATAAATTTTGCGATTGGCCCCTAAAGTCAGTTCTGTTTTGACATTTGTGTAGTAAACACATGCGAAATACACGTTAATAAATCGGTCGGGGCCAAACGGTTACTGTGAATGGTGAGCGCTACAGAGCAATGATCAACGAGTTCTTTTTGCCGCAACTTGATGAATTGGGATTGGAAAACATGTGGTTCCAACAAGACGGTGCAACAGCACACACTGCACGTGCCACAACCGATATGCTGAACATCGGAAGCTTACTTTTGCGCCACCTTGTACTTTCAGATACTGTGTTTATCTTTTTTCTATATTGACTTTAGCGTTTTTGACAAACTTCCAAAGTAAAAACGTGAAACCGGAAAAACATGAAAATGTTTAAAAATCTTTTTTTGTTGAAATTTATTTCCTACGAAATTAAATTCAGCTTTATTGTTTACTTCAATGGTTTGGCAGTTTTTGAGCAAAAAGACCGCCAAAAAGTTAAATACTAAGTCAGAAACCTTAACAGTTTTTTACCGACATTCTAAAAAATTATATTATTTATGCACAGTCTAATATCTATGTATGCATATTTTCATTCAAAATTTACCGTAAACCCACTAAACGTGTATGAATTTATTGATATATTTGGCATTGGTGATATCTTTGTTTCTTTGTGGCTCTGTATGCGGGAGTGTGCGTCGCATAAGAGCAATTTCAATAAAATTTCAAGCCTAATCGTTTGGAATGAAAATGAATGAGGCAAAGAAAGCGAAATATGTGCTGAAGTAAGTGTGTGTAGAATAATTTTCCCGTTTAGTATAAAAAAAAAAGTTGGAATGCATACATTTAGAAATTGAAAAGAAAAAAAACCCTAGACGAAAATATTAACGAACATAAAATTATTGCTAAAATTATTCCTAACACTTAGTACCGTTAGGTTGTCTAAAAATACCACGCACGTTTATTTACTACACATGCTCATATATATTTGTTTGCTTGGTAATTTGCCATGCACGCACGAGTGAACTGTAATCCCTCAAACACATTCACACAAACAAGCAAACCTTACGCCGCTCTGCTATAACAAATTTGATGAATTGGCTGCGATATTGCGAATGACGAATACACATGCGTAATAATTTGTTTTTGGTTTTTTATACCTTTCATAAACATGAAATGGTGGTATAACTTTGGTCCGATGTTTGTAAGTATGAGAAGAAGAAGAGATATACTAACCAATAAGTATACCGAAATGATCAGGGCGATGAGCGAGTGGATTTAGCCATGACCGTCTGTCCGTCTGTCTGTTTTGACGCTCAGTTTTTGAGATATCTTAATGAAATTTGGTATGGAGCCGTTATTTGCATGAGATTAATAATTTGTCGGAATCAGCAATATTGGAGCAATGCAACGCATAGTTAACATACAATAGATTGTTCCGATAAACGGGTTCTGGCCTATAACTGTTGCAATTAAAAATCTACGAACGTAAAGTTTTGCAGTTATGGTAGCTATTATGTATGTAATGTGTGTAGTGAAAATCAGCCAGATTGGGCCAACATAATATACAGGGTGGCTAATGAAAGCCGCTACCAAAAAAAAAATTAAATAACTTTTTTTCTATTTAATGAATCTGTTTAATTTTTTTTTTATTTTGCAGATTGACTTTTACATTTAACAAAAATGGATAACTGGGACACTGAAACAAGAATTTGGATTGTCCGCCGCTATCACGCACTGGAGTCCGTAGTTTCGGTTCAAAGAGAGTATAGGCGCACGTTTGGCGGCAATCCTCCGAGCAGATGGACCATAATAAGACTTGTAAACAATTTTGCCGAGCATGGGACAGTCAACAGAAGACCTTACCATCGAAACCCTTCAGTTCGAACGGAGGAAACAATCGCTGCTGTAGCTGCTGCCATACAAAACAATCCACGTGTTTCGACAAGAAGCTTATCTGCTCAAATGGGTGTAAGCAGGCAGTCATTACAGTCAATAATGCACAAAGATTTGGACTTATTCCCATATAAAATTCAAATGGCCAACAAACTGAATGCTGCAGACTTGCCGATTCGCTTGGAATTTTGCCAGAAGATGCTTCAAATGGTGGAAGAGGATGGAAACATGTTGAACTGTCTTTTCATGTCTGACGAGGCCCATTTCGATTTAAACGGCAACATAAACAAACAAAATTGTCGAATATGGAGTGCTTCCAACCCACAGATACTCCATGAGACGGAATTGTATCCACTTCGTGTCACAGTGTGGTGTGCAGTTTCATCACGCTGCATTGTCGGGCCCTACTTCTTCGAAGAAAACGGTCACACCGTTACGGTTACTGGAGACCGTTACTTGAGCATGTTGAGAGAGTTTTTCTATCCAGAATTACGCCGAATGAGAATTTCTTTCAACTCTGTGTGGTTTCAGCAAGATGGTGCAGCTCCTCATATAGCCCAACCTGTTATGACAGAATTGCGACGAAAATTTCCCAATAAGCTGATATCCAGAAACTCCACATTCCGTTGGCCACCCAGGTCGCCTGACCTTACTGCACCTGACTTTTTCTTGTGGGGTTATTGCAAACAGGAAGTCTTCAAAGCAAAACCAACAAATTTGAATGAACTAAGGCAATCCATTCGAGAAACAATTGCGGCTATTCCTGTCTCAACTCTCCAAGCAGTAATGAACAACTTTTTGGTAAGATGCCGCACATGCATCGACGAGCAGGGGGGGCATTTAAATTCCATTATTTTTAAAACTAATTAAGCTATATTTAATAAAATTTAATGAGCTTTAACATGAATAAAAGAAAAATGAATTCCATACACTGAAAAAAAAATTATTTGAGTTTCTTAATGTAGCAAAATTCATCAGCCACCCTGTATAGCTCCCATACAATCGATTGTTCCGATAAATGGGGTTTGGGCTATGTATCTTTAAATTATCAGTTTTGCAGAGTTTTTACTAATTGTGAGTAAGGATCGGACACTTAACCCTAGAATCGTAAGATAGTTTTACCCTACGTAAATTTCACGTACAACACCGTTTTGGTATGTTGTTTTAAAATTTAAATAAATGTTCGACAAAAACTTGTATATCTTCAGTTTTGATTTTATTGATTGAAAATACAAAGTTTTATGTTTCTTGAAATGAATTATAAAAAAATGTATGCGAAATTCTGCTTACATTCCTGGTATATTTTTATTTGGTGCTCACCGCACAAGGCCGCTTCATCACATATCGAGCAATAGGTAGTTGTCATCCGTTTTTTGGAATAGTGACAAAATTTCCAGTAGGTCCGTTTGCCTTTTGATGAAGAAGCTTCGCTCACTGTTCCAGTTTCCTTTATATTGACTATATTACGGATACTGTTCTTCAGTTCTCTAGGAAGGTTTGGTATATTATCAAGTCTCTCTTGTTGCCACGGTCCTGTTAATTGTTCGTGTAGTTTTAACATATACTTTGTTCTATTTAAGGGTTTCAATCCCTTTTCCATTACGTTATGAGTGTAGATAACGTAAGAGTTCACTGAGGCTATATTTAACATGTTGTAAAATATGCAAAGTGGCCAACGCCTGGTTTTCCTGTTGCATGAAATATTTTGGGGCCATTTGATCAAAGGTATCTACGGCACCTTTGTATTGTAGGAGTGTATAATTTCTGCCTTTGATGTAACTTCGTTCAAAGCGCCAGTAATGTGCATTGTGGATAGTAACATCACGTTCTTGTTTTGCTTAGGCTTGTAAGACACCATTGTCATTTCCTTACCAAACGGAAACATTGATGACCCATTTGGGCGAGATTTGGTTTCCAATAACTCTGCCGGTATTTCTGCTTTATTTTTGCGTAAGGTTCCCACTATAGTCAATTTGTATGGATTAGCCAGTAATTTTTGTGCTAAGGAAATACTGGTAAACCAGTTATCCATTGTGACGTTTCGATGCAATGGTTTGGTCAAATTTTCAACGAAGTAATTGGCTAATGGAGCACCATTGATTTCAGTGGATTTACCAAGATAAGGACTTGCATTTATTACATATTTTGTCGCTACATCACATAGCATTTCAATCTTTATACCATATTTGTTTGGCTTGTTTGGCATATACGTACATGCGGAATGGGCACCTTCCCCGGAAACCTACAAGTTGTTCATCAATTGTAACATATGATCCTGGCTTGTAAGACTTTATGCAGTTGTTAATGAAGATGTCCCATATCATGGATATTGGAGCAAAACCCGTTTCTTCCTTGCGTTCTTCTCTTGTCAATTGATTATCAAACCTTAGGGCGTTTATCAAAAAGTTAAACCTGTTACGGCTCTTGGTTGCTTTGTACCTGTCGCCTGAGTAAGTGGGGTCAAACAGTACATCCGTGGTGAGATGATTTTTTTTTAAGTTGCGGAGAGAAATATAAGTCCAAGCAAGGCCTTCAGTTCACAAAGATTTGTATCTGAAACAGTGCAGTCTTTGATTTTATACTTTTCTCGTATTTGTGCAATTTTTTCGTTCGTTCTCAAATCACTTCGTTTAGTATTTCGTCGTTAAAAAATAAGCCAAACGCATCGATGGGTTCGATAGCATCCTTGGTTTCTGGATATGGACCTAGTTTATGTTTTATTTTAATAACAGTGTTTAAAAAACATCCGTTTTTAATAATATTTACCTGGTCGAATATAAAAAAAATTCATAGCCATTGTTTTTCCGCTACTACGATGCACTGGATTGCTACTCCAAACATGACCATTCCTTCCCAAAAGTGGATTAGAACTGGGTACATCTTCAATGTCATTTAGTTGTAGCTGCACAGTTGGTGCTGACTTTTGTTTTTTTGCCGGGGGGACCTTTATTTTCTTTTTTCAGATACCATATTTTGAGCGGACTCCACGGCTTTCATCAGTTCCTCTTCAAAAGTATTTTCCTGGAATTCAGGAGAGTAGTCTGGATCCTCCAAACTATCGTCACTGTCAAAATCAACTTCCTCTTCAAGGTTGTCCTCAGTAAAGCTTACATCGCTGTCAATACTGTCCAGGAATGCCTCTATTTCTGCATCCGCAAGGCAACGATTTGAGTTTTCCATAATTTTCTTTTATTTCTCCTGAAAACCGCACAGAACTTAAATTTCATTTACAAATATTTATACGCTAATAACAAGACCACGTAAAACTTACGTGCACACTTTTTTTAAAGAACGATTAAAGCTAAACGCAAAGTAACAACTGATTTATGATTCACTTGTTAATGCAACAATAAAATAAAGGAAGCACAGCCAAGAGGTCGCAGCGATAGCGCCTAACGGTAAAGTGTAACTGACCTTTTTTTGCGACATACACGTAAAATTTACGTATATTACGATTCTAGGGTTAACACCGTGATGCGTACTCATGAAAGGTATAAATTCTTCGGAACAGTCGAATAGAGCCCTTTCCTTACTTGTTTTTTCTTGTTTTTGTCGATATCATCATTGCCTACTATTGACATACATTTGAAAAGCTTTATATTACACAGAAAATCTTTTCTTGTAAAATATGAAATTTTAAACTGGGAAAACACTTCAAAGGCCAAGTGTTTTTTAAAGGAAAAAAAGTTTTAGAAAGGTCATATCCAAAAACTAAAATGGCTTCTTTTTTTTTTCATTTTTAAGTAACAAAAATCTTTGAAATCGGTTAAGCCATTCCGTAGTAATCAATTGCAATTTCTAGAATGAAGTAGTGTTTTTGTAGGTAAAATATATCAAAATCTGGGAAAGTCGGTTTCAAAATATTCCGTTTTTATAGGTTTTGATATGAAATTCATCAAAGAAAACATCTAAAGATGTAGATACGAGTACAAGGTTCCTGATCGAACCAACAACCACGAAGAGCTCTTTTTTTTAACAAGCTGATTTTAACTTCGATTTTCGTGATGTCAAAAGGGAATTGTTTTGCATTTATTGTGGTCTAAAACTTGCAATTGTAAAAATGTAACGAAAAAAAAGTTACGCTAGCTGAATACCTTAATTCATTATAAATACAAATTCAAAATCGGCAATTGCAAACTCTCGTAAAAAGAAAATCTTCAACCACTCGAATAACTTTATTTCTAGTTTTTTCCTGCATTTAATTGTAGTTGCCTGTATGACCAACAAAAACACATTTGTACAATTAGATAATACCTTAAGAATTTCAACACAATTTTTATTTGGTTTTCCCTTGCAGATGCACCTGTTTGCAGCACCAGTACAATGGTTGTGATCGGCGCTTCATTGGAGGAGGCAGTACCCATACCTTGTCGTGTTAATTCAGACCCCCCTGAAATTGACTTTGAATGGACATTTTCAACAAGTGGTGAACACTTTGAGGTGCCATCTGGTCACTATGCAACTATACAGGAGGCAACAACTACGGGCGATGTACATCGCACTATAATCGAAGCAAATGATACGCATTTCGAGACATACGGTAATGTGACAAATAATTGTTTATTTGGCTTCCTTTTCCTTTTTATTTTCTTTGTACAATATTTTAATATACAGTTTGTATTTTTTTTTTTTTATTTTATCATTTCAAATCCTTGAGGCTACTTTTGTAAACCCTTTTCCTTTCCTTCCCTCTTTATTTTATATTATTTTATTTCGTTTTATTTTATTATATTTTATTCCATTTTATTTTGTTTTAATTTATTTTATGATATCTTATTTAATTTAATTTTATTTTATTTTATTTTAGTTTATTTTATTTTATTTTATTTTATTTTGTTTTGTTTTATTTTATTTTATTTTATTTTATTTTATTTTATTTTATTTTGTTTTATTTTATTTTATTTTATTTTGATGAAAATTATTATTGTTTTTATTTTTTTAATACTCATTTTTTTAACTAATTATTAAAAGTTTGTTAATTGAATAGTGTAGGAAAAATGTTTAAATAAAAAAAAATAAAAAAAAGTTTAATAATTAATTAAAAATGATTATTGAAAAATAAAAAGAATAACAATTTTCTTAAAAATTCAAAAAGTGAAAAACTATTATTCTTGGCTTTGAGCTCGTTTTATGAATACTTGAAGATGTAAGGCCGTAAATCAACAAAAATTGTTGGTATAAAAAAGCAATTTTATATTATTTTTTTTAATTTTATTTTATTTCTTTTATTTTATTTTATATTATTTAATACATTTTAAATTTTATTTTATTTTATTTTACTTTATGTTATTTTATTTATTTAATTTTGTTTTATATTATTTAATTTCATTTTATTTTATTTTATTTGATTTTATTATGTTTAATTGTTTTGAATTTATTTCAGCTAAATTTATTTTTTTTTGTTTGATTTGATTTGAAATTTTTTTAGTTAAATTCTGCATTTATTTTGTTTTATTTATTTAATTCAATTTAATTTTATTTTATTCCATATTATTTTTTTTTCATTTCAATTTATTTTATTTTATTTTATGTTATATATTTTTTTAATTTTTTTTATTTTATTTTATTTTATTTCATTTTGTTTTAATTGTTTTTATTTCATTTTATTTTATCATCATTTTATTTTATTTTATTTTTTTTATTTTGCTATATTCTATTAAATTTTAGTTTATTGTATTGTGCTCCGTTTTTTATTTTACTTTATTTTCTTTTATTTTTTATATATGTTTATAAATGATATCAGAGTGGTCGGTAAAACTAAAACGATCGGTGCTCTATAAGTCATTGATTTAATTTCACGAAAGCTTACCTAATCTCTTATAATAATTTATTGAGACCTTACTTCTCTAATGTTCGGAAAAGTTCCCAAAGCAGTGGCACGATTAAAGATATTCCATAACACGTGTTTTCACATATTAACTATAGTAACTTTATATTTTGAACTGATTTAATTGAAATTCAAAATTAAAATTGCACTACACTGGTCTAACGCAATCTTTAAACTTATATATACAAATATTCCTAAATACATATTTGTTTTTCTTTAGAAGGTAACTGTTGAGAACGCATTGTGTTTGCTTATAAACAATATAAATAGTTTTGCAAATATTATATGTTTTCGGAAAATGTCATTGGTTTCTTTTTATTTTGTTATCAAATGTACTCTAGTTATTTGTAAATACATATTTATATGCATATATATATACTAACACTCATTTTATTGGCTTATTATTTTCTTACAGTAGAAACTGTAAGCGAGTTGATTTATACGCCAAAGGGTGAACGGGATTATGGCACATTGGCATGCTGGGGCCAAAACTCGATTGGCAAACAATCGGAGCCATGTTTATTTCAAGTAGTACCAGCAGGTGAGTGTATGTAACAATGTACTCAAATGCTTAAGTTATAAATGATTACCCACTAGTTACTCGGATCATATATGGATGTTATATAATATTATAAAATTTAAAACAGGAAAAAATTAACAAATGCTAAAAACAAGTTAACAAACAGTAAACGACCTTTTATGGTGTTTAAAGAAGGACTGGCTTGATATTCACAACGATTACAAAAAAAACCACCACCTCTTCTCAGCATTTTTTTTTTCAAAAGCCTTGGCGGAAACTGTGATAAATTTTTGTTGAAATAGGCCTGTTGGAAACATATTCTAGTACAGCACGCTATTGCTGAAATAGGGTGAACCACTCAGGCGTAGATATTTAAAATTGGAATAGTATTTCGGTACAAATCTCTTGAGAGATTATTTCCCGATTTCGAAATATTTTTTTGATTATTTTTAAATATCGCGACAACTTTTAATATATTCAACTCGTAATATATTCAAAATTTTTTTATTTTTATGAGGTCAAAATTTATATTAAAAACAAAGTTGAAAAGAGAACCAATAATATACACATTGTGACTATTTATTGCAGTAAAGACACATAAAACAAATTTCTTCCAACATTTTAAGATTCGAAAGTTCCAGGAACACTGCAAAATTTTTTTAAAGGCATTGAGGGCATGTTCGAACTGGTGAAGATTTAGACATTTAGAGTTTAACAAACGTCTTAAATGTAACTATATTTTGGCACTTAGTAAAAAATTCATCTATTAGTTACTTTATTTTAGCATTTGGTAATTTGCTTTTGTTGTGTATTTAAGACAAAGAATGCTAGATTGTGTTCTCAAGACATAAATACACACATAAATATATATGATATATATATAAATATATATAGCAGCTTAAGTACAATTGCACAATGCTTATAAATTGCGTAAACATTTTTGTTAAGAATAGCCAGTGAATTGTATTTGTATGTAGAGAAAATTTAATAAAATGAAAAGCTAAATTGAATAGATATGCAAGGTACTAAAGTAATGCAGAAGTACTCGTATTACAATGTTATCTATAGCAAAAAATAGCAACAGAGTAGTATTTTGAACAAGTGAAAGAGAATGAACTAAGATAAAAAATAAGCAACAAAATTCAGAAATAATAAATCTTCGTTACCATTGTGTAGATAATTGAATTTCGCATGACAAACCAAGGAAATATGGCAAAATACACACGTACATAGCTACCGAAGCACCTGCGGACAAATTTTAGATATACTTTTGTGATATGAAATAATATGTATAAGTATGCAGTTTTCGATTTATCACTTCTACAGCGTTTTTTAATTATTGCACACTTTCCATAACCCTTTTATGAAGACTCTTGGGTCTATTGGTACCAGTATCGTAATTTAAAAATTTTTTTATTTAATGGCTACATATTCTATAGCAAAAGCTGAGTTAACATAGATTTGGAACGCTTGAAAAAGTTGGGCTCCCTATTCGTAATCAAGCTGATGTGTTTTGGTTAAGGAACATAATTTTTCCTCCAAGCAAATGCGATCGTTTTCGCTCCAATCAATATAGAATCTGTCGAAAACCCGAATAAAATTCGTAGACAATCATTAAACCATTTTCAAGGTAATCAAAGTAAATGACACCTATTGCATCCAAAAAACTGTTCCTATTACTTTTTTGTCCTTGCTTCGTGCCCGTTAACAAGGAGAAGTCCACTGTCTCTAATGTTTCTTTGTTTTCTGTTGCATTGTGATTAACCCATGTTTTGTCTATATTAAAAAAATTGTGCAAAATTTCATTTGGATTGTGACTGAGCAATGCCGTAGGGATTTTGGCAGTTGCTTATCCAAGCAAAAAATGGATTACAGCAAACGACTTTTTAACCCTTGGATAAAGCAGGCTTCCCGTAGTGTAAGTCAAGTATTTTTTTGTACCTGCTGATGCTCTTTACCACCAAAAAATAATGTTTATTCACATCACACGAAACCCAGTTTTTTCCGCTTTAGTTAAAACTCACAAGGTATTCGGCTTTAAACAGCTGTCAAACATAAGAATAACGGCACAACTCTATCGAACTTGTACAGTAGGATTTTGAGAGAAAGTAGTAGCTTCAAGTTGAGCTCCAAATTACTAGTGTCAAAGTCAAAAAGTCTGTGTCTGTACTAAAGTGGGCATATCACTTCTACTCTCAAGAGAAACCATTTAAAACGTTGAACATTTCATGAAATATATTTGGGTTAAGTAAAACTAGTACAAATGCGGAGTAAAATATTTCATCTAGGCGAGCGAAGTTATACATATATGGCTTCAAAAATTTCAATACCTCTTTGTGTAAAGTTCATCACATCCGCATTCTGTAAATGTATATATGCGCATTGTTCTTAAAAATTAAATTCATGGCTTAAAATTTTTTTAAATTTTTATACCCAAATTCATTAAAATTAAACAGATCTTACAATTTAAAGTTTGTTTGTGAATCCACATTTTTAAATTTTTATGAATAATACTAACTCTAGTCTTAATTACAAGAAGACATACGTGTTTGAAGGTGCCATCTAGCAACAAAACGGAGATGGAGATCTTTATCGAGTAACGATTACATAACTTTCCCAAAATGCACCACTTTGGTTAATAAATAACTTTCCTTGAGAACTTTGAAGTCGCTGAGTTAGTTTCGACCACTAATGGTTCCTTTGAAATTATTTAGATTTTAGCTAGTATTGCCTTCATTGAGAAGGTCGTGGTTACTACTAAACCAACCTTAAAGTTTTCAAAACTTGAAAATAAAAATGACGATATCGGCGACTCATGTTACTTGCAACGCCAAAGCTGAAGCTGCTTTAGCTTTCATAGCTTCCGACATACACTGTCCCTTTTAAGTTATAGAACTTGTAAATGGTATGACAGATAGGTCTCCGTTAAACATAAAACAACCGCGTTGGCAACATTGGTTCAACTGTTAACAAGTTGTACATTTGTTACTTTATAGTAAACTAGATGGACCGGCAGACTTTGTCCTGTCCAGATATTTATCTGAATGGATCTAGAAATGTTGGCTTTTCCTATCCCTATCATTATCTCTATCACTATCCCTATCCCTATAGATGTACCTATTTCACACACAAACAATTCCACTTCACCATCTATCGATCCATTATTGAGCTTTTCTAACAAAAAAAAAAAAAATTTAAAAATACCCACCATACAAAATGTATGTGCAAATACAATTTTTTTTTCAGGAAGTTTTCGGAAATTTTGTTGGGTATTCTCCTATTCTGCTCAGAGAACAATCTAAATTAGTATCAATCATCCAAATCGGTGCAGTCGTTTTTGAGTTATGAGCGTTGGAACTAACGTCACTTTCTTTTATACAAGGTGGCGCAAAAGTAAGCTTCCGATGTTCAGCATATCGGTTGTGGCACGTGCAGTGTATGCTGTTGCACCGTCTTGTTGGAACCACATGTTTTCCAATCCCAATTCATCAAGTTGCGGCAAAAAGAACTCGTTGATCATTGCTCTGTAGCGCTCACCATTCACAGTAACCGTTTGGCCCCGACCGATTATTGGTCAAATAAATAGTCAGCAATATTCCGCGTTCTGGAGCAGTGTAGCGTAACATTGTTTATTAACGTGTATTTCGCATGTGTTTACTACACAAATGTCAAAACAGAACTGACTTTAGGGGCCAATCGCAAAATTTATAGCATTTTCTGATAGGAGGATTACTTTTGCGCCACCCTGTATATATAGAAATGCCGTAAGCTAAATATTTTTAGAAGCCAACACTATGATCGATTAGTAATTACTTTGAAGCTGTGATTTTTGGTGAATATGACTTTAAAGTTATTTCTTCTAAGATACTCCATTTTTTAGATAATATCTATGATGCCATTGAATTAATTAAATCATTTAGACCAAATTACCATAATTTCTGCCTCCAATTTTGAACCGAAAGTTGCGGCTACCAACAAATTATTCCTCATCTAGGATGCTAGCACGTACTCGATATGTTCCTATTACGTCGTTGTGACTAGTGTCTCAACACTTTAAAGTCACAACAATGGTCGCAGGTCTGTTTCGGGAATTGCTTGTGCTAGTTAGAGTGTTATGTCGTATAATAAAATTTTCCGGATAATTGGGTATAAAGTTTTATATTTTCATTCAAAAATGTGATAACACCTTTTTGAAAGCTAGAACATCATAATATAGCAACTATCTATCCAAGTATAAAATATAAAATGCAAAAGTAAGACATAGAACTCTCATCCAAGCACGTTTTCAAATATATCGGCCTATTCGCTTGCAAATAAATATTATCATCAGCATGCAATAAACGAAGCTAATATTCGTATGTATTTATATCTTGTATTCCTTTTACTCAAATAAAATCTTTCAATACAATTCTTTTTTTTTTTGCATGCATACAGCTAAGCCAGGCGCGTTGCGCAATTGTACATTACGTCCATATGTGGTGACCTCTGCCTCACTAAATTCTTCGAATCAGACAACAATGCATGGCAATCAGTTGATGTCAGCACAATATGGACGACACGAATCAAATTTTCCGCATATGGAATATTTACGTGAGAGGCATAATACTCGTAGCAACAATGCGAACAATAATAAAGATAATAATAAAAATGCCAACAACAGTAACAATAATAGAAATAGCAACAGCAAAAGCAATGACAATAAATTTCACAATGGCAATACGAGGGCAAGCGGTAGCAATAGCAAAAGCAAAACCAACAATAATAAAATGAACAATGTTATTAATAAGCAATACCAGCAGCAGCAACAGCAACGACAACAGCACCATATGAATGTACAGCAGCAACAACAACAAATGCAAAGTTTAAAAAAGCGAACATCATTTACACCATCACAAACGCTGGCGGCAATCAAGCGCCAACAACAGCAACAACAACAACAAACGCAGAGACAAAAACAGCAAGATAGGAAAGCAGCGGGAACGGAGGCAAAAACAGGGGGAGCAACAATGGGCACATTTGCAAAGGGAATACCGAGCGACGGCAAAAAGTTGTTGGCGACAGACAATGCAACTGCGATTGGGGCTGCAGGCAACTTAGCAACAACGCCGTTTATCAATAACAAAACTGATGGATTACCAATAAAAATGCGAATGGACAACAAACACCAAATAATGAAACGCGCTGCTGATAAACTTAAAGAGAAAGCAACAACAAGAAAAGGCGAAACAACAGTAACAGTGAAAGACACTAAGCCAACAACTGTTCAAAAAAACAACAAAACAACAACAACCAGCAAGAACAACAACAAAAATGTCAGCTTGAAGTATCAGCAAAAGAAGAATACATACAAACATTTATTGGCGATGAAGGAACAGCGGCATTGGCAACTGCAGCAATCAAGAAAGTTCAGTGCAAAGCAAGCGCTGCAAAGCAAGAAGAAGATGGATGTTGGTAAAAGGCAAGAAACATATTTATCATTGCCAACAGCTTCACTTCGCGTTGCGGCTGACAAGCAGAAGCTGGCAGCAACAAAATATTACAGCTGGTGGCGAAAAAATACGCATAAACGTGAGGTGGCGGAAGTGATGAGTGAAGTAATCCATCATTCAACGGTAATGATGAAAAAGGGAGCAAAACTCGCAAATGCAAAAACAACAATGCCACCGACAGCAGAAAATGCAAAAACAACAAAAGAAGCTGCAGCAACAATAGAAACGGAAAATGAAATAACGCGAGCTACGTCAAAGGAAGCGCTAGCAAAACGAAAAATAGTAAAAAGAGATATCGGAACTACAACAGCTAATGAGCATATGAACCATGTAACACATACCAATGATAAGCTAGGTAACGATTTAACAGCAAAGCTGATGCCTACAACAACCACAACATCTGCATTTAAAAATAAAGCTACGAGCAATAGAATCAAGAACAGAAACAACGACACAACTGCCACGTCAAGAGCGAAACTCATTAAATCTGCGTCAAGCAATCAAGCGCAACAACAAAGCTCGCAAAAAGCAGCACAGTCTACACAACAAAATAGACAGCAACAACTACAAATTACGATTGCTGATGAAGTCCATGAGAAGCCAAGTGATTTAATTGCACTAGCAACAAGCACACATGACAAGGTGCGCATACGAAAATCTCTGTCAACCCAAAATACTGGAGCACCAGCAAGCAGTGGTCGTAGTAGCAAAAGTGACAACGTTGGTGGCATTAAAGAACGTCACTTTGTGCAACACAACAGTAAAACCAGCCATCACATTAACAGCAACGGCAATAGCAACTTTAGCATCAAATCTAATACTCAAAGCAACAAATCCTACAGCCACAATGTGCTTCAAATAAGTAATCATGCTGTTGCTTTTCATCAACCAAAACAACAACAACAACACGAGCGAGGAGGACAGGCAAAACAACAACATCTAGGTGCACAATATCACAAAACAAACGATAATCTCAATATCGATGTTATTGGCATGCAACGCGCAATAAATGATCTCGCCTCTAGCTCCTCGGATGAGGAAAATGCGCGTACAACAGAGATTTTTGGCAACAACATTGTTTATGAAGATGGCATTGGCGAGATTGACATAGCCGATGCTGATGCCGATGCTGACGTTACTCATGCAGTGGCTGATGCAATGGACGCAGATATTGAAGCAGACTTAAATGTTGAAGTTGATGCTGGCGATTCTAATGCAGAAACCGATACTGATGCAGCAGATGGTGATACTGATATAACCTCGGAATTAGACGAAGCAGACTCGAATGGTATTATTGAGTTGGATGAAGACCTATTACCTTTTACGCTAAGCTCTACGGCACAAAATACAGCACTCTTGCTCGATGCAAATGCTGCAGAGGAGCCACATTTCGATTACTCACGCATGGAATATAGCTTTAGCAATGGCATTGCTACACATAGTCTTGTAGGTAGTAATGGTAATGGTGGCCATGGCTTGGGAAGCATTGGCGGCTTCGATGGTATCAGTGGTAGTGGTGGTGGTAGCACAATTAATTTGGAGAACTATGATAACATTGTTTACTCAACAATGGAATTGGAATGTATGCCTGGTTATGATGGTGGTCTCCAGCAGCAATTCTTTCTCGAGGCATATGATTCTAAAACGAAAAAATTGCGTTTGAATGCGACGAGCACATATGCGGATATACCGATTTTTCGTATTGATTTGAGTGGTAAGTAAATTCTAGATAGTAATGTTTTATGCGAAAAATGAACTCAACAATAAACTATGTAACGCAGAAGTGAAAATAGGGTATACCTTTTTAACTAAAATAAAATAAAGTAAATAAGCATAAAGTAAAATAAAATAAAATAAAATAAAATAAAATAAAATGAAATAAAATAAAATAAATAAACATAAAGTAAAATAAAATAAAATAAATTAAGATAAAATAAAATAAAATAAAATAAAATAAAATAAAATAAAATAAAATAAAATAAAATAAAATAAAATAAAATAAACTAAACTAAAATAAAATAAAATAAAACAAAACAAAATAAAATAAAATAAAGTAAAATAAAATAAAATAAAATAAAATAAAATAAAATAAAATAAAATAAAATAAAATAAAATAAAATAAAATAAAATAAAATAAAACAAAATAAAATAAAATAAAATAAAATAAAATAAAGTAAGATAAAATAAAATAAAAAATAAAATAAAATAAAATAAAATAACATAAAAAAAAATAAAATAAAATAAAATAAAATAAAATAAAATGAAATAAAATAAAATAAAATAAAATAAAATAAAGCAAAATAAAATAAAATAAAATAAAATAAATAAGAATAAAATAAAATAAAGCAAAATAAAATAAAATAAAATAGACCAGAATAGAATAGAATAGAATAAAATAAAATAAAATTAAATAAAATAATAATTTTCATAAAAATTCAAAAAGTGAAAAATTATTATTCTTGTCCTTGAGCTCGTTTCATGAATACTTAAAATAAAATAAAATAAAGTAAAATAAAATGAAGTAAAGTAAAGCAAAATAAAATAAAATTAAACTAAATAAAGAAAAATAAAATAAAATAAATTAAAATGAAATAAAATAAAATAAAATAAAATAAAATAAAATAAAATAAAATAAAATAAAATAAAATAAAATAAAGTAAAGTAAAGTAAAGTAAAGTAAAGTAAAGTAAAGTAAAGTTAAATAAAATAAAATAAAATAAAATAAAATAAAATAAAATAAAATAAAATAAAATAAAGTAAAGTAAAATAAAATAAAATAAAATAAAATAAAATAAAATAAAATAAAATAAAATAAGATAAAATAAAATAAAATTAAATTAAAAAAATAAAACAAAATAAAATAAAATAAAATAAAATAAAATAAATTAGTCTCCACTTATAATAAAATTGTAACTGGTCCATGTCTGTACATTGCAGATATTTAACAAAAATCGATACGAGGGATCATTATTGAATATAATTTTTGTCTGCCTGTCTGTTTGTTTGGTCTCGCATAACTCAAAAAATGCTGAGTGGAATTGAATGGAACTTTTCCCTTTATATTACTAGACGTTTAACTTAAAATTTAAGATATCATATGTTCCGATATGCCGACCAGTTTCACACAATTTTGGTTCAAATATGGTAAACGAAAGGTAGTAAGTGCTTCAATAAGAGATGTAAAGATAAATTCCATATCTTTTTTGGAATGTGCGGGAGATATAATGATTAAAATCGGACTCAATCAACTATAAGTTCTGAGACGCAGCGAAGCGGCGACGGGTTTACTAGTATAAAAAAAAATTTTTATTAAATAAAGTAAACGAAAAGAAATAGTAAGAGTAGAAGATAAAGAAAGACCTAAGAAGAGAAAAGTGGAGGAAAGGAAAGGCAACGAGCGAAAGGTGTAGGAATGGAACAGCAAATAACTGAAATAAAATAAAGTTTGTTTGTTGATTTTGAACCACCATCTTATAAATCTAAACGAGATCTTCTTTCGCTCTGCACTACTGTCTATCTGCGAACCGGCTAAACAGATTTTAACGAAATTTAGTATACTTATATGTAGGTAATGTGCACGATTATAATCATTTATAACTCCATGGTATTGTCACTGAACCTGTTTTTGCAAGTTTTCCACATATTTGAATTGGGTTTTACTGGCTTATAATTTAAGTCCAAAGTTTTTACCGTGTACACTCATATTTGTACAACCTTAGCTTTACAGTTGAGATGAAAATATTGATGAAACTTTTTAGACTGTGAATTTAACGCTATCACCATTACCAAACATTTCTGTTTACGCGAAATACATATAAATCCAACTAAAGCTGAGCATTCCCAGCAAACATTATATTCAATATTTTTGAACAACTAACAGAAAGCTTGCTTTTATAAACAATTGATAAACAATTTCGCGAATTTGTATAAATCGCTTAACTTTAAATATAAAACTCAATTGTTTACAAAAAGCAGAAATCAAACGAACAATCAGCGTTTTGAAAACTCAATGTTTACTTCGGCAAAGTGTTTATATATTAAGATTACGTTTTGTTTTGTTTGTTGGGTTATTGCGCACAAGACAGACATAAAACTCCAACTAATTAATCGTTTCGCCGCTGTAGTTTTACGTCGCTCAATTAGCATTCGTAGCTAAACTATACTTCTTAAGTTCTTCATTTTCAATGATTTTGAAGTAGCGTTACTTGCTTTTATTTTATTGAGAGCACCATGGTTTCTGTGGTAAATGTTGTTGTAGCAGGTTGCCATTTTGCTGCTGAAGTGATTTATTACAGTACGAATTGACTATGCAAGTAACCAGCCTGCAAAAGTTTTCATATCACTGGCTGAAAGATATTTCGAAGACAACTAAAACAAAGGAAGCGGAAAAGAAAAGAAAAGAAAATTCTTGTATAAAAATCAAAATTTATTAATTTATATTGGTTTTATGAGCATGTCGTGATAATAAACAGGACAATAGGCAACATTTAACGTCAGCGGCCTACAACGCCGACACAACATTAATACAAGCTAACTATGGAACGAAAGAAAAGTAAAAAAAAATTTTTGGGCATATATTGTTTGTCTTTGTCCGTACTTTCCTGACTAAAACTGTCAATCCAGACCTGTTAAATAATGATTACTAATCGTAATGATTACCGGTTTGACTAATTACTATTTTGAGAATCCATTTAATGATTGATTAACAATTACTTTAAATTTTTAATAATTTTTTTGCAATACATTAAAAAAAGAATTAATCATTATGATTTTGTCCGTTTATTAAAAAAATTAAAAAAAAACATCAAAAAAAAAATCAAAAAAGTTGTTTTGATTATTTTTGATTATATTCGATTTTTTTTTCAATAAATTTTTTTTTTTTGATTATTTTTCAGTATTGTTGTAGAAACACATAAACATACTGAAAAAATCAAAAACAAAGAATCAAAGATAATCCAAAGGAAACAAAACAACCTTTTTTGATTAGTTTTGATTTTTTTGATTATTTTTGATTTTTTGTATTATTTTGTTTTTTATTATTTTTTCAGTTAGTAAAGAAAAAAAACCTCACTATTTCTGACTTGTCACTCGCCGTTGACTTCGCGGAAAGGAATTCCAAAGTGTTAGAAATAGTGATTCTCAAAGAGGCAGCTTCTTTTCGCGGTGTCAAAAGTAACTTTGAAATCGACAAAAAGTTGATGCGTGCTGATCTTGTTATCATGGGTCTTTTCCAGGGGCTACCTTCTCCTTAGTACAATATGGGTACTAAAGGAAAGGTGATAATGGGTGCTACAATAATACATCGATTATTGATTGAGTCTGTTATTGTTTCTGAGAAGCAGCGAAACGCGGCAAACCCAGCCTATATTTCAATATTTGTTAGTTTTGCAACAATTCTTGCATTAGAACCGGAATACTGCCATCTTCTCCACATAATTTTTGGGTTTTGGTACTGGTTATACAAGGTCAGGCAGTGGGTTATCAGGTTCACCACCATTGTCGTTTCTCCGGTCATCGTTCTGATTCAATGAACTTATAGATGGGCCCAGCATTACTACTTCTCATACTTACAAAACATCGGTCCAAAGTTTTTATACCATTTCATGTTCCCGTATGGTATAAATATTGCTACTCTGCTTAAATTAAATTACCACATCACTCGATTTGCTTAGTTTAAGGTTTTGATTGATATTTATTTACGTAATCAAAAAAAAAAAAAGAAAAAAAACCGCAACGCAAAACTTTTGTAGGCATAACAGCCGCAACGCTAATGATAAGAAGCAACACAAGCCGCCTGTGGCGTCTTTGATTTTCTTACAGCTGCTAGCTAATGAGCCAAACTTTTAACTTATTAAGGTTATTACTTTTGTTGTTGGATTTTTCCACATACATTATATGTGAATGTACACGCGGCTATACAAAAAAATTACATATATATATATACCCAGCAAAGATAAATATGTATAATCGATTGACATCGACCGATTTTGACAAAAATTTTGGCAGCCACCTAACTTTACTTGCGCGCTTTGCTTATTGGCTTTGGTAGTTGATTTTTAGGCACGAAGAGAAACTAAAACCTTGCATACTTCAACCTACGTAGTAAAAGCCTTCGCGTTAGTAGTAGTCTTACTTGCGTTCATCCTTTTCATTTAGCGCAATGCTTGTTGCCAGTTTTCCCGCAGGCGTTGGCTTCAGGCTTATTTGCTAAATCTAACGAAGCGTAAAGTCACGATTAGTTAGACAAGCGCGCTAAGCTGCCAATGTCAGTGCGGCACAAATAACTTAACTTTACTTTACTTTACTTCGTATCCTTCACTTTCGGCGCTGATAGCACTCATCATCTCAGTCTGTAGCTTCACGCTGTTCTCTTGGCACATCTCATTGCACCCACTTCCAAACTGGTGCCCTAGTCAGCTACTAGCTAGCCAAATGTTTAATGTGTATAGTAAGTAGAGTGAAAAGATCAAAGACGCTTTTTGCAAATTATTGTGAATGCGTTGATGTGTTAATGTTACAGTTGTTGTTTTTGTTATGGGAAGTTGTTGTTGGAGTTGTATGACGTTGGTACCCTGCAGGGTAACACTAACTTTTATAGTAATTTTCTGGCTTAAAATATAATGTTATATTGATAATGGCAGTCAGTCGAGAAGTTTGTTGATATTAATTGGTTTATGGTAAGACGGCGAAAAAATAAGCAAAACAATGGAAAAATAAATTGTTTAAGTTTCAAAAGTGGTAAGAAGAAATGAACGCATACAGCAGGCGGTAAAAGCTAGGAAGCAGAACGAGTAGCACTAGGGTATTTGTATTTTATGTAGGAGAAAGAACTGCAAAAAGTAGAAAGCGGAGAAGAGATGTACGAGTATTTAGTTGGTAGGTAGAATGACTGCGACTCTACAGGGCGCCCAAGCAGCTTTTAGAAGTCGTTAGATGTTAACCTACTCAGAGTGATGCGAATGTAAGTTATAACCAAATAGAGTTATTGATAAAGGCAAAAATGTATGGAATCACTATTTCAGATATGCTCAACATATTCTTCAAAACTGCTACTGGTTCCCAAAGGATTTTTGACGAAAATGCTCAACGGTCTCTTTTTTAGTCGTGTACTTGCAGCTTCTGCAGTGACCGTGATACGCAATGCCCATCTGTGCCGCATGCGTGCATATTGCCCCGTGACCAGTGCAGACTGTTATGATTTTGTGGATTTTCATTCTGGACCTGCTTAGGAGATTACTTGTCCCCTTTTCGGTACATTTAGGTAATATTTTTGGATGTTTCCCTTGGCCACGGCTAGGGGGACACTCATTTCTAAGCTGTTTACTCTAGCGTCTCCTTCTGATGAGCCTATACGTGCCAGCTCATCAGTCCTCTCATTACCCTTGACTGCTGACTGACCCGGCACCCATATAATGTATATTTCAAGAGGGTCGGTTAAAATAGCCAAAATTTAGTTGCATGCCTGCACCACATTTGCACTAGTACGTGGGGCTTCTATTGCCTCTTACTGCTTGGCTGTCAGAAAAGATCGTTGCTTGACCAATGACACAGAAATGTCTAAAGACTCCGAAAAGATTCCTGCCCTCACAAATCTATCCATCTGGGATTCGTCGGTGTAGATTTGAATTCCGTTATCAGCAATCATGCCCTTCAAATTATTCCTAGTTGGAAAGTAGTAGCACCGCTGCTCTCAAACTTCAATTTGTGAGGTTAATAATCTGTTTCCGTACTAATTGTACCCACCGGAAGATTGTTAAGGATACTTTATGTCTCTTGCTGAGTGTCCTTCCAGCGCCCATATTCAATGCGTCTTAGTTTAGTTTTCAAGCTGTTGAGATTGTAGTTCTTCCGAAGAGTTTCCCACACACTACATATCCGTAGATCAGCACAGGCCGCGCCACCGCCTCATACATCCATAGCACCATCCTAGGGTCGATACCCCATTTCTTGCCAAATACCGATTTGCAGGCATATAAAGCAATGTAGGCCTTTCGAACACGCTCCTTGGTGCAATTTAATTTACAATCAATAATTAGTCCCAAATATTTGGTGCTAAGAGATAGGATAAGCTGCTGGCCATTTAATCTAAGTAATCCGGGTTTAGCCCAAGGCTACATTCGTGTGTCCACCCACGTTTTTCCAAAGTTCTTTCTATGATTTTGCTTATCCCGGAAGGAAAAAGACCCGTGACCAGGACTGCCACGTTAGCAGCGTACGTCTTTATCCCATTTGTGTTAAATAACTTATTTTCTGGTGAAGAGAACTTGCTATGTTTTACTTGCGTTAATTTTCCCTTGCGAGGGTTGTTAGGTTCTCAGCACAGGCAACCACTTGACAGCCTCTACGTTCGAGGCCATATAGCAAGTCGTTAACGACTAGAACCCAGAGAAGGTGAGAAAGAACACCTCCTTACGACATGCCATTACTATAATTTTTTTGTAAAGTTTGAAGCGCGAAAAGGTGTAGAGCCATTTAGGCTCGCATTTATAATAAACAATCTGGATAATATTTACTCAAAGCAAATTATTTAAATAGAATTTAAATTGGACCTTCGAATGAAGTCTCAGATGTAAAAAAAAATCTCTTGTGACAAAAAGTCGAGGTTTCTTTAAAAATTTTTGTCGACCTTCGGAAGCTTATCATTTCTTGCTTTAATCATTTCTAACTAAGCTAATAATTTAAAATGTTCTTTATTTATATAGACCTAACTTCCATGGAATATTACCCCGATCCGAATCCTGCGCTTCACCTTGTCGTATATAGTGCCAATCAAAAAGGTCGCTCCGAACCTATAGTATTGGAAAATATTCCCATAAACGAAGCTGACAAACGAACAGGTATGTATTTGTATTTGTAATGCTTTAGTTGAGTAGAGATAGGAACATTGTCGCGTTTCTTCAGATTACCTATATGAAAGTGAGAAAAAATCCGTTTTGAAAAGCTATTTAGAATTGGTCTGTACATATTCAGTAAGAACGGATTTTCAAAAAATTTTAGAGAACATCGACAGCTGAGTGGAAGATCGTCCTAATGCCCTATTTAAAAATTTGGTTGAAGAACGAACGATCTCAGAATAAGCTCCAAAAAACATATATGTTCAATACTTTTTCAGCCCAGATATTGCCTTTTTCATTCAAATTTTGTAGTACGTAATTTAAAAAAAAAAAAACAATTTCAAGTATAGCGTTTTTGAAAAATATTGTGAAGTAGGTTGATCGAATGGAAACCGGCGAAATGTAATTGTTTTGGTCCCTGAAAACAGTGTTCTCAAAAAAATTAAGAAACAAAAATATATAATGGGTCCATTTATTCTCTTTCTCATACTTTTAACTTTGATTTGATGTTCGAAAAAGATATAATTAACGGCAGTTATTGCTTTCTGTAAAAAAATAGACAGTGCACAGCTAGTACATAAAGATCGGATCTAGAGTGTCCTGTCTAGATTTGCGTTTTAAAAACGATGCCTGAAATTCTTAGTAGTCTCAGCTCTCCAGTAACAAAATTCACATATTTTTTGAGGGATAGTCAAAGTCAACTCATGATAAAGATTTTTGAAAGTATTGCGACGTCTGTAACTTTTGTCGAGGTTTGGGTATGGCTCGTATATCTTTCAATTGCATATTCTTTGATTTTTTCAGTCACCAAAAAACAATGGTTCAATAAGTTTCCGAAGAGGTATTTTTACTTGTGGCAAGGCCTTTTTATCAAAGAGAGCTATTAATACATTATTGACTCATCGTAAGTCTGACGTACTATCAAACATATATATATGGCCACAAGGTAGTATATCAACTATAGAGCGTCCAATAATAAACACATCTGAATGCCCTACATAGACTATCAGACTTGTACACAATACATTGTCTCATGGACAGAGCTAAAGCCTATGCATATAGTGGGTACTATCCGGCAAGTTACTGACCAATTTAAAACACCTAAAAACAACACAGCAACAACGGAAATTTATATACAGTGTGGCGCAAAAGTAATCCTCCTATCAGAAAATGCTATAAATTTTGCTATTGGCCCCTAAAGTCAGTTCTGTTTTGACATTTGTGTAGTAAACACATGCGAAATACACGTTAATAAACAATGTTACGCTACACTGCTCCACAACGCGGAATATTGCTGACTATTTATTTGACCAATAATCGGTCGGGGCCAAACGGTTACTGTGAATGGTGAGCGCTACAGAGCAATGATCAACGAGTTCTTTTTGCCGCAACTTGATGAATTGGGATTGGAAAACATGTGGTTCCAACAAGACGGTGCAACAGCACACACTGCACGTGCCACAACCGATATGCTGAACATCGGAAGCTTACTTTTGCGCCACCTTGTGTAATGTTCCTTTCAGTAAATTTTCCTCACCAATCTTGGGCCCTTTGTGCTATAAGTCCTTTAACAAAATGAAGAAGCTTTGTATAAAGTGGAAATATTTTTGGTGGGTACACCCATAATTGACAAGTGCTTGAAAGCTCTTTAATTAGCCAAATCCGCTTACAATCGAGCCTATGAAGTGAAATTATCAACGCCAATGTTATGTTGTGCGGCCTAAGAACTCTTCACATTTGTGCTCACTTATAAGTGGTTTTGTTCGCAAACAGCTTCATTTCAGTTTTCTTCTTTTGTTGATTATTCACTTAATCCCTTGCAATATATACGTACTTAAAATATCAAATATCCAAGTAAACAGAAAGCGAAAAATTTCCATAAATAAAAAAGGTCATTTCCTGCACACCCATTCGATGGCATATTTTTGGACAGAGTGTACTTATTGCTTGTTATTTTAATTTTTCTCTCCTCTTTCCATTTTCTCAAATATTCATTTTGTTGTCACATTTTGCGTTATTCAAGGCTGTGATCCACTTAAGAGAGTGGAGCATGAAATTGCAAATAAAAAGTTTATTTATTCGTTGTAATGCCTTTAATTCATTCAATTCATATTGTATGCTTGACAACAAAAATATTCCTGCATTGAACAGTTGAAAATTCAAAAATATAAGCAACCGCTAAAGTGTTGTACTTGTATGTAAATATAACCGTGTTTTGACCTTTTATATTTTATGTTAGTAAGATGTTAATGTCGTTTTTTGATGTTCATTTGCGTATTTTGCTCACTTCTTAATAGCGCGTTCATTTTTGCATATTCCTTGTCGTCTTTTCGTTTTTGGTTTCATTACTCATTCAGTCATTGCAGTGCGAGAAATGTATTTAAGTATTTACTTCAGAGTACAAAATTTACATTACTATACACAACTGAGAATAGGTCAAAGAGTGTTTTCACGGCATACACGAATTGACATGGATATGGTTGTATATCACATGTAGGAAAGGAAAGAGAAGTTAATAAAATAAAATAAGATAACATGAAATAAAATAAACTGAAATGAAATAAAATAACATTAAATAAAATAAAATTAAATTACATTAAATAAAATACAACAAAATAAAATAAAATAAAGTAGGAAATTAAATTTGAAAAAAAAAATTTAATTAAATTTTAAAAAATAAAACAAAAAGAAATAAAATAAATAAAACTAAATCAAATTAAACAAGTAAAGAAAGGGCTGTCTTCGACTGTGCCGAAGGCTCCATAGCTTTCATGAATACGCATTACGGTTTTAAGTGTCCGATCCTAAATCACAATTAGTAAAAACTCTGCAAAACTGATCATTTAAAGATACATAACCCAAAACCCATTTATCGAAACTATCGATTGTATGGGAGCTATATGTTACATTGGCCCGATCTAGGTGATTTTTTTCACATATTACATATATAATAAGTACCAAACCTGCAAAGTTTCACGTTCCTAGCTTTTTAATTGACAAACTTTATCGAAACTATCGATTGTATGGGAGCTATGCGTTGTATTGGTCCGATCTTACTGATTCCGACGAATGATTAATCTCATGCAAAATGGCGGCTCCATACCAAATTTCATCAAGATATCTCGGAAACTGAAGGACTAGTTTTCGTACAAACAGACAGACGGACAGACGGACATGTCTAAATCGACTAAGCTCATCGCCCTGATCACTCTTACAAACATCGGACCAAAGTTATAATACCATTTCATAGTCATGAGAGGTATAAAAATCTAGTTACATACAACAACTCCCATTTATAGGAAATTAGAGGTATAATGATAGGGTGGATGGGTTGGAAGGAGTGTTCTGTCAGTGGATTATAGAAAACGTCAAGAGGGAAAACCTTGGAGGAAAATTTCAGGGTATATGTCGGAAAAATCGTATTTCTATAAGTCGATAGAACTACGTTCTTAAGACGGATTTGGTTATAGCATTTTACCAACGGTTAGATGTCAAATCTTCCGCAGGAATTACTGATAGACTCCGATCTCTGACCTGAATGAGTAAAATAATTGGGCTTAAGTAGAATCTAAAACTAAGTTAAAAGTAAGGGCTGTTCTGTGTTTTTGAGATTAAGAGATTGAAAGCAAAGCGTGAAGATACTACTTTCGGACCATGTCTAGTAAGTACGAATTTCCACAGGTTGTACAAGTACCTGGGTGCTGTTCCCATTTGACTCGTTTGTCTTGGTCGACAACGCCTGATTTTTCTGGAAAGAGGCATTTTTATTGTTTTCCTGGGTTGAAATATCACTCTTCATCTCGTTCACGCTCAAAGCTGTTTTTCGTCCGGGAAATCGGGACCAATTATTATACTTGTTGTCGCGCTTATTTCAAGGTAGACCAAGAAAGAAAAGTGTTCCTAAATTCCATACCATGGAGCTGGTGGGATAAAATTATTGGTGTCATGCGGTTATTCTGCATATGTGCAGTAGGGGCAATATAGAGTTAAGCCGGAAGCACTGTCCAAATCTCGAAAAAATCTGCGGATCAATCATATACCATTTTATTTTAAAGAAAGGAAACCAATTGAAGTGTACTCGTATATACATAACTTTCATTGCAAATATTTATAAATCATTAATATATATACAAATATTTTTGCTTACACCGGTCTTTTTAGTACGGGTTTAAAACTAGTCAGTCATGAACTATTATGAATATGATCATAAAATTTATATTCAATGAACTAGAAGGTTTGCTGAATAGTTTATCTTTCGACTGCAGGCTTGTTTCTCCTTAGCAAAATTTCGACCATTAAATGTTATGTCCAATGAATAGTTTTATTTTCCATCACTTTCGTGTACTCTCCATCTCTTTCTGTATTCTACCGTCCACCTTCTTAGAACTTCTAATGCGTTTTTTGCTGCAATAAGGTTTCAAGGAACTATCTAAAAGCTTTCAGCTGCTACACATTCTGACTATAATTGAACTTAACTTACGCACTGGTATGCTTTTGGTTTGTATAGTTCTGTGTCGTGAGTAACTCTAGTCCAGTTTGTTCATTAAACGCATTGCGTATGCTCATAAATCAGACAGTACATGTTTGTACATATGTAGGTATGTCTGTATATAAAGGGTGTTTTTTTTAGGGGTATAGAACTTCGAATTGAAATAAAACACAAGAAAATCGTTTTCAGGTCCATCAATTTGGCTTTATTGGAAGGATAATTTTATGCTATTAATGTTTAAATATGATTTCGGGCATGTGGCCGCCGCGGCTGGCTCGAATAAAGCCAATTCTACAGGTCCAATTTTCAACCATTTGGGGCCGAGCATATGGGGCCGTATGTCGGCAATAACGCCACGAATGTTGGCTTCCAATTCCCCTAACGTTTCTGGTTTGTTGGTGTAGGCGAGCGACTTCACATATCCCCAAAGAAAATAATCCAATGGTGTCAAATCACACGACCTTGGTGGCCAATTGACAGGTCCATTCCGCGAAATTATGCGCTCATCGAATGTTTCCTTCAATAAATCGATTGTGACGTGCGCTGTGTGGCATGTAGCGCCGTCTTGTTGGAACCACAACTCATCCACATTCATGCCATCCAATTTGGGAACAAAATAGTCGGTTATCATGGCTCTATACCGGTCTCCATTAACGGTAGCTGCCTCTCCAGCATTATTGCGGAAGAAGTATGGCCCAATGACTCCACCAGCCCATAGAGCACACCAAACAGTCAGTTTTTGTGGATGTAATGGCGTTTCAAGGGTCTCATGTGGATTCTCTTCACTCCAAATGCGGCAATTTTGCTTGTTGACGTAGCCATTCAACCAAAAATGAGCCTCATCACTGAACAAAATTTTGCGATGAAAATCAGCATCGAAATCAATCTCATTTTCGGCCCATACACCAAAATCACGACGCATTGCATGGTCTCGCGGCTTTAATTCTTGCACAAGCTGGATCTTGTAAGGTCGCAAGCCAAGATCTTTGCGCAAAATCTTCCATAAAGTTGATGGACAAAGCTCCAATTGCTGTGCACGGTGGCGAATCGATTCATTCGGGTCCTCTTCAACACTTTGCTCTACAGCGGCAATTGTTTCTTCGGTGCGCACTGTTCGACGTCTCTGCGGATGCGTATTATCACATAGAGTAAACGTAGTGCGAAAACGATCCATGGTTAACCGAATTAATTGCTCTGATGGACGATTATGTCGACCATAAAATGGACGGAGCTCACGGTAAACTTCGCGAACTGAACCATTATTTTCGAAATAAATTTGCACGATTTGCAAGCATTGTTCTTTTGTCAACCTGTTCATGATGAAATGGCAAACCAAACTGAACATAAATGACATTAGAGTTGCCAGATTTGACCACAAAATGCCAGTTTTATCTCTATTCGAAAAACAAACCTGTAAAAAAAACACCCTGTACGAGTATATGTAGCTAACAGTATCGAAATTACACATAAGAAATCATATTTGCGCAAGTAAACTGCTTGTATATCTTAATCACAGATTTATATCCGATAGTCATTCTAGCAAACATTCACATGTAGAGATATGCGTATGTACGACGTCAGAGGTATATACTCGCTTGTATGTATATACATCCGTATATTGGATCTTATTTTAGTGTGATATATATATCTTTGGCCTTACACAGTATTTGATTTTATTTTCCACATGCCTTGTTTTATAGCAATTTTCACTTGCACATAAAGGAACAGAGATGATAGCGCAACCTTCGTCGAATAACACTTTTATTTCATTTCTCTTTCTTTCCTTTATTTTCCTTTCCTTTACTTTCCCTCCCTTTCATCTCTTTTCCATCCCATTCCTTTCATTTCGCTTCCTTTCCCTTTCGTTTTCCTTCACCATATGTTTAATTTATTTTATTTTATTTTATTCTAAATTATTTATTATTATTTATTTTATTTTACTTTATTTTATTTTATTATACCTTTTATGACCCTGAAATTATATTATAACTTTGGTCCAATGTTTGTAAGTATGAGAAGAAGAAGCGATAGACCCAACAGAGATAGACCCACCAAATACCGAAATGATCAGGGCGATGAGCTGAGTCGATTTAGCCATATCCGTCTGTCCGTCTGTCTGTTTGTACGCTCAGTTTTTGAGTTATCTTGATGAAATTTCGTATGGGGCCTCCATTTTGCATGAGATTAATCATTTGTTCGGAGCATGATCGGAGCAATACAACGCATAGCTCCCATACAATCGATACTTTCGATAAATGGCTTTTGGGGTATAAGTTTTGCAATTAAAAAGCTAGGAAGTTTTGCAAGTTTGGTACTTATTTGTATGTAATGTCAGATCGGACCTACATAACATATACCTCCCATACAATCGATTGTTCCGATGAATGGAGTTTGGGCTATGTATCTTTAAATTATCAGCTTAGCAGAGTTTTTACTAATTGTGAGTAAGAATCGGACACCTTGATGCGTATTCATGAAAGGTATAAAGTCTTCGGCACAGTCAAAGACAGCCCTTTCCTTACTTGCTTTATTTTATTTTATTTTAAATTATTGAATTTTATTTCATTGTAATTTATTTTATTTTATTCTAAACTATTTAATTTAATTTAATTTTTTTTATTTTATTTTATTTTTATTTAATTTATTTATTTTAGTTTATTTTGTTTTATTTTATTTTATTTTATTCTAAATTATTTAATTTAATTTAATTTTATTTTATTTTATTTTATTTTATATATTTGATATTGACATATACACTTTTTCTGACTAGTTGTAAACATTCATCTTTCACTTTTAAACTTAATAGATTTAAAAAATTTGCAGCAAATAATCATTATAACTATACATTTGTGTGGCCGAAGCCTCGTTAGTTCTTCTTCTTTTGGTTCAGGAGTGTGGTATGGATCCATCTAAATCAACTTAATCCCTTTCGTTGCATTTTATTATTTATTCATTCCAAGTAAAGCTCTTTATATATCCTCATTTCTAACTACCTTATGCAAACGCATACTCATTCATAGTAAATAATATATCCCAATCGATTAATTTATTTACCTACTTTGTGTGTTTGTTTATACATGTTTAAGCATCGGTTTGGGAAAAATTATCTTCATTATAATGGCATAAGATTATGGTATATGATTACAGCTACAATCATAGACACAAACACGTTCTGAAGCGTATATGCTAGCAAATGGATACATATAGCTATCACGTCACCTATTTATATATTCAACTAGCGTAAGTATTAATCTAGCCGTAGGTTTGAGGCATTGCCGCTTTGGCTACTAGTTAATTCACTAATTCCAATAGTGGAGTATGCTAGAGGAATAAAAGTGGCTAATGAGAAAATATTTTGTTAGTTCAATGATATTAATGTCTTGACCTTCCATTTAAGAAACATCTTGGCTAATGTTTAAATTTTTTCAATTTTTTTCAATTCTATAATTTCAACTTAATTAAAAAAAAACATACCTAGTTTATTTTTAATACTTATTCAGCTCTATTTTTTCTATATTAACCTAAGTGAACTAGTACCTTACTATAAAAGCAACAGCTGTTACCATGACCGCTGCAGGCTACCTTGTATATGCATTCATATGTACCTACTAGGTATATACATGTTTTGGGTTCTTACAATTTTCTCGATGTGTTTCTACAATCCCTGGATCCCGGGATTAGTCCCGGGTTTTGTGTATATACTTCAACAGTTTAAGATCTAAAATTACTAGCTGGGCCCGTGCGCTCCTTGCCCAAAAAAAAAAAAATTGTTTGAAACCTTTTATTAGTCCAGGTCCAGGATTTTTCAAACCTTTTTCTCAAATTAAAAAAAAATATTTTCAGCTACACTTGTTGTGAGACCCTAAAAAATCATACAAATATGCGCAAACAGCTATTTGAAATTCCACCACTTATATTACATTCACATTGAGCCATAAACTTGAGTTGATTGACAACATCAATATGAATTAACTCAAAAAATGTCCCTTTAACTCGAGTTTATGACCCAATGTGAACGCAGTCTTATTCACTTATTTTAGCAATGTTCAAGTGTAGATGGCGCACTGTTCAGTCTTAGCATTCAAATGTAGATGTAGCGACGCATGTGAATGTCAGTCACAATAGCGTTGCAGTACAAATTGATTTTTTTGTGCATTCACAATCGTTTATTTTAAAGAATTCATTTTTATAAAATACGCTTAAACAAAAGCACTCCGCTAATTAAAACATGGTTTCGCATGTAGAGCTAACCTCCACCTTTAAAACGATACCTTATTTATTAATATTGGTTCCAAATGAGAGCAGAAAATTAGGAAATAACACAAAAAGACCTTACAGAAATAATATATATGATGATTTGGGAAACTATCTGAGTTTGAAGTGTACATAAAAAAAAGTAAGGAATGCGCTGTTTTCGGCTCTTGCGAAGGCTTTATACCTTTCATGAATAAGCATCACGGTCAATCCCTATTTACAGTAAGTACAAACTGTGTTAAAATTTGACGGTCTTACTCCATTAATTTGAAGATACATAGCCCAAACCACGTTTATTGGAAAAACGGGTTGTATGTAGGCTATCTGATATATTGACCCAATTTAGCGAATTTTTACGAACCCTATCAGATATCTTATCAGCACAAAAGCTTCAAAATATTACCCCGCTATTGAATTACGATAGTTATAGCCCAAACCCCGTTTATCGCAACAATCGATTTAACTACTGGACTAGTTTGCAATCCAAACAGACAGACAGATGAATGGAGGACGGAAATGGCTAAACGGACTCAGCTCGTCGGTCTATCTGTTCTTCTTCTCATACTTACGAAAATCGGACGAAAGATATAATACCATTTCACGTTCATGAAAGGTATAATTATTTTTCAGTAAAACGAAAAAATCAAATTGAGTCAAATCCTCACTCAACATTGCACATCAACAAAAAATTATGATAACTTTCATAGATGCTTTTCAATTTTTCTATTAAAATAGAAATTATAAATTGAATAATAATTATTATCAACTGGAGCAAAATTTGCGAAAAATATGTCAAATTTGCGAAAAATATGTTAAATGGACTGATATTAAAACCACTAAAAAACAAGTAAGGACGGCACTGTCTTCGGCTGTGCCGAAGACTTTATACCTTTCATGAATACGTGCAAACTTAAATACGCATTGTTTAAAGTTCTCTAAAACTTTGTCAGCAATACATTTAATTTTCTTTTACCATCTATAAGCAAATATCTCACCAAGTTTCAAGTTTTAATATTTCAAAATGAGGGATAAATGGCCATAATCCTCTTATCTGAACTATCGGTTGAATGGGATATATACTAAATGTAGCTCCGATCTTGCTGACTTTTTTACGAAATCTTTTACTATTCATAAGAAAATATCTCACCACGTTTCCAATTTTAATCTTTTAAAACGAGGGAGAAATGGCCATAATCCTCTTATTTCAACGATCGGTTGTATGGGAGATATATGCTATAGTGACCCGATTATACCGGATCCGACAAATGTCTAATATAATACAAAAATACATCCGTGTGCCAAATTTCATCAAGATATCTCAAAAACTGAGGGACTAGTTTGCGTTCAAACAGACGGACGGACGGACGGACGGACAGACAGACATGGCTGTATCAAGTCAGTTCATCGTCCTGATCAATTTGGTATACTTAATGGTGGGTCTATCTCTTATATTTCGATACGTTACAAACATCGGACCAAAGTTAATATACCATTTCGTGTTCATGAAAGGTATAAATACGGGTTTACACGTACAATAAACATCTAATAATAATAGGGAGAAGAATGTTCAAAAATGCAACCAAAGTCCAGTATACGAGATTTGTATATAGACAGCTTGTCTAAAAATCTTGAACACATGTTGTTATATAACAACAACAATTAAAGGAAAAGTTAATTTAAGCATCACTCATATTTAGTTTTTAGTAGCATGTTTGATATCCCGCAAATCATGGGCTAGTACGAAAGAAACCCCGAAATGTTCGGCATACGAAGCGGCAGGATTCCGGTACTGGCAGCTCTAACAAACATATATATATGGAAATACTATACATTTGAATTAATAATGGAATTTCTAATAAATACATAATTTTATTTGTAAGGAATGGGTGTTAAAGTTATGATTTTATTCTTTATAGAAAAATATGTGCACATTTCTAACATAGCAGAGTAGAACCACATAACTATTTTTTTGGACATTGTAAGAAATTCATGATTTGCACAGAAGCAGGCTAATAGATCTCTTCAGTATTCCAAAAACTTATAGCAAAACAGAACCAAGCAAGTGCTAGTTAAGCGGTGCTGTTCGATCACCGGTGATTAGTATATATGCAGACATGTTTGTATGGATTTAATTAGGTACATACGTTTTCGTGCTTATTATTACAAATAGCTATATTTATGATTTTGATTGTCATTAATTAGGTGTGGAACATGCGAGTATTACTATATATGACCAAGTGTCAAAGGTCATATGAAGCTAGATCACGAATCACGATTAATTGATATTTAACATGTGAAACTATAAATAAATGATACTAATTGACAATAGGACTCAAACTAATTTACTATAATCCTATGTATATATTAGACTGGGTCGATTTGTAAGGATATCGCGCCATCGATTTTTAGATAGGTTTTGGGCTCGGGAAAAAAAGTTCGACTACGCATACCCAAAAAAATTATTTTCGAGCCTGCGAAATTTAATTTTTTTGACTTTTACTTGTTTTGGTCGAAAAATCGACGTTTCCAAAACCCGAAAATAAATTTTTTTTTCAAAAAACTATTATCGCTAACGTTTTTTGCGCATACTTTTAAGAGGGACAGGAAATATGAGACAAATTCCTTTTCATCGAAAACATTTTTGCATGTATGCTGAAAAAACCCTTAAAAACAATGGTGAAAGGGTAAATTTTTTGACCAAAACACTCCCCAAAACCCAAACAAATTTTTTTTTTCAAAAAACTGTTATCGCCAACGTTTTTAGCTGACATTTTTGGGTCGGACAGGGTATACAAGAAAATTTTAAAATCAAATAAAATTTTTTTAGTAGGTCATGAAATTTCGCAGGCTCAAAAATTCTTTTTTTGGGTATGCGTAGTGAACATTTTTTTTCCCGAGCCCAAAACTTATCGAAAAATCGCGGGTGCGATATCGGTTTACTTTCATCCATACAAATCGACCCACCCTAATGTATATAAATATACCCCCAGGTATATTTGTTAAAGTATATTTAATAAATTGAGCTCTATGTCATGCTTTTGTTAAACTTGGAAAAGAATGCCGATTGACGTTGAACAAAATACTCAATAAAAACCAGCCGGGTAACAGTTTTTCTAGAAAAGAAAACGCCAATATTTACCAATAACAGACAATAAATAAATAAATTTCGATTTGAACCATGTACACATATGTCATTGTTAGCTGAAATTATATTTAATTAGTTTACGTACATGATTCAATTGAAATGATCAAATCAGTTGATAGCAATAACAACATTTGCTTGTCAAATCTTCGTATTACTATAATAACTTAATTGCTGGAAGTTCATATTCTCATTAATCAGTTTTGCTGATACCTTTAAGGTTGGTAACTGAAAGGTTCTAAGTTATGCAAAATTTTTTCGAAAAGTATTTATTCCTCGCCTATAAAACTATTCTCCTATGCAAATGGCATTCGGAGTATGAGTATAAACACATGACAATACCTGCTACTCAGTTGCTGGTAGAGGAGGTAAAACGTAACTTATTATACCTTTCATGAACATGAAATGGTATTATAACTTTAGTCCGATGTTTGTAAGTATGAGAAAAAGAAGAGATATACCAACCAATAAGTATACCGAAATGATCAGGGCGATGAGCTGAGTTGATTTAGCCATGTCCGTCTTTCCGGTTGTCTGTTTGTACGAAAACTATTCCCTCAGTTTTTGAGATATCTTGATGAAATTTGGCATGGGGCCGCCATTTTACATGAGATTAATCATTTGTCGGAATCAGTAAGATCGGAGCAACACAACGTATAGCTCCCATACAATCGATAGTTTCGATAGATGATTTTTGGGCTATAAATGTTCCAACTAAAAAGCTAGGAATGTAAAGTCTTGCAGGTTTAGTACTAATTATGTATGTAATGTGTGTTGTGAAAATCAGCCAGATCGAACCTATATAACATATAGCTCCCATACAATCGCTTGTTCCGATAAATGGGGGTTGGGATGTGTGTCTTTTTGCGGAGTTTTTACTAATTGTAAGGATCGGACACTTAAAACTGTGATGCGTATTCATAAAAGGTATAAAGTCTTCGGCACAGTCGAAGACAGCCCTTTCCTTACTGGTTTTTTTTAAAATTAGTTTACTAAAATGGGCACTTCCTCTCTATATAATAGCGTGATAGTTATGTATGTGATAGCATTGCTTACATAAAATGTTCTGGTATGATTGGTAAAGTGGCCGATCTTATTAGTGATGGAAATGGTATTCGCTGGCTATGTCCATATTGTGGAGCTTATAATATCATTCCACCAGAAATGATTTCCGTAAAATGATCAATGAACTTAAGCTTCTTAACGTAAAGTTTTAACAGTACATAGTGGCGTTTAAAACTTTCAAACGTCTATATCAGTCACCGTTATCTCGGGGCAATCAAATTCCAAAAAAGCGGAAAATTGCGAATATCACTCTGCCTCTGCTCCTACTATTACACCTAGTGATGGAAGGAACTGATTCCCTTAATTCACCCGGTGCGCAGACAAAATCTTCAGTAGGTGCTGTAACAAGGTCAAAATGTTTCCCTGCACAGGATATTCCGCTAACGTCTATGGTAACAACTTCCTCAGCCTCATCATCTTCCGCATCAACAACCCTTGCCATTCAACTCAGGCAAACGCAAGTTTTATTACACTAGATTTGTCCTGCTATGGGATAAAGCTTCTCAACCTTCTGCCTCTCACTTAAGATTCCTTACAACTTCGTTCTCAGTAAGCATGGAAATTCCATAAGCATTGAATCTTAATATTCCTCACGGAACATATACAAGATAGTTTATCGTAGTTCCTTTAAATAAGTAGCTATTCGCATCTCGTGGCATCTCGGCCGCCGTGGTGTGAAGGTAGTGTTGCCGGCCTACCACACCGAAGGTCCATGGTTCGAGCCCTGGTACAGGTAACATCAAAAGTGATTTGAAAAAAAAAGTTTTTCAAAACGGGGTCGCCCCTCGGCAGTGGTTTGGCAAACTCTCCGAGTGTATTTCTGCCATGACAGGCTTCTCAGCAAAAATTCGTTTCCTTTGTAGATGCCGTTCGGAGTCGGCAAAAAACTGTAGGTCCCACCAATTTGTAGGGAAAATTCAAATCGGCACACCACAAATTGGAAGAGAAGCTTGGCGCAAAAATCTCTTAGGAGGTTTATGATGATATACCTGTTGTATATCGCGCCATAGAGATAGAGATAGATTCGCATCTCGATTTGCGAAATACTTCGGTTGATGATGTTAACATGAACAAATCTTTCTGCCCAGATGGAGCGTTATGTTCTGCAGATTCCTTTATTATAATTTAAATGTTCCATCAATGTATGTTTTCTGATTTCAAGTACTTTGAAGCTTTGACATTTTTCGTGATGACGAAGTACTCTGACGGTTTTATGGATATTTTAACCCTTCGTCGATTCGACGAACACGCTATTCAAAATTGTCTCTTTTTAATGTTAAATGTTTTATTTCGAGGATTAAAAACTGGTACACATATGCGTACAATAAATGAAACCTAAAATTAAATAACTATTTTAGAAATAAGTATTTTAAAGAATGTTCGTCGAATCGAGAAATGGTTAGATTTAATAGAAAGTGAGGGAAGGTTAGCTTTCTAGGGTTAAGAAATTTGTATGATGACGGTCTTTTGTTTATGCCCTACGTTGTTCAATGGTCTAAGTGCGTTTTAAATGTGATTTTTTTTAAACTAGATATTCAAATTAAAATACTACGCTATTAAATGTATAAACCAATAAGTGCAAAAGATGTATGGTAATGCCAAGAAGCCGTCGATAACCATTGTTTAGATATTTCATACACAAAAGCACATAACTGCTTACATTTATATACATAACATACACATATGTATAAGTTTAAAAAGTATATAGGTAGCACTTTATTAACGCTTTAATGTTTTTCAAATATGTTGTTTAACTTAACTGACAACGGATCCTTAGAGACACATTATCTGGCATGTTACCAAAAGCAAAGCGTACACTTCCACCAACTGAAAACACAAATTATGCATACCAGTGGTATTAGTTAAATACGTATGTACATCCCAGCTAACCAAAGGTAGGAAAAAATTCTCCTTTCGGAGCTATATAATGCACATTTCTAGGAGCTTTACCCTCAGAAATTAGCTCTTTTAGGAGCCCACAAGGAGCGATAAATCGTTCACCGCGGGCACCCTTATATTAGTCATAAAAAAGGAGTCATAAAAAAGAGTCCAAGATGACTCCGAATCCGATGAATTTTTAAATGAACTTTCAAGTCTTTTTGGACACCTTTTTTTGGAGCCTTTAATCGATCCTTTTCTGAAGCTTTTTTTGAGTCTTTTTTGACGTTTTTTAAGCACATTTTTTCCTCTATTAGGATCCCTTTTGAGGTTTTTATTTACTCTTTTATGAAGCTTTAGATGAGTTTTTAATATCCATATCTGTGTCTAGCAAATCTGAAGAAAGTACTATTTTTAATGGTTTATACAGTTTTATTTATATTATTTTGAAAATATAATGAATGCTATTATTGAAATCAATCGAAAACAAAACTTTGTTAAAATATTTGTATAAGTGCAGCTAGGAGTATATATTTTTCATTTGAAACTTATCTAAGAAGGTTATGCAATCGAAAAATATTATTATTAGTTGTTTACATTTAGAAAAATAAGACTCTTTACGTTCTGTTAGGTAAAATAAGAAAAGCGTCAGAAAATGCTCTGAAGCATTCATATAATTGAACGTTTTCGCTCAACCGCTCTGCAACGTTTGTTTTTTCCCACAATTCTCTTTACGCGTACAACAAACACCATCCAAAAATGCTCTAAATCATTCAAATAATTGAGCCTTGCAGTTTATCCGCTCTACAATATTCATTTCTTCTCTCAAGGCTCCGTGATTCTTCATAAAAAAGTGTGCTTTTTTATTGTTTACTCAATAACACTCAAATTCGGGCCTCTCTCTGGATCATTTTGTAGCGCCCCGACTTTGGTTAGCTGGGATGTTCTCTACACTTCTAGGTTAGACATATGTATGTGTGCAGGTCTTTGTAATCGGAGCTAATACTGAGCTGCAAAGCAATATTGCTTCAAACTGTTTTCGTTATAAACTGACATTTAAATTACTGCGAAAACATAATGATATAAATTATTGGATCATGATGAGGTGTAAATTCATATATACCCACACAACATTTGGATGAATATGTTTTGCAAATATCTGCGCTTGATTGTATTTTGATTATTTTTAGGGACTAAATACTGAGCGGCCGCCGTGGTGTGAAGGTAGTGTTGCCGGCCTACCACACCGAAGGTCCATGGTTCGAGCCCTGGTACAGGTAACATCAAAAGTGATTTGAAAAAAGTTTTTCAAAACGGGGTCGCCCCTCGGCAGTGGTTTGGCAAACTCTCCGAGTGTATTTCTGCCATGACAGGCTTCTCAGCAAAAATTCGTCTCCTTTGTAGATGCCGTTCGGAGTCGGCAAAAAACTGTAGGTCCCACCAATTTGTAGGGAAAATTCAAAATCGGCACACCACAAATTGGAAGAGAAGCTTGGCGCAAAAATCTCTTAGGAGGTTTATGATGATATACCTGTTGTATATCGCGCCATAGAGAGAGAGAAATACTGAGTTTTAATTAAATTGAACATGTGGTATAGTGAAATATGATTCCTTTTGATTATTAAAAACTTATCATATGGAAATCACTTTTCGCAGTCAATTTTTAACAATTCTTATTTTTAAATTCGGAGCTACTAAAAAATTGAACAAGGGGAATAATCAAATACATACACTTTTAAAGAAAAGAAAAATGACAACCGTTTTTCTATAACCTTTTCGAATTATCTTTGATCACTTCTGGTTGCTGAATACTTGTGACGTCATAAACTTGAATAAAATGGAGAGTAAAAAATGTTGATGGTAAAAAACTCATAATCCTTTTCGTATTACCTTTTTGAATCACATTTGATTACTTTTAGGGACATAATACTTTTAAAATAAAATTTAATGAAATATATTATGAAATATGAACTTTGATGATCATAAACTGATTACAATGTATTTTGAACCTTACAAAATTATACTTTCTCCATTGCAACACATTATTCTACCATGAAATTCAGAAGAAATAAAATATGTATTGAACGTCCGTTGAACAATTTTCTTCAAATAACCATTTAGATATGTTTTGACCATGGTAATATTTCGTACCAAAGTACATTTAACTTTGTTCGAAATAGTAGTAGAAAATAGTCTAAAAATGTATCATACAATTAATTTATTGTCATTACAAAATTATACCAAATATGATTAAAAAGATGTTACAAAAATGAGTGGAAAACAATATAAAATTATATCATAAAAGTGCTTTAATTATAATTATAAAATTCTATTAAATATGATCAAAAAATAAATACATATAAAGTATTCGGAAAATGTTTTTAAATTTGATCGCTTTTAATAATCTGTAGAATGATATTTAAATACTTTTTATTCAAAATTTTCGAAAAATGCTGGCTGGGTATATAGAGCGTGCAGAAAAAAAAGTAAGCATTTAACCCTAGAACTCATACAATGAACCTCGAAGGCTAACTTGCATTTATAAGCTAACTTATATTTTAATGTTGAAAAGAATTTCAGGAGTGCTATCACTGATTATTTTTTATCATAATAAGCATTGCTTTTTTTGAAGAAAAAAAAAATTTCCCAGAAATAACAGTAATCTTGTATCAATATCCATTTTTTCCGTACGATGAGTCTGTGATACTCATATAGCTCAAAACAGGCCTAAACAAGGAAATAATTAATTCATGTAAAACTTGATAACGTGAACACGATGAGGTCAAAATTTGAAAAAGATAACGATTATCATGTTACTAACAGCGACTCATCTCACCTTGAATATAATTTTCATAAACTAGACTATATATATTGAAAAGAACATCGAAAAATGTGGTCATAATTAAAATATGATGAAATTCAAATTTATCTGATGTGCTGCCGATGGCTAGTGCTGAAAAAAATTAAGACTTCATATGCGGTCATTGTTTCTCTATCAGTGTCCACCATAAATGATTTGAAATCATTTGTGCCATCACATCATATTTGCTGCCGAAAGCATCCAAGAATGGCATTCAATTCCGTTGGCGTTGTGAAAGAAATTCTCTTTATGGTATTTATGCCCCAAATTATTTAGTTAGCCAGCCAGAAAATAATGTGCCATATAATGGGGATCAAAAATATTCCCTAGTATGTACCATCCCTAACTCAATAACACTTTCACTACTAGTTTAACACAACAGTGATAGCGATGACTACAGTCCTGCATGTAAGCAGAAGAAAGAGAAATAGCAAAGTGCTTACGAATACGAGGCAAAGAGCAGATATCGATACATAATACCTATCCTTCGAGAACACGAAGAGGGATCAACCTAGAAACGTCTGGCACTCTGTCAGACTATAAAAGGCAGTAACCAAGAGAGAATGATGCTAATTTAATTTTCATATGTTGAACAGTGAAATTACTTAACTCGTGAATTATAGTTGGTAAATAAAACTAGCTATTTGTTACAGTATTTGTGGGTGTATTTACTTGATTTTATAGTGATCCTACTCAGGAAGAAATAATCGAAGACTCTTCGAATTCATCACAATATTGTAGAATCTCCATTTACAACTTTGAAAAATTTCTACCGAAATCTTACAAGAGGCAGCGTGGAGCCGTTTAAGCTCCACTACCTAAGTTGATTGTGTCCCATTGTGGTACTAACCTATCAGAACTCAGTTCCTACTACCCTAAATTACAGTCCTAATGGCAGCTGTGTGTAAGTACCATAATGCCGCACATGAGTTTATTGAGCTACAGTAGGAAAAACGCCCTCTTCGGGGGGAAAAAAAATAGTATGTCTTTCTTTAGAATGCGACTATCAATGCCGAAGACACGAAACAAAATTAGGTTAGGCGATTACTGGATTATACCAGACAATTTTTGATTTTATCCAGTACAAAAACACTTTATTTAAGGGGGTGTACAGCGGTCTTTTTATTTTTGGCTGTAAGCCGAGACACTCTTATATAAATATAGATATTTACATGCAAATGTACATTATGTTGGAATAATAAAAAAATTGTATACTTTTATGGACAAGAAATTGTATAATAACTTTGGTTCGATGTTTGTAAGAATGAGAGGAGATAGGCGAGGCATTATTTATAGGGAAAAGATTATTACAGATATCTATTTGAAACCATTGGTCGGAACCAACAAGATCAAACCAATATAACATATAGCTACTTAACGATCGATTGTTCCGATATATGGGATTAAGTAAAATGGCTACGATAAGCTTATAGTGCAGTTATTTGTGTTCGTCGGGAGAGATCTTTACTTCTCAATAGCCTACTCAGTCCGAAGTAGCATTTGTTTAATGAAAGAAAAATGTTTGCGTTTTTAACAAATTATAAAATATGTACGAGGTGTGTTCAACAAGTATCGCGAATTTTGTGTTTTTTCAAAAATTATTTATTTATTCATGAATATCTATTTTGTCCCCTTCAAAGTAATCCCCATGAGATATTATACACTTGTGCCAACGGTTTTTCCAATCTTCGAAGCACTTCAAAAAATCATTTTTTTGTATCTTGTTCAGCTCCTCCTTCGATGCCGTCTTTATCTCGCCAAGAGAAGCGTAACGTCGTCCTTTCATGGGCCTCTTCAGTTTAGCGAACAAGAAAAAGTCACAGGGGGCAACGATGCGTGAGCAGGGGCGTTATCGTGGTGCAAAACCCAATTTTTGTTCTTCTACAAATCCCGGCGTTTCTGGCGGATTGCTTCGCGCAAATTGCGCATAACTTGCAGGTAATATTCCTTATTGACCGTTCTTCCCTGTGGCAAGAACTCATGATGCACCACGCCCCTGCAATCGAAGAAAACTGTCAGCAAAACTTTCACATTCGACCGAACTTGGCGCGCTTTTTTCGGTCTTGGTTCGTGCGGCAGCTTCCATTGAGATGATTGAGCTTTGGTTTCCACGTCATAACCATAAACCCACGATTCGTCACCAGTTATGACCCTCTGGAGCAAATTTGGGTCGTCGCGGACAGAGTTTAACATCTCATTAGCAATGTTCATGCGATGCTGTTTTTGGTCACAATTGAGCAATTTTGGTAAAAAAATAGGTAAAAATCGAAGACGATCCAAAACACGTGCAAGCAAAGCAGCTGTCAACAATTAACTGAACATTCAAAATGGCCGAGCTTGTCGGCATAAGTGAGAGACATGAGTACCAACATAACGCCACAAAAAATTCGAAATTCGAATATACGTAACCAGCGAAAATTCAAAATTCGCGATACTTTTTGAACACACCTCGTATGTTCATGTATGTATTTTCATTCCCAAATTTTTCTGAAAAATTATGTCAATGCAATTAAAAAAAATGTTTGTTTGGCCCTGTCTAATGTGTCAGAAATCGTTTCAAGAATGCCATATATAATATAATTTTCCGAAATATGCTATCTGAATGAAAATTGAGTACGTTTTTTAGCAAATGTAGGGTGTTTTTGAAAGAAATTTCGAGTTAAGGCCTTCTCAAATGTATTCTTCCACACAGCTGTCGTATAGTCGCGGTTATTTGTAATGGATTCATAGCGAGTAAACTTACTTAGTGACTGAGTTTTGCTGGTCGATTATTTTCTCCAACATCAAGATCCTTCATTTGGTCGCACGGTGTTGTACAGTTATATGTAACCATACATGAATATTCTTGCAGAGCAAACTTTTTTATTGTTTGCATATCAGCTCAAAAAACTTGCATTATCAAAAAAAATGTTGGAAAAGCTATTCCCTGCATCGATGCAAAAATTTTATTTATTTTATCTTCTAGTTACATTGTAACAACCACAAAATTTATACGCAAACATAAAACCATAAAATAAATGTATGTATATAAATGGAGAAGTTACACCTACACATACATACATACTCAGTTATGTATAGAAACGCTTAAATGCAGGAAACCAATATTCCCAATACATTGAAGCAATCTATTTTTTCATCATTTTGTTAAGTTTTATATCTCAAGCAGGAGCATTAAATCGAGTTAAGCTTATAAGATGCTGCTAGTGTACACAAATTTACTAACACAAAACAACAACAAGCGAACATGGCTTTTAGCGCTTATCCCACATATTCTATGTATATTCGCGTTAGAGTTTTCAAAATTACCTGCCAGAAAGTGGCAATCTATTCATGTGATAACACATGCCCTTTGTAGTACATTCGCTTACCCAGCTAACCAAAGTTCCGGCTTTCCCAAATAATTATTCAAAGGGAGTCCGAATATGAGCTTCATTAGAGTGTTATTTTGTAAACATCAAAAAACCTCTCTTGTATGAAGACTCGCGGATACTTGTTAGAGCAAATGAATATATTATATGCAAATTCAAAATTTCACTTGTTTCCTTTTCTTCTTTTCTTTGCATGTACAAAGAATATTATTTTGAACACAAAATTTTAAAATTTCAATACTTTAAAAATCGAGTTCATTAAAGTTCGCCTGATCCAATTCTGATCACGGCAAAACTTTTTTCGTGCTATTTGAATGTAACAAGAATGAAAAAAAATTCTTTTTTTACATTCTACTAACACGAAAAAAATTGTCAGTGATCAAAATTAAGCAATTATTTGTTTATTAATTTAACTCGACTATAAAGTTAAGAAAACATTTTGACCAAAATTCAAAAATTTATATTTTAGAAAAAACAAAAAGCACCCTTCGAAAAATTTGAGGATATTTTAAGATATATCAGAGGTATAATACAAAAGAATTTTACTCCAATATTTAATGGCGAACTTTAATTTTTTTGATTTTGAAAAATTGAAAATTTTCTAAAATTAGGAAGAGCCCCTTTTTTAAGCATATTTTTTTAACTATAGTAGTTTCTGAAATTTTGAAAAAATTAACTTTACATAACAAGAAAAAAGGAAAACAGTGAAATTTTGATTTTGCACATATTGTGGCAACAAAATGTCTGAAATTTTTTATTGTTGCAGAACTTCGTTTTATGATCAAGGAAAACACTCCACCAAATTTCTTGTAAATCGGAAAAGGTTGATTCCAACCATTTGACGATTTTACAAGGAAAGACCCATATGAAAAATGAATACCCTTAGATGTTTTTACCAATGCAAATACATTCAATTTGTTTCAATAAAAAACAAATAGCATTATATTTTCAGAATTATATACATAAGTAAAACTGTATACATTTTAAAAAATAGTACTTTCTTCTTATTAGTAAGACACAGCTTCATAACAGAGTCAATAAAAGCCTCCAATATGATTCCAAATGATACAAAACCATCAAAATTTAGTAAAAATATGTCTAAAAAGAAACAAAAATGAATTAAAAAAAAAAAAAACATTAATAAAAGGCTTCAATATAATTTATAAAAGACTCCGAAGTTCATTAAAAAAGAGTCAAAAAAAAACACTCCAAATTTATCTTGGTAGAAGTCTTTTTGGACAAATTTTTATAACCGCACAGAGCAATTTTTTTTGTAATTTTGAGCTCCAAAAAGAGGTAATTTCTGATCAGAAATGTTCTGAGAAATGCTCGTTTCATAGTTTAGAATGAAGGATTTTCCCTCCCTTTGGTTAGCTTGGATATGTTGCTATGTATGTATGCAGGTGTTGGTGTGCGTTACACCTGGGATACACATTGAAGTAAATGTTTGCACAAGTGCGAAAATTTCATTACAACTTATACATTTTATTTAAATTAAATTTAGTATTTTAGTGCTTGGCTGAGTTGCTGTTTTGGCTGATAAGGAACAAACACATGCCCTTTAGACTTGCCATAAAAGCCCATTTGTTGTTGTTATTTTTATTTTTTGTAATTTCACTTAGCTTTTTGGTTGTTACTTCTTGCTGGGTGGAACCCTTGGGACTGCGTTGTTGTTAAGTGTTTCGTTTATTTTGTCTCTTTTTCAGTTTCTAGAATAAGATAAAGGCAAAAACAAAGGACGTGCGCTTGTTTTGGTGACATGAAAATGTGTATCTCGGCATTGGTTTTTAATTTTCAAAGGTATCCTTCAAATTAATATTTTTTTTTTTTATACGCAGAATACACATACATATATTATGTACACTGCTAATAATTTTTCTATTAATGTGCACAGAAGTGAGGGGGATGGGCTCATATGAGCAGATTTGAATTGGGCACACTGTAGCGGCCCTAACTCAAAATCGTCTTAAGTAGATTTAAAAGGTTATTGCTTGAGACCACAGATATGTTCCATGCTTTTGTAAAAGCAAATGTACCATCTGTGGTTTTATTGGGCTGGAATTTGATGATAGGCTTTTAATGGAGGTCCGGGAACCTCTGAGCAATGAATCATTGTTCTAAAATCAAAAGGCTCCTGAGGTCGCTCCACATGCTTTCGGTTAGGTTGAGGTCAGCGAATTCACTTGGCACTTGCGTATATGTATTTCTGAACCACTCTTATACCAACCTCGAATACGCTATGGATCGTTATCTTGTCGATACCACCATCTCAGTTATTTTATCATCTTCATATGACAGCATTGGATTATACTCAACAGCAGTCGCTGTATCATTTATCCAAAAAAAGGGCCAATATCTGCCCAGAAACCGTTTTCGATGTCTTACAGAGCTATTTTATTTCTCTGATAATTTTGAGGAATATTGCGAAATTTGTGTGCTTAAATCTCAGGCTCGTTTACCTCGCTTAATATATAAATTATTAGGATAAAGTCCAAAAACTGTTTTTTCTCAATTACTTCGAATGTTTAAACCAAACTTTGAAAAACTTCCTTTTTGGTCTGATTATAACTAAATTAAAATAAAAACAAGTAAGGAGAGGGTTGTCTTCGACTGTGCCGAAGACTTTATACCTTTCATGAATACGCATCAATGTTTTAACTGTCCGATCCTTACTCACAATTAGTAAAACTCTGCAAAACTGTTAATTGAAAGATACATAGCCCAAACCCCACTTATCGGAACAATCGATTGCATTGGAGTTAAATATGTTATGTTGGCCCGCTCTGGGTGATTTTCACCACACACATTACATATATAATTTTTACAAAAACTGCAGAATCTTACGTTTCTAGGCTTTTAGTTGCAATAGTTATAGGTCAAAACCCGTTTATCGGAAAAATCGATTGTATGGGAGCTATGCGTTGTATTGGTCCGATCATGCTGGTTCTGACAAGCGATTAATGCTTGACAAAATGGCTGCGTTTCAACGAATTTCATGGAGATAACTCTAAAACTGAGGTACTAGTTATCTTTACCTCAATCTCTCTTATGATGATTTTTGACAAACCATTTTTCAATTTTTCCTGCAAAACTTAAAATTTGTGCCGTTTGGCAATAAGCGAAAATTTGCAAACTAATAACAAAGTTGTATAATTTTGCAAGGGTTCTTGTGAAATTTGTATACCTTTCATGAACATGAAATGGTATAACTTTGGTCCGATGTTTGTAAGTATGAGAAGAAGAAGAGTTATAAATGCCAATAAGTATACCGAAATGATCAGAGCGATGAGCTGAGTCGATTTAGCCATGTCCGTCCGTCTGTCAGTTGGAACGCAAACTATGTCCTCAGTTTTCGAGATATCTCGATAAAATTTGCTAAGGCCCGCCATTTTGTAAAACATTAATCATTTGTCGGAACCATCAAGATCGGATCAATACAACGTGTAGTGAAAATCACCTAGATCGGACCAACATAACATATAGCTCCCATATAATCGATAGTTTCGTAAAATGGGTTTTGGGCTATATATCTTTAAATTATCAGTTTTACAGAGATTTTACTAATTATGAGTAAGGATCGGACATTTAAAACCGTGAGCGTATTCATGAAAGGTACAAAGTCTTCGCCACAGTCCTTACATGTTTTTATCAACTATTCAAAAATCATGCTTTGCTGACTTATAACGCAGTTATATTATAAAAAATCTCCACGAAACATATCGATTTGCTAATTTTCTAAGATCGACCTAAACTGTTATTGCACTGATTATTCATAAGCATAATAGTTTTAATCGTCTTCTATCTATATTCTTGTATCCAATCCCGTTTTCATGTTCCTCATCGTCCTCCTCTTTTTCTCAGCTTCAATGCTCCATCTACCTCTAAATCTACAAAGCGATCCCCACCTTCGCCTCATACCCATCCCCATATACAAGGTGGCGCAAAAGTAAGCTTCCGATGTTCAGCATATCGGTTGTGGCACGTGCAGTTTGTGCTGTTGCACCGTCTTGTTGGAACCACATATTTTCCAATCCCAATTCATCAAGTTGCGGCAAAAAGAACTCGTTGATCATTGCTCTGTAGCGCTCACCATTCACAGTAACCGTTTGGCCCCGACCGATTATTGGTCAAATAAATAGTCAGCAATATTCCGCGTTCTGGAGCAGTGTAGCGTAACATTGTTTATTAACGTGTATTTCGCATGTGTTTACTACACAAGTGTCAAAACAGAACTGACTTTAGGGGCCAATCGCAAAATTTATAGCATTTTCTGATAGGAGGATTACTTTTGCGCCACCTTGTATAAAAAGAAAAACACAAAATCTGAAAGTAGTTCAAATGAACTCAATAATTTTCATTGTGTTAACACAAAAGTTTTACAGTTTTATTAAAGTAATGTGGATGAATGGATGAACTCAAAAAATGTAATTCGTAAATTTTAAAGTAAAAGTTACCTATTCCTACAATTTTTATTTGACATAAACATATTTTAATTCTTATATGACCAACTTTAAAACAATCTTTTAATTTTCCTGCCTTCTTTCGTTTTTCAGATGGACGTATGGCTTCCATTTTACCCCTGGCTGCTCTTCTTACCGGCACCTTATTTACCATTGGGATTGCTGTGCTCTTCGTTGTGGTGATTGCTGTACGCAAGAGACGCTGTCAAGGTGGGCGAAATTTTTGCGACGACAAGGATAAACATTTGGGTAAATTACCACGCATCACAAAAACAAAAAAAACTTAATTTGGAAAATAGTACAAAAAAGCGCAAAAATGCATATACGTAATAAGAAAGCGTATCCTTATCGGCCGCAGAAGTACCTTTTACTATCCAACTTACGTTTTATATTCTATTCTAACTTTGGGTATATTATATATTTGTACACACTTAATTCTCATCCTCTCTGCATATTCTCTTTTCTGCAATCCAACAACAATGTATCTTCAGGTATGGATGTTACCGTGACTGCACCACTTGAAACTGGCGCTGGCCATCAACGTTTAGTAGTCGCCTACACCCTCAAACAGGGCATCGAGAAGCAACCAGATATATTAAGCGCCCAAAAAAGTGCAACTGGTAGTGATGCATCGTCGCCATTAGGCAATAGACCAAGTGGTCTATATCTTGGCGGGAGTGGAGAGGCGGGTAGTAATTGTGGCGTAGCTGCGAATAAATCAAATTTTACCACTGTGACCAACACAAATTCAACCGAAGAATATGTAAGTTTTACTGTGTGAAATATTGTTGTACTCTAACAGTTACGTTATAAATTATGCACCCATATGCATTTATGAGTGTACATATGTATGCACTTACGTATGGCAAATTTTAACCGATTTTAGTGTGACTTCATGTAGAGAAGAGTAGTTGAGCCATTCTGCATCACAATTATTCTAGAAATAAAAGTTGATAGAAATGATTTTTTTAAGCCCCCTGATTTGACCTTCAGTCCACAACATCGATTACTGAACAATCGATTTTCTTTGTTTAGAAATAAATCGAGTTTCAAAGCCAATAATCGATAAATTTGTAAAAATATATTTTTGATAGTTAAATGAAGTGAAAATCATTAAATTGATAGTCTTAAAGAAATAAATAAAATTACGATTTCCAAACGTTATTAATTTACATTCAAATTGTGCACATACTCATTTCCAATACTAGTAAATATTTAATTGCATTACAAAATACAAACCTGTAAAAGTAAAAAATATAAAAATCTTTTAGTCCCAAAACTGAAAACTAAAAAACACAACAAAATTTCTCCTTCAACTTTGAGTTTTAATTGATTTCAGCTGTAGTGAGTATATAGTTTTACCTTTTTCTATCCGTCTCTTAAATGACAGTTCATACAAAAATTAATTTAAAATATACATTTCTTGTAGGGAAAATTCAAATTGGAACACCACAAATTGGAAGAGAAGCTTGGCGCAAAAATCTCTTAGGAGGTTTATGATGATATACCTGTTGTATATCGCGCCATAGAGATAGAGAGATACATTTCTTAAAAGCGATGTAATGTAAGGTGATGTTTGCCATTAACAAATTTGAATAAAAATAGAAGCTTAAAAATGTATCGATATCGACTATTCATACACATCCCCATGATAATCAGATTAAACTGAAAAAATAAAGTATGCAAAACTGTAAAGAAGCTCAAAGCCAAGTATAAATATTTTTAAAATTATTATTGTTTTTTATAAAGTACCATGACTATAAACGAGCTCAAGGCCAGTGTTGGCAAATTATAACACGGCGTTACAAAAACGAGCTTTAGTTCTGTCCTATGAACCAAATATACTTTTCCGGAAAGGGGAGAAAAACTAAAAATACACGTGTATCGGCGATTTTCACGTACACGTCACAATTTTTAATTGTTAATTGTAGAAATTTAATTTTATTATAATTGCGAAAATGTACAATTAATCAATTGCAATGCTTGCAATTAACAATAAAGTAATTATTCATTGTGTTTCTCTATAATTAACAATTTGTTAATTATAATTGTTTTATGAACTTAACAATAAACACGCTACTCGGACGCTATCTAGTATATTATTAGGCGGGTACCGTGGTGTTTTATTGCGACAAACTTATACTGCAAGAACATGTAGGTTAGGTATCTGGCAAAAAATTGCTTGATTTCTTTCAAATATCACTTTCGTGAAAATTCTGTGCCCCTGATAAATTGTATAGAATATTTGGGTAATTGTTAAAAATGGTTAATTATTATTAATTGCTTCATAATACAATTAAAAAAATTTATTAGAATTTTTCAATTGTATTCTAATACACTTTTTAATTGTAACTAATTTAATTTTAAATAATTTAATTGCAACAAGCGATTAAAATTTTAATTGCAATTAGTTTTAAATCAATTTATTTAATTGCAATTACTTTCTTAATCAATTAATAAATCAATTAAAATTTAATTGATTAACGCCCAACACTATTCAAGGCCAATAATAATAATTTTTCTTTTTAATATATGAAAAGTTTTATGGTTTTTTTTTTTTAATTCATTATTTAAAGTTTTTATTAGAATAGAATAGGAAAATTTTTGAGACAACGGCCATAGCTTTTCTTATAGATCCATTGCGGAAGCTGCTGGACTTCTTCACTAGAGAAATTTTGGCACGCTGTGCTAACCATTAAGCTAACACAGCGCTGGTTTTTGTGTCAGCTAAAATCCTAGTTCTATTCACATTTACCATAACACTGAGGATGCATCGCCATCTATTTATTTTATATACCAACAATTCAATTGAATTGAGTTGCTGTTTTTACGGCCTGTACATTTGCAAACTACCGTGTTTTTTATATTTTTTTAATAGTTTCATTAATAGTTAAAATTTTTTAACTGCAACGAAAAGAAAAATTTTAGAGACAGCTTCCATATATTTTTCTATTGATCCACTTCGAAAGCTGCTAGATTTCTCTACCTGAGATCTAATGTTTTGGTTTTTAGCTACAAAAAGACTCTCCGTAGGTTTTTAGCAGCAATGACGAAAGTGGCAGTCCTCTGCAGAAATTGCGTTACATGCCTGACTGTATTGGGAGCGATTTGTTATGACTAGTGGAACCTTCTCGAAGAAAAAACGCTGGTAGTGAGAGGTGAGAGGCATTATAACAGTAGATCTACCATCAAGTTACACGTCATTACCCTTTGTGGATATTAGGCGCAACTTATGACAGGTATAGCTACCTCAGATCTTGTAACTTAATTCTCTGCAGTCTTCCTTCAGTAAAGCTCTAAGCTATCTTGGCGAATTTAATAAATTTTTACGGCACCTTATATCGCTTAGATTATCTCGTCCATTAGGATATCTCGGGGTTTGGGCTTTCCTATTCTTTATCCTCTCTCTATTCGTTATTTTATTTATCCTATGCGGTTTGTTGCAATTTTGTTTTCTTGTTTGTATTAGTTTTAACGATGAAAAAAATCAAGCAAAATTAGGCAGAGTTCTGATGGAGTGACAGTAGTCCTCCATATATGAGCCCGGCTGGCTTTGATGTTCAGACCCGTTTTGAACTTTATTGACGTGTTGTTAAAAGTATTGGCTTTTGTGGTTTTTTTTGTTTTTTCTTCTTTTGCCCTCATTACGTTAGAGAAAAACCAAACTCCCACACATCCTACTTTTACCGCAATTCCCCACACATCCCACACATAGCAAAATACACATATGTGCACCTTGATTTTATTAAAATGTTTAACTAATTTTGGCATCCTGTTGCAAATGCTAGTACTATAAATATTTTATATAGCTAACCAAGTTCGTTTATACTACAAGAGAAATATTTGTAAGTACTTTTTTAATTGAGAAAAAAATGTTTAAAATAAAAAAATGTTTGTAAACAAAAAATTTAAAGCCAAATTTAGTTCATGCTTAAGACTGAAGACGTTAATGACAATTCTATTTCCAAACATCGCTTTAAGAAAATATGCGAAAAGATATGAATTTTTGCAAATGGCCTTAACCGTGCCTCTCTATAGTTAATCATTCTACAAACTTTTAGTGAGATAATTGGAAAAAATTATTTAAGGTTGCTAAAGTGTGTGAAACAGTTTATAAAATGTAAAGCAACTACATCATACAAATTTGAAGTATTGATTTCATCCGGCAGTGGTAGATAAGTTGTGGGCTCAGTTTTACATAAATTTTCTTACTTGTTCATATTCAACGTCTGTTAAATTTGCAATTTTCTTTTCTCAGGACACTGCTACCAGTAGCTACAACGATCCAGGTACTATAAATGATCTTCTAAATAGTCCTCCATCACAATCGAGCACACTAAAATTGGGCACCGAAGTACGTAAAAACTATCAGAGTCCACCACAACCGCTACTCTACGACGCACTACCAATGAACCGGCACGATATAACACGTTACGATCCGCTCGGTCTCAATTATAGCGGCAGTAATAGTACATTAAATTCGGCTGGTAGCTCTGGCACAACATCGAACAATATGAACAATGCAACATCAACCACAGGAGTAATATCGCACTCTTTACTACAGAATAGTCTAAATAATGGTCACTACGTAAATCATCATACATTGCCACATCCATCATCCACACCAACACATACAAGCCTTCATCAGCAACAACAATCCACATTGTCAGCGGATAAACAATTATCCATTGCCGATTATCTAGCTGCAAGTAGTTTAATTGATTATAATTTAAGTAAAGCGACTGCTGGTTTGCCACCTGGTATGGGAGGTGGTGGTGGTGGGCATGTCACATTACCCAAAGGTTTGGGTATTGGCTCAATATTAGGCATGGGTAGTGGCAGTAATGGCACGTTACTAACGCAAAGTTCGCATACAGCGAATATTACACCAACAACAACGATAACACAAAAATCGAATGCAAATCGTAATCATATTATAACGGATACATTGCCGGGTCCTGAGAGTTGTGTTTAAAACAAAAACAAAAATATTTTATAGTTTAATAGAAAAATGTACATTTCAGACTAACTATTCAAATACTTATATGTGTATGTATAAGTATAGTTATATTGTATGTAATAGTAGTAATTACATGATGTTGTGTTTATAAAAAAAAAAACCAAAGTTTAATTAATAATTAAGTGAATTTATAAGTAGCATATTTTCGCAAAATTAAAAAAAAAAAAATCAAGACTGGTGCGAAATGAAAAAAGTTAAGCGACACAAACACATGCACATAAATCAGCACAAATAATAAAGTGAAAACATATACATAATTATTTTATAGTTAACATGTAATTCTTTCTAGTCATGCACACGTGCGCTCTTTGGCGTTGCTCTACTCCAGTCTATGGATCGTTTAAGGAAGGAAAATGTATAACGAAAGTTAAAGATATGGCGAATATTTTGCTTTTTCAGTTTTAACGAATAACATAAGTTTAGCAAAATACAAACAAAAGTATATATAGTTACATTTGCATTTGCAAGAAGTGTTTTCCTACTTGTCAAATGAAATTATACTAGGCATGCGAGCCAATCTTTCAAATCCCCGTTCCCGTGTGTTACTAACAACTAAACACATGTGATATATTTATAAAAGTAATTTTAATAATTTTTTTCTGGTGATTATATATTTTTAAATATTTTAAGATCCTTTTTTGATTGCGTAATTGATTACCATTGGAAAAAATAATAAAAAGCAAGAAAACATTTATTTTATTAATTAAAATTGTTTTTTTTTTTATTTTGATTGTTTTTGATTGTTTTGCCTTATGTGCTTATGGTTGCCTGCGACAATACAAAGAAATAAGAAATAATAATCAAACGTAATCCAAAAAAAACATTTTTTTTATTATTTTTGAGTTTTCTTGTTTTTTTTTTTTGATAAACATAAAAAATTATTATTCTTTTTTGATTGTTTTTAAAAAATAATCATTAAAAACCAAAAGCGATGGGTAATCCATTTTCCAAAAAATAATCATCAAACCGGTAAGCATTACGATCAGTAATCATTACTCAATAGGTCTGGATACAACATCGTTGCCTACATACTTGATCTTCCGTTCGCTTTTCAAATAAATTTTTTTGTTTAAATTTAAAGAAAAAAGTACATCATAATATCAAAAAACCTTTCCAAACCACATCTAAAAACTAATGATTATTAAGTTCACAGTACTTTTGACCATTCTGGAAACTAATGTCAATATCTATAGTTCAGAAACAAAATTTTTTTGAACAGTCTAACGAAGATGTATTTTCTTATTTTTTAGCATTGTATGCATGGGTACTAAAACAGATTTTTTGTAGTTGGTCAAAATTTCTATGAAGGATTGGGGAAATATCTATGTGATGAGGACGCCGATGTCAAAGGGTTTGCACAAAATTCTTGAAATTTAGCTCATTAGCTATAAAACCCATTAAAATATTAAATTAATTTGAATTAAATATGAATGTTTTTCTGTTATGAATAAGAAGAATATACGAGTATGTAAATATAAACAACCCATCAATTATATAACAACCCATTAATTATAATTTTGTCCGTCAAAAATATTGCGTTTGTGACTTCGATATATTCCATAGTAATTCTCAAATTTTTCCCGAATAGCGAAAAATGGTAGAAAACTATATTAATGTAATTTATAACCATAGGGAAGCAATCCATTTAGTTTGTGATTGATATGTCTTTCAGGTGAGCATTAAGTGAAAGAATAACAGTTCTTTCATGAAAATCTTTTGAATCAGGGTTTGTGCAAAAATGCAAAATGATTTCTGAGTACGCAGTTTTGTAGCCAATTCAGTTTTAGTCTTCTTTATGAGCTTGCCATAGTAATTTAATTTGAAGTGAAGAAAATATGAACTGTAGCTGAACAAGTTTTAGTAATATATTAGAAGAACCAACTAGGCCATTTTGAGTGTCCCCCGCTGTACGCTTTACAACGACAAATACTATCAAAATTGTAAATGACACAATTGATTAACCAAGCGGAGCTTTTATTTCTTAACAAACAAGGCTTTAGCAACATATAAAATACATAACAATCTTAAATTTGTAATCAACTTAGCAGCAAAAATTGTATTCACTTGAACTTTTTTCTGACTGCCGAATGTTGCTTTCGTTTAAGCAATAAATTTTTTTTTAAACAAAGAAAAAATGTATACCTAGCATGAAGCATAACGACAAATAAAGCACAGAAAAAAAATTAAATTTAAAATATATTTTGAGATTAACCCTTGCTGAGAATATGTTACATTAGCATTATCGCTTGTAATGAATTTTTATAGTTTTCCAAAATCAGTCTTCGTTTTTTCATTCCAGAATAGTCTTACAAAAATGTACAGCGCTTTAGCTTGAAAATGACAAAAAAGTCATACAATCAAATCAGAGGCAATTCTGAGGTGGGTCAAATTCGACACGAATACTTTTTGAACATTAATACCTAGGCGATCAAAAAAAGAATGCTTTGTGTTATAATTTTGAACACTCCATTGTACAGATTACCCTCAAATGAAACAAACTTCCAAATAAATAGTTCCAATACGCTCTGTTTACAAAATTTCAATATATATAGTTACGATTCCTTGACTTCCTACAATCTCCTGCCATAGTAACATAAGGTAAACATATCAACGATATTAAACTTAACAAATAAATCTGTATATCAATTTACTCAAACTAAAAACAAATCTTAAAGTTCTCAAAATTTATGCGCATAATTACGTGAATAAAACATAGATATGTACAAGCAAACATTTATTTAACCTATATTTTACCCTACTCAAATATTTCTCTAACATATTTGCATGTTTTTATACTTATTATACTTTAAGAAAAATCGAAAAACATTCAAATAATATGCAGCATGCAAGTTTAACCAATGCTCACCCAATTTGAATTGACCTGGAAATCTAAGAAAAATTTACATACATTGTATTTTTATTATTTTACACTTTTGCCGTTGGTATAAACCGCCAACTTTTATCGATATATTACCTTCACCTAGTAGCTTACATAGCTATAAGTATATACATACATACATATATCCCTGCAGTGAAACCGCAAAGTTGTTCTACTAGTTTGCTACCAGTATTTTCTAAATGAGAACGAACTAGCCCAAGATATACGAATTCTGTACGAACTAGAAATTTTTAAGCTTTTCGAATAATGTGGGGCTCAAAAAATTACTAAAGATTTTTTCTTATGCGTATTGTAGGATAGGGTGTATAATCTCAGAACTTTTTCCGAAAAAGTCCTATTTCAGGGCCCTAACTATGTAGCTATATTCGAAAGAAAACTTGTTTGATTGATTTGCACTCTGTAAAGAATTTTCGAGAAGAACCCATTCGTTGTTCGAGTTCCATTCTGTTCCCTTCGGATTTTATTTATCCCTCTTTCAATTATAAAAAAATTGGTACTCCAAAAAACAATTTTTGATATTAGAAGTATTTAAATAATTAAAAAAAATTTAAATTGTAATCAATAAAAATAAAACAAAAAAAAAATTTAAATCATCTTCCACTTTGCTGGTCTTAGTTTTGAATTAGTTTGAAACTAGCATTTTCGCTAACGAAATCGATAAGCATCTCGCGTTTTGTAAGTTTGGTTACTTGCAACTAACTGGCTTTACTGCCGGGTCATATATATTCACACATAAAAAATTTGAAAGTGCAAAATTTCCATTACCGCCATTTGCATATCCAATAAAAATCAACATGGACACACAGCAAAAAATTGTGTAAGCGTTTATAAGAATCCGCTTGCAGCTTTCGTAGACAAATATTTCATTAAATTGCTAATAATTAGTATTCATATTATTCCTAGACATTGTCAAACCTTAGATCAAATCTCGTACTTCTCTGACTTAAGCTATCAAAACTGGCAACTCCGAGAGAGCAGAACTAAAAAGTATGGTATTAATTTCTTGGAAAAAAATATTGCTTTTGTCAACGTCAACATATATAAAAAGTGTGAGTACAACTCGCATGAGGTTATGAAGTTTTCGACGGGTACCTTAAAACGCCTGCAAAATGATATTTTAATATGTTTTATTATTTCCCAATATATTTAACAATCCATTTTACATATTTTTGTAAGTTTGAAGTGCAAAAGATTAGTTGATAAAATAATTATTATTCAGTTATTATTTTTATTGTTTTATTTGACACATAGCTTTCCTCAGGACAGCTGATCGTTTCACAAATTTACCAAGGCCCTTACTGTGTAATTCTATTCACTCGTTGTTCGAATTTCATTCTGTTTCGTTCGGATATGATTTTTTCGACTTTCGAACGTACAATATTTGGTACTCCCTACTTTGAAAACATGTGCCAAAATGGTGGCAATTAGGGATTTTTTTTTCGTCAAAAAATCATTTTTATTGCGGAAAAAGTTGAGTATCCGCTGTTGAATGAAAATAATTGAAGGATGTTAGGTAAAAAATTAAAAAAAAAATTTTTTTAGAATAGACGTATTTACATATTAAAATATTTTATTTAATAAAAAAAAAATTTAAAAAATGAATAGAAATTCATTTTCCGAAGACCTTTATTTCGAGATGCTTATCACCTACGCTACTATGACATGTACAGCGGCGTTGTCTAGTACTGCATCTCAGGTTTATGCTTTGCGTTTGAAAATTGTGGAACAGTGGTGTCGATCGACCAAATATCTTCTAAAGTAAATTCGAACGAACTACAGAATACCGATATATATTTAAATCGATGTTGCATACGAGTAGAACGGCGTTCCGAATAAAAGTACAGAATATGGGCCTGGTATTTATAGTATGTCAGTGTTTATGCAATTGGAGTTACTCTCGAATAGTGGGAGAACCATATACTTACTTACTTTCTTAATCACACTTCTATTACTTTTCTAAGAAAAATAAAATTTTACAAAAAAAATTAGTTCACTGATCCAGTTATGATGTATTCTTTTGATCGCCGTCAGTACTGCCATATAACGTGCAACGTGTTTTTATAAAATGAAATAAGGTGCACAATTTTTGTGGGTTGCATGGAAATACGATTCACAATCTATAACTACGGATTTACGAAATGGCATAGTAACCCTGCAGTAAATTTGCCAACCAGTCAAAAAAAAACAATCTTGCGCTACACGCTTTGTTAATCGTTCTGTGTCGGACACATTCAGCTGAGTTTAAAATAATAGTAGTGAAATTTAAATTTATATCGTTCGACGAAATAAGAAGAAACTGCGTTTTTCATAATTTTCATTTAAAATATAGCAAATTCCATAATAAAAACCACATAAAAAGAAATTTCAAAGTTTCACAAATTAATTAAATTTTAAAAACTGGTCATCAAAATTTTAAAATATTTTGGCAGGATTTCTAGAAAATTTTTGAGTTCACAGTTTTGTAGACCAATCAACTTGTGTAAGTTTGAACTAGTTTGAAAATTTCCCAGAATTTTCATAATTTTTTACGTCAAGGGTGTTGAAAAAAAGAAAAATTAATTTTGTATGGAAAAGAATACCCAACATCTTTGACAAAAAAAATTCAAAAAATTCAGGGGAAATTTTGAGATACCTCTAACTTGCAAAGTGCTGAAATTTAATGAGCTATAAAACTGCGTACTCAACAATTTTCTTAAAATTGTGAAGAAAAATATTGAAATTTTTATGTATATCTTTAAAAGTTTAATTCACTTTCTTGAATTTTGTGTAAACTATGTAGTTTCTTTTTATGTGGTTTCTGTTATGGAATTCGCTATATTTCAAATGAAAATGATTAAAAACACAGCTTGTTTTTATTTCGTCGAACGATATACAATTTAATCTCTCTACTATTATATTGAACAAACTGTAAGTGATAGTTTAAAGACAGTTTGAAATATCAGATATCGATATTCACTCATCCACAATCAAAACTACACCCAAACTTGCCGAAATGGCACTGTCGGAATGGAAACGGATTAAGAACGAGTTGCAAAGTAATTCAATGGCGACAATTGCCACCGCCAATGACAACGCCATGTGAAAGTGGACTGTTGAAAACATTACTTGGGTATTGAGCTAGAACTGGCGGTGCCGTCAAATGGTTTAGCTCAGGGATGGTTCTGAGCTACTCCAATTTTCTGCATGGAAAATGCAGCAAATCGTTCATTTATCCAACTATTCTCTCTGTGTATGTAAATGTGTGCGAGGAGTATGCGTCAGTGAAATTTTACGCTAGCAATAAAAAAAACTTAAAAAACACGTTATTATTATTTCGAAAGTTATATTGGACACATTTCGAGTAATTTTTATGTTTTTCGCATACTCACTTCGCTAATAATTGTAATGGAGTTTTTATAACTATAAATATAAAGGTTTATTAGCGCCAACATAGCTCTCAAAACGATTTTTTGGTTCTGCCAACAGGCGCCATTTATAAGCAACGCAAGATTTCAGATCGGTCTAGACTTGGTTTCTCCGTAGGAGTGGTGGTCTCGCCCCTCCTTTGCTTCCACCGTCGCAGAACGTCTTCATTTATTCGCTAATCCAAATTGGACACATATTCAAATAGCAAACGAGTTTATTTACCTTTGTCTATTCTTATCAAATCTACTCTAACGTATTTACATCAATTTACAAAAAAAAAGGATAAACATACATTTATTAGTATCTTCTAAGGAAAACTTTAAGCGATCGCAGTTTAATACCATAGTGTTATTTGGAAATCCTACATCTCTTCATATACAGCTGATTTAAATAGCCGCTCGGAATTATTTCTTTAAGGAATCTTTTACTTGTTCGGAAAAATTCCGCCAATTCTCTTTCGCTAGTTAAAAGAAACATTGACTAAAGTGCAGCATTTATTTTCGCACTTACAAATTTTGACACCTAAATGCAACTTTATTTTTGCATTAGCATTATAAATGCTAAAATCAACCCTGCAATCTTGGAAGAAAAAAGTGGCAATATGGGCATTTTATTCTTGGCGTTCCCACGTTCTCTGTCATACGTAAACATTCAGCAAATGTATACTGATTTTCAATTTGTAATTTAGCGAGCGTGATGTGTCATGTTGTTAAAATAAAACCATCTACAAGTTAATCTGATGTTTGCGAATGGAATTAATCAAAAGATTTAATAAAAATGTGTTTATTTTTGCACACTTGCTGCAAAAATTTTCATAACGTCAAAAAATCGGAATCAGCTGTGTTGCTATTTGACGTTTAACTTGTAGTGTCAAAGTTTTTGTGATCAGTGAATGAAAAATGTTAGAGTTTTTGCATAAGTAAGCGTTATTTGCAGCATTTGCATCCATACTTTTAGTCCTAAAAAATCAAAACGAAAACAATATCACTGTACAAAAGTGGCTTTTGAAGTTCTTATCTAATTTCAGTTTGTTCACGGCTCCCTTAAATTGCCTTCCCGTATTGTGAGTTCTCACTCTTCCTTGATGAAATCTACCTCACTAGCTAAACCAGATTAAGCTTTTTCGAACATCGTGTAGAATATACAAAAGGCAAAAAAAGTGCTGAATTTGTGTTAAGAATGCGGGAATAGAGGGGAGGGAAAAAATACTTGCGTAATTATAGTTTAGAATAGGGATGACAATGAAATTGTAACAGGTCCGTGTCTGCACGATGCAAATATTCAAGCAAAATTTATAGGAAGGATCATTATCAAGACAATATAATGCAAAGCAACATTTTTTAGAATTTTTGTCCGTCTGTATTAATGTTTGCGCATCTATCACTCAATAACTTTTTGTTAGTAAATTTGCCAGCCCGGAGAGCAAGGAAATCTGTTCGACACTACCCGTTTAGGCATGAAAGGAACAATTAGTCTCTTCATAGGACATGCTCAAACAAAAGGGATCACTTCAACCCATACAAAGAGATCAAAACTTTCATCTTCGCATGCTCCCTTCCGACTCATCCCGGATTCATTCTAGACTAGTAACTTTTTTTTGCAGTGTCGTAACTAAAAATTAAATATTTTATTGTGAGAATGCTATCAATGAGTACTTTGGTTATGCATTGAAGCTCATCTAAATAGGTTCAAAAGCGTTTCTAAATTATTGTCTTGTTCAAAACATAAGGTTATTTCCGAACGTTACAGACGTTATGGTAGCACAATTTTTTTTATTTGTAAATTGAATATGAAAAACTGTATAATTTAATAGTTTTTTATGTAAGACAAAGCTTGAAGGAAGTAGTTCTTAGGTGATCATCTATATCGTAAATTTTCTACGAAGTATTAAAGATCAATAAGAATAACTTGAAGAGGAAAGTGAAGGGTTTCTAAAAACCACTTCAAAATTACACTATGAGTAGTTAATAATAGTAAAGTAATCGCACATAAATTTGTTCAGACGTTAAGTTGTAGAGACAGACCAAATAAAAAAATGTTGAGTTTGCAAAAGTGTTCTTGGTTGTTTTTTTTTACCTTGGAAACACTGGTATGTTTCTCAAAATTCCACATTGATCTTGAAAAAGTATAAAAGAAAAGACTCTCTTGCTAACATATTTTGTTTATTTCGCATCACGACTTATTTTTGGGAAATTATAAATTTTCATTAGTTCAATATATAAAATATTTCGTTGGCTGGAAACAACTAACGAAATTCACGTGGGAATTGAGTAGTAAGATTTTGAGCACTTTATAAGAAACATATTTAAGATTTTTTGAAACAGTAAGTAGAGAATACAAGGAACCCACGTGTATACAGCACAAACAACATAAAAGTGGTTATCATTACCCTGTACAAGAACTAAAGTTATTGAACGTCGGTCTGTAGTATAAGATATTACTTACAAAAATTCAAAAAGCTGTTGTTTTGGATGTTTCGGCGTAAACATGACGCTTTTCACCTCTTACCATTAATCCTCTACTTTGTCTTCACGTTTGTTGTGAAATACTCAAGAAAACTCCCCGTGTTCAATTCAAATCACACACACGACAGTCAGGAACCCAAGCGTATTAGACTACTATCCCGCAAAGGATTGTCGCTCTCGAAAACCTTCAAAGAGTGCATTCGTCAATAAAAAAATCAGCATAGACCGCTTTCGAATTTTAGCTTACATACGACCATCTTCCACTCAGCTGTTACTTGGTTGAAACCTGAAAATTCAAATTTCTTATTTGTAATTCTTTGAACAGAAGCAGAGAAAAAATAGTGAAATAAATATCAGATTCATAAAAACGTTAATACATATGTATAAAGCCATATCGTTAAATGATAAGCAGATTAATTTAAATAATTAAAAAAAAAAAAGTTTTAAGACAAACATGTGGATTGTATATAAAGTTCTGTAGTAAAAGAAAAAAATTTACAATGAAACTACTTAATAATTTGTATACATATATAATATTTTAATACATACATATGTAGTACGAGTAAATATGTACTGATACAGATGCATATCTAAACACAGATATCAACTATGACTAAGTAGTAAAATAATAATTAGAGAAATATTTACTATTATATTAAAGTGAAATGTAAGTAATGTTAGCTATTAATAATATAATAAGTAATTTAAATAAAGAATAGAAACACAGATAATACTTGGAAATATACATAATAACATATACAAATGCATCTACCTACAGTTTAAAAACAGATTCTCATTTTTAGTTACGTAATTAATTAACTAATTTGTGAAAATTAAGTATTAACTAAAAATAATCCTCTGTAAAAATGCTTAAAATTATTTGTGATAAAGTTAAAACTAATAACACTGGGTGACTGTCTATACTTTTCCCGAGATGTAGAGAGTCAAAATCAGCACACTTAGAGTTTTAAATGCAAAACTATCTATATCATTATAGCACATTCACGCCTGTAGCTGTATCTGCTAAGGTTGATAAGAGGACATAAAACTTTTAATACATATTCTGACGTGTTTTCGCTTTCCTTTGTTGCAGGTTAGCTCAAAGCCAGCAATAAACCAGATCTCGAAATAAGAATCAACAGATTAATAATTTCGGCTACCCACTCGCAATAAATGATGTAGGAAAAAAGGTCTCATTATTGCCTCGTTTTTGTAGGCAACACGAGTACGGTTGTAATCATTATATGTCCGAAACCAGTTGAAATATGGAACTTAATCATGTTACTTCTTTCCGCACTCATTAACACCTTTCGTTTGATACCCATATTGTACTAACATATTTTGGGCCACCCTGGTCCACATATTGGTCGCTAACTCCGAAATCAGTCAAGTTATCGAAATACCTGATATTGAAAATTATTTAATTAATTGAGCTTAACATCTAGTATTACAACGGTGAAAGTTTCATTCAAGTACATTAAACAGTTTTTGAGTGATGCGCGCCCAAACATGCAGACAGATAGACAAAAATTTTAAAAAAAGGTTGTTTGATTCTATTGGCTCAATTATTATCCCTTCCATGAATTTTTCTTGAATATCTGCAATTTACAAACACAGACCTATAAAATTTTTTTTTGTATCCAGGGATGATATTTCTTTTTCAATACCTTTGTTATAGGTTCCTGATGGTCCCTGGTTCCTACAACGGCATATCTTCTCTTTAATAAAACGAAAAATTGATAGTAGATTTTTTTTAAATGTGAAAACTCTGTAGATGAATATTTCTTCAAGCAGTTTAGTGTTCTTGAGACAGGATTTCTATAAAAATAACTGCGTAAAGTTGGTATGCCTCGACATATCCCAATTGAATTATATGTTGTATAGAATCATTTACTACCAAGAAAATAAAACTAGCTGTGTAAAAGTTTTTAGATGAACAACAATGTTGACTTACGATCTGCAACTCGATAATCTCCAATCCAAATCCCCAGCTGGAACTATTAATGTATCAAAATTAATATAAAGTTTAGAGAGAAATAAACTGAATTTTTTTTCCTGAAGAAAAGTTTTAAATAAAATTCTCATGGAGTTTTGGAAAACTCACTAATAACTAGAAAAGGGTAAGTGTTATAATATATATAATAGTTTTCGTGGAAGTTGATTTTTGTCGCGACACAATTCTGAGAAGTAAGTACGCTTCTGCTCGATAAAGGCCATTACTTGAACTATAGCTCGCGAAAAGTATATTTTAATTGTCACATAGCGAATTTAAATAAATAAAAAAAGTAAACACATAAGCTAAAATAATAATTGTGTATAGTGCAGGTATTAAGTATGAAAAGAAAACTAAATTATATTAAGACAACATATAGCATTATTGAATAATAACACAAACTTACTGTTATGCAATATAAGGGTACAGAATAAATAAATAAAATGTAATGAAATGAAAACAATGAAAATAGAATAATAAAAGTGAATTCATAAGTACTTAAAAATATAATAAAAATGTTTAAAGTGTTTTAGTATATAAAAATTTAATTTTTGGTAAGTATTTCTGTCTAATTGGACCTTAACAGGCCTTGTAAGTTTAAAATATACAAGAGCTGCATGTATAAGGCTTTGTTTGAATTTGACTCAGATGCAAAGCTAATCCGTCAATATTTAAATCAGACCTTAGAGAAGACGACTCCATATCGTGCGATTTCTTTATTTTGATTCCGGAGAAGATAACTTGAGTGGCAGATCTAAACCGAAATGGAGAAGTAAACTAAGGCTCTAAAGGTCTCTCACGATACTTGTCCTAACGCTTGGATCGGAAAAATGGATGGTGTCGAAGGAAGATGGGATGGCTCGTGTAGTATTCTAGGGAAAACTTCTTCCCTGATACCAGCATTATATATCGGAGAAAATTAACGAGCTTTTAGCACTGAGATGGAAAAACAGACACGGAGAATGAGCCTGCCTCCATACCTGTTTCCAACTGTAGTTATTATATATTAGTATCTGGGCGAATGAGCTTTGCTGGACATTGTTCGAGGATGCCTTGTAATTTGATCATTCCGAGCGTGCTTATAAACAGTTTTACTTAGCAACGGGGTGTATTAATTCATTCGTTCAATTAGTTTTCGAGCTAAAGTGGAACAAAAAATATACATATATAACCCTAGGTGGAGGCCTTTCATAGAAATATTTTTGTTGTAATGCGACGATTATCACATTAGCATATCTCACTCAGTTTTTAAAATATTCGGATATGTATCAATTAGCTAAAAACCTAATTAGTGGCAACCCTTGTATAAGAGAGCTTGGACTGTAGCAGATAGTTTATATACAAAATTTCATAGACATGTCTTGACGTTTTTGAGATAAAGCGGATATAGAAAAAATTAAATATAATGGGATAATGGGATTGGAAATGTTTACGTCGAAATACGACGTAAAATAGCTTTTGTTTGATACCCATATTACCATACCTCACTCAATTTTTAAAAAGTTGGGAACTCTGTAGAAACCTCTAGCGGCAACGCTTACGTGGGAGAGCTTTAAATGTAATGCTCATCTAAACGGAACAGTAGTTAGTTTCGTTCTGAGGAACCAAACCAGATTTGACAAGGGATGACGGAAAATCGTTCCAGCATACATAAACTTTCCACCACTGTCGGAAAATCAAGAAAGGAAAACAAAACATATAAATTCATTTATCATCTTAAAAGTCTAACATACCTCAACTTCGGATTCTTTATCCTGCCACGGATACCTGTCTGTAGATAGCCCATTTAATGGGGCACTAATTGCGTAATCCTTAACACTCAAAATTCATTTAACAGCTCTGTAAGTGTCATCTCTCAAGTCAAGTCAAGGCTATGCTATATCAAAGAACATAAATGTATGTTCTTTGGCTATATCAGACTAACAGCGCTATAATACAACTTTTACCATTAGTGAAATCGATAACCGAGAGCTTTTTTATAATCGCAATGAACAGAAATTCCGGAAAACTAAAGATACTTGCGCTTAGAGCAATAAAATCGCTCTGCTGAGAAAATATGAAAACTCACTTTTCTGGTTACAAGTAGAATTATCCTTAACTAAGCCGCTTTGCCAACTACCGCGCTTATTTGCTCACTAATACCTAACTTCTTCCAGTTTAAAATGTATGTACTGTATTCTATGTTCGGTTGAATTTTGCGCACATCATACTAAAGTTTATATTAAAATTCCGGCAAACTAGAAAGGATGTTGTCCTTGAATATAGCTTCTTTTGATTTTTGTACTGCTTCGAAGCTTACCTATATTTCGATGCAAACCCTCTATATGATGTCCAAAAGCAAAGCACGAAGCTGCATCTGAGCTACGTTTATTGTTTTGCTTTATTTTTCACAGCGAGCACCCTGTTAGCTATCCAATACATCTAGCAACATAACTGTTCTCACACTTTCCATGAGTACAGTTTACAGTTTTGGTTTATGTCATGCATTAATACGACGACTATTAGCTGCGGCATCTGCTGTTAGTTAATGGTAAGCGCACGCGGTGCAGCTACAGGGACATTCAAATATTTCAAAAATATTATACAAAAAATAGCGAGAGTTTCTCTCTAACACTATGCTGAAAGGAAACGAGAGAAATTTGTTCCGAAAGCTGTTGGTGCCCACACTTTCTGTTTGCGGTATCTCTGACTGCAAAGTGCGTGAGTATCGACAAATAGAGTGGTGTACCGACTTTTCTTCGTATATTATCACGTTGGGTTCTAATATCTTTAATGCAGAACGGCTGTCAACGAAGATCCTAACATTGTCCGCTGGTACTATACTTTCCCGCAGCAATTTAGAAGCTGCTACCATGGCATAGATTTCCGTTTCGAAGACACTAAATAGGTAATGGAGTCGCTATGGCTGCCTGATTGCAAAATTTTTCAAGTATAGGCCCTGCAAAAATGAGCCATCCCTTTTTACCTCTTCACATTAGTTCCTCGAAGGATAATCGACCTTATGTGTCTGGAATTTAGTAACTGCCTTCCGATAGTCTGACTGTTAATTAAGTTTTGACTCCATTCAGCCCCATTTTATTTTATTTTATTTTATTATTGCTTTTTTATACCAACAATATTTGTTGATTGATGATAAAAAAAACCGAGAGCACACGGTAAGGCAGTTCTGCTGATAAAACAGATCTGTCAAAAATCCATCATGATCACACTACTAACTGTCAAATGGCGGAAGTGGTACATGCATATGGTAAAAAGAAGAATAGAACTAGGAGTTTAGGTGACATCAAAACCAGCGTATTGTTAGCTTAATGGTTAGCAATGCGTGCCAAAATTTCTCTGATGAGTGAAGTCTAGCATCTCCCGAAATGGATCTATAAGAAAAGCTATGGCAGTTGTCTCTAAACATTTTTCCTACTCTATTCAATAAAAAAACTTTTAATAATTAATTAAAAATGATTATTAAAAAATAAAAACAATAATTATTTTATTTTATTTCATTTTATTTGTTTTATTTTAGTTTATTTTATTTTATTTTATTTTATTTTATTTTATTTTATTTTATTTCATTTTATTTTATTTCATTTCATTTTATTTTATTTTATTTTATCTTAGTTTATTTTATTTTATTTCATTTCATTTTATTTTATTTTGTTTTATTTTGTTTTATTTATTTTATTTTATTTTATTTTATTTTATTTTATTTTATTTTATTTTATTTTATTTTATTTTATTTTATTTTATTTTATTTTATTTTATTTTATTTCATTTCATTTTATTTGATTTTATTTTATTTTATTTTATTTTATTTTATTTTATTTTATTTTATTTTATTTTATTTCATCTTAGTTTATTTTATTTTATATTATTTTATTTTATTTTATTTCATTTCATTTTATTTTAGTTAATTTTATTTTATTTATTTTATTTTATTTTATTTTAGTTTTTTTATTTTACTTTAGTTTGTTTTATTTTATACTATTTTATTGTATTGTTACACATTATATTGTATGTTATTTATCTGGTTTTACTTAATTTTTTTTTTATACTATTCTATTTTATTGTATTTAATTTCATTTTCTTTTGATTTATTTTATTTTATTTCATTTTATTTATTTGATTTGATTTTATTTTATTTTATTTTATTTTATTTTGTTTTATTTTATTTTGTTTTATTTTATTTTATTTTATTTTATTTTATTTTATTTTATTTTATTTTATTTTTATTTATTTTATTTTATTTTATTTTATTTCATTTTATTTTATTTTATGTTATGATATTTTAGTTTGTTTTATTTTATTTTATTTTATTTTATTTTATTATACCTTTCATGAACATGAAATTGTATTATAACTTTGGTCCTATGTTTGTAAGTATGAGAAGAAGAAGAGGTAGACCCACCAATAAGTATACCGAAAATATCAGGGTGATGAGCTGAGCCGATTTAGCCATGTCCGTCTGTTTGCACGCAAAGTAGTCTCTCAGTTTTTGAGATATCTTGATCAAATTTGGTATGGCGCCGCCATTTTGCATGACATTAATCATTTGTCGGAATCAGCAAGATCGGAGCAATAGAACGCATAGCCCCCATACAATCGATAGTTTCGATAAATGGGTTTTGGGCTACAAATTTTGAAATTAAAAAGCTAGGGACGTAAAGCTTTGCAGATTTGGTATATTATGTATGTAATGTGTGTACTGAAAGTCAGCCAGATCGGACCTACATAACATAAAGCTCCCATACAATCGATTGTTCTGATAAATTTTGGGCTATGTATCTTTAAATTATCAGTTTTGCAGAGTTTTACTTATTGTGAGTAAGGATCGTACACTTAAAACCGTGAAGCGTATTCATGAAAGGTATAAAGTCTTCGGCACTGTCGAAGACAGCCCTTTCCTTACTTATTTTATTTTATTTTATTTTGTAATTAATAATTAATATAATAATTACAACTCAAGCATGACTTACATGTCCATTCCCACAACAAAGGTTATATAGTATGAATACATATTTTTTAAATCTTTTTAATTGATGGTACTGCAGCTTGAGCAGACCTATCGATACATATATCAATGCTTATACATTAGATATACTAATACTTTGCCCGTAAAACTTTTCAAGTTGTGCATTTATACTATAGCTTCAATCTGCGCTTGAACAACAAGAGATCATAAAATCGTATTTACTTTAAAGAAAGCATCTTAGCAATGCCACCAACACGTACTCATATTTTGTTTAAGCAACAAATCCATTGACATACTGAAACCTTCCCTGCAAAAAATTGTGATATTAACCTCTAAAGAGAGTTGTACGCGATTAATACCTTTTATCCACAGTCGGCTTTAAATCAAAATACATAACCAAATTTTTATTTGTGTAGCATACTCATAGGGTAGTTAGTCAATTTTAGTATTTGTAGCATAGTCTTAGGAGTTAAAAGTACCCGTTTGCGAAGAAAGTGGATTAGGCCTTTCGTATCCGTTCGGATATAAACGGGTACAATAGGTTTCTCCATAGGACATGCTCAAACAAATGTGAATACTCCAGCTCATGCAAAGTGATCAGAAGTGGCATTAGTCGGATCCTCCTTGGCGGCTCATCCTGGACGCATCATAGACTAATCGCATTTTTTACGGGGTACCAGGGCTATATTTTCTCCGCCCACTGCCATTTACCTATACTAATTTTTTGTTGGTGTTAACTAAGCTCATTAATTTCCACTAATTCGTTTTTGTGTTAAAACAAAAACTACTTCAATTTGAGTGTATATGTGAGCTTTCGTGTTTACCACTGAACTTATAAAGTAAAATATCTAAAGTTTGGCATAACGAAAGATAATCAAATTTGTGTGGTAACAGCTTAATCATTCACTTCGCAAAGTGGGGTTTACAGCTCATTATTTTTCAAGTCAGCAAATGCACTAACAAGTACCAGCAGTTGGCGTTAAAGTTTGCATGCAGTTAACGGATTGGAAAATATTTTTATGCGTACCCTCAAAAATATAAAATTTTCATTATCATTTCGCTTGGGGGTTGGACACATGTACTTGCACAGAGAAAAAAAGAAAACTAAGATCTGGATGGCTCGTATCCACGATTGTAAGTATGTATCTGAGGTATTGGCGTGAGCTTGAAATAGATACGTTCAAAATGTTGGCAGGGATTTGAAAGTGCCGTCATGACAAATGTACTACTTGTGCCACACTACAACTTCATTATTCTACACTTTTTGCTCATAAATCAAAGTCAAATTGGGTGATGTATCCTTTGACTTTGTTGTTTTTTTGTTTTTCCCATCTTTTGTAATATCTCAGCTTACTTAAGATGGCATTCTTCGTAATAAAACGTATATTTTTTGCTATTTTTGCGCATACTCACGCACGTACATTAAATACGCACACACAAGCATGTACCTACCCTGCAAGAAATGCAATTAGTCTAGGATGAGTCTGGGATAAGTCGCATAGAAGAATGAGACCATTGACAGTTTTGATCTTTTTGTATGGGTTGAAGTGATCTATTTGGTTTGAGCATGTTCCATGAAGAGACTAATTAGTCTCTTTCATGCTCAAAAGGGGAGTGTCGGACAGATTCCCTTTTTTCCCTTGCGAATACGGCCGGACAAGTTTACACCTAAAAGTAGGCTACAGAAATTAATATCGACTTATTTGAACTATGTCCATAACGGAGTAGTTGGGATAAATTGTTGCCCACTGCAGACGAAAAGTATTGTTCGTGGATCACTCTCTTTAGAGATTAGTCGCGCGATGTTTTGCAGGGTAATCGTAATCGTAATTGTAGAGGTTTACATAGTTTTAGGGTACATACATTTTCGAAAGTATATTAATATACTTGCCATACACTCGCTTAAACAATCAGCTAGCCGTTGCCGATTTGCTGGTATTTTCACTCTATCATTTTCTTTTGTTTGATTTAGAGATGGCAGATTCTGTGACTTTGGAGCATGGTGACTACGAACTTAACTAGAATACTACCAAAGTTTTGTTGAAAATAAAAGGGAAGATGAAGAAATATAATGCATCAAAGAATAAGTAAATGATAAATATCTATCAACTATGATCTTCAGCAAAAAAATTGAAGTTCTTTTTTCCATGAAAGGAAGCCGGCACAATTGTTATGACTTTAAGGAATTGAGCCTCTACCCAGCGGCACCTAATTAGAAGATATAGGCGCAATCAAAATGGGGCATAGTTTGTTGGTAACCTCAACACTCCAGCGGCGTTCATATAAGATATCGGACAATGTGCCGTTTTGGTTACTTCGTGATGATGTAGCAGCGTGGTAACTGCGCCTTTCAGGGAACTTGACGCACACACCTCTCTTTTTAACTTGTTGCTTGCTTTATCTTGCAATTTATTTTGTTATTATATATTTCTTTCGTTATGTATTTATATACATTATACATTCCAATTCATAAACTAAAAGTAGAATTATAATATTATCACCTAAAACGAATGAAAATTTACTGTCAAACATAATGGTAATAAATCGATAATTTCCATGCTCCATACAGTGTGGAAATCCCATACAAAAAAGAAGCAGTGTTCCTAGAACTTTGATTTTTGAAGTTGGAGTGCAACTATTAGACTTTAAAAGTCTTGTTAGCGACCGAACAATATGAAATTGGTTGCCTTTATTTCGAGGAGTGCGATCCACCTCTATGTTTCCAAATCTCCTCAATTGATTACACATTAAATGATTAAAATTTTAAAATCAAAACTCATAGATACCGTGTCCTTATTTGACGACTAATTAGCTAGTGATTTTTGACAACATTAATAAAATTATAATTTTTTTATTATATTTTTTTTTGGGAATTTTCAGATATCTCGAGCAGAGCAACACCTATTCGAATTTTGTTTTCTACAAATAGTATTGCTATCTTCTTCTTCTTTAAATGGCGCTTAACCGCCTAAGCAATTTTGGCCGTCCAACAAGCTCGGTAGTCATTTCTTCTTTCTGTCAACTGGCGCCAATTGGAAATACCACGGAATCGCAAATCGGTCTGTACTTGGTCCTTCCGTCGGAGGGGTGGTATCTCTCTTCCTCTGCTACAACCGACAGGTGTCAATAAGAATCTATTTTGGGCAGGAGCATTTTCACTCATTCGTTGAACTATGTCGGAACCTCAATCGGTACTTGCCGTCGCCAACGGATAAGGGTCTTTAAATCTTTCGAAAAACCTTTCTCCCGAATACTCCCAGGGGCGCCTCATCAGATGTGGTCAATGTTCAAGATTTTTCAGCAAAAACCGGGTTGGGTACGATAAGTGACTTCTAGATTGTTATTTTCGTTCTTAAAGAGAGGACTTTGCTTCAAAATTGCCTACTCAGCCCGAAGTGGCTTTCTAGTCTGAGGTTATTGTTGTTGGATTTCTAGGCTGAGGTTATTGTTGTTGTTAATGCTGGTTCCCAGGTAATTGTAATCTCATCGTATCGTGAAATATTTATCAAGTTTCAAGTCAGTAGGTTGTTGCGAAGCTAGGTAAAATTGGATCACAAGATTCTAAATTTTCTAAATACCTCGATTCGTGCACCACCTAGAGGAACTTTTCCGATGGCATATTCCCTTAGCACTGGCTTCTAAAATATAGCTGAAGTTTCAAGTCTAAAGTTCGCCGGGAAAATACTCAAAAATCTAAAAATTGCCCCCCTTTTTCAGAAAATTCAGAATTTTGTTTCCTTCAATTGCATTACCATCGTATCCTAAAATATGTGCCATGTTTGAAGTCCCTATGTCGCAGGGAAGTTAGTTAAAATATGATCACAAGATTTCCAATTTCAAGAATATTTTCTAATCGATCCGTGCGCAATCTAGCGGATTTTTTCACTTGCATTGCAATGTCACAGGGCTCTGACCTCTATTCCAGGTTTCATGTGTCTAGCTCAACGAGAAGTTACCAAAATAAACTATTATCAGAAACATAAGAATACTATACAAATTTTCCGAAGGATTATTGTAAAAAAAAGAAATTTTTTTCACCTGCTTCCAAACTTTCAAATTTTGAAATGCTACTTAAAAATCACTTGTTCCAAGTTCTAGAGGCCCTTTTTGACAGTGTTATCAAGAGTCGGAGCGCTTATCAAGCGATTTGGGTAATTTTTCAAATAAATGTGTACCACATTATTTGATGATACTTGAGTCCTGTATTACGATTATGAAACCAAGGGTATCAATTCAACCTCAAACTCTATCGGCTGTCTGTGTGAACATATTCTTGACTGGAACGTCTTTGTGCAGAGTTTTTGATTTATATTCCTTTTATAGAACCGCAAGGACTCTACTTATTCGTGATGACTTTATCTCATCTACTTTTGATAGGCTCCATAGCACATAATTCATTTCATTCACATAAATCACGAAAGTCACTGTAGTTATCCGTGACATTTAACTATCAATTACAAAATCAGTGCAAAGCTCATATTTGCCAACTCTAGTTTATTCCAGCTTTTTTGCTTACTGTGTTCGGCACTTACGATTAAGATAAAATATTTGTAAATGCCATAGCGTAAATCATTGGATGGAGCAAATTGTGTTTGTATGGTTGTAGCTACAGTTTTCTACTTCATATTCGCCTTGACATCTATGTAATTTTTTGCTGTCATTAAAAAGTGAAATGGGTTAGTTACCTCGTATTGTACGGTTTGAGTTTGCAAGGCAATGAGGTCGAGTCCTCGACCTATGCTACTAAATCCATTCAAACATTGTACGAATATATCCAATTAAAATAGTACCATCTTAAATTCAAACCCAAACTGCCATATACATACACATATACGAATACATTAATTATACAAATTTGTCTTATGGGCATTATCTGGTTTCAAAATATATCTAAATAAATTCGTACCGTAGATGTTTGCGAAAGCTTCCCAATTTTGTGTTTTGTGGCCTATTTACTATTTATTAATTGGGTAATAATTAAGATACCAGATATGGTTAGTTCAAAACGATTTATCATGTGCTTCCTCTCATGTCAGATTACATCGAATCATATTTAAAATTTTTGATTTAAAAAAAAAAATATCAGATCTAGTTTTCTTCAGTGGGAGGTTTTTCAGGAAGAGAGTTGACCTCAAAAGGGGCCGGAACCGAATGCGACAAATTTTAATCACGCCAAATCCTGAATCAAACTAGACAACCGTAATATTTGCTCAAAGAAGGGTGCACGAGAAGTCTTGCCAGCTTATAAAAATATATTTAGACAATATTAATTTAATTACTGGCTTTGTCTGGTATTAAAACTTCCGAAGCGAATGCTTTTCGATTACCTACGAATACCTGGACTTTTAGTACAAAGCGAACTTGTTATACCTACAAATAGTAAACGATAGCCAAGTCCTATTAAAAGATATATTTTTCATTTATTAACGTCCATTGTAATCATTGTAAACAGATATGTCATGATTAATGTGGATACCTGCCTTCGTCGGCCTACTCCACGGCGCTCTTAACACAATATCAAATGGGACGTTTGGTCATCGTCCAGACGACAAGCTTTTGATACCAATTAACGTACATGGGCGGCCGTACTACTTACCTGGGTATGGTTTGAGGGCTATCCATCCCTCTTCCTTACTTTGGGTCCGGCACCCGGTTGAAAGCAACTCGACTTCGAGCTGCTTCGACTAAGTTCCGACCCTCTATAACATCTTTCTACATTTTCAAATGCTGCATTCATCATAGAGGGTCGAAACACGATCATAGCCACTTCGTGAAGCCAGGGCTATTTTCAGACTCTTTTTCTACGTGTCTCATCCTTAAATTTTGACAATATGTCTGACCACATAAAGTCCTCTAATTTGGGCATACACCCACACCATATACTTGATGCATTCAGAAAATAATCAACCATTTTCTCCATACAAAGAGAGTTTTTAAATAGCCGTAGCCCAAGAAGCGTAAGCTCTTCCCCCATTTGGGTTGAACCACAAACTCTCCGAAGGGCGTGCCTAGCGAATAGGCAAACAATCTAGGTACCGAAGTGTGGTTAAGCACACACGTTAAATGCCAAAGCATAGCATATGTGTGCTGTGACTGTCCTTTGGGCTCCTCTTTCGGTTTCGTGTCCTTTCTTTTCTTTCCTTTTCTTTTTTTCCTTTATTTTATTTTTGTTTTTTTCTTCGCTTTTTTTCTTTTCTTTTCTTTTAGCGTTAACACGCATAAACGCTAAACGTTATAAATAAAAATTTATGTGTATCTCTGTGTCCTTTATAGGCGTCCAAAGTACTCCACCGATCTTCAGTATGTTCTTGGGCTCACTTGTTACAACATAGGCCATATATAATTTTGGAAAAGTGGGCGATGCTACGCCACCAGACTTTATAAAATTTAATAAACTTGAACGTATTTGGCCTAAATTAGTGATATTTGGATGTATATGTCACTTGGTCAAGACTTACATAGTTTTTGTAAAGTGGGCGGTGCCACGCCCACATGTTTTGTGTTTTGTTTGTGCTTCATTAATATCCACAGTTTATTGTCGATGTCCATGAAACTTTCACGATCGGTTCAGGAGTTCGCTGGGCTCGACACAAGTTGTATATAGTTTTCTAAAAGCCCCCACTTTATACAAAGTTGAAATTCGTTTTAGCTAGGAATTTATTTGGTTCAAGTTAATGATTTTTTATATATCGATATGTGTTCTATATATGCTTGGCAAAAGCTATATCTTCGAAACTATGTACATATCAGTACCCGCGGAGGAAAAGGGAGAAAGGGAGTAGGAAGAAAATAAAGGGCGTAAAGGAAATTAAGGAGCTAGGAATTTATTTGGTTCAAGTTAATGATTTTTTATATGTCGATATGTGTTCTATATATGCTTGGCAAAAGCTATATCTTCGAAACTATGTACATATCAGTACCCGCGGAGGAAAAGGGAGAAAGGGAGTAGGAAGAAAATAAAGGGCGTAAAGGAAATTAACGGGATATTGGGATGGGGGAAAAGCAAAAGCAGAAAGAAAAATTAAGATATAGAAATAAACGACGAGTGTGGAGGGAAGAGAGTACATTTTGCTAAATGTAGGCAGGATAACATATGCCTTGTCTTCTAGTTTAGCATAAACGCAGTTTGGAGCGTTGCTTGTATGTTTGCCGATTTAGAGCATTCACTATTTTCGAATGATAAAATGCAAACAGCAAACCAAACAATGTTATGACTGAGCGCCGTATGAGCGGAAAATATTTTGAAAAGTGGTTTATTCCTAATTTCTTTGAAAAATGTATTTAAAAAGTCGCTTGAAATTAAGCAACAAAATTCTAGACGATTGTAGTTTTTTTCTGCTTGCTTAATTTTATCTGCCTTTTATTCTTCCAAATTTTATTCCAAGAGAACCAAATAAAACACTCACTTTTTATCGCCAGTGTTAATAAGTAGATTCCTATTGTGATATGTATACATATGTTTAGACAAACCGAAAAAACATGTCTTAATTGGAAAGACTGTGGTGATTTAAAATTATTTTAATTGGGGCCAATGATATTGAACTGTTAGTTGACATTTATTGTACTTGTTTTGGTTTTGATATAGGTTGACAATAGAGCAAGAAATAGCATAAAAGTCTTTGTCATATATTTGAATGAAATGCCAATGGGTGACTTTTCAAAATAATTACATGCTTTACGCCCTAATTCTAGTGTGATATCAATATCCTTTTAAATAAAAATTTGATAACAGCATTTCTTCGAGTTAAGTAATAACCAAAAATAAACCAAAAGCTAGGATTTTTTAATTTTATTATTATTATTTCCCAAAGAATAATTATTTCATCATATTTGATTACCCAAAAGATTTAGTATTATATGTATACCTTAACCAGCTTGACACACCTGTGACAACATTGTGGTCGGATGAACATCGTCAACGAATTTACTGATAACGTAAGTGAAAACAATAGGGCTAAGGGTAAAGCACAGAAATGACTTAAATATGCATACATGGTTCTATTTACATATCAACATTGAGACACATACTGTGTAATATGTCAATATCGATACTGGAATCGTTAGTCAGCAGGTTATCAAGATAAATACAAAAAGGTAAATGGATGTATATACTCATGAATGTCGGACAGTTAAAAAGGCGTAAACAAGGAAACCGCATAGTGTTGGCTTTGTGTATGTGCGTAAAAGGAATCTGAAGAATGCATGTTATGAACTTTAAGGTACATTTGTTGTTGTTCACATGTCAAAGTTCCCCCACCTATACGACCGCCTAAGTGTATATATACATACATTTTAATAACTTAAGATGTATTTGGGTTGATAATGACGACTGGTCAAGCCATCAAAGTAGAGTCCATTTTACAAATACAAAAGAAAATATATACATATGTACATGTCTACTTGAAGCAACCTCGGCCCTACTCATTTCTTTTGAGTTTATTTTATGGCTGACCATTTTTTACGCTCGTATTGCCAAAGTTATAGATATGTTTGTAAGAAAGGACACCTGAAAGGTTATAGGTTACGGCATTTTGTGGTGATACACTTTTTAACAAATAAACGATGTATTCCGTTACAACAGGCATCCCCAAAACTCAAATTGGGTATGTGTTAGTAGGGTATTATTATGAAGGAGTGATGAGGTACCCCTGCGATTAGTCTAGGATGAATCCCGGATCAGTCACAAAGGAGCATGTGACCAATTCCAGTTTTCATCTCTTTGTTTGGGTTTTAGTGATCCCTTTTGCTTGAGCATGTCTTATGAAGAGACAAATTTATCCCTTTCATGCCCAAACGGTTATTGTCGGACAGATTCCTTTGGTTTCCCTACGGGTACGGTCGAACAAGTTTACTTCAACACCTAAAAGTAGGTTTCAGAAATAAAAATCGATCCATCCCAACTATGGCTATAACGGAATAGGGGTGTAATTTAATTTTGGTTTTTGTAGCATATTCATAGGAGTTACAAGTACCCGTTCGTGTGGGTGGATTAGTTATTTCCTACCCTCTCGGGTATAAATGGGTACAACTGGTCTCTCCATAGGACATGTTCAAACAAATGTGACCACTCCAGCCCATAGAACGTGATCAGAACAGGCATCGCGAATTCATCCTAGACTAATCGAATTTTTTGCAGAGATCAGTTAAACACATACAAAGAGATTCAAATTGGCATTTTTCGCATGGTCCTTTGCGACTTGTGCCGGATTCATCCTAGACTAATCGCACTTAAAGTTAGTTCATATACTTGCAAGGTTAGTTCATATATTCTTATGCGATAGGTGATTTTGAGCCATCGAAAATGAATGATTTTATTTTTTTATGATTTCAGGTGCCTTTAATAAAATGCCTCTCGTGTTTCGCTTCTATAAATAGGTCCCAAAAATTTAAAATTTTTGAAGACATGATAATTTTTTGCAATAAAAGAATCATATCAAATATCATAAGAGCGAAAAAATAAGGTAGCAACGCGAAAGCTCGTATGAAGTTATCTTTCACTTCATATCGCTTAAAAAATTATCAAAATGGATGATATGGTTATTCTGTTCTTACACCGCTGTGGCACAATTCCTTTTTCTCTCTCTCAACAACTACTGAAATGAGGAGCTTAACTTATTTATGTAAATTGGGTGGCACGATTGTGCGATGAGGCGGTTAAGTCTGCTTCACATACATAAATATTAATGGTCATATACACAAATTTAACCCTTTTAAATATCATGTTTAAAAATTTCAGAATGGCGAGTATCCGTATTACACTTCCACAGCTCGTAAGATTACTGAAACCTCGTGAAAATCAGAAGTAACTTATTAGGTACATGAAGTTGTTAAGTTTTATAAATGTTTTGCAAAGAAATAGCAATACTGAAAATTTTTTCTTGAAACATCGAGCAAAATAACTCCATAAACTCATCGCAGACGTGTCTATCTTAAAAACAACGTATAAAAAATATATCTATGGATGCAATCAAAGCCCTAACAAATATCAAATCCCTCATAGCAAGGGAAAGAACTAATTGTCGTCAATATTTCTCTGCAAAACAACAAACTGCTTAGGTCCCATAGAAAAATTTGTTGGGAGTTATAAAGGGTGTTTTTTTTAGGGGTATAGAACTTCGAATTGAAATAAAACACAAGAAAATCGTTTTAAGGTCCATCAATTTGGCTTTATTGGAAGGATAATTTTATGCCATTAATGTTTAAATATGATTTCGGGCATGTGGCCGCCGCGGCTGGCTCGAATAAAGCCAATTCTACAGGTCCAATTTTCAACCACTTTTTCGAGCATATGGGGCCGTATGTCGGCAATAACGCCACGAATGTTGGCTTCCAATTCCCCTAACGTTTCTGGTTTGTTGGTGTAGACGAGCGACTTCACATATCCCCAAAGAAAATAATCCAATGGTGTCAAATCACACGACCTTGGTGGCCAATTGACAGGTCCATTCCGCGAAATTATGCGCTCATCGAATGTTTCCTTCAATAAATCGATTGTGACGTGCGCTGTGTGGCATGTAGCGCCGTCTTGTTGGAACCACAACTCATCCACATTCATGCCATCCAATTCGGGAACAAAATAGTCGGTTATCATGGCTCTATACCGGTCTCCATTAACGGTAGCTGCCTCTCCAGCATTATTGCGGAAGAAGTATGGCCCAATGACTCCACCAGCCCATAGAGCACACCAAACAGTCAGTTTTTGTGGATGTAATGGCGTTTCAAGGGTCTCATGTGGATTCTCTTCACTCCAAATGCGGCAATTTTGCTTGTTGACGTAGCCATTCAACCTAAAATGAGCCTCATCACTGAACAAAATTTTGCGATGAAAATCAGCATCGAAATCAATCTCATTTTCGGCCCATACACCAAAATCACGACGCATTGCATGGTCTCGCGGCTTTAATTCTTGCACAAGCTGGATCTTGTAAGGTCGCAAGCCAAGATCTTTGCGCAAAATCTTCCATAAAGTTGATGGACAAAGCTCCAATTGCTGTGCACGGTGGCGAATCGATTCATTCGGGTCCTCTTCAACACTTTGCTCTACAGCGGCAATTGTTTCTTCGGTGCGCACTGTTCGACGTCTCTGCGGATGCGTATTATCACATAGAGTAAACGTAGTGCGAAAACGATCCATGGTTAACCGAATTAATTGCTCTGATGGACGATTATGTCGACCATAAAATGGACGGAGCTCACGGTAAACTTCGCGAACTGAACCATTATTTTCGAAATAAATTTGCACGATTTGCAAGCGTTGTTCTTTTGTCAACCTGTTCATGATGAAATGGCAAACCAAACTGAACATAAATGACATTAGAGTTGCCAGATTTGACCACAAAATGCCAGTTTTATCTCTATTCGAAAAACAAACCCGTAAAAAAAACACCCTGTAGAAACTTTGTATGAGAACTTTTTTCTGTTAAAGTTCCGATTGTGTATGAGTAAAGGTTGAACATACCCTGGTAAAAATTAGGTGAATTATTTCAAAACAGAGTTGTCCGCGATTAATACATTTTGTGCACAGTGGGCTATAATTAAATATATATAAGTAAATTTATATTTATATAGCATACTCATTTTAGGTTTTGTAGCATACCCCTTTTAGTTTAAAAATACCCGTTCGGGTAGAGAGTGCATTAGTCCTTTCGTACCCGTTCGGCTATAAATGGGTAGAACTGGTCTCTTAATAGGACATGCTCAAACAAATGTGAACACTCTTTGGCATTCCAGACTAATCGCTTAAGTGTCTAAATGTGCGCCAATTCACCAACTAACAGTTTCTAAAATAAAAATACTTTCAGTCATACTTACCTTGTGAGATAAGCCAATGCCAACATAAGGTGGTATATTTAAAAACAAAGTAATTATCAAAAAATTCTGGCTAAGCATTTTCATGGTACTTTCTGTACATTATGCAAGTGCATAAGAACTTGTATTTACATTCGCAGTTATTTCAAAAATAAGAATTAAAATGCTAATAAGCAAGCAAGCAAAACTTAACAAAAAATACAACCAAATAAGTGAGTACACTCAGACTAAAACGTGGGTGATTGTTTGTGTTGATGACACTCAAGCTGATTGGGTGGCTGGTTGGCATTACATGTACGTTGAAGTCCTTGACATGAATCTTAAAAATCGCACGTAACCTCAAGTGTAATTCGCTGTGACAACAAAGCAGAAGCTAGTCAACCCAACCCAATACGACACAAAATAAGACAAACCCACGCACGCTACGCCCACCAATTTAATGTGTATACATATATAAATCATAGGCATAAACAGTTTTAAGGATTTGTGAATGAATGAACGGCAGGGGAGATGGAAATTATTATGACATCAACTAACTCAACCAACTTGGCCAAGAACATTTCATAAAGTGCAAATGTATTCGCACTTGCATTCATATGCGTCATCACTATTTGGATGTGTGCGTGTATGAGAAGACACATAATCCTAGTACACAATTGTGATATATCAAATCAATTTTGAGACGCATTTTTTATCAAAATAAGTCTCTCAAATCTCAAAAGCCTCAACAGCATCTCATTGGTGGCATCATGCTGCTCTTCATTTAAAAGAATTTTTTTGATATGGGTATCTACTAAGTTATCAAGCTGATAAATTACTGACTCTCAAGTTGACCTCAAAGAACTTTTCCAACTGGTCTCAAACACGTATCTTCCCCTTGTGGAATAAAATACATAGTTATAGTAAAAAAAACCGTATAGCACAGTACAGATAAGAGAAGTTAATTTGTTATGTTTTCGTGATCATTTTATAATCATTCGCGAGTATTTTGGTACTGTTTCAAGGATCATCTTGCGACTTTTTCAAGAAAACCATCCCAAAAACAATTGCAAATGATCCCGAAAATACAAGGTGGCGCAAAAGTAAGCTTCCGATGTTCAGCATATCGGTTGTGGCACGTGCAGTGTGTGCTGTTGCACCGTCTTGTTGGAACCACATGTTTTCCAATTCCAATTCATCAAGTTGCGGCAAAAAGAACTCGTTGATCATTGCTCTGTAGCGCTCACCATTCACAGTAACCGTTTGGCCCCGACCGATTATTGGTCAAATAAATAGTCAGCAATATTCCGCGTTCTGGAGCAGTGTAGCGTAACATTGTTTATTAACGTGTATTTCGCATGTGTTTACTACACAAATGTCAAAACAGAACTGACTTTAGGGGCCAATCGCAAAATTTATAGCATTTTCTGATAGGAGGATTACTTTTGCGCCACCTTGTATCAAGACAACAATTCTGAACAAATCCCAACAAAAAAAAAATTGCACAGAAAACGTTCCGAAGAGAGTCCAAAAACTATCCTGAAATGATCCCGAAAAAATCCAGAAAATGGTCATCAAAATTTCTCGAAATGGTCCCGAAAAAGTCAAGAAAACTAGACCAAAATGATACTGAAATTATCCAAAAAAGTTCCGAAAACAATTCCAAAGTGATCTTGAAATAGTTGGATAATGGTCCTGAAAAAGTCAAGAAACCAATCCGGAAATGATCCCGCAAAAATTCCGAAAATAATAACGAAATTATCCTTGTCCCGAACTGTTCCCGAAAAAGTCAAGAAAACAATTCCGAAATGATGCTAGAGGGGTCTCGAAATTATCGGAAATCATATCGAAAGGTCCCGAAACTATTCCGAAAAAGTCAAGAAACCCATCCCGAAATGATCTGAACCCTGCCTATTTTTGATACAATTAGCTATTTCCTAAATTATACTGAATTACTCTGCTGCAATTTTTTATTTCTGTTGCATCAGTAGAAAGTGCCAAACTACTGGAAAGAAAATTTCAAATTTGCGGAAGGTAACGTCAAATTTAAAAAAAAAAAGAATACATGAAATAATACTTAAGTTTTATGTAATTAAAATTTTAACTTTCTGTGTTTTCAGTGAATGTAAAGCTAGAAACTAAATCGAGGTAAGGAATTTATGAAAGGGGGTAATGACAACTAAAACTATTAGCCTCTTTACAATTACCAAGTTATTAATAGATTTAAATCTGCCTTCAAAGCTGTTAATTACGTTGTTTGAAAGTTTTGGATTAACAGATTTGCTATGTATGATCGATTAAGAAATGGTTAACAATTTCGGAAATGCTTCCAAGTTGCTAAATATGCGTGGAGAAAAGCGCTTGTGTCAGATGTTAAGGAATGCTAAAACTCAAGTTGAAAATTACCTTTTGAGAATTTATTTTACTGTGATCATTGGGATATCACCCCATACATTGACAGTAGGGTGACCCTTGTTTTACCTATTATTGCTAAGCAGTTAAGGTATTATAGTTTTGTTATCAAAATTATCAGCATCAGAAAAAAAGTTTATTGAGCCACTTTTCTTTATCAACAGAATAGACCGGCACTGAATAAGGCTTTCATATTTTCTAAATAGAATATCTTTTTAAATGAAAACCCATATATTAAGTAAATCCATGGAATTTCGATAAAATTTCGAACATTAACCGATTTAGAGCTCAGTACGAAAAATTTAAAAACTTAAAAAATGCCACATTTCACAACACTTTGACTTTAAAATTAATAGTGCTTTATTTTAAGAATGGTTAGTTGCGAATAATATTTAATTTAACCTTTAAATAAAAGTAAGATTAATTTTATTAGAGCGATTGGCCTTGCATATTACCTGTTTTTCTCTGAGGAAAATTTATGTTTTTATGTAAAATGCAAATTTTTTTTCCAATTTTTATGAAATTTTATAGCAGAAAAAGTTTCTTTTGACTTAAATTGCTTTGTGAAACTGGCGGTAAATAGTATCGATTTCTTATTCATTTAAAATAGTGGCTTAGGCGAAATTTGGAAATAAATATCGAACGACCTATCGAAGATGTACAAATTAAAGGTTAAAAGAGCTCTAGAGTCCAAATCAATTATTACCCTTTTGAAATTTTAATAAAGTCGATTGACTATATTTCCCGTAGCAGCTCGAAACAAAAATCGATAGATCTCTTTTCCATTCACGGCTTTAGCGATCACGAATTCACAACCCTCCTTATTTTGATTGAAAAAGTTTTTGGATAATAACGTCACCACCAGCTATGTATGCTTATTTCATAATCTATTTTCTTGGTGTTGAAATGATATATTAACTTCAAACCAAGTTATTTTGAAAATTGAAATTATTTACGAAATTAACAGTATTTCCAAAACAAGTACGTTCTGCTTATCGTTTTCGGTTGCTGTTTTTGGTTTTTTCGTTTTAAAATCGGGTTCTTTCCTGATACATTTTCATCTCTGACATTTTTCTCTTCCTCCCAACTTCGGCCCCGGTAACGACTTCTTCTTCCCCTTTTCTTTCTTCTTGTTCCCTTCGTGTTCTTACTCTTTATCCTTCTCCGATGTCTGTTCATAGATATCTTTAGTCCTCTTCCTCTAATAATTTTATTTTGTCTTCCTCTCCTATTAGTTCTTCAGCAGTGCACTGTATACCGTGGCAGCTTTCAAAATTCTAACAAATAGAACAACATTGCATTTTGTGGTTAAAAATACAAGAAAATAGATTATCAGGTCAGTCTGAAGAAGGAACACGCTAACTTACATACATATATACACTCAGTACAATTAAAAATAAAACTGGGTAATGAACATTGAGATACACAAACAACACAACAACAAACCGAGTACAAGGTTGCCATATGTTTATACTTATAGCACGAGGAACAATTAAAAAATAACCATTATGTCAAAGAAACATATCCCAGCTGCTGGATAACTTTCACATTTTTAAAAGTATGCAGAGATGGATCACGAGTCTATTGAAAGCTTTTATACCTTTATTTCATAGAACGACCACAACGAGGAATTGTATGCTTCATCCGTTCGCTGCACTAAAACCCTAATAGATATAACAACAAAGCTGTCAGCAGTTTATGACGCGTTTAGGCGCTGCAAATGAGTGCGTGACATTTCCTAAGCGAAAGGATACACAGTTGTATGTTCATTGATGAAGAATCTGTGACCAATTGGAATTTATTCCAAACTCCTTTTGATGCGCTCACAAATTTCTTATAAATTGCATTGATATACATTCATGCTTCGATATGGCTAAGTATTAAATTTATATGCCATGTAATGGAACTCATAGTGAGTTGTTGAATTGATGGACAAAGGCCATAGTAGATACATGTTAATGCAGATGAAAACCACTCAAGTAAGCTTAAAATATGTCGAGCGGTTGTGAATAGTGAATTTGTGATATTCAGTGGCCCCGAAAATCAAATAAGTAAAAGTGCATGATATTATTCAAGTAACGAATCCAATTACAAGCTCAGTTTGAAGAGTGAGAGACATCTACTGTTAGTAAGAGAATGATGGTAGAAGTAAAATTTTGAAAAAAGGGACGGAAAGCCTAAATCCGCGAGTTTGAAGACCTTGCAATATTGGCTAACAGGAATAATGCCAGATAATTATACTTCCAAATTCAAGAGATCGATCGGCCTGTTATCTGACATACGGAGCGCCCCTAACTAACAGAAGGAACAATTTCCCATTCACAAATTCCCATGGGGACGATGAACCCCAAATAACAGCCCCTGATAATGGAAAAAAACATACCACCACCGGTTTCTAATGAAATCAGGATGGCAAATAAAATAAAATATCCCGGCAGAGTACTTCAAGCAGGGTTAGATAAGCTTTATTAAAAAAAAAATCGGCACAACTAGAAGCACCAAGGCCCGAATCGGCAAAGTCATGACAGAGTTGACAATCAGGACTATTGGATTATTACAGCAGGAATGGAACCAAGCGTAATTGTCGGTGTTGCTTTGTTATCGATTCTTTTTCTCTTTTTCTCCATTTTGGGAAGTTTCAGTAGGCTTTTAAATGTCAAATTAAGGTTGCAGCTCTCGCTTATGAATATGCGCATATTTATGGAGCTCCAACAAATATATCTAGAAAAGAAAATATCATATATATTTGATAAATTCGCTTAACATCTCCTCCCTGAAAAGGTGTGAATGCGTTGTGGTTTCTTAAAGGCACCACGATTAACTTTAGCATTTACTCATGTTGTGCGATATGTAATAGCAAATTCCACGTCCTGCGACAAGCAAGAAATCTTAAAAGTAGAGGCAACGTGAAAAAGGATGTCAGCATTTGTAGTATGTACAAAGCAACCAGATCTTTGACATGCCGCGGCTTTAGTAAGTATGCATACAATATACGCGCACACGTTGCGCTTAGATCTCGGACTGCTTGGAGCCAAAATGTCTGTCGAATATCTAATCGCGCTTGCTGGGATACTCTTAATGAGATGCACTACGTGCTCACGTCATGTAATTCTACATATGGCTAAATACAGGAAACACGGTTTTACATACGCCCGCAAAAGTTACTCGAGATCTTAGTAGAATCTACACATGTATGTATGGACACAGATGTGATGTTGTAATCTCTCTGACCCGATTCTGAAAGGTCAGAACATTAGATTGAGTTACGGCGCCATTAGACATCTAACTACGATTTGGAAAATGAATTTGGGAAAAGATGTGACTGAACAAATAATCAAATCTAATTTGGGGTGTAAATGAAGATTGCAAAATCTGCTGGGAGCTTTGAGAATAAACGAGAAGCTTTTTTTCTTCACATAAGCATTGCCTACATAGAATTTGTTTGTCAATACTAAACACTTTAAAATCTTCTTTCATTGAGTTCATCTGTATGTCAGAGCCTTATTGCTAAAGAATTATATGATGGACTTGGCGGTTTATTTGCATGCAATAATTTTCATGATAATTTATTCAAATCTTAAAGAGCACTTTTGAACAGAGGCGATACAACAGCTCTACTAAAATAAAATAAAATAAAATAAAATAAAATAAAATAAAATAAAATAAAATAAAATAAAATAAAATAAAATAAAATAGAAGAAAATAAAATAAAATAAAATAAAATAAAATAAAGTAAAATAAAATAATATAAAATAAAATAAAATAAAATAAAATAAAATAAAATAAAATAAAATAAAGTAAAATAAAATAAAATAAAAAAAATAAAACAAAATAAAATAAAATAAAATAAAATAAAATAAAATAAAATAAAATAAAATGAAATAAAATAAAATAAAATAAAAAAAAGTAAACAATATAGGATAAAATAAAATTAGATGACATCAAAACCAGCGTATTGTTAGCTTAATGGTTAGCAATGCGTGCCAAAATTTCTCTGATGAAGAAGCTTAGCAGCTTCCGAAATGGATCTATAAGAAAAGCTATTGTCTCTAAACATTTTTCCTACTCTATTCAATGAAAAAACTTTTAATAATTAATTAAAAATGATTATTAAAAAATAAAAACAATAATAATTTTCATAAAAATTCAAAAACTGAAAAATTATTATTCTTGGCCTTGAGCTCGTTTCATGAATACTTAAAATAAAATAAAATAAAATAAAATAAAATAAAATAAAACAAAATAAAATGAAATAAAATAAAAAAATAAAATAAAATAAAGTAAAGTAAAATAAATAAATTACATGGAGTGCATTGCCGACTGCTTCGGGTTTCGGTTCGATAACCTTTCAGGCTGGTTACGCTCAGAATTTCTTTACTTGGATTCAGTAAGTAAGCAAGCTGTAGATTGTGACTGCGAAAAACAAATATTTGTTTTCATCATTTCATTTGTTTCTATTGTTCATTATTATGTTGAGTTATTGTAAAATTTGCTTCGTCTGGTTGAAAAGTATTGATAAGGATTTGAAATGGCGAAGTGTTTGATTAAATTCTGTGAGAAGAGTAGCGAGATTATTATTAGTTTGTTATTTTCTGCGCACTTCATTAATTCCGATTGCGGAAAACCTATATTTCAAAGAATCTGATTTTTATACCAGTCCTGGTAAACTCTTCGATATAGCATCCCTAGAGCTTACATACAAACTTGTCTAATCATGCATTCACGTGCCTTTGCAGGTACACAATTCACAAGTTCACAGTATGAAAGGTAAGCGCTGACATTCTCTAGTGTTTTGTCAGTTGGTTTTAATGGCTTTGTTGTTGGTAATGTCATTGTGGGTTGATGGCATATAAGAAGCTACCGCTGTGGGTAACCAACAGAAATTTAAACCAATCTTAGTTGTTCAACAGTCAGACGACGAACGCCAAAAGCCGATCGTTGAGCACTTTGATGCTGTCAGTAGAGAATCTCTACCCATAGTCTAATATAATGATGCGTCCCAACTCCCTTTTGACAAAAGTGTGAAAGCACAAGCAAACATTATGCATATGTATGTACATATATATGTATGTATATCAGTAAGGACATGGGTTTGTCAGGTAGGTATGTGTGTTTGCCTTTGCAGGATTGGAGGACGTCGTTCAAGTCAAAGTAGACATGCGTCCGTGTCGCTGTCGCAATCGTATTCCAGATTGAGAAAATCAGCAAAAACAACAACTAAAAAAACTGGCATACGTGCTTAAGTGATGAAATCGTGTGAATTTTAGGAATGTCTCTAACAAAGTTATCTCTGTGCGGGTTTTAAGCGTCTTTGCTTTGCTTACCTAGACCATTTGCAAACAGACTCTCTAAGGGCTTTCTGTGTCGTGAATACGAGTATGTGGTAATGAATTGTATATATGTATCTGACAGCCGCTGTTAAGTACACACTGGTTGACGCCTTTAATGCAAACGTTTGCATTCCACCATTACACCGTTGATTCATTCATTTATTTGTTCCCCAACTCAGCTTTTGAAATTATCAATGAAATTCCGTATGATATTTAAACCGAAACCAGCAAACTAACGTGCATGGAAATTATAGAAGGAGGATATGAAGAAACCTTCAAGCCATTTTGTTGTGGAGTTCGCATTTTGCATTTGCGACTTTGTCACTCTGTCACTTTATATATTTGCGCTAAGTGCGATTTTACATAAGAAAGTACACATTCCGTTGGCGTCTTTCACATGACATTGTACTCGTAGTTCAACAAGTTCTATTGCCCTCACTCATTGCAGGGAACTGCAGCGGCAAATAGTTCTGATCATTGCAGGGTATTACTAAATGCAATCGTTTGTATACTTCAATAAATATAAATCGAAGTCAAAATCGGAAGTGAAATAAAAAGTTCAGAATACAAAACCTCCACAGCGCTTTAGGCGACTTAGAATATGCCAGGGTATATCTACCGTAAGAGGCTACTAAAATCCACTACACGAATTTTCAAAAAACTCCAACAAATCATTCCTGCCACAAACCGTCAGAAACCACCAAAATGTCATTATATTTTCATTCGAAAAGGGTGGATTACTTTTCTGATATTGAAAACTACATCGGTATTTCGAAATAGTCCTACGTCCTACGTCAAATTGTTCAAACTCTTCCTATAATAAAACCCCGTTAATGCGAAATATCTTTACGATAAAGGTTTTACAAATTTTAAGAACTCATTCCCGGCTATGCATCTGTTCAGCTCATCTGCTGGCAGCTTGCGGTACTAGCCCGACTGATGCCTGAGATATTTTATGCCTTACTCCAATCCAACAAATCCGCTGGGAGCTCTAAAGCCTTCACAATCACATATTCAACATATTTTTATAAAACATTTAGCTCGTCGATTGTGATACTTTCCCGTGGTTGCTACTAGCTCGCAAATTGTGTTTTAGACTAGTAAAAGTCACAGAATTTGGTGCTGCTTTACCTGTGAGAGATAGATTCGGTCGTCATTACCCGATGTTGGCGTATACATCACAAGATTTGGCGTAGTGAAAAAATCTGGTCGATGACGGATTTACCAAGCTCGAGGTCACACTGATAAGGCCCAACCACTCTATTTAAGTCAGGCATCAACCTTTCGCACAATACATTTAATAGAATCTCATCCGATATTCAAAATTCTGATTATGGCGCGATGCATTCAACCGATCATATTCTGCATACAAGCCGATACATGGGCTTCACCAGCACCTCGCCCCCGTGTCTGAACAGCTCAGCAGGTAATTCGCACAAGCGCATTTCGACCGCGTTTTTTGCGTCCAAAAAAGTCGCCTTGCCTCCCTCTTCAACTTGCGCTAGCGCTCACACACACTCCTCGATGCATTCGCTCTCAACTTGGCCCTGTAGGCAGCGTCCTTTCTTTCCGCTGCAACGGGGCACTCTTCATCGTCACAACTGTTTATTCTAGTTCGTCGGTATGCTATTACTACTTCAAGGGATCAAGAGATGTGACCCCCTGCTCTCGCATTCCATACTTTCAGAGAACAGGTCTGAGAAAAGATCTGCGAAATCATTAGCGGTCTGTTGCGATTGCAACTTTTCTACGTCCAGCTTTCTTTGCGGTTTTTGCTACACCGTTTTTATGGTACAGAGCAGGGTGAAAGAGGGGTTATATATAAAATATTCGCATCCCACCTACAGTATACAGTCGAACTTATCAAGCCTTGCTTTGAAGCTATGTTTATAAGTTGCTTAAGGCGCGTACGTAACGCATTAAGTAGAGAAGTCAAGTTAGTTAGGACCGAATCCAAGTCAAGCCAAATGCTTTTAGAACTAGAATGATTTTATTTTTAGAAAGACTTCTGAAAGACTATAACCGAAGACTGACTCATAGCTCCTATCACAAGCTCAATATAGTTGTAGTAAAGGCAGATCACCCGATACTGTATATGAACTGTACATGACCTGGCAGGTCACTTGATCTCAGAACTACATTGTCCTCAAGCTGTGGCATTCTTTGATATAGCTTCCGCTTGCAATAAAGTTTTTCCAGAAGCCATCATTGACCGGTAATTTGAAAGCTGAAGGCCACCAAATGATAGCGCATGCCGACGATATTTGTGTTATTATGAGCCGAAAGTTCCCTTAAACTATTTCTGAAATACTCAATTGGGCTAGAAATTGGTCATCTTCAGAAGGCGCTACAAAATACCGAATCTAACGCCACCATGAATAGAAAGCTCAATCTTAGCGTTTAGTGACAGATTCAAGTACATATATTGGAGTCACTCTAGGCGGGAACCTACGCTATCATGATGAAGCGAACAGGCAGCATCCGCGTTGTTTTCCCGCAGGAAATTAATTGTAGTACACCCGATTAACTTAGAAAGAGATATCTTTGATCCTCCGAAAATGCTGGCTATACACAGAGCCGTAAACCATATGGTGTCTCTGCCAAAGATGGCAAACGGGTCTTTTTTTTCTAAGGTTGTCAGGCCACACTAAAGGCATTGGACTCAAATGTCGACTATACAAAGTCGATCACTGGTTGCCGCAGATACCTCAACGAGATGTCTCAGCACTTCAGGGCTGACACCGCCCATAGACTACCTAGTGGTAATGATTCGGTAGGTAGTATGTACAGCCATGGTCTTTTTTAAGCTTCGTGCACTCTTCTGAAAAAGGGCATTCAAATAAACTTGTGACCCTATCTTAATAAATCGGGTATACCATTACTAACAAGGGTTTTAATGGTTCTAATGGGGAACTGCGTAGTATTCTCTTACAGCATTTGATTTCTCAATGTTCGGCACTCAGCAGCAGAGACGGTTGGTTATTCTCGGTCAACCGTAACTCTATGCCCTCAATGAGGCATCAAAGTTAAAAATAACAGCGATAGCTAAATTCATTGACTCTTCGAAGTGGTTTGAACCCCTGCTTGGAAATAAAAATGTGTAGAGACCGTACAGGGTAACACAACGGGCCCGTTAGCTCCATAAGTGTTGGGTGCATTAGTGGTCAGCGCAGACCCTGCAACCTAACCTAACCTATCATTTTACAACACCTTTGTTATTCACATGGGCGAAGTCACTCGAGATTCACGCCCACATTTTCAAAGTAGTTCTGTAAAATTTTTTTGTGTAAAATTTAAAACGCAATATTTCTACAACTATATGGGTTATTTTACAAAGGTTTTAAGCTTCCCAAGCCAAATTTGAACACAAACATTTTTTCGATGTAAGCTTGGTGCCGCTCTCTTCTCAATAGACAAGATCTGTTAGTTTCGAAGCCGATTACTTGTAAATTTATCAAGATATTTCAAATAAAACTTGTAATCTGGCTAGTTTTGGTTTACGTATCCTTGAATATTTATCCATTTATGTATTTTTTTGTCCAAACGTTTTATGGTCCGTGCCCAACGCCACTGAATAAAGACGTTATGACCAAGAATTTTTTCCTGCCGACATTTGCATTTTGTAACAGAGCTGCATTCTGCATCACCTTCTTTTCTGCTTCCAATTTCTGTAGTTATAGCTAAGAAGTCATTATTATCGTGCTTTGATACCTAACGGCTGATATCGCTAAGGCGTTTAAGCACCAATTAGTGATGATTGTGATGATATAAATCCATAATAGTTTTAATCCATGGACAATTGATCTTATAATGGCTAATATTATTTGGAATTATGTTTAAAGAACACAAATAGTACTGTGGCTTATTGTGCATTTAAATTAAAGTGAATTCTATTCATAACCGACTTTTTTGGATTTAATCTTCACAGCAGAAACAACTGTTGTACTACAATAATAATAACAGTGAAAATAAAAATATGCTCAAAATCCGATTTCGACGAGAAAATTCGCAGAGATTTAATTGACTTAAATTGATAGCACTTAACGTTTTTGTTGCAGTTCTTGTTGTTATTGTTATGTGCATTATTATTCCTGTTTGTATATCATGCACGTTTTTGCATTGTGCCTTAAATAATTATATACAACAATAACAAATGGAAAAGGAGGTTTTTATTGTTGATGTGGAGACGACTTATCTACTTTAATTTAATTTACACAATGCAAACAATATCTGAAAAAATGTATATCACCATGTATCTATTAATAGCAAAAAAATATATAGAAATTTATAAATTGATAAACGAGAGTGTTTAACAAGCTGTTTGTATTCTCGAAACTTTAGATATAAAAACATGAAGACAAGCACAAATACTTTGTTATATTTTAAATGGTTTGCATTTGTTGATGACCATAAAAAATGATAAGAGATATATTCTACTTCATATCGAGGGTAAACGACTGATTATTAAGTTACTAGGATTTCCACCTTCTTACCCTACTTACTAATCAATCATCCTATCAGATTATAGTTTTTGCATACTCCGCCAAGCCGAAAGCAAGAACAGCTGTTGATTGTCAAAACTCCAGTGCATCCCAGCCGTCATTGCAGTGTTACAGCTGTTGTTAGCCCAGTGCCTTTCAAACGTTTACATTGCAGTGCATTTGAGACTTGTATTATTTATGGTGTTCACAAATAACTTCATTCACTTTATTTTTACTACTTCCAATTATTTTCAAAATTGTTAACTACTTAATTTGTGCTAAAATGCGTGTGGATGAAAACAGAAACAAATACTTAACGTTTTCCATAGAAAACAGATTGGCTAAGCAGTTCTCGATATTCACATTCTAGTTATAAACATTGGGGTCTGCTAGTTGTTCCGCCGTAACCGCAGTTGGCGAATTATTGTAATAGAGTTTTGGGATCTCTATTCAATTTATCGAAATCCACTGTCAAACTTCGAAGTAATCGACTGAATTCTCTTAAGATTTATTACATTTCTCACGTCGGAAGTTTCATCAGAATAGCTGATGAATGGGGTCTGATTGGGATAGTTGGAAAATTCGGGGACATGTATGCTGAATATTGATTGCTGACTCTACAGCTGTTATCCAAAAAATTACTTAAATTTGTATGTAGCAAATACCTAATGCTATTCAAGGCTTCGGCAAAAGTGAATTAATCCTTTTTTGAAATTGATAAAAGACTTTACGGATAGAATAATCGAACTTACTATTTCTAAAGTATAAGCAGAGAAAATAGACGAAAGAACGAAACCGGCCAAATGAGGGGAGCGGGCAAAATTTTTATTGTATTCTAAAGAGGGGACTATGAAATCTGATTTACGGATTCATTGCTAATGGAAACTAAAATCGAAAAGAGTAGTTAATGCATTCCGAACTAAGCAATTTATTTAAGTATCAATCAAAAATGCTAAAATTATTTGAATCTATCATAATATCTGAAATCATAGCGCTATTACAAAGGAAGTGCGATACTTAAATTAAAATAAACATTTTCTATCTGAATGAGTATTTATTTATTGCCTACTGCTCACATCGCTAATGCAGTGAAATTGCCCAACACAATGACGTTAAGCTGAGTGCCAGCAGAGCATTAAAACTGGTTCATATACGAACGGATCAACGACAGTGAGCGACTATTATGACAATGACGACGATGTCGACAACTATAACAAAAAGTGAATAATAATAGTTGAGATTTGTATGTCATTTCCTGTTTTTCGTGATTTTTTAATATGGACATTGCGTGTATGTGTATGTGTGTACGCTAATGTAAATAAATTCAGTTGCTGGCATTTTCCAAATGGGGGTGGTCATAATGATGAATGAGCCTGTTTGGTCTATGAGAACTATTAGGGGGATTCGAGAGGGAGTATAATGATGCTGTTTACTATGTTGAATATCTAATAATTTAGTATCTGTCAGAAATTATTTAGAAGCTATAGTACACTCTACGGACTATTGGCTTTGTTTATGTAAAGAGGTATGCTAGGGTGTTAAATTGCTTGGCGAAATTTTTCTTTCAACATATAATTATAGTTGATATAAGCAAACAATTTTAAGTATATTATAGGCTTACATACAAGAAATGGAATTTCTATTTAAAGCAAATAGAGAAAGTGTATTGTGTGCTTCAGATTAATATAGTAAAGCAATAAAATAAAATAAAGTAGTATAAAATAAATTAAAATAAAATAAAATAAATTAAAAAAATTGAAAATAAGGCCTAGCATATGATAACATAAAATAAGATAAAATAAAATAGAATGAAATAAAAAAAAAAAAAAAATTAAATAAATTAAAATAAAATAAAATAAAATAAAATAAAATAAAATAAAATAGAATAGAATAAAATAAAATAAAAAAAAGGAATTAAAATAAAATAAAATAAAATAAAATTAAATAAAATAAAATAAAATAAAACAAAACAAAATAAAACAAAATAAAATAAAATAAAATGGAATAAAATAAAATAAAACAAAAAAAAAAAAAATAAAATAAAATAAAAAAAAAAAAAAAAAAAATAAAATAAAAATAAATAAAAAAAAAAAAAAAATAAGATAAAATAAAATAAAATAAAACCAAATAAAATAAAATAAAATAAAATAAAATTACATAAAATAAAATAAAATAAAGACAAAAAAAAAATATAAAAAAATAAATACTAAAACAATGTTATGGAAGGAAACGGAAGCACAAAAAAAGAAAAAGAACAAAATAAATTATTGGACATTATCTCTATCTCTATGGCGCGATATACAACAGGTATATCATCATAAACCTCCTAAGAGATTTTTGCGCCAAGCTTCTCTTCCAATTTGTGGTGTGCCGATTTGAATTTTCTCTACAAATTGGTGGGACCTACAGTTTTTTGCCGACTCCGAACGGCATCTACAAAGGAGACGAATTTTTGCTGAGAAGCCTGTCATGGCAGAAATACACTCGGAGAGTTTGCCAAACCACTGCCGAGGGGCGACCCCGTTTTGAAAAACTTTTTTCAAATCTTTTTTGATGTTACTTGTACCAGGGCTCGAACCATGGACCTTCGGTGTGGTAGGCCGGCAACACTACCTTCACACCACGGCGGCCGCCATTATTGGACATTAACATGAATGAAATAAGGGTAAAAAAACGGAGAAGAAACAGCAAAAAATAAAAATAAAAATTAAATAAAATTTTGTGGCTGCATTTCAACCATTAGGGCACACTCTAGTATTTTTAATCATTCAACTGAAAAAATCTCTCTAAAAGCAAACTTATCCTGCCTCAACCGTGCTAGCTTCATAGGACTTCTGTTTGAAGATGAATTAATTACAGTTACTCAGGACAAAGTACTATTATTTCTTCAAAAACAACAAAAATATCTCCTTTAATTAAAACAGCCTAATATATACTACATACATATTTATTTACTTATTTATGAGTTTCAAATTCTGGTACCTATATGAGAGACAATCAAAAGTATATAGGATTAAAAGTAACCTATACACCCACATAGCGAACGGGCAACAGTATTATACAACAAAAATAATTACACTTTTACTTATACATTCACATATTAAAGTACTCTTGGTGCATGGGCTTAATTATGCATTTCCTATTGAGCGCGTCGAATAATTAAGATTAAATGAAAGAATGCGAGTTATTATGAAACAGTTAAGTAGAGTGAGTTTTCGTTAAGTGGTGTTTCGGGAATTTCCTCTTATTGGATTCAGTTTCATATGTAAGTATATATGTACATGCAAACAAAAGTAGTTGGCAAACAAATGGAATGCGATTCTTGCAGCCTAAAGATGGAAAATTTACGGCAAATTAAAGCTAAGGAATACTTTTTAATATCGATACATCGGGTGTTTAATTTTTCACTATTGTTTTTTATTTCATATAGAGTATCCCATATCGATTTAGTGACATCTTGTATAGTTTTTTGGGTTTTTATATTTTAGTTGACATATCAAAAGTTAGTCCTGTGGATGAATAATCCACGAATATCACCTTTATAAAATAGGGGTTGCCACCTTCGAAAAAATTATACTTTTAATGTAAATTTAGTTTGATTTTAAATGTCATATGAAACTAAGCGCAATAAGATGAATTAGGTATGACATTATTTTTATATATGTTCAAAACGTGTTCTTTTTCAATGGTTATGTATGTATATTGGATCTTGATTTCGTCATCCTTTGTAAGATTTGTTATGAAGACAAACCCGTTTCGGCTTATTTTTTTTTGTTTCTGAAATTAATTTTGCATAAATATATTATTATAAATAATTAAGAAGTGACATGAAAAGCGCACAGATTCAAAAGGCCTTTTAATTGATTGAATAATATTATGTTACTAACTTTCAAAACGAGCTTTAAACCAAAGGGAATGACATTTCCTTCTCAAAATATCTTTTCTTAAGTCTAAATTGAGAGATGCAAAAGTTTGAAATAAAACAACACAAAATATTAGTTTAACTTTAACAAGGACTGAAACCGAAATCGACACGAAACCCGTAAACGATTAGACCCGATGAATTTTTTACTTAATATTTTTAAAGACATAATTTTTCTTTAATATTATTGTTTAATATGAATCTTTTCATTTTTTAATTTTTTTTATAACCATACCTATTAAATCATGACTAATCGTAATAATTGCCAGTTTGATTCATTATTTTAGGGAACAGCCTAGTAATGATTGATTACCCATTGGTTACAGCTAAGAATGAATAACAATCAAAAAAGAATAAGATGTTTTTAAACGAAGCATGTACTAGTACACAGGGTATTATAGTTTTGGTCATGTAACGGTGGTTTGTAACGGTACAAAATAATGGAGATAGATATAGAGTTCCACATATCAAAGTTCTTAGAATGAAGAGAGGATTCCATTAATACATGTGGACATGATAACTTGAGTAAAAATTGAGATATTTGAATGAAATTTGGCACACAGGTTGCTTTCCTGCCAAGGTGGGTTGCTATTTGAAATGGGCGAAATCGAACCATGTCCACGCTCCTTTTTTCGATATCGAAAATTTCGAAAAACGTATAAAATGGGTTAATTCAATAATAAAAGCAGCTACAATGATGAAATTTTCTTGATTGTCCCATTGACGATGTTATCAAATCTTTGGAAGAGGGGTGTGGCATCGCCCACGTATAAGTGAAGATATTTTCAAATTTTGACTGGTAATAACTTCAGATCCGTTTACACTGGTATAACAAAATTTCGTAGGAGGCATACTATTGTTGTAATAAATACACCCGAAAACAATAAAAAAAATTTTTGTTTGATTACGTTTGCTTACATTTGATTATTTATTGTAAGTTTTGATAATTTTTTGGTATTGTTGCAGACAAACACAATTACATACAGCCCAACAATCAAAAATAATCAAATAAAATCAAATTCACCAAAAACAATAAACATTTTCTTTTGATAGTTTTTGATTACTATTTACGTATAGAGATTTTGTTTTAGTTATGTTCTACTTTTTTCCAAGGGCAATCAATTAGTAAATTCAGATTTTTGAAAACAATAAAAATTATCATTGTTGATTAAAAAGCGATCCAGTCAGTTGATTACTGAATTATAATGGGAGTTTAACATGTTTGACTATAAGCTATTGAATTGAATGGCAACCCTTTTTCAAATTTCTCACAAAACCGAAAGTAAAATTCGATGAAATTTTCACGACGGATAGAATCGACAGAATACAAGTATCAGAAAAAAAACTAATATCTACTTTTCTAATAAAAAAATGTGTGGATTTTTAGAATTTATTTTGAATAAATTTTATTAATACATCGTGTGAACATTATTTATTATTATATTAGAGAAAATCCATAATTTCCCTAGGAAAAAAATTCAGAAATATTTTAAACCACTGGAATCTTGTAGCTAAGTAATAAACTTACACAATTTTTTTGTTCACAAACTTGACTTCGTTTTTTTTACTTTGAAACGGAACGGTACCGAAATAAATGTTAAAGAACGAAGCAATAATCGAAACCGAAACATGTTACAAAACCTAGACCGGAACTTGATTTTAATAGGTTTCATCCCCTGAATTTTAAGTTTGTTTGTATGGGTGCACATGAAAAATATATGTATATATAATATATGTGAATGTTGACACCATGTGTCCCTATATCCTAGTACTTATTTAACCATTAAGTTGCTGTATTTATTTTATATATCTCTTTGACAAAACCATACGCATTACTGAGATTTGCATTTTAGTGTACTAAGGTAACATGTCATTTTATTAAATATGTTACATTTTAACAAAATATAAATGGTTTCTATGAAAGCAAAAAATATTTAGCTCGCATCTTAAACGCTGCTTTTCTTACTTTATAAATATTCTTATTAAGTATATTCTGTAATTTTATAGAAATCCTTTATAAATGTTTACTGGGTTTCATCTTGGTATATTTGTGCTATGAGATGATGCATGTAGCACTTGCTTACATATATATGATTCAATTAAGTTTAATAAAATCTGTATGCTATAGCTAAATTGAGTGTGAAATCATGACGAACAACAATTCTGAAGCCTCGTTTAAATTTTTTGAGTACACAGTATGATTGGATTAACAATTGATTTGATGCATACTAGTATTTATATAACAGAACTTATACATATATTGCTTTTTTAATACACGACCGGCAAGCTATGTTGGACATTCGAAAACGGCCATGCGGTTAGGTGACCATTCAAAGAAGAAGATAATGTGGAAATTTTCACGGGGAACTATCTTAAACGTTTATTTCAGAGTTGAATGCAGGACTTGATTTCATAATGGGTCACATCTTTATGAAAAAATGCAATTGATTTTACTAAAATTTTCAGAAATTGGTATAAATTTGTGCTCCTGTTTAATTAATATGACCCAATGTCTATTTAAATTAAACTAAGTTTTTGAAATTATTTTCTGAGGCGGTGCTTATGGTGAGGGCGAAATATAAAATTTGTTCGGTAGTAGATCCACAATGGAAGTAGCAAAAAGTAGCAGAGTAAATCCGAAAACTCTTATTTTATGTAGCATTATAATCTGCTACATTTCAAATTCTTTTACTTAATTTTTGCTACTTCGATTTATTTTACAGGGTGTATACCTATCTAATTTGGCGGCCGCCGTGGTGTGAAGGTAGTGTTGCCGGCCTACCACACCGAAGGTCCATGGTTCGAGCCCTGGTACAGGTAACATCAAAAGTGATTTGAAAAAAGTTTTTCAAAACGGGGTCGCCCCTCGGCAGTGGTTTGGCAAACGCTCCGAGTGTATTTCTGCCATGACAGGTTTCTCAGCAAAAATTCGTCTCCTTTGTAGATGCCGTTCGGAGTCGGCAAAAAACTGTAGGTCCCACCAATTTGTAGGGAAAATTCAAATCGGCACACCACAAATTGGAAGAGAAGCTTGGCGCAAAAATCTCTTAGGAGGTTTATGATGATATACCTGTTGTATATCGCGCCATAGAGATAGAGAGATAGATACCTATCTAATTTTCTTTTTTTCAATTAAATAAAAAATGTTGGTAGAGATATCAGTCGTATTTCAACAAAAATATATTTAAGTAAGGCTACCACCTATAGTTACCAACGAATGCTGTTCTATTTATTTATGTTTTCATTGGATTTGCAGCCCTAGTTGCCAGAGAGGGCGGCCACATAATCCTTATATATATATATTCAGATGGCGATGCAATTGTTGGTGACAATGGTTGTCCGGTGAATTACTTGGCAACTCGTTTTCGACCACGTTCCATGTGCATAGGTTTTAGGTAACTTCGATTAGTATAGTTCTTACCTGGTTCCATTTCGGGAAGTTTAGGTATAGTTCTGTTTGTGGATGCCTGATTATCGACAACCGATACCTCAGAGTCTCTTGAATGTTGTATGTATATATTCCCTATATCGGCTTTACCCTTAAAAAATTGCTCCCAAAGTATGCCATTGTCCGAGAATTATTTCGTATGTGCGCCGAGATAACAAAATGTCTGCGATTTTCTTAGATTTTCCAAAACAGCGGACTAGAGAGTTGAACAATTATCTTTACAAAAAGTATGGAGTCAAAATCAATAGATCTTTTGTCCCACGATGCAGGGAATTCACAAAATAGATGCTTCATTATTTCAGACCCCTTTCGTTTCTGCAGCGTCTACAAATTGAAGCCTTTCGGCGTGCCTTTGTGTTATGGCCTTATCACAAAGCATTTGTGGATATTTACCACTCACTACCACCGCAAGATCGTCCGAGGAAAAATAAATGCTTGACGCGATATACAGCAGGTATATCATCATAAACCTCCTAAAAGATTTTTGCGCCGGGCTTCCCTTCCAATTTGTGGCGTGACGATTTAAACATTTTCCTACAAACTGGCGGGACCTACAGTTTTTTGCCGACTCCCAACGGCATCTAAAAAGCAAATTAATTGCTGAGAAGCCTTCCATGGCAGAAATACACTCGGAGAGTTTGCTAAACTACTGCCGAGGGGCGACCCGTTTTAAAAAAACTGTTTCAAACCTTGACAAACTTAGTTTTGATAAAAAACATGTTTCGGCGTTCTGCCATCCTCAGTGTTAAGTTTCGTTCTGCACTGAGGATGGCCGATTGCCGAAACCGATTTGTTACAAAACCAAATTTGTCCATGGATGACGAAAAATCGTTCCAATATACATCAACCTTCCACCCTGTCGGAAAATCAACAAAGCTAAATAAAAGTTTTAAATACTACCTCAATGCTCAGGAAGGCTATAAGTGTGAGCTCCTTATTTAATAGATTTCTCAATACGCAATATAATGGTATATAAAGCCGTCTTCGTGATTTAATGTACTTTTTATACATGTATGCGTTAGTGCGATTCTGCTGTCTAATTTGTCCGTGAATTCAGATTACATCAGCCCCTCCAGTAAATTTAGGCTACCTGACTATTGTTCCCTCTTCCAAGCGCAGGTTGCCGAAATGAAGCAAGCGGTGGATGAGATGCTGTACCGCGCTGTTATTGATAAGGAGTTAAATGTTTACTCGGATAGTTAGGTCGCAATTAATAGGTTTTGTGGAATCTTTTGACCAGAGCTGGCACTCGTGAAAGGGGTGTGGCTGACCCTTGAACTCCGGGAATTTCGCTCACTACCTGAAGTCTAGAGGTTCTCTCGACTCTTGTAGGCACCAAGCGATCTTCGGAACTACTAGGATTCACCAAGGTCTATGGCAAATACAGGATTTTTTAGAATAAAAAATTTATATAAAAATGGTTTCTTTGCTAAACCGCATAACGAATTGAGGTACAACGACTTAAACGACATGTTCGATTTTTTGAATATATTTTCAAGGCCTTAGATAATCACAAAAAATGTTTTGACAAAAATGCTGGTTACGCCGTTTTGCATAAGTGGTATAAGCGGTTTCACACTCTCGAATATACAATATGCCTTGATGAACTTATGACTTTCATTTTCCGCTTTAATTAAATTTTATGCATTTAAATGATTAATACACAGAATACATTTCCAAACACAATACATTGTATCCACATCATAAACATATTCAAATGGGACCCTTAAATCATGTACTCTTATAAATTTACTTACATTGTTGAGACTTGTAATGAACTCACATTCCAAATAAATGCACAGTTCAGCAACTACAAACGTATTATAAATCTTTATATTTAAAGCATATTTTAGGGCGCTCATCAAGACTATGGCGGAATGTCAGTGACCAAATGCAGTGAACTGTCCCCTCAGTTTATTATCATTATCCAATTATGATTTTTGGTTTTTTTGCTTTCCTTATTCATACATGCATATTAAACACATAATGATATTCAGGAAGTGCGGCTGAGGGCGCGTGAAACCGCAATTATATCGAATTGTTCAATTGTTAAGAGCTTAAAGGGCACTCTTATTTTTCATTAGAGACAATTTTTGTAACTTCAGATGATTTCGGTATTCTGTAAGAGAAAATCACAAAAAGTTCACCAATGATATGTGGTGAAAACACATTTGCATACATCTTAAGTACAGCATTTGACACCGCTTGTACAAGGTGGCGTAAAAGTAAGCTTCCGATGTTCAGCATATCGGTTGTGGCACGTGCAGTGTGTGCTGTTGCACCGTCTTGTTGGAACCACATGTTTTCCAATCCCAATTCATCAAGTTGCCGCAAAAAGAACTCGTTGATCATTGCTCGGTAGCGCTCACCATTCACAGTAACCGTTTGGCCCCGACCGATTATTGGTCAAATAAATAGTCAGCAATATTCCGCGTTCTGGAGCAGTGTTTCGTAACATTGTTTATTATCGTGTATTTCGCATGTGTTTACTACACAAATGTCAAAACAGAACTGACTTTAGGGGCCAATCGCAAAATTTATAGCATTTTCTGATAGAAGGATTACTTTTGCGCCACCCTGTACAAATATCGAAATAACGCAGGTAGTAAGTGTCTCGTGTACAAAGTGAGCGACGCAGGTTCAAGCCAAATATCGCGGATAATTTTTATTTTTTATTTTATTTTTTGTTAGTTTAATATTATTTTTTTAAATATATAAATCTTTCTACACTTAAAATTTATTGTTTTTTAAATTTATTTAATTTTTAACCCAATATTTTACTGTTTGTGACCTGCCAAGAACCAGCTGACAAATTAGTGACTATTTTTTGAGACTAGAGATGAGAGACAGCTTACTGAATACCAAATTGAAATTGACCACAAAATGTCTCTATTACTGACTAGATACTAGCTACAGAATTCACCTATTATAATTGTATACTTGTATTCACATTAGGCTGCCTCACTTTTCCAAAGAAATTTTTAAGTTTGGCATGGCGCAAAGTTTCGGACAAGGGGACTTGTTATTGTAAGATTTTTTCAGCGTAAAGTGTTTTGATCCGCAGATACAATTCATTACATGAACATGCTACTTGTGATATTGTTGGCTATGTTTATCTCGTGAAATGTTGTGATACAAGCAGTTATACTTCGGATATTCTGTTATTAATATTTTTTTTTGCTTTTTTAGCTACTATTTTTTCTAAAAAAGTTAAATAACGGAAGTATTTTCAAATAAAAAGGGTATATATTTTATGTTTTCGATGAAAATGAAATATATTTCGTAAACAGGTTAGACCATTCTAATATGCATGTAATCAAGTTTACCTATAAAAATTGAGTAAGTGATAATGAAAGTAAGACACGCAAAGCGAACGCTGCTTCGCTCTATGATCTAGAACCAGAAGCTTTTGCAGTGTGTTTGATTAGTGTTTTTGTATAAGTTTCTCATTTTTCCGTGATGCCAGACCGATTGTATGGTGGTGCATGGTGATTAATATGTGAGTTGCTATTATATATAGAAAATATTTTATAGAGTGTTAAGTCTTGGTTGGACGATCATTTTTTAATTATTTTCTGCATATTGATTTTGGTGCTTATTGGTTCTGGAGCTTACGTGAAACAGTTTAAAATAATGAGCAGTGATACTGAAAAACTGGTCAACTTTTGCGTTGAAATATGCATTAAAATCTGTAATTTCCCAAATTGCTTAACCATATAAGTTCACCTGTCAGATTTGTTAGAAAAAAACCCGCGTGTAGCACGGGACACGTGATAGAAGCCAGTTTCTTGCCCCTTCAGGATAGTTTTTAGGAAAAAGTTGCAAAATTGTCTCGAAAAAAATTCCAAAACGATGTCAAAACGTTTAGAATCGTTGGAAAAAAACCCAAAAATTGTTCCGAAAGTTTGGAAAACAGTCACGAAACGATCCTAAAATTATCGCGAAAAGGTCCCTAAAACGGTAACGAAAAAGTCTCGAACACAAACCCAAACAGGTGCTGAAAAATTCACAAAAGATTTCAAAAAAGTTCACAGGACTTCCGCGAACTTGAAAAAACTTTGAAATTTCATTCTCAATAAAAACTTTGCCACCTAGGAAGTTAGCTTAAAAAAATAAGTGTCTACAAGTTTTTGGAAAGTTTAGTGTAAAAGCTAAAAAGATTAAAAAATAAAAGTAAAACACACCACATTTGGAGGTCATGCTAGAGATCGAGATTCTCAAAATCTCTCAGAATAAGGTGTGCTTTGGTACCGTTATTCCTTTTTGGGTGAAACACACCACATCTTGAGGTCGAGGTAGAGGTCAAGATCAGTCTCAAAATCATTTAAAATAAATCGTTTTTTCGGTATCGCTTTTCCTATTTGAGAGTCCAGATTTTGTAATGAACGAAAATCTATTTCCACACTGTGTATAGCCGCTCTTGTTGTAAGCACTTCGATTATATTAAATAAGCATTATATGATGCGCACAATTGTTTGTGGTTATTTTTAGCCCAATTAAAATCGTCTAGTTTTAGGCAGTGTCGATAAGTTGATTTTTAGCAGTGATAAAGGCGCGAGTCCAAAGCGTAAATATACAAAATATTAGCACTCTCAAACATGACAATGGAGAAATCATCAGGGTGCTGTCTGCAAATACATATGTATATGTACATATTTACCATTGTTGTAAAATGAACAGTTACCATGTAGGAATATTTAATAGTTATTATCGGATGTTTGTTAAATATAATAATAATTTGCTTTGAAAGCATGGTTATTTTGATATGGTTCTAAGTTCATAAATCCAGAATTTTTTTTTTAACAAAGTCATGCATATTCTTCTGATAATAGATTTGTGTACTTATAGCGCAACTTTCGTCTTATCCGATATACTTAATATCTAAGACTTACTGTGTGAAGTAGGTACAAACAAACTTACAGTCAAACAAACCGAAATTCATTGGTTTGTCTACATAATTTTTATTATGAACGAAATTTCACTATATGTGTCAAAAAAATTTGAACCAACTTTTTTTTCAACACTGTATAAAATGAGAATAAAAAAAATTTTTTATTTATATTAAATTTATTGATTAGGCAGTGAAAATTGCGATCAAATTTATACAGCAGTTTTTGAGTAATACGCGCACAAACATACAGACAGACAAAAATTCTAAAAGCTGTTGTTCTTTCTACTAATAATATCTATAATTAAAAATTTAGTTGTTGCGAATATTATGAATAATGAAGCGATGGGATTGAAGTGTGCCGCAGTGTTTATTTAAGAACAATGGTTAATTATTTCTCGCGGGGTGAGCTGATGCCCACACTTGCATACATACATACAGCCATGCATACATTCCTGTGCCGTATTTGCAGCGTGTTTTGGGGTTGGTACGTCACCAAGGGTCATTCAAGCGCTGTTAAGGTCATGTCACAATGCTATTTAAAGTCAAGTGACTGAAAGTAATGCATGTACACATACATACATATATATTCGATTTGTTTGCAATAGTGAAAAGCAGTCAGATATAATTTTGTTGTGAACGAGCTGCGAATTCTTAGTGTGAACTCATAAGTGTTTAAATGATTTTGATGTTGGAATGCATTTTCACACACCCTTATAAACTTTGTTTATCTAAATAGCATCTAAGTTAATCGTATCGAAACATTGGGGTTATTGCTTCTTCCTTATCGTACTTCCACTGTATTCTAATGCATTTTAAAAATCCTTCATAAGTATGTTCTTTTGTCATCTTGAACATCACTTACTTGGCATATATGTATTATATGTATTGACGCCTCAGAGGAAGAATCCACCTCCTGCGGGTTGGGGAATTAGAATATGCCTGAGGTTACTAAAATACCGAAATGTGCTTATACCCGATCCTATCGGATTCATATCTGACAAAGGACTGTCAGTATCAGTTTAACCCTATTAAGTCCGTCACTTCCCATTCCTTGAATGTATGCGCCGACTAAGCAGGATGAGGTAATGCTACAATGATCATTTAAAAAATTCACGATTCATTAATTGATTTAATTACAAATAAAAAAATGTGGGGACTGCCATGTCTTAGCATATGTTCCAGTCCACAACTTGTTTTTAATACCCTGTATAGATATAATACAATCATACACTGAGACAAGACATTTTTGAAACATCAGCTACTCGGTTAGGAGTTAGTTGCTATTGGATACTTTCTTTACATTTAAAATTGGTAGTAATTTTCTATATTGAAGTATTCAGTCAGTATTGAAGTCAGTATTTGGTAAAGTGTTATGATACCTATTACGAACTCAGGTAATTTGGCATGGTATTTAAATTTTTAAGTATTATACATATTTTGACTCGACCGTACTATAACTAGAGTAATCTTAACTAAAAATGTCTACCATGACTATAAACGAGCTTAATGCCAAGAATAATTATTTTTATAAAAGTTATTATGGTTTTTTATTTTAGAATTTTTTTAGTAATTTAACTAATTAAAAAAAGTTTTTAATTGAATAGAAGAGGGAAATTTTAGAGATATCCACCAATCGTCTACAAAGAATAAAATTTTAACATGTCGATGTGTGTACATTGCAGTTATTCAAGAAAAATTTACAGGAAAGATCATTATCGAGCCAACAGCATCCAAAGCAACAGTTTTTAGTTTTTTTGTTTGTCTGTCTGTATGTTTGCACGCGTATCACTCATAACCTGTTCAACAAAATGGAATGTAACATTTATCTTTGCGCGACTAGAGGTCTTACTTAAAATTTAAGATATCCCATATTTCGGATTTATCGACCATTACGTGGACCAGGATGACCCAAAATATGTTAGTACAATGTGGGTATCAAATGAAAGTTGCCAATGAGTGCTGTTATAAGCGCTGTTATTGAGTTTCATATCTCAACTTGTTTTGGAGACATAATGATATGAGTCGGACTCTAGTGAAATGTAAGGTAACACTGAACAATTGTGACAATTATTTATTTTACGTTTATTATTTAAACTTAAAGTTTAAGAAGAAACTTATTGTATTTTTTAGTTTTAAGGCCAAATGATTTGCATTTTATTTATTTTAATATTTGTCAGTGAATTTCATTTAATTTAGTCAAATATTAAAAAATATCTTGAACATTTATGACAGTAAAAATTCATATTCACTTTTTTCACTGTTTAAATGTAAGTTTGTATTTTATTTTTTTAACTAAAAGCTTTATAAATTTTTTACTGTTATGGTTTTGCATTATTTTTACTGTAATAAAATATTTCAGGATATTGTAGAGTTGAATAATTCGAATCTGTTTTAAATGAATATTTGCTTATTTCTGTTACTCATTATCTTAAATATTTTTCACTTTAATTAATTACTAGAAATATATTTTTACTAATACATCGAATAGGCATTTTTCGAATTAAGGGAATCATTTTCCTGAAAAATCGATTTTTCAAAAACCGGTCTATCTCTAAACGAAAGTAGAAGTATTGAATAATCGATTTTTTCGACCCGAGTTCACATCCCTACCTGAGATCCTAGGGCTCATACTTTCTTCTCTTAGGGCGGCTGCAAGTCATTCAATATTTTATAACATCTTTAATTAAAAGAAGGATGTTGAAGTCTTTAATCTAAAGTAAAATTTTCTTTTCATTATGAATAAAATTACAAAATGATATTTTTTTAATTTCAAGTTTACTTTTGTAATTAAATGTAAACTTGTCACTTGAGAGACAGCAATCAAATTTGTGAGCGCTTATATGATCGTTTTTAATTCATCATGCCGATGCTAGAAAAATATTATTGTGCTTGCTTAAAAAGCTTTAAACTGAAAGCAGCAAAAAAAAATAAGCAAGCAGCAACGACAAGTTCACTTTTGATTTTCAAAGGAAATTTTATATTATTGAAAAAAAAAGTAATTTTGTTACTTTATTTATAAGTCGCTAAGTGCTTACGAAAAAAATTGGCTAATATTTTCTGGTTGCTTATTTTTTTGTTGTTTTCAATTAAAAATTTTTTTGGCAAACATTGAAATTACGAATAAAAATTAAGAAAAATTCAATTAATATATGAGTGAATCTTAATTTTTTTCGTTACTGCACAGAAGTTATTAGGAATAGTGCTAAAAATTTTATACTTCGAATCCATTTAAAGAAAATGGAAATAAATTAATTAGCAACCTAAAAAAATTAGTTTATAATATTTCTCTTAGAATGTCATATGTATTTATCACGGAAAATACCAAAACGTGTTTGTACCGGGAATGGCATTCCGTACCTATTTTTTCTTGAAATATGGCAGGCATACCTCCTGTTCTATTTATTTGCTTGCTGATCGCTGGTTATAAAATCCGATGAAATATAGCCCAAAAATACTGCGGAAAAATAAGGCTAAAATAGTGCGCTGAAACGGTGAGATCGTCTTTAGATCCGCAACCATTTCATTCTTCTTAGAGTCACTTCCTTACTATGAGTTAACGTAAATGGTAAAATTTTATAATAATCAAGCACATTTGTCAAATTGTAAACTGAGCAGAATTGGAGTACAAAAATGCATATGGTATGTAGCAACCTACATTTTATGAATTAATTTTTTAACAATCACCAGCACGAAGGGAAAAAGAAATAAAATTGTGCTTTCTAACAAATCACGCAGAAAATTGAAATGGAAAACACGTACCGCCACATTTTTTATTTCTTTACCAATTTCTAAGATTTTTTTTTTTGACATGAAGCACCTTCAAGGATTTGCGCGCTTTAAAGGAAGACTCTTGCAATCAGTTACAAAAGAAAACGTGCAAAAATGTGTGCAACAAATGAAAATGGGGATGTCCGTGAACAAAGAAAGTATGTTTGGGGAAATAAGCATAAAATGTAATAAAAAATAAATAAAAGGAAATATGTTTGCTGTAAACGAAAGGGACTAAAATGGTAAATTTGTGGCTTTGCAGCTGACTTCATCCATACATAAATAAATGGTACTCTGAATGTTTTGCATATAAGCTTACAATGCGGTTGTTGGGTATGAATAAAGGACCAAGTGGCAATTTCCTTTGGGGAAACCCAAATACTATGTATGCTGTTTGTAAAAGGTGAGAAAAAAGTTTAATTTCGTATGTGTACGTGAGTTCTTACCTTAGCTAGCTATTTGAGCTTATGGTGCTAACGCTTTTGTAATGACGAATGTACGAGTGAAAATTCAAGGTTGCATATTCATTCATTCATTAATATTTCTTTTTGTTTGATTACATTAGAAATTGTCAGCATATCTAGGTATTATAAATTCTTAAAATAAACGTGGGTCCATCTAGTATATGTTAAGGATAACATAGTACCCAAAAAAGTGGACTAGCGGCTAAAGGTTCCAAATGAAAAGAGATACCAAATGCAATGGCTTGCTTAGACTAGAACATAACGTTTAATACAGAGCGATAAACGTAATGATTTATTTCATATTTTATGGTGTGTAGCAAAGCCAATGGACAAAAAAACCTAATTTTGATTGAAAATATATCTTACATATATATTTTATTAAACATATTTATTCTTTATTTTGCATACCAACAATTCAATTGAATTGAGTTGTTGTTTTTATTGTTAACATTTCATATTTATTCTTTATTTTGCATACCAACAATTCAATTGAATTGAGTTGTTGTTTTTATTGTTAACATTTCACTTAAAAATATCCGTAGATACAACTATAATGACCGAAACTGGTGTATAGATTGAAATTATAGCATCAAATAAATTTGTTTGTAATTTTTTTTTTAAATATTAAAATTTTCTACTTGCTGTAACTTCCAAAATTGGACTCACTGGCCAACCTTTATTGTTGCCAAATTAGCTTCCAGAGCGGTGAACATTTCAGATTTAGATGCTGCTTCAACTTAGCTTCGTTCGTCATTATTCGAGCAAGCCAGCCCTAAAAACATCCATTCAACAAAGTAAATAAAACGGAAGAGCACAGTCAGGGTGTCCAAAATGGACATTAAACAAAAATCCATCATAAGCAGGAGACATGTTATGGTAAATTGAGTGAAACTAAAAAGTAATTAATAAAAAAATTCAAAATAAAATAATAGCATTTTCATAAAAAGTATCATTCTTATTCCTGAGTTCTATTAGAATATTGAATACTTTAAAAATGTACTGGCCCTAAAACGACAATTAAGTTCAAAATAAATTCTAATTGCGTAGTACGGCCAATGTTTGAACTATCAATTGCTTTTTTCCCTGCTAACAGCATTTCCAGTATATACTTGTTGCCCAAAATTAAATTAATCGGTCAAAACCTCCCCCAAATTCATTATGCGACTGTAGTAAAAACGCTGACAAACACTTCATGAACTAAATAAGGTTAGATCTCAAAGTTTTTAGTATTAACAAGCTAATTTAATAAAGGAAGGACTCAAATATAGTAAAAACAAGTAAGGACGGAGCTGTCTTCGGCTGTGCTTTATACCTTTCATGAATACGCGAAAACTTAAATACGCATTGTTTAAAGTTCTCTAAAACTTTGTCAGCAATACATTTAATTTTCTTTTATAATAAGCTTTATTTGTTTAAGGGAAATTGCCATAATCCTCTTATCTGAACGATCGGTTGTATGGGATATATACTATATATAGCTCCGATCTTGCTGACTTTTTCACGAAATCTTTTGCTATCCATAAGAAAATATCTCACCAAGTTTCAAGTTTTAATCTTTAAAAATGAGGGAGAAATGGTCATAATCCTCTTATTTGAACGATCGGTTGTATTGGAGATATATGCTATAGTGACCCGATTATACCGGATCCGACAAATGTCTAATGTAATACAAAAATACATCCGTGTGCCAAATTTCATCGAGATATCTCAAAAATTGAGGGACGAGTTTGCGTTCAAACAGACGGACGGACGGACGGACGGACGGACAGACAGACATGGCTGTATCAAGTCAGTTCATCGTCCTGATCAATTTGGTATACTTAATGGTGGGTCTATCTCTTATATTTCTAAACGTTACAAACATCGGACCATAGTTAATATACCATTTCATGTTCATGAAAGGTATAATAACTCACAGTTTGTTGCTCACAGCGGAATACGTAATTTTCAGTTTCACCCGAACTTTATTGCTCTAATTTCAAGATTATACTCGGATCTTGCAAATTTCTCGCATTTGTAGCTTACTTGGCTGCCTTGCTTTTTTTAAGAATGTTGAGAAAAATATCTGATAATGTTTCGAAACATAAACCCGACGCTTTAAATGCCGATAATAATTCCAAAAAGTTTTTTACAACATTTTCAACCTCTTTTACTAATTTCATCTTAAAATACCATTTTAATTTAACCCATCTAAGCTAATATAATAAACACAATTTTATGTAAGAAAGTACGTGAGAAAACGCAAATTTTTGCACATGGACTTATTTACGCAATTTGAATCTTATATCATTTGGGTGGAGGTAAAAGCTTCTTATTTTCTGTCCCGCATTATTAATTATACCTTTCATAAACATGTATTGGTATTTCAACTTTACGGATAATCAGTCAGATCGAACCAACATAACAAATACCTCCCACACAACCCATTTTCCAATAAAAGAGTTTTTGCAATATATCTTTAAATTAACAGGTTAAGACCGTTCAATTTCAACACAGTTTGTACTTACTGTAAATAAAGATCGGACACTAGAAACCGTGATGCTTATTCATGAAAGGCATAAAGTATTCGGCACAGACAAAGAAAGGGCACTCCTTATTTGTTTTAATGCTGTTTTGCCTACAAGCATAGCATTTTTTCCATGTCTTTCATTTCATTTCATTTCTTCCATATATGACTGTTCTCATCATTTTGCAACATATTTTCTAACAATTTTACTTATCTCAATCTATTTGGCATGCAAATTTTTCCTGAGGGCGGTAATAACTACTGTCGCCGCAAGCTTTCATTGCTTCTTCCTGTTTTCTTTTTTCGTTTTCTTTATTTTGTTCAATGTCTGATGATAATTTGTTTTTATTTTGTTAGTATTCAGTGTTTCTATATATTTGTTGTATCCATCATTATGACTTTTTATCTACGTATGAGCCCAAATGTAAATGTATGTTATGGCTATGGTTGTCATCCCGTAACTTTTCATTAATATCGGGATTTCAGGATTCAAGAAATTAAAATTTCGTACACCCTGATTACTTGGCAATACTCCGGGTTAACGAATAGAGCAATAATGCCAAAAGCAAAGTGGTTTTGCAAACATGTAAAAACGCATATATAATTATTTATGTCTTACACGCATATGTTGGCTGTTATATCGCAGATATTGTGATTCTAGGTATCTCGGGATTTTATTCTGTAGTTTATATCCTTTTAACCAAGTTAACCCTATGTACATAGGTTTTCATTTGAAATGGGTATGAATGCCATCTATTTATTAGCGATATACAAATATAAGGGTGATTCTTGGCAATTCAATTCAATGTTGGTTTGCTGGCTCTTGAACTTTATTATCATTTATCTGCTGATGAGGAAGGATTTGTTCGCATCAAAACGATTGGGTGGCATAGTAAAATCGAACAATATCAGTATGGGTAATATTTTTTATAGTAATATGTTTGAGTTGTAAAACAATACAATACGAGTGCTTCAACATAAACATTTTTTTTTTGGCTTTGTAATTTATTGAGTAATAATTTAAGTCATTTATCTGATACTGAGGTTGAATAAGAAAAGATTTAGGTGAAAGTTTATTTCATATTAGAAACAAGGATTGGATAATGTAGTTTTATGTTCTATCACAGTAGGTTGTAGCGTCTTAAATAATTTTTTCCTGTAACGATGAAGGATAGATCGGGACAGTAACACGTTTAAAGTTCGTTCGATTGGTACCCTTTGTTCCTTAAAAAATATAGTTAATTTTTCACACTGCTTATAGCATTTTTGTGGGTAAAATTTTATAAAAGGTGTGATTTTAGATAATTTTGGTATCTCATGTTTAAAATGTTGGTGGGTTTCAGAATTTCACATTACAATGCTTGGTGCATTGAGGAATACAAATTTTGCCAAAGAAGATCCCCACAGCCTACATTTAGCTATATAACAATTTCTAAAGAACTAACTTTAGACTTTATGTCCTCAGCGATAGTTCTAAAATTTATAGTGATAATTGTCTAAAGTTAAATGTCCAGTACGGCGAGTCTCAAATCTATTAAAAAATACAAAAAAGTGTACAACTGAGAAGGAGCGCAGTAAATACCCAGCAGAGAACTCAAAAATAAGTGAGACAAAGTTCTGGTTCACCACTAGAACTAGAATGCCAACAATGAACTAGTTCTATTGAAAATGGATTTTTACTTAACACTTTGAGCTGTATTAGAATTTTTTTTAAATCTTTCTTTTAACAGTGTTCTTTATAGAAAAACATGTATTGTTCCAATTAAATTTCCTTTCATATATTTTTCTTGTTTTACAGTAAATAAGGCAAAACGATAGAAATCAAATTGTTCAAGTGATTTAGCTTTGCTGAGTAATGGTCGTAATGATTCTGGTTTAATTATTTACCACTTTTATAATGATAAATTGCCACAAACACGGCACCAATAATCTATTATTTTGACACTGATTAAAAAGAATAATAATAATTTCAACGTTTGTTAGAAAAAAAATCAGGTCGCGTTCTTCTTCGGCAACAGGTGGAGCTTGTGCCTGGATGACGGCGCGAACGGACAAAGGAGTTTTCCGCCTTTGCGTGGATGAGGTTGAGGGCGTGTGTAGGTACTTTTGTGATTACATCATAGTGCTTACGGAGGAGTCTCCTTATTCTCCTGGGTGGCGGATTTTCGTCAAGCAGGCGCGTGTTCTGATGTTGCGGTTTGTAACAATTGAGCACCTGCAATTGTCACCTGCTTATATAAGAGTAATGATTATTTTTGAGTATTTAAGCTTGATTGATATTTTTGGATAGTATAGGTTTTTTCAAAGATAATAATAGATCTAGAAAACTTACAATAAATATAATAAATTATTAATAATAACGATTATTTTAGATTTTTATATTATTTCATGAATTTTTTATTATTTCATGAATCATAAGATTTTTTATTTTTGCAATGGCGGTCGGTTACTAAGTGTTCCAAAATCGTGCTAGAATCCATATGGAGTCCGGTCTTCGTCGGAACTAACGAAGAAGGACTACATATACACTGCAGAATATAGAATTCATTCCAAGCAACAGAAAAGGTATTGTGGCGTGGAGACAGTTACCACCTCCTAGGAGATTGCCATGTTAAGCCCCTCCCTTGATAACATGTAAAGCAGATAGAGTACCAACTGGTCGTAGTTACGAATTCAGTTCAGAACTGGTTATTTTTCCTATAGGGTACTATCATAATATATACCTACAAATGTATGTATATGTGGGAATGATTGTGGCGAGCAACTAAAAATTGTACGAATTTGATGTGGCATTGAGTGTCACTGAGGCCGGCGAGTCATGTCGTAAGTCATTTTTCAATTAAATCAATTTAATCTTATGAATACGCTGCAAATACGAAAGCCATATGTACTTATATATGTGTTGATTGGTGCTAGTACATTCATACACGGAAAAAAATTTTGTAAGTCATTATAAGAAACTAGAGCGCTAGGAAAATTGCCTGTCCCCCACTAATCTATCCTTTTCTACGTTTATACAACCTTCTCCTCTTCCTATGCACTTTACCATTTTTCAATATTATGCCATGAATATTTTTGGACATATGCTGTTCAGAAGATGTCACGACCCAATTCCCCTTTCCCACCTATTTCCTTGAGGTGTTCGAGAATAACCTCTTTACTAATTTTCAATATACTGCCACGAACACTTCGGGAGAAAAAATAGATTTGTATAGGGGTCCCATGCCCCTTATGCCTAACAGACCCGGTTTTATGGAGGCTTTAGAGTTTAACCACATATAACTCCTAATACATTTTCAGTACTCTACCATGAATGCTTTCACAGGCCAGAGCTACGAAATATCACATTCAGCCGGGTAAGATGTTGTTGTTGTTGTTGTTGTTAACAGTGAGCCGTGTAAGATGTTTAGAAGGAGTTCAGTCAATGTTAGACAGAGTCAAAGAGCTCATAGGGAAATACATTAGACTCTTGCATAACAATTGCCCTTAAAGCGATAACATTTTAGCAAAAAAGTTTTATTTTAAAAAATTTGCTGCTTCATAGACTCCTCACAAGCTTGAGACCATTTCATTACTAAAATGAGCACAGTATAAGGTACACATTTCATGCTGGGTACATACTGTAGTTGTAAGTTTATTGAAGCACATAGATTTTAATACATAAATAGAATTATATAAATGCTAGCGTCATGCTGTACTTTAGTACAAGCATATTTTTATGTATGTATGTGTACTCTTATATTCTACAGAATTTGAGCAGATCTCTCATCTCAGTGGACATGCCTATACTCAAGAAGAGCGAAGCAAACCATTTTTGTTTGATCGTCATGCTGCAGGCTGATTGTTTTCAATTTATTCCATTCGCACATACAAACATAAAAATGTACGTATGTATGTAGGCTGCTGTTTTATCTGCCACCACCATAAACGCCTCATAACCCACTTCAATTGTAGTGGTGAGTGAAGATTGCTGATTAAATAGCAATAACTGACCGGCTGGCTGGCTATTGTGGTAGCGGGTGTTCAGTGCGGTATTGCACAGTGGTTGAAAACGAAATTACAAATATATAAATGTATGAGTGGTTCGAGTAGTATCTACAGATTATATCATGTCGGATCTCTTACTATCTTGGCAGATTATGGCTTTGAGATTTGATTTCAAGTATTAAGTGCGGCAAGACTGTTTTAGTTGACTTATATGCCTTTTTCGTTTCCCATTTGTCAAATTTGGTTAAGAGAAAACGGCTTGTGTAAAAAATGTGCTACATTTTGCTTAGGACTTGGCCCTTAAAGTCATGGAAAAGCATACATACGCAGGATTTTTAAAACAGAAGCGGATTAAATGGTGTTAACTAACAGTCAGACAGTAAAACATAGCAACAGTTATGGTTTAATATGGGATACGCAAAAGTTAGACTGTGGTATGGTGGTTTGCTCTTATTTTTTTTGGTTCCAGTCTCTTGTGTGTTCGAACTTTTTATACTACCTGTCTGTCATATGAGTCATCTGAATTAGTATTGAGGATGTGTTAGTATTACATTTTTTTTAAAAGTTATATATATATATTTTGATCAGCCATAACCGTCTAAATCATCGCTCTTTTATTTACATAACTCTTCGTGTCTGATCGATAATTATTTCCAAAACTATCCATAACAGCTGTTTCCTTCCTATATATTATACTGATTAATTTCTTTAGATGTATGTGCTTAATGCGGTATTTTTATGAAGTTTATTGTTGTTGTTGTATTATGTCATGGCTGAATATATATGTACATCCGAATTTTTAATCATGCTCAGTATGGGTGTTTTTAGTACAATCCCTTCAGTTGGAACATTTACTAATGTACTAGCAAACCCGGTCATACTTTGCTTCGTCTTAGAACTCATAACAGACTGAGTTCGATTTTAATCATTGCTTCTCCGAAACCAGCTGAGATATGAACTTAATCACATGGAGTATCGCAGCAATCATAAGCACCTTTTGTTCGATATCCATATTGTGCTAACACATTTTGGGTCATCCTTTACGACATTTTGCTCAATAACTCCGAAACCGGTTTAGCTATCGAAATAAGGCATACTTTAAATTTAAAATAAGACGTCTTGTAATGTAAAGCTTAAAGTTTCATTTAAGTGCATTGAGTAACTTTTTAATGATGCGCGACCAAACATACAGACAGAGAGACATAAATTCTACAAACTGTTGACTTGGCTTATATACAAGTTTATTGATATACTCTCCTATCAATTTTGTTTTAATATCTGCAACGTACAAACGGCGACTTGCTGCTAGATTCCGGAAACTGCTAGACTTCTTCATCAGAGAAATTTTGGACAGCCCCCTATAAATTAGGATATCACAACGTTTTTTTTTTGCCAGCTAAACTCACGTTTCTATTAATTTTCCTACCCTAACTTTTTGCAATCACCACCATCTGTCCTCATTTAACATTGCTCATGGTGGATTTTGGTTTTTTGGGTCCATTTTTGACACTCCGACTGTCCTCTTCGGCCTATTCTAATAAAATCTTAATAATTCATTATAACAAAAAAAAAAAGTGTACTAAAAGAATAAAAACCCAAATAATTTGATTATTTAATATAAAACTATTATTTTTGGCCAGTTGAATTATTGGTATACGAAATAAAAAATTTAGTTTCAAGCATACATATTATCATGTGAATTCTGCAAAGATATATAATAAATATAATATAAATAATCCCATTTGTATGAGAAGTGCTAATTTCCCTTTCCTCTAGCATCGCTCTTATGAAGGTTTTAAACATTGAATTCCAGTGCTCTAATATAAAAATTCCATTGATATGCATTATAAAATCCATATTTATATGGGAAGTGAGAGCACTTTTCCCATTGTCCCCTAATTTTTCTGGAGGTGTTAGCTATCTACTTAATTTAATATTTTACCAAAGATCAGTTCCCTACTATGAATACTATTGAAGCTTCGAATATTCAGTTTGTGTGGGAAAGTTCCACGCCCCTTTTACCTCATCCTTTATTTTTCTTGAGGGATTAGAGATTAAACTCACATAACTCATTCCCTAGTTTTATTGTTCTTACATTTTCATAGACATTTCCATAGAAAATTCCAAGTTGTGTGGGAGGTGCCACGCCGTTTTTTCTCTTCTCATAAAGTAAAGGCTATAACTATAGTCTGTATATGTTTGTTGCTTTCAATTTTTCCTCTAATCAAAAAATAATAATAATTAACCAAGAATTATTATCAACTGGTCTTGAGCTCGTTAAACATACAAAAATATGTTAGAGGCTCATTTCATTAAATTTACTGAGTTAAATTTTCTTACATGAATACTTTCAAAGATATGCAGTATCAACAAATTTATCAGTATAGCGATGCCACGCCTTCCTCAATATATTGAAAGTATTCCATCTAAAGTTTGTTACACAAGAAATATAAAGTAGATATATAGATTATCGAAACCATCATATATCCCGATATTACACATTAATTCGCTTTTACGAATGAATTCATGTCAATTGGCATTAGTTTGATTCGATCTATTACATCTCACTTTAATTAAAATATATTATTTTTCTGCCTTAACCACTATGCGTGCTTCATACAATGCTAGCGGGAGGGACACATTGAGTAAATTTCACATAAAAAAAAATTACGCCTGTTTGTGCTTTTTGCCGCAGTGTAAATGACACATTTCTCCTACATTCTCATACAACAACAAGCACAGAATTTTCCCCTGTCGCTAAATAGCACAGACATATTTCAGAATTTTTGGTTTTATTTATTTAAATTGCGGTGGTGACTTATTGACTGATAGGGTGTGTGCCTGAACATGTGTGCGTGTGTATGTGTGTGCTTATGAATGGAGCATTTCCAGAGCGCAAACGCAAGATGCTACATTAAAAAAATTTGAATCAACAGAAATTAATAACTTTGGACGAATGATCAAATTTTTGATCAGTTGTTAAGTCGAGCTCGAGCGGTGACGAAGTACTCGTGTTCGTGAAATAGAAAAAAAACAAAAAAAATTCAAGATATATTAACAAAATAACTGGAAAAAGTAATTAAACCGTTTTATTAAATATTTTTGAATACTTAAAAAGTAAAAATAGTTTATTTATAGACAAACTAATTACATTTTTTCCATTTCACTTTTTTAATACAAACAAACATACGTGAAGACATCACCGCCCAAACATATTCGTAACGCATCGTGCGACAAACACAAATAGTAATCGTGTAGCGTTCGATCGGCGGGGTTAAGACCTTAGCAGATAGAAACGCGCGATAGTCGTTATCGCCACAACTTGTTCATATTCTCAGCTTCAACCAAACGGTTGTTCCAAGCAACATTTGTTTCGTTGTAGTGCAGTTGCTCCAGCTGGTCGGTGATAAGTTGGTGCTATTTATTTTATTTTGTTTATTCTTGTATCGAGTGAGTTAAATATTCGTTAATCACTAAGCGATCAATAAATTATGCACATATATTTTGGATTATTTAAGGAAAAAAACAAATAATTTTAAATCGAGGACAGAGCACATAGCTAGAGAACCATCAAGCTATATTTTTGAAAACTAATTGCTGTCATTAACGTGTGAGTTAAATACTCGTATATTGCTTAGATACTAAAACTTCGATAACAGATGATATTTTTGTTTAGCTAAAAGGTAAAACAAATAATTTCATTTCGAGAAGAGGCCGTAAACGCGGATTATCAAGGTATATTTTTCTATAAAAAAAAGGATTGTGTAAGAGTGAATTAACCTTTTCCTGGGTAAGTATCAACGCTTTTTAAAAAACATCTAAGGGCGAGACCAACTTTTTAGATAGCACTAATTGAAGGAAAATTCCATTTCTAGGTAAACATATATGCTAATATATTTAATTTTTCTAAAAAGGTTTAAAGTTTATAAATCAAATTCTAGACATATATAGAAGATCATTCCAGCTCTCAATCATTTTGAAGAAAACAATATCTCAGAATATTTTTTCAATCCCTCATTACATTCAAAAATGTCCCACCTCAGGTGAAAATGTATTGAACTGAGTTGGGGCGTTCTTTGACAAAATTCTTAATTAGTGTGCTTTTGCAAAATTTGTTTAAAAAAGATTGATTTTCCACTCCGCCGCCGATATACTTTCTGAACACATTGAGTATAAAACTGGAGTATAAGATGCTTTGTTTTCAACAAAATTCACAACTATTTTTGCTGCATATGGGTTTTTTTCTTTTTGAAAAGGTTGATCTCGAGTTTCCAAGTTGTATGTCATATTCTTTCGACAGAATATTCTTATGGCAGCGTCCATAATTTAGAAATACAAATCAGAAAGGGTTTGAGGAGAGACTTTTAGAACGTGTTCTTTGTTCTTCGAGAGAGGACTAAAATTTTCAACTTTCAACTCAATCCCAACGAGCACTTGTTAAAAATAGTAGTCTTCCCTTAAGGCTGGTTCTCAAGTGGACCAATTCCTTAACACTTCCTTAATTCCATGACACTATAAGCCACAAATCCGCATGGAAGCGAGATTCTTCAATTGGTCGTTTAAGCGCTGCTAGAACAGAAGAAAGACGAGGACAAAGAAAAGTTCTATTACAAATTAGATTAATCTCATGAGCTTGGCAACCTCAACACTATTGTAGAAAAGGAAGACATAACAGTTCCGAATGTGACGAGGCTGATTGATTTCACCGAGTTAACAACAACAACGAGCATTCAAGCTCGATTTCTTTAAATTTTATTCGGTCTGTCAAGGTAGTCACTGAAAAAGTATCGAGACAATATCTGCGTTTTTGTTGCAACTATTTTTAATGCGAACTGCTTCTTAAAAACAAACTGCTCTGAGTGGATTAGGTTACAATACAGATCGATGCTGCGCTGATTATCTGGAAGGTGTGATGCGCGACACAATTTTGTCAGCGCCACGTTGTCAATGCTCCTTGAAGAGCGCAATCTACTGCATACGGCCAGTGGGAGAAGAACATGACTTCCCAATCACGCTCTCACTCTCAGACAAATTTGCAATACTTTCCTCAAGTATTGAAGAAGAAATTACATTTGCGCTAGGTAGTTTTTTCTTTAGTTACAAAAGAAAAACCTTTGTCCTCTAGCCTCAAAACTAAGAAAGTACTTTTGTTTAATTTTTTGGAAGAATTGAAATGCAATGAATTGCTTTTGTGTGGAGTGAAGGAACTAATTACTTTTCCACTTTCGAATTGAGGATAAATTCTTTCCTAAAGTAATAATTACGCACTTTTTTACGCTCTGTAAGTCGCTTACAAGATCGTCATATTTGCGCCTGAAGGTATTTGGAATACTTAAAAGTGTATATCTATTAATGGGATACAAAGCTGCATTTTAGGTTTCCCAATTAAAATATGTAAAAGGTTTTTTTAGTTTCCGATAATTTTCAAATACATATATAAATATACATATATATGTTAGATATGTATATATTCTTCTTGTCCATATGATTTTCACGAGAAAAATTTTGGAACTATCCTCTATAACTGAGCCCACTCGGAGTGTGCTTTGGTTATGCAACGCACTATATGTATCAGTTTACACAAACCGACACTCTCTAGTATTCATAATCTGCACAATATTACTGCTTTTTGTTTAAGAGCACTCATAATTTTACACACACACATGGGCGTGTAACTAAAGTTGTGCAAATATCTTTAATTGACAAAAATTTTAATGCAATCAAATAGGTTTTCTGATGCTCAAAATAAAAAAAAAAAAAATCAGTATATAAAAGCCGTTTATTTTTATGAGTCACAGTACTTGAACGAGAAATTAAGTACTGCAAACGTTTATACGTATAAAAATAGATTAAAAGGAATATGAAAACAGTACATGCGACGGTATATAGTCTGCGTGCTGTCTTCTGCACTTGTAGTTGCGTGCTTCCGACAAAATACAAGTTTAAATAATTCGTGTTTTTAAGTAATACTACAACGAAATATTTATTTAAATATTTATAGTATTGCACTTTTATGTTTAAGTAAGGAGCTAATTATGTAAGTCACCTTCAAACTCTGCGTCGCAGTCACTCCCATTCACTTGCACGCTTATGTAATACTAAACAATTTCGTATAGCAACTTCCATTTACTAACAGTCACTGAAGGAAGTGAACACTTTTATATAATAAGAAGTTTTCTTTAGACGCGAAGAAGTGACTCGTTTTACAGATTGTCATTCAAGCGCTTGACCTTAGAGAGCAAAAACAAAGCGCACGTTGCTCTCTAAATTCCTCCCGTTTTATGCCCAGCTAGCACAGCATCGGTTCTCTTACAAGAAGGTCTGCGTATGCTATAGACTATCGAGCTTGTGGTTTAGTGCAGTAGCTATTCCATAAAATATCATTTTCGTACAAGAAAAATCGCTGGCCACTAGTTTAAAATTTTGCTGTAGTTCCTTAAGGCGCTTTCAAGTTTTATCAAATTTAGTTTTTTGTGAGTATCTTTAGACCGAAATTTGTTTGAAACTAGTCATTACTATTTTTCCATTCCTAAAAATTGATTCTTGCTCATTCTTTTTGTCTCGAACATGTTAGATTACAGTTTCTCAATAAAAGCGAATAGGTGTCCCAAAGGATAGCGCCATGCAACTTAATTCTCCGCTTCTCTCACTCCTCGATCTCCAGCTTGCTTTCATGTTATAAGCTAGAAAGTGTTGGTATACAAACTAAAGAACCCTGCCGAGTACATTCAGAGAGCTAAAAATGGACGCAAAATGACCACTATGAGCAATGCTAAATACCGCCAGATGGCGTTGCTTGCCTGGTGTTATACCAGCCATCATTCGGAGACAAATACAATATTTTACTAGTAAATGCAACAACAACGATTTGAGCCAGATATATCCAGATAGATCCACATGTTAATCCACGCAGATGTCTGTTTCAATTTGTGAGCTAGATAAATTTGCCTGTTTTTATCTTTGATATGGACACACTAACTTTTAATAGAATAAATTTCTTGGCATCAGATGTCGCTGCTGCGCCGTGATTAAGGTACATGTTTATGCGCGGACTGTTCAGATTGCAGTTTTTTTTGGATTTCTTGCTAAACGCATTAACATTTTGTTGTTGAAGTTGTTTTTGTTGTTGAACATGACATATTTGTTGATTTTTTTATTTGTATATTATTTACTGAAATATATATATATTATTTAAATTATTACATTACCATCGTATCCTTAAAACGAATTTCATGACTTTTAGTACTTAAAAAAATTATTTGGGCTGTTTTTTTTAAATATTGTGGATGCGCTGGGTCTACTTCAAATGAGAAACAAGCGCGCTGACATCTACTTTTGAAGTACCAGAGTGGTTCCGTATAACCCACCGAATGCCTGATATTAATATTAATAGAAAATAGAAATAGGAGTTTAGCTGATAGAAAACCAAATTTTTCTGATGACATAAGAAAAGCTACGGCAGAATTCGCAAAATTTTTTTATATTCTAATAAAAACTTTTGGTAATTAATTCAAAATCATCGGATCGTATTCATTTCGGCAAAGGACTGTCAATATCCATAACACACGATTTTGAACAAAAACGAGACAGTGCTTGCGTCAATTTATTGTGTCGTTAAAGTACTATTAAAAAAAAAAATTGTAAAAACCTTTGAATTTCAACACCTGAGCAAATCTTTAACACTTGCTTTAAAATATAAAAATTTGTAGAAAATATAATCCGAAGGAAACATAGATTTTTGCATCAGGACATTGTTAAAAAAAATGTTCAATTTCCGCTTTTACCAGACGCACGAAAACATGCAACCAACACCTTGCTTTTGCGCCACAAGGTATGCAATAATAATTCACCGCTTTTGTTTTCTAACCTAACTTCAATATTTATAAGCGGCCGCGCTTTCTGCTATAATTTGCATATTAAATAACAAAGCATGGTTATCGAACGCTTGCCACTAGCGCTGAATAATAAGTTCTGGTTACTTTTAATATTTGAATTGAGTTTTGTGTATTAACTTTTGCTAAAGTAGAAAATTGTTTGGCTTTCTTAATAAGTAATTTAAAAATATACTGTTTTGAAATAAAAATTATTTCTTATTAACAAATTGTAGCTTAACTATAACTGATGTCAGTTTTAAAGTAAGCCAAGCACATCTAAACTTGATCGTTCTGACACGAAGGTTTGACTTTGTGGAGTCAGCCTCAGCAGACATTTTCGAGGTTTATCTGATCTAGATATATATATAGCTTAACAGTTTTAACCAGATTTTTATATAATATTTGTTATTAATATTTCTTAAACTTCCAATAGCTTGCAATTGCTACTTGACAAATCCTTAAATATCACCTATACAATGTTTCCCATAATAAATCCAGAAAATTCACCTGCAAAGAAAGCACCCTAGCCTTCCAATTTGTATATTTTTTTGCAGAAGACTACCCTTAACTACATTTTTGTTCATGTCAATTTAAAACCCTATATGATTATATATAAGTGCAATTTTTCTTATTATTCGCTTTCGCCACTTGTTACTTAATTCATATTCCACACATCCTTATGACTACCAGCTATTAAGGGTAATTTGCATTTATTTCTAAATTTAAAATTTGTTTCTAACACTCTTGCCACTTGTGCATTTTTTTATTCAAATAAGGGCGCAATTTTCTTGAAAATTTCATTAATTCATGAGGTTTGGAAAAGAAGATGTAAAATAAAAACTAAACAACAGCGACATACAAGGTTTTGAAAGAATTTGTCTTTTAAAAAAATTGACAAAAATATAAGGCAGTCTATGTCCGTGCGGAATCAAACATTGAATAGCCCGCTGTGTGGTCGGTATGCCATTAAAACCTTTTATTTACCCTAAATTTTTCTGGAGTTATGACCTGTACATATGTTAATCTTGTTTTACTAAAGTCTACCCAACTAGCTCAAATAGTCACTGAAATGGATCTGCGACCATTGTTCCAACTTCAAAGTGTTGAGCCACTAGTTACGTGCACGTAATAGGAACTCATTTATAACGTGCTTACAACCAAAATTAGGAGTAATTTATTGGTAACCGGAATGTTCCACCAACGTTCCTATAAGATATCCGGCAACGTTACGTTGATGTTATGGTTACAATGATGTAGCAAATTGGTAACTGGGACTTTTAGGGAATTTTACCCGCAAACCGATCTCTTCAAATTGTTGTGACTTATATATATTTTGTTATTATATTTTTTTTCATTATGTGTTTATATGGATCTCAAATTAATTACCTGAATGTGAAGTCATAATAGTATCAAATTAATAATAATAAGAAAGCAACACTTATCTATTTCCGATAGCCTGCGTAAAAAACCTGAAACGAATAAAAATTTACAGTCAAACATAATGATAATACATCTATCTATATGCCATGTGCCACTCAAATAAAAATTTGTTATACAATTTTTTTTTAGAGTGATAAAACCACAACGAAATATTAATTGTTTCAAAAATATCTAACAAAATTTCAAAATGTAAAGGGTGTTTTTTTTAGGGGTATAGAACTTCGAATTGAAATAAAACACAAAAAAATCGTTTTAAGGTCCATCAATTTGGCTTTATTGGAAGGATAATTTTATGCCATTAATGTTTAAATATGATTTTGGGCATGTGGCCGCCGCGGCTGGCTCGAATAAAGCCAATTCTACAGGTCCAATTTTCAACCACTTTTTCGAGCATATGGGGCCGTATGTCGGCAATAACGCCACGAATGTTGGCTTCCAATTCCCCTAACGTTTCTGGTTTGTTGGTGTAGACGAGCGACTTCACATATCCCCAAAGAAAATAATCCAATGGTGTCAAATCACACGACCTTGGTGGCCAATTGACAGGTCCATTCCGCGAAATTATGCGCTCATCGAATGTTTCCTTCAATAAATCGATTGTGACGTGCGCTGTGTGGCATGTAGCGCCGTCTTGTTGGAACCACAACTCATCCACATTCATGCCATCCAATTCGGGAACAAAATAGTCGGTTATCATGGCTCTATACCGGTCTCCATTAACGGTAGCTGCCTCTCCAGCATTATTGCGGAAGAAGTATGGCCCAATGACTCCACCAGCCCATAGAGCACACCAAACAGTCAGTTTTTGTGGATGTAATGGCGTTTCAAGGGTCTCATGTGGATTCTCTTCACTCCAAATGCGGCAATTTTGCTTGTTGACGTAGCCATTCAACCAAAAATGAGCCTCATCACTGAACAAAATTTTGCGATGAAAATCAGCATCGAAATCAATCTCATTTTCGGCCCATACACCAAAATCACGACGCATTGCATGGTCTCGCGGCTTTAATTCTTACACAAGCTGGATCTTGTAAGGTCGCAAGCCAAGATCTTTGCGCAAAATCTTCCATAAAGTTGATGGACAAAGCTCCAATTGCTGTGCACGGTGGCGAATCGATTCATTCGGGTCCTCTTCAACACTTTGCTCTACAGCGGCAATTGTTTCTTCGGTGCGCACTGTTCGACGTCTCTGCGGATGCGTATTATCACATAGAGTAAACGTAGTGCGAAAACGATCCATGGTTAACCGAATTAATTGCTCTGATGGACGATTATGTCGACCATAAAATGGACGGAGCTCACGGTAAACTTCGCGAACTGAACCATTATTTTCGAAATAAATTTGCACGATTTGCAAGCGTTGTTCTTTTGTCAACCTGTTCATGATGAAATGGCAAACCAAACTGAACATAAATGACATTAGAGTTGCCAGATTTGACCACAAAATGCCAGTTTTATCTCTATTCGAAAAACAAACCTGTAAAAAAAACACCCTGTATTTCACTTAAATAATAAATAGTCCACATGTTGTAGTGATTGTGCAATTTAAATTTATGGTGGGTTTTGTAATTTAGAGAGCTAGCAACAGTGGGAGTGAAATTAGAGAGCTAGCAACAATGATTTGAACATCGGTTTCTTATTTCCTTTACAGCAGTAAGGAGTTACTTATCCTGCGTGCTTTTTGTAGTAGCAATTGACAGTAGCCATTGACAGTGATGTCTAGCTCAGTAATTTTAAAGGGACACCAGAGGACCCCCAAAGCGCTAGCAACTTCAAAGTTACATTTAAGTTACGTTTGGTTACACAGGAGAACTAGGCAATAATAGCTATAGAGCTGAATTGGAAGGGATGTACTCTTCTGTAAAAGTAGATAATATTGGTTTATCAAGTAATCAAGTAACTTTTTCGTATCTAAAAGACGTTGGTGAGAGTACTAATAAAAAAACTTATATGTATAAAACTGTAATTAATCATGACCAAGTAGAAAACGCATCTGTAATGGCAAATGTTTATCATTATTGGAAAAGTGATAGTTTTTCTTTTTCTCCATACGTTGGTATTGGAGTTGGTGGAACCAGAATGACGATGTTTGAAAAATCGTCATTAAGACCTGCAGGTCAATTGAAAGCTGGCTTTGACTATCGTATAAACGAAGATGTAAATATGCACATCGGATATAGAGGTTTTGGTGTTCTTGGTAGTAATGTTGATTTTGAAGCAGAGGTGTTAGGAGAAATGAAAGCAAAGCAACAGGTAAACTCAGATAGAAAAAAGATATTAGAATTGAATAAAAATCAAAAACCATCGGACCAGAAGTTACACAAAGAAAGTATCAGTATAGGCAATCAAGTGTTTCACACACACGGTATAGAAGCTGGTCTTCAAGTTTTGGAAACTTTAAGGTTAGCTCACTAGTAATAACCAGGGACCCCGGATAATGATTATTTTTATATTTTTAACGAAAAGAATCAAAGGCTTCCCAGTATCGGCGGACAGTTTAAGGTATATGAACGTGCATGTCTCGTCATGCTCAACGGAAATCTGAATTGATTCAAGAAAATTTGAGCGAAACCTATATAAATTACTTAAAATCAATATTTTTTGAGTTTTATTTTTTGTTTCATGTTTGAGTTTTATTTTTTTTTTAAATGAAAGTAAAACTTATTCCTTGAGCGGTATTTTATCCTTCAAGAATAAAAATTAAATTTTAGATTTAAATTTTTTTCACAGTTCGAAAAACTCAAAAAGCCTTTTTGCATGCCAACCTATACACATATACTCGTACACATGTATGTGTCTATAAATATTTTTTAATTATTGAGTACATATGTTGACGAGATTAAACCAACCAATATTTATGATCAATTACTTGCCAAAAAGGCGCAGCGGCTTTTTGAGTTTTTCGATCCTTGAAAAAAAAATTGAAACTTTTAATTTAATTTTTATTCTTGAAGGATAAAATATCGCTCAAGTAATAAGTATTTTTTTTGGCAAAAAAAATAAAGCTCAAACATGAGTTTTATTTTCAATCGGAAAAAATAAAACTAGAAGATGACTATCATTGCTGATTTTTATTGAAAAAAGTCTGAAAATAATGACTAAATAGCGAGGTTTATAATAAAACTCATAACAGTTACGGTAATAACGACGTTTTCCATAACCGTAATGCTACTTAAAATATAAATAATTTCAAAGTAACAGCTACTGGTCGAAATTACCTAGTAGCTACTGCGAGTTTCTCAAATAAAGTTATTTATTAACCAAAGTAATGCATTTTGTGAAAGTTACGTAATCGTTACACGCTAAAGATCCTCCCGTCTCTGCTACCATTACTTTGTTGGAGACCTAATAAATACTGATTAATTATTTTCTTGAGCACCCATTCAATGATTGATTACCATTACTTCAAATTTTTAATGATTATTTTCCAATTAATTAATCAAATTAACCAGGTATACTTTGTTGCTAGTTGGGTATTCTTAAAGTTTTTCAAATTTCCTTATTAAAATAATTACCAGTTTTGATTTTTAAGCTATACCAGTCAACGAACTACTTAATATGGTTTTCACAATATTCGATATCGAAGCATGATTCGTAGTAATAACCCTACTTCGCAGGTGTTCAAAACCAACTTCACTTGGCCGGAAGATCGCCTGTATACCACCACTGTTAGTCAAGTTTTTGTGTGGTTGGATCGACGCATTAAAGAACTGATAGATGGACCTGGCTCAATTTATATCTCTATCCATTTTAAGAACTTTTATCTATATACATATATTCCAATTCCTCTAAAAAACATTGCAAACAGCTGGGTATAAAATCCCCTTCGCCTTGCTGTTGTGCTTTCAAAGTGTATAACGATTACACAGCAATTGTTATTTACTAAGAAGCCGTTGGCGCAAAATTTTGTCCTCTTCACATACTTTTTTTTGTATCACACTACGCTTACCAACACTACATGTTGCAACAACAGAAACTAAATCAAAGGGACAACAAAATGCCATCAGCACCAACGGCACTTTACCACTTTTCCACAAAAGCAGTTATTATTTCGTTAGGTGATTACATTACTTATGCATGTTCCACACCAACGTTATGGGCTCCTATGCAAAAATACGTAAGTGTATACTAGCATGTGAGCCACGATTTTCTACACATTTTGTTGCATGTAAATATTATATAAACATATAACAATGCAGGTATATAAAAGTTAAATCTGTTTGTAAGTTTATATGCACCCGCATAAATATAAATACAAGTATAAACATACAAACATAACAGTTGTCCTTCTTGTCTTCCCAAGCGAATTACTCTTGATTCCAACCCAACAAAAAATCACAATAAACTTTGGTTACTCTCATATTCATTAAGTCTTATAAAAAGGTAATAAAATCTATGTTAAATTATGAGTCCCTACAGTAAATTCGTTATTGGCCAATCGAGACCAAGTCATTATTAGCCATTTTTTTTCCAACTTCTCGTTAGTAACCTCTTCTTTACATGCTGGTTTTTAATCATTCGCGTATATCACACAGTAAAAAGCTCGCACAACCTATTTTTAAATTTCCTTCAAAACACACCATTGGTTTCAAGTAAGTTACCAAAAATGTAGTGGAGTACTTTATTTCAAATATTCTAAATTTAATTGCTTTCTCTTTCGACGCTATCTATGATATCGAGCTTTACATCAGAACCGGTATGAAGAGAGGCTTATCGAACGTAATATTGGTACTCTTTTCATAGTTTGGGGTCACAAGAGATGAGCCTTTTAATGCCGCCAAATCAGTCTCTTATAATGCACAGATTTTCTGGCGGGAGGTGGTGCTAATCTTATTATACTTGTCCTGTTGGTTGACGCGTTATTCATTTAACGTTGTTTGTTGATATGGCTTCATATATATAAATATATATATATACTGTTTTAGATCGCTTTAACTTGTTGGTCGTTGCCGTCACCACTCACTGTTAACCCTGTCAACGTCTAGGCATTAACTTATCATCTAAATATATAAAGCAAACAAACAAATATGGGGGCAGACTTGAGATTAATAACAAAATTTCATTCTTCCTACTAATACATACATTCATATATTTACACATATTATACTGCGGGGTTTGTAAAATAATATTCCAAATTATTGCTAATTAACAATACATAACACTTATGACACTTATATATACCCGACTTAGTAAAATGGGTATGTGCTGTGCTAACAAAGTGAAAGTAACAGGTTCAAATTCGGGTACAATTAACTTCAACAAAGATTTATAGAAAACGGAGTTATCGGTAATCGTCCGAAATTGGCAGAAAGTATGGAGGCAGAAAATCAAAGCAAAGCTCGGCCTTAATATCCTCGTGTAGATTTTTATATCTACAATTTATTTGTGTGCACTAAGATTAGCAGCAACGTTTTCGTAATATTGAATTGATTCTGAGAATAAACAATAATGATGATAATGGCAAATTAGTCGCATACAATTAAATCTAACTTATTTAAATATTATTGTTAATGGATAGCTGCATTATGTAGAGCATATATTGTGCATTGGGGCATCATGCCGAAGGTTTTAGTTTCGCAGCCGATATGTTTGAGCTGTGTTTGTAGAGCTCACAATCATTTGGGTAGCATTGAGAGGATTCAAAAACCCTAGTTTATTTATGCTTCCAATATCAATTCAATATAAATGGCTTAAGCAACGCTTTAAATAATGTTAAATGTATTAACATTATTCTTCAAATAAATTAAAATAAATTAATTGAATTGTTGTTTTATCTTTGATTTTATTTTATCTTATCTTATTTTATTTTATTTAATTTAATTTTCTTAATTTTATTTTATTTTATATTATGTTATTTTATTTTATTTTATTTTATTTTATTTTATTTTATTTTATTTTATTTTATTTTATTTAATGTAATTCATTTTAATTTAATTTAATTTAATTTAATTTAATTTAATTTAATTTAATTTAATTTAATTTAATTTAACTTAATTTAATTTAATTTAATTTAATTTAATTTAATTTAATTTAATTTAATTTAATTTAATTTAATTTAATTTAATTTAATTCAATTTAATTTAATTTAATTTAATTTAATTTAATTTAATTTAATTTAATTTAATTTAATTTAATTTAATTTAATTTAATTTATATTAATTTAATTTAATTTAATTTAATTTAATTTAATTTAATTTAATTTAATTTAATTTAATTTAATTTAATTTAATTTAATTTAATTTAATTTAATTTAATTTAATTTAATTTAATTTAATTTAATTTAATTTAATTTAATTTAATTTATTTTAATTTAATTTAATTTAATTTAATTTAATTTAATTTAATTTAATTTAATTTAATTTAGTTTAAGTTAATTTAATTTATTTTAATTTACTTTAATTTAAGTTAATTTAATTTATTTTAATTTACTTTAATTTAGTTTAATTTAATTTAATTTAATTTAATTTAGTTTAATTTAATTTAATTTAATTTAATTTAATTTAATTTAATTTAATTTAATTTAATTTTGTTTTATTTTATTTTATTTCAGTTTATTTTATTTTGTTTTGTTTTATTTTTTTATTTTATTTAATTTTTTTTATTTTATTTTATTTTATTTTATTTTATTTTATTTTATTTTATTTTATTTTATTTTATTTTATTTTATTTTATTTTATTTTATTTTATTTTATTTTATTTTATTTAATGTAATTCATTTTAATTTAATTTAATTTAATTTAGTTTAAGTTAATTTAATTTATTTTAATTTACTTTAATTTAGTTTAATTTAATTTAATTTAATTTTATTTAGTTTAATTTAATTTAATTTAATTTAATTTAATTTAATTTAATTTAATTTTGTTTTATTTTATTTTATTTCAGTTTATTTTATTTTGTTTTGTTTTATTTTTTTATTTTATTTAATTTTTTTTATTTTATTTTATTTTATTTTTATTTATTTTATTTTATTTTATTTTATATTATTTTTATTTGTTTTTTATATTTTGAGCTCCGCAGTTTTAATCGACGAAGCTATAATGTGGTATGCAAAGTTCCGTTTGATCTAAAACTAATTATTAAACGTTTGAATTCTATAGCTATCAAGAATAACATACATAAGTATTTCTGATTACAAAACAATTCATGGCCGTTTCACTTATTATTAACGCTGAAACGCTTTCCTTATTTTTAAATATATACGATTTGTACCTAAATGATGTAGTTACACTCGCTGTTAGTTAGCATCGCCTGCGGATATGCTTACACGCCACTCGATTCTTTTCCACAACAAGGCATTTGGCTTTTGTTCGACCAGTTTATTTTCATCGCGCCCTTTAGCACCTAATCCGAACGCTAAGCAGTTGGTAATTTCATGCCTGCGGCATCTAAAATTGGGTTACTTGATGTAGAAAATTAAATTTTTGATATCTCATTTGCGAATTTAAATCGAAATTTTGTAAAAGTGTTACGATCGGAAACATGCTGTGTGTGTGTTTACCATTGTAACAACTACTTCCACAATTTGTGAAGGTAATAAACAGGAAAGGGGGATGTGCAAATTTTATACTAAATGCAAAACGAAAACGTAATGTATTTATAATTGTGTACACAGCAAAGGCATGGAGCTGTAATTTAAAAGCTTAACTCAATGCGAATCCATGGCGTCGGGAAACTAAAGCGTATACTTATACAACTGAAATTACCAATCAAATGATTAACTGTAATGCTCTGTAAATTTAGTTGTAAGCCGTTGTCAAATATAGCGACTGCTTTTTCATTAAAAAGAAAAATGTATGGAAAGTGTTGCCCTAGGTTTATTGGAAATTAGTGATTGTGTAGTTAGTTTTGCTGCAGGGTGGCAACGTAGGTGGGGTGTAAATAGGAATTCAGTTTCTGTTGTGCGTTTCAGGAGATGAACAAGATATCGTTATCCCTGACAATAAAAACAAAAAACTTATAAGGAAGTGCAGGCTCATCTCCGGTCAAAACTTAGGAGCCATCTTGAAAGAGGTACTAGCAAAAGAGTTGCTAAAGCATGGAAGTAAAGAGTTGTTCCACAAAATCCACGCAAGTTATGATCGGACGAATACCTGCCTGCCAATTAATACTTAAGTTTGCCTGCCCAAGAAACAAAGACAAATGTACAAAAACTCGATGTATATTGGAACGACTCACCGGGTTCCCCTGTCAAATTGGGGTTTGTGACAAATAGTTTTCGGTGTTCCGACATCGTCAGTGTTTAGTTTGGTTCAGATCTTTCTGCTGGAGCAGCTAATGTCAATATGCGTGTGTATGCGTTCGTGTTTTATAAATGTATCTAAATGGCTGCCCGTTAGCTAAGTGAAGAGGTATATAGAAATCGGTGATTTTTGCTTTTGGTGTATTTTATGTTACTTGTTTTGTTGTTGTTGCTACGGGATTATTTTGTAAATCACTTTTAAAGGTTCAAATATTTCGTCAGAGTTAGTGTCTGTTTATTTGTTTTTTTATTATTCTCCTGTAAAAGTTTTTAGTTTGTATATTACCTTTCTTTGCACGTGAAGAATTAGGACTGTTTTTTGATGTTGGCTGGGACGCTGTTGGTTTCCTATAAATGTCGTAGTTGAATTTATCTTTGAGTTCTTAGTTCATATCGTCAGGTCTAGCTCGTTCATGTCTAAATATTTTTTAGTCTACATTGTGTATTTAATGTTCCCATGTTGTTGGTTAAGCTTGTTAAGGCACGTCAAGACGTGGATGATGTCAACAAACGCCTTGCCTAATTTGAGTTTTAATTCCTGCATATATTTTAATTCCAAATTCTGCATGAATGCTTCTATGAGAATATCCGTTGTTGGGCTTCCCATTCCCAGTCCGTTTGTTTGTCTACAGGTTTAGTTGTTGAACTGGAAGTCCAGTTCTTACTTGATCTTTTGTTTGAGCTTAACAGTGCTCAAATTTTTACCAACCTGTGCAATTATCTTTGGTTATCGATAAAATATGATGACGTATGTGTTCTCATGCACAATATACCTTTACATATAATTGTTAGACCAGACAAAAATTTTTGAAGTTAACTTCTTAGGCGGCGATGCAGCTTTTTGATTGAGAGTCGAATTGGAAGTTTTTTGGAGTAGATCGACACCTTTTATTGTTGCAACGGAAATAATAAATTGTAGCAGAATTTTGTTGTAGACTTTAGGAAATACCTAATTGTAGCACAATAAAGCAATGTGCGAAGCATTTTTGGATGTTTTCAGAACTTTTCGAGCATTATTTCTGGATCCTTTCGGGATTTTTGGCAGGACTTTGTCGAGATAATTTCAGGACTCTTTCGAGACCATTTTTGGGTCTTTTCGGATCGTTTCGGTAGGTTTTAAGGGATAATTTCTGTACTTTTTCGGGATTTTTCTAATTTCTTGGTCATTTCAGGTCTTTTTCGGAATCATTTCGGATATGTTTTCTGGACTTTTTCTTAATACTAATTTTGAGTCTGCAAGTGCTAGTTAAAATTTTAGGACTTATTTAATTTATCCCTTAATCCATAAAAAACTTCAGCAGTATACAGTTATGTGAGAAATTAAATTCCCCTTAAAAAGTTAAGAGTAATTGACGTTTAAACATCCCAGTAGAACTTGAAGAAAGATCTTCCCAAGCGATCAGTAAAACAGTACTCTCTGTGACATCCTTTTAGAACAATGGAAGACAATTTTTTTGTTTTCTGTTCCTATGCTACTTTTTATGGAGGAAAAGGATAGATATCCCCAAGCGATGGATAAGAGAGTACTCCTCTTAATATCCTTTCGGATCAGTAACGGAGATTTCTACACTCTGTGCTCCCATTTTACTAATCTTGGAGCAATAAAAGAGACCTCCTCAAGTTATTGATAAAATATTATTCCCTTCTATATTATTTTGAGTGAAAGGGGTGATTTCTACTACTTCTATTTCTAGCTAACACCCCGAATTTCTATGTCAATAAAAGAAAAAATTATCTTAACAAATGGAAAAAAATAAAAAAAAAATAAAAAAATTCCATTTTAGAAATATGAAAAATAAGCACAATTCAAATAAAGATTTAAATAATAACTATGGTTTTCTTAAATAACTCCTTACTGGCTGATATGTGAGGTATTTATGTATGAGTTCTATTAAATTGCTTCCATTCCTTTATTTGCTTCCATAGAAGGCTTGAGGCATGATTCTCAAAAGAAATTTCATTGGTCTTTTAGGAGAAATGTGAAATGTATCCCTCAATACTCTCCTGGGAGGTTTTCTAAAATTATCAAAAACTCCTTTATTACTCGATTGTGATTCATAAAAAAGTAAAGACAAACACTCCAATATTGTTTTTGGTGAGGTGAAAGCGAGTTTTTCTATTACTCGCCCTCCTATGATATGCAGTGCTAATAGGGAGTGTACAAAATTATATAAAAGGAGTACGCCGGGATTAGTAAAACGATGATTCCTGGTTCTACTGCGATTGGTATAGTTTTCAGCTTTCATATTTTTATTTTGAAAATTTGTCAAAAACGCAAACATTAATGTCGAAAAAAGGCAAGCCCAGTTGGGCCAGTCTTATATTTAACATTTCCAAAAGTGTTCAAAAGCGGCCGCCGTGGTGTGAAGGTAGTGTTGCCGGCCTATCACACCGAAGGTCCATGGTTCGAGCCCTGGTACAGGTAACATCAAAAGTGATTTGAAAAAAGTTTTTCAAAACGGGGTCGCCCCTCGGCAGTGGTTTGGCAAACTCTCCGAGTGTATTTCTGCCATGACAGGCTTCTCAGCAAAAATTCGTCTCCTTTGTAGATGCCGTTCGGAGTCGGCAAAAAACTGTAGGTCCCACCAATTTGTAGGGAAAATTCAAATCGGCACACCACAAATTGGAAGAGAAGCTTGGCGCAAAAATCTCTTAGGAGGTTTATGATGATGTACCTGTTGTATATCGCGCCATAGAGATAGAGAAAAGTGTTCATTTGTTTGAAGGAATACATAAATGTTTTTCTTTTAATCAACTTGTTTAGGTAAATATTGAAAAAGTAATCTTTCTGCTCGTTTTCGAGTCATATCCAGCTGATCAACATGCAAACTACAACTACATACGAAAGTGGGGTTAGAATCTTACTACAAACATGTGCAAGTTATTCAACAGTTTTCGTAAATACATATTTATATATAGTGGCACAGCCTGTATGCATATAAATTTCTCATCTTGCAGGTGTTGATTTATTTCCATACAGGCTTACCGCAGATTTCCACACTCTGCCATGTGTTACCATTTTATCAACATTCGTCGTGCAACATCTGTGTAAATTCCACTTCCACATTTTAGCCAAGCTTGTACATCAGTCGGCTTACTAACGTTTAGTTTGGCACTAAAAACGAAAGTCAATTCGAATCAGCATAGCGAAATGTATTCATTTGCATTTTGTATTTTTGCACTTTCACAACACTTGCAAATTTCTACTTTATTTACATTTTCAAATATAAAGTTGAGAGCTTTGTCATTTCGTTGCTGTTTTTGTGCTGAGCATTCTTATTGGCACTTGTCGTTGTCACACTGTTTTGTGGATCTTAAAATGCTCTCGCCCATGCTTATTTTGGTGTCAATGGTTGAAAGTTATAATACGTTTCGTATTCATATCTTGATATTGCATTAAGCTAGTTACTTGTTTAGAAATTGTCTGAACGTTAAACTGCATTCGCCAAATGAAGGCGATTTTTTGGACTATAAGCTCAGAGTACCCCACATACACTTTTCTAAAACAGTTTAACAGAATAAATTTGAAATTCTACTACTTTTAAGACAATATATTACACAACAAGATTTTTGGTTAAGGTATGAGGTATCTACAAAATCCTCTGGGACAAAGAAGAAAATAAAAGCCTTTCTTGAGGGGTCTGTAGTGCTTCTGAATCAGTCGCGCTTTCTGGAACACTCCAAAGTTAAATTCTATTGAAGACTTTTTAAAACATTCTCAGAGAATTTCTATAACAGTTTATCGTTGTTCATAACCATGCACGTCTCGGTATACAAGCAGAGCAAATTAATTGTTGCCGCCAATAAGCATGATGCTTCATATAGGCACGAACCGATATAAATGACTTGTAGATATGAGATGCCCTTGTTAAGTTCCCACCTAAAGTCAAGTTGCAATGTACATATGAACAATAGATCAATTCAATTAACTACTAAATTCAATTGAACAATTAGGGCCATAGGAGTGAATGCACACGCACGCTATTGACCTTCTCAAGAGTTCAAAACAGTTATATATATTTGATTGACAGCAAGTGAGAGAGCAGTATTAATATGTCGAAATGAGTGTTGAAATCGAGTGTGAAATATGGGTAACAAAGTTTTAATGGACCAATAATACATTCAACATTACATTTTTATCAAAGTATGGATTGAAAAATGTTGAAGATTGAATTTCATTTGAATTTCACTTTCACACTTAGCATCCCAAAATCTATGACATGTTAAAATGTCAGACTGATTTATTAACGCAACAAAAAATTCTAAAGGAATTGCAAAAAAAAAATAAAAATTTTAACTCCTCATTGAAAAAAGTGAACGCTTCGAAGCTTTTCACATTTCATAGTTATTTGGACATATATGGATCATCTTGTAGGTTAGTCATGTTTGATGTGGATTTTCCAAAGTACCCATTTGCAAGTGAATGTTTGGACAGAACGGAGTCAGCTTAAATTTAGTGTCTGCCATTCCATAGCTGAATTCCATTGTTCGAATGTACTAATATGATCTTGAGGCCTTTTTATTTTTGTGGAAAATTAGAAAGAAAATATATTTTTTTAATCACCATAACTAAGCGCAAGGACAAGAGTAAAAATTTTATATATGAAAACTATTATTGTTTTTGTTTTTTAGTAATTATTTTTTGATTATTTATGAAAATATTTTATCAGAATGAAGAGTAAAATTTAGAGAAAACGTCATAGCTTTTTTTATAAATCCATTGCGGCAGCTGCTAGACTTCTTCAACAGAGAAGTTTTGGCACGCTCCGTTGGTCTTTCTATCAGCTAATAATAAGTAATTTTGCAAATTTATGATAACAAGGTTGGTAATTAAAAGGTGAGAGGCATCATCTCTGTAGATCATATCATTGTTGCATGTCATTACCCTTTGTCTCTTTTAATCAGGAACCCCCGATAATGCGCAAAAATGGCGGCCATAGATGTCTATGAATAAGTTTTATTTTAGATCAAAAAAATTAATTTCCAAAAATTATCTTTTTCCGTAATCAAAAAAAGTATGCTTGAAGCTGCTTATTTTTCTTGATTTGTATTGAAAAAAAAAGTCTGAAAGTAATAATCAGACATCGGGTTTTATACAAAAAGTCATAACAGTGACGGTGCCTTCTTTTTGTCGCCACTTACGACCGGCAGGCCTTACTGCCTTACCGTGGGTATTTTCTAAGCTCATAAGGGTTTGGTCTTCCCCTCCTTCACTTTTCTCTTCTTTGGCTTACTCTCTTTGCCGTTAATTTCGTCCTCTCTCTTTTGGTTTTCATATTTCCTGTTCACACCTTTTAATAACAAATTATCTATTTTTGGTTATTTCATTCATTTCCATACTTTTCTTTGATGCTGTCTTCCTTAAATTGTCTTTCTTTCCATTCCTTTCCTATAGTTTTCTTCTTCTTCTAACTTTTGGCTTACTGTTAGTACAAAGACTGAAAAAAATGTATGTGCATTACGTCTACTTTATCAATAAATGTTGTAATCAAGAGCAAGTACTTGCCCATATGCATGTATTAGCAATTATATATTTCTATGGTACCCAGTTGGAAATATATGCATGCGGCATCAATATTTCAGGCATTTAATTTTACACGTATTTTTTCACAGAAAGCATGCATACTCTACCCCTTCTCTTGTACTACTTTTGTATGCATGTATCTTTATTAATTCTAAAAGCATGCAGAAATATTAGTGCGTACACTTGATTTATACATACAAAATCATTTATTCTACGTGGATGAAATATCATGGGTTTTTTATACATACGTCAATAATATTTGTATTCATACATCTCTATCTCTATGGCGCGATATACAACAGGTATATCATCATAAACCTCCTAAGAGATTTTTGCGCCAAGCTTCTCTTCCAATTTGTGGTGTGCCGATTTGAATTTTCCCTACAAATTGGTGGGACCTACAGTTTTTTGCCGACTCCGAACGGCATCTACAAAGGAGACGAATTTTTGCTGAGAAGCCTGTCATGGCAGAAATACACTCGGAGAGTTTGTCAAACCACTGCCGAGGGGCGACCCCGTTTTGAAAAACTTTTTTTCAAATCACTTTTGATGTTACCTGTACCAGGGCTCGAACCATGGACCTTCGGTGTGGTAGGCCGGCAACACTACCTTCACACCACGGCGGCCGCCGTATTCATACATCGGTCAGGGGCAAAAGGAAGACAGGTTGCACAACTTTCAATATAAGAATATAAAGATAATTAAACTCTTCGCATATCTTACGCATTTTTTTCATATTCTGGTGAGCCATGCTGGGGTCCAAATGATTGGCTGTATGTTCGATTGTCCATATATGCCTTAGGGCGATGGTTCAAAGGTGTGCCTTCGTCACAGAATTTGTACCTATAATGGACCAGAGAAAATGGCGTAAGATTTGTGCAGGATATCCATCCAAATATGGTTTATTTCCGTAGACATTAATATTATTTTTTAAATTTGAAGAAATTTTTACAGTCAATAAAGAAAAAGTAAAGAACATTCAACCATGTATGTAGATCACAATCAGTCAGGTGTATAATTTCAAATGAAATAACTTTTAACTGCATGCATGCTTTATTTGTGAATAAATATGCTTTCAATTTAAAAGTTACGTACTCTACACACTTTTTCATACAGCATGCATGTTCTGTGTATGCATACTATTTATTTTAGCTGGGTATGAACATATTTTAGCAGACATTTTAGTTTGTATATAAAAAAAAATAATACGGAAAATTAAAAAAAAAAATCATAAAAAAACCAGCAACCATACACATCTGCTTATGGGGGTCAATTAAGCCAATTTATATTTAATAACGCTCATTTTCAAATAATAACATACATGCACTCAAATATATGCGCATATACAAACAAACGATATACATACATTTGTATTTATACGTGTATGCACGTATACGATTTATGTATAAATAAGTCACAAATCCAAGTGTTTATGCGATTATGAGCTACTTTCTTATCGCTTTGCTTTTCTGCGCTCTTTGTCAGCGTATAAACCTACTCTTGCTAGATCATTTGGAATAAAACTTAGTTTGAACTTTTGAGTCATTTACTAAGAGGGAAGCTATTAATTTGCCTCTTTAAATTCTTTTTCAGTTTTGTTCGCGTTGACGAGAAGTCACTTTTAAATGCTATGTCGACTCAAATTAAAATTGTAGTAACGTTGAATAGTGGAAGTGTAAGACATGTAGTCCAACTAATTTGTAGAAAAAGTTAAAGTTAGTGCATTACAAGTTGAAAGAGTAGATCTTAGTCGGCTAGGAGTTATAACGCTACAAAAAAAGGAATTAAAAATAAGCAAAACCATACCATGCCGAACACAAAACTTGAGTAAACAAAACTTATCTCGACTTATGCAGTTTTGTTGTGTAGTCTCAAATTTGAATTTTCTTTAGTTTCGGTTTTCTACTGAAGTAAGTATTTGTCAGTACTTTTTTACAATGTCACTATCAAGAATATAATAATATATCCAGCTAATAATTAATGTATATGGAGGGAGTAACTCCACAAACAAAGTCTTTAATTTATGTGTGGCTGAGTTTATCTTTGATGAGTATTTCTTCTTCTTTTAAATGGCGCTTTACCTCCTAAACGATTTTGACTGCCCAACATAGCTCGACAGTGGTTTCTTCTTTCTGCCACCTGGCGCCAAGTGCAAACACCACGGGATCATAAACGGTCTCCACTTGGATCTTACATCGGAGTGGTGGTCTACCTCTATCCCTGCTTCCACTGGTGGGCACCGAAAAGAATATTTTTGGGGTCGTAGCATCTTCATTAACTTGCACAATATGGCCCATCAAAGGAAGCCGCTGGGTTTTAATTCGTTGGACTATGTCGGTGTCTGCATGTGACTTATACAGCTCGTCATTAAATCTCCTTCGGGTTTCGCCGTCGCCAATGCGTAAGGGTCCGTAAGTCTTTCGAATAACCTTTCTATCGATTACTCCCAGAGCCGCCTCATAATATATTGCCAGTGTCTGCACCCCAAACGTGGACGTGTACGATAATTTACTTTTGAGTGTTATATACGTTCTTCTTCGAGACGACTTTACTTCTTAATTGCCTACTCAGGCCAAAGTAGCACTTGTTTGCAAGCGTGATTCTTCTTTGGATTTCTATGTTGACATTAGTTTTGGTAATAGTGCTGGTTTTCAGGTAAACTTTGTTTTGGCCTCGCTCACCACTAAATCCATCTTTTCTGTTCATATTTTCGCAAGATAGGAGGCCACCCTGTCTGTAACCTCGTTTACTTTCAAACGGCTGGTAGAGGTCCTCCTAATTTGGACGAAGCTGGTCATTTTGCACAGCCGTATAAGTTTTGGTGGGAAACCAAATTCAGACATAGCGGAATACAGGCAGCTTCTTTTCATGCTATGAAAAGCTTTGGCGTATTGTAAATTCTGGTCGATAGGTCTGAAGCCACACAGATAAAGCCCAATCATTCAGGACTTGTTCAAACATAAGAGATCAGTTCATCCCATATCGAGATATAATCTGGCATTGGTCGAATGCTCCATGCGGGGTAGTAAATGGAATTGAGTGCTCTATTTCCCATTTTATTTGTCTAAAAGTTGTTGTTTTAGAATTAAATTTGAAAAGTGTTAGTCGCAATTTAATAAATATATTGTTTTTTAATTACAGAAATAAAGGGAACAATTGAAGGGACGTGCTACTGGGCAGATGATCTACAGACATGGTAGCTTTCACCTCAAAACACCAAGCGCTCGTGCTTTTATGAACGTATGTTGGCACTGCTAAACACACTAAACTGAGGTCTCTTGAAGCATTCCTATTAGTACAGAAAACAATAACAGCAAAGACAAAATTTTTGAGATCACTCAATTGAGAAAATATGAATTAGATTGTGATAAGCCATAAGAAGCCGACTACCGAAATTTCGACGGTATTTCATCTCATCAATTAGGATTGCGAAGAAAAACGTTGTAGCAGTGGACCTCAAACGGAAACTAATGCAGGCGTTAACAAGTTAAAAAGCTAGCTGAAAGTAGAGCTCAATTGCAAAGCAAACAGGTTTTAAAAGGAACACACATGCTAACGTATGGTAAGACACTGAAGAACACTTGTGGTACCTGCGGGTTAGGGATTTACGGATATGTTGCCCCTCACCTCTCATTTCCAAGGTTTTATTTACTTCCGGAGAGGGGGGAGTGGGGTAACATGATGATTTTTGTTGTTTATCTCACTTGAGCATCGAAAACCAACTTGTTCCCAAAGTTATTTATAAAATGATGTAAAGTACCCAAGAAGATATATTGTAGTGAAAATGTGCTTTTAAATAATAACTGCGGAAGTGCTTTAGAATATTTATCAAACTGGAAAAAAGGCAAATTTAATACAAAGGGAAACTATGCAATCAGCTGAAACCTACTTTTTTCTCGAACTTTGACACTACAAATTTCGACGCCGTACGATTTTGACATTAGTCCTACGAATTACAAAAACAAAGTACATTGAAGTTGTATGTATGTGTGTTTGTAATTCGCTTTGCTTCCATTGTATTAATTCGCCTTGACCTAAGCAGTATTGATAACCAAGGAAAGTGAAATGAAAAGAAAACTACGAAGTGAAGTGTTTTTTTTTCTTGAAGCCCAGAAGTAATTACGGATTATATTTAGTAATTTATTTTTGCTCAGTAATTGTCAATAAACTTCTATTTACCACCGATTTTCACTTTTCTAAGTACTAGTGCCGCAGGAGATAGTTAAAACCAACTCAGGATAGACCCCTGCTGCCCCAGTGCTTATCAAAGTGGTATTGGTGTCAACAATAAAAAAATAGTGTAAGAAGAATTGAAAATTTGTGTAAGTGTTGAAGAAACAAATTATATAAACTTTGCGGCGCTCGTCAATCAATTTACCATCTGCTAATATGCATCTTTGATGTGCAAATATCGTTGGGCTCGTTAGGGTAGCAAAGTTACGACGGTTACCAACTGCCTGCGTCTCTGCATGTGCCTTGTTGTTGATGCTGGCTCTATGCATATTTGAGTTGTAATTACAATGTAAGAGAGATTTCGCTTAGTTTGCGAGCATAGAATACTCGTTCGACTGCTTTGCTGATATGTATGTGACGCTGTGCTTATGGGTGTGTGTGTATGCAATGTATTATTCGGTAATCGTGCCTTAGCACGATGAATGCTATCAATCGGCAAAAGACGAAAGCAACTGCGTTTATCATAAATATACACAGTTTTTACAAAAACAAAATAAGTGATTATTCTTGTTAAATTTATTTTAGCTCAGAATACTCAACACGATACTTAATTTGTTGTTTGTGTAACATAATTATTAAATAAAATTAAATTAAATTAAATTAAATTAAACTAAATTAAATTAAATTAAATTAAATTAAATTAAATTAAATTAAATTAAATTAAATTAAATTAAATTAAATTGAATTAAATTAAATTAAAAACTAAACTAAATTAAATTAAATTAAATTAAAATAAATTAAATTAAATAATATTAAAATAAATTAAATTAAATAATATTAAATTTAATTAAGGGAAAGTGGGCGGATGAAAGGAATAGCTAATAACTAAAAAATAATATACATTTTGTGGTTTAATTTCAACAACCGTACGATCTCTTATTCAGTTACATTTATTTGCTGGATACACATGTTTACACATCAAACGACACAAGGACTTGGTACTCACGCCTTATTTTTCTATTTTTTGTTGGTTATTTACTTACCTAGACCCTTCAGGTCATAAATAAAGAGTCATTGTATAAAAATGTAAGGACTTTTCTTGGATTCTATAAGTATTTCATTCAATTCCATTTTTTGCTCGAATTCGTAAATGCTCCTTCTTTCTTTTATTTTCTGTTTGTAACAGATATTTTAAAGTTGTTTAATTATTTAATGACTTTTTCGAGTTCTAGAAAATGATCGACTTTGAGGAAAGAAGAATACAGTAAATGTACATAGAAGTGGCAAGAGATGACTTTAGAGCTAAGACTACATAATGATACTGCTATATGGAGAACAATTTTGTAAGTATGAATCTAAACTTCGAATAAAGTTGGTGATAGTAATTTTTTGTTTATTCACTTACAGTCTATTTTCGTGTCGGTGACAGTCCCTTTGTACAGAGTGGCGCAAATTCATAACAATTTTTGGAATATTTTTTTCATATTTCTCGCATATCTTTTGAATATTATTCGCATACTTACATAATCCTTTCACTCAGTACTGCATACTTTGGCCTTCACGATTGGATATTTTGCCAAAGATTTTATGGATTTAAAGAGATAGCCATTGTATTAAAAAATAAACATGGTAGCTGCCTAATAAACACAAAGTGAAGCTGATATCGTGTCAAATTCGAGATGGTTCCAGGAATACTCGCGAAAGCCGATATTTTCGAATGTAATTTTTGGGCATAATGTCAAACTCGAGCCAAGCTATAGAAAATCATCTTTTGCGAAATCATTTTTTATTCTAAATTATCGGATTGCCAATGAGCTATTACCTAAGTTCGCCAATGAGATAAAATTTCGAATAGCCAACTTACGAATAGTTAATACTCTCCTGAGAATTCGGCGATCTAGCGACCAGAGAAAGCGAGCTCGCCTCGAATCTATTGTGTTTACTCAAACCGAGTAATTGTTATTGTAAACGATTAAGAAGATATCCACAAGTGAATGGGGCAGCGGAAACTCAGCAACAGTTAAGATCTCCAAATCGGCGCTGTGTACAAATTTCATAACAGAGATCGAGCATTCCTCAACCTATTCCATTGCAAAGCTCTGGTTAGCTATTATCAACTTTAGTTCTAAAAAATGCAAAGTAGCATACCTTTGGCAGCTAATGAAATGAGCAGCTACCAGAATTAATACGCATCCATGTCGTAGGAACTAATGTAGGACCATCCTAACATATTAGGCGCTGCGATTAATGGTTGTCACCAAAGCTCAGAACCTTTACAAAATTCTCAAGTCACTAGCTGGCTCTTCTTGGTTAAGAGATAAATAAGCAGTCATCACAACATACAAGACAGTCGACTAGTTAGTCTAAGTAACCCGTCTGTCAAAACGGTGTTCTCGGAACTGCCATCCGATGTCACCTTATGACGTCTTAATTACATTTAGATTGAGAACAAAAATTTAGTAGCGACAAAATCAGTCCGCGAAGATACTGGGGAGTGTTGCCGATCTGACAGTCCTTTGCCGAATATGGACCCGATATGCCTAGCTACTATCACCTTGCTGCTAGCCTGACTACCATGGGAACGATTCGGTATGACCAGTGCGACTGAAAGAGAAAGATGGTTAATGAGAGGTGCGAGGCTTCATATCAGTAAATTACGTTAAATTCGCAGGACTGGTAAGGAAATCCATTGATTAAACCTCAGAATAAATTACACAACAACAGTGGCTTTCCAGTAGGTAACAAAAACATAAATAATCATCACCTATGAAAACGCTACAAGCGAAACGTTGAACCGTAAGAGTGAAATAAAGTTGCAATGAAAATTAAATGGGTCAAGTTGCCTAATTAGATTCAATAAAATATTAAAAGGTGGTCGGAATCACTAATAACACACCTACAGCTTCAGGCATTCAATGACGTGCTTTACTCTGCATGAGCGTTGAATAAATTAGTGAATTCAATCGGAAGGTGGCATTATTTAATCATACACCTTTGTTTTTGTATAACTGTTTTCTTAGTTAAAAACTGTTGAGTAGTGGAAGTATTTATTATGTTAGATATAATATAACAGTGAGGGTGCCGTTAAGAAGAAAATGTAAACGAGTCAAAGTGAACTGAAGTACTTTATATAGGCAGGGACTCCTCCTGTATGCATATACTTGGACATTCAAGCAGTAATTTTAACCCTTAATATTTTTATATCACCACATTATAGACGACACTAATCAGCTAAGTAATAATTATCGTTAGTCACATAGTTATAAACAGTGGTGCTCAAATTATTTTATTTGGAAGGGTAAACCACAATACATGTACAAAAATATGTGTACGCTTAAACATTTTTTTTTTATTTGAGTAATCACAAAAAAAACTTCGAAAATATTTTGGAGATATCGCATAAAACATTGTTTTAAATAACGAGCCCGGTTGCAAGCAGAATCAGTTCAGGCCGTGATAGGTTATATAAAGTTAATGGATTCCACTGTTCTAGCTTCTTCCTGCTAATCTTAGATATGTAACTTAAGCAGCACAATTTAGACAATTAAAACAAATGTTGGTGTGCGGGGATTTTCGTGAAGATAGTATCGGTAACAAACTAAATTTCAAACCAATTTATACCGCTAAAGGTTTCAGGCAAAGCTGTTGAAAGGACCATTTGCAAGTTAAATTCAGAACTTGCAGAGATTTTGATAAAATATTTTATTCACTTATAAAAGTTAGGCGCGGTTAATTTTCGATTCCACACATTTTCGGTAACAAAATTTCCTATGAAACCTGAAATTAGTATACCAAATTTCATTCTGTCTCCATCTAAACGCTACCTTTTAAAATTAGTTAGTATTTTTGGTATATTAAGGAATAATTACGGTTGCAATGATCTTTGTTTCGGACCGATTTGAACCAACCTTAGCTTCATTTTAATTGCTTTTTTAAACAAGTTTATGTTCATTTAGAACTTCTTGTGTTTCTTATGGTTTTATGAATCAAAACTCCTCAAAATTTCGCTCCCACATGTTTTCCTTTGTTGTTGAATTAAATTCGAGTACAGCCAATTTTGAATATAAATTTTTCTCAGTGCCTCAAATTAAAAAAAAAATGTCTCCATTGTGAATTTGTTAGTGTAAATTTCAATTTAATATGGAAGTGCCTGAGCTTCATACCAAATTATTTTTGTTTTGCACTTTCATAAGAAATTGAGGCACTTTCATATGAATAGTATTTATATGTGAGGGCGTATGGGAGTGCTTTGAAAACTGGTTTTTGTATTCAAAGTGTAAATTTGTATCTGTGCCTATATTTGAGGCCGAAACAAAAACAATAGTGCTTCAAGTTAATAGGGTTTGCGCAGCCCTGGCTATAAATATTGGAAAAATCTCAAAGCGCATCCAATGGTTTGATCAAAATAGAAAAAAGAGAAATCTAAGAAAGTTGTACTGGCCTCTGTGCCCTACTTGGACCGGATACAAGGCAAGCAATCAAACAAACATATGGATATATGAATGGTGTACTAATTGAGCCCCATTGCCATACAACTTAAATATAATGCTATAATTTCTAATTTTGAAAACAAAGTAAAATCCTATATATTATATTCCAAATGCTCTGAGATAATTGCGCATCAAAATGCATAAACCAGTGCAGATAACATTTTTATGTAACTTAGTTACAAGCACATTCACAAAAATATGATTTCAACAAAAATAAAATAAGTTAAATAAATGTGTACAAACCAGATTAGTTCTCTAGAAAATTTGTAAGCCACATGAAAACCAAAACTCAAGAAGTTGACATTAGAGCTTAGCATATGACCGTTGCAGAAGTGTCCACTATGCAATATGGCCTACTTAGAAAAAAATGCATTTCTGCTGCGAGAGCATTGTTTGTTTGCCTACTTAAGCCAAGAGGCATTGCATGAAGGAATGCAAACGAAAGGAAACCCAGTGGTGGAACGGCGAAGTAGTCAGTGAACATTCTAGTTTATTAAATAGAATTTTGGGGCTTAATTCATACCAGTGCCTTTTGTGTTTAAATTTGAGACAGTTGTAATCTGTTATTTTTATATTGAAGAGTAAATAATGGTAAATACCTTAAAAATACTTTCGATTGAGGTTAGCCATAATAAAAGCCCTTTCACTCAAAACGACGTTTTCGTCGTCATGGAAAGGTGGGAGATTTAATCATCTTTTGGAATTATAAATGTTTAGTGTTGTTTTTGGAATAAATTTTCAATATTCTCGTGTGAGTGAACACCTTTTCTGAATGGAACAAAGCTGCCCGCAGCCTTATTTAAAAATAAATTTTAATATTCTTTGTAGGCCTAACTTATCAACCACATAAAAGTCGACTCTCTCTGATAATTGCTGAACAGTTAACATAAGTTTTTTCTTTATTTTGTCTCTCCCGTCCTATCTTTCTTAAAGGGTACAATGCTCTCCTGCAACTTATGAACAATCCTATTCCCACATAAGTAGATAGAAGGCTATTAAGCCTGGCATTGTACCACAGCACACTGGTAACTTTTACTCCATAAACTGCTTCAACGTACTCTTCACAAAATCCACGACTCACTTTTTTCTTCTTGACTGCAACCCAAGTAGAAAGTTTAATGTTTAGTTATGTTTTATAAATATACATATATCTAAGAAAAATTAAATTCTTTTTAAAATTTGAATTAGTTACTAATATTAATATTTTCACACAATTGAATGGGTGCTTTAAATTGAACTGCGGAATGATAATAAACAAGTAGGCTATCCCCGCGACTGTAAAATTAGATTCTAAAAATCTCGGGATTATAAAAGTCGTAACAATTTACATTCATAATGCTTAAGTAAGTATATTCATGTGAGTGAAAGAAGCTTGAATGTTATGCATGCTGAGGTTGTTGGGTATATCCATGCATGTCAACAAAATAATAAATGCAGAAATGTGCACAAGTTCCAGCTATATCTGTGTACATATATAACACAGCCTTATATGTATATGTATAAGTATGAAAGACATGTAGTAATAAGTATTAAGAAAATATATATGCGTCCAAAACTACTGCTAGCTTTTCTATTTGCAGTATATTTAAAAGCTAAGCTACCTTACCACTACCAACTTGCTTACAGTGAAAAAATTTAATATAGTATATCTGATACTTTTTTGTAGATACCACTATTATATATGTATATGACCAAACAAAATTTGGTTTAAAGATGAAATTTTATTAATCTATTGGTAAACAAAAACTGTGGGTTCAGTAACGATGTCTCACGCATCACAGTTTAGTTATCTAGGCAACGACTAAAACTTTGTAAGGAATAGTTGGTAAATTTCATTCTAAAACCACAAACGAAATTATTAAAGCGATCAATGGTTTCCAATCCAAAACTCCAATTACTAACTTTGTGTTTTTAATGATTTATTTATTTAATTAAACCAAGAGTCTTCTCTTCGGAGCTACACGAAAGCTACCATATAACAATAGTCTGACAACATAAATAAAATCCTGGAGAGCTATTCCAGGTGGAATTTAGCTCAACTGCTAAATATATCAAAGATTTTTCAAGGATGCCAAAACTCCAATGAAATATATATTAATGCGCTTATAGACATGCTACATGAAAGAACCACGTAATTTTTCTCTTGGATCCGTCTATCGACATTTTAGAGAGGATTCAATAATGCCCTTGCGGCCAATCTGGACGACGCAGGTAGTCATCATAGCGTTTTAAGGTTTTGAAATCACTATTCGATGACTAACAAAATGTGCTACGAAAAAAAGTTTTATGGCGAAATTATATGATAACTTAAATTGTAAAGGTCCCAAACTAAGACTGATCACCTAACTTTCAAAACCTCACAACTTCTACTTGGCGAGGAATTTCCGAAGCATTAACTATTTAGAAAATGGTTACACTACTCATTTATTACATATGAATGAGTTTTCGAAAAGTAACCTATGTTTATCTCTACTGTGAAGTTTCTTTACTACAAAAGACCCGAAAAAATAATATTCTTTTTATAAAAAGCAAGCATTTAAAAAGTATTGCTCACATGAATTTAGGCTTAGACAAAAAGCTCATAATCAACTAAAGGCAAGGTGCTTGTATGTACGTATATATGATATTATGTAGTATGTATATAAGTAAGGATTAAGCAAACACAAACTATTAAGCACAGCAGCCCACAAATGTTACCGTAATCCTCAAGTGCAACGTAAACTTCAGTGCGTAAATTTTGCAATCCTTTGTGTAAGCAGCCTATAATATACAGCCTCGTTACCAATTGTTTCTACCTTGTAAGCATTAAGTTTTGTGCAGTGGTCGCCAGAGAAAGAAGACTCGGAGGTTAGGGGTTAGAATATGATCGAGGTAGGAATATTTGTCGTAAGAGGCGAATAAAATGAATAAAGGTAATGACGTGTTACTTGATGGTTGATCTACGGATATGATACCTCTCACCTATCAATTCTCCTTTCTTACGTAGGGATGGGTGACACGATCTAAAAGGTTCCACTTGTCAGACTGTCGCTTTCGACAAAGCTCCCCAAAAACGTTCGGGGAGTGGTTTCTCTCGCAAAACAACAGCAACAAACAAGGGCGATGAGCAAAACAACAACCTATAATCCGCTTGTTTTACAGGTCCTGCTGTATGGAGCAAAAGTTTGAACACTAGCTACATCTGATGAAGGGGCTCTGGGAGCATTTGAGAGAAAGGTTCTTCTAAGGATTTAGGGACCCATTCTCGTTAGGGACTGCGAGTACCCAAGAGGATTTAATGACTAGCGGTATAAGCTGTATGCAGACACCGACATAGTTCAACGAGTTAAAACCTAGCCTGCGTTGGCTAGCCCATTTGGTACCAATAAATAAAGCTGTGCGATGTTATTTTCATCGACACACGTCGGTAGAAGCAGCGGAAGAGGGAGACCACCACTTCAATGAAATAACCAAGTGGATACCGAGATCTGTTCTCGTGGTGTTCCCAATTAGCGCAAATATTCTTTTCAACCACGAAAGATACTATGCGTTAACAGTGGTAATAAATACAAGCTACGGATTTGCTATAGCAAAGTGAAGTGCACACACACTTTAGAAGTGTCTTTGTTGTGAAGAAGATCGAATTTACTGACTTCCGAACAAAGGCAGCTTCCTGGATATGAATGTTAAACAAATGCTCTGTATGAGAACATTATTATTCTGCTCTTTGTTGCTTTAAGCAAAATTTAAGAGATCCTCGTTCGTATTTAAACAAGAATGTGAATTTAAGAGATTTGGACGCAGGTGATCATTGCTAGTTTGGACTAAGAGGGTTTCAGACAACAAAAGTTCTAAAATATACTTCAGCCAATTCTTATAAACACATAATTTAAGGAAACACTAGACATTGTAAACTTATTGCTTCCACAAAGAAAATGCTATTTTTTTAAATATGATAAACGCTACAATAACCAAGACTGTGCTAACATATCAACGTTAACACAAAAACAATGCAGTAATATGATAAAAATATTTATTCAAGTAATCTAACTTCAAGTTCAACAAAATTAAGCAAACAATAACAATGAAATACAATTTTTCGCCGCAGACAGGGAAGGATTAAGACTATCAAGGTAAATTAAGTTGCGAAAACAAAAGAAGATTTCACAACACCAAAGGTAGACATAATAAAAACATAACAATTATGACAACGACAAACAAATAACGACAGAATAGCCACATTAGAGCTATTTGTTGAAGGATCTTAAGGTAAATATTTAAAGAAGAAACAACAGCTAAGGACCAAAGCGCTTCAAGAGAAGTGCAAAATAAATTAAATACAGCTAAACATACTCGTTTTAGTAGGCCTTTTCAAGAAGAGCTGCTAACTTTGTAGACAAGAAATTAGAACAACAACAAGCACTTTACATGTGTAGATATATTTATCTGTGTGTAGCTACAAGGTAATATTAGTTAAAACAACTACAAAAACTTCATGTATGTAAGTTCCACATCATGTGCAATATAGATATATAGAAGCACAAAGATCAACTACAACAAATGATAACGACGAAGCAAACAAGCAAACAATCAACCAACAAACCAAACCGAACCAAGTCAAGCCAAGTGAAGCCAAGCAAATCAACCGTCTTAATCTGTGCACACTGCGTATACGTAACATTTAATTCACATGTATGCTCTGCTCATTCGACCATGCAAGTTACACATTTTAAGCCCAAACTCAAATGCAAGCATACGTGTGTGTGTAAAGCCACTCATCCCTTTGAGTGCGTGCATGTTTGTGTTGCTGTGTTTATAGCAAACATATATTTTGTATGAAATGCAATTAGGTTAATGTCCTGGTTGTGTTAACAAGTTCAATAACTTAATATGTAAATGTGATGCGGTGGACCGAAATTTGACTGCGCTCTTTGTTGGATTTAGTATAATAGCAATCATTAGATATATTTATAAAAGTTGTGTTCTATAATAACTAAAAAATTCAACATTTAAAAGTACTGAAAAGTCTTCTTAAATAAGAATTGCCGCAAAGATAACAAATTGCAATATCTTTTCGAGGTATGGGTGGTTCGTAAAGTTAAGATATCTGAAATGTAAATAGTGGAAGTATATTCATCTAACGTGCCGAAAGTCGCGCGTTCAACTACTGTGAGAAGTAGAAGCAGAAGTGCTTTGAAAAAGTTTGTTGAGAACTCAGCCGCCTCCTAGGCTGTGGTCGGCAACCCTTCAAGTGTATACCTGCATGAAAAAGCTTCTCATCAAAAAAGTAATGGCTTTGGAAGGTGCCGTTCGGAGTTGACATAAAGAATGTTGGTTTCGCCAATTTGAAGATTAAAAACCAGCTTTAGGAAAAGAAGTTCGGTCTTAATATTATAGGCATAAATTATCATTATCATTATCAGTAATATTATGATTATCATTATCGTTACCATTATCATTATCGTTATTATTATCACTATCATTATCAGTATCATTATCATTATCATTATCATTATCATTATCATTATCATTATCATTATCATTATCATTATCATTATCATTATCATTATCATTATCATTATCATTATCATTATCATTATCATTATCATTATCATTATCATTATCATTATCATTATCATTATCATTATCATTATCATTATCATTATCATTATCATTATCATTATCATTATCATTATCATTATCATTATCATTATCATTATCATTATCATTATCATTATCATTATCATTATCATTATCATTATCATTATCATTATCATTATCATTATCATTATCATTATGATTATCATTATCATTATCATTATCATTATCATTATCATTATCATTATCATTATCATTATCATTATCATTATCATTATCATTATCATTATCATTATCATTATAATTATCATTATCATTATCATTATCATTATCATTATCATTATCATTACCATTATCATTATCATTATCATTATCATTATCATTATCATTATCATTATCATTATCATTATCATTATCATTATCATTATCATTATCATTATCATTATCATTATCATTATCATTATCATTATCATTATCATTATCATTATCATTATCATTATCATTATCATTATCATTATCATTATCATTATCATTATCATTATCATTATCATTATCATTATCATTATCATTATCATTATCATTATCATTATCATTATCATTATCATTATCATTATCATTATCATTATCATTATCATTATCATTATCATTATCACTATCATTATCATTATCATTATCATTATCATTATCATTATCATTATCATTATCATTATCATTATCATTATCATTATCATTATCATTATCATTATCATTATCATTATCATTATCATTATCATTATCATTATCATTATCATTATCATTATCATTATCATTATCATTATCACTATCACTATCATTATCATTATCAATACCAATATCATTATCATTATCATTATCATGATCATTATCCTTATCATTATCATTATCATTATCATTATCATTATCATTATCATTATCATTATCATTATCATTATCATTATCATTATCACTATCATTAGCAATAACGCCCTATCTCAGAACGTGCTTAAAAAACTCCGATATCTGAAGGAAAATTCTGGACACAGATAAACTCAGTCAAAGTAGATCTAAAGGTTTGTAGTATTGACGATTGAATTTTAAATAGGCTTGGCTTATAACACAACTTTGTAGCTTAAGAACAGCTGTATAATTCAACATCTCCTGCTTAAAAACCACAACCTTCTTCTTCTTTAAATGGTAATCTAGCCGCCTGGGCGATTTTGACCGTCATTCCATCTGACGGCGGGTGGCGATAAGAATGCCTTCTGAGCTGGAGCATCTCTGCTCATTCGCACAACGTGGCCTAAACAGCGAAATCCCTGTGTTTTAGTTCAACAGTGGCGTGGTTGTTGCCAAGACGGAGATTCGCTGACTGTTTGTTTGATGATAACGTGTACTTCGTTTAGCCCTCGTTCACCACCAAACCCATTTTTTCCGCTTCTTTTTCTAATTTGGAGTAAGCAGAAGTTAAACGACAAGCTACCACAAGAAAAATGTTGGAATAGATAAAGTGGTTTTTTAAATATGTTAAAAAGATTTTGAAATTGAAAATGTATCCTTTTTCCTATGGGGTCGAAAATAAGTGCTGTAGACATCTTTTTTATTCTTTAAAAAAATACATAAGCCTTTTATACATATTTCTAATACATTAAATAAAAAAAAAATACTTCCAAAACCGAAAATAAAGCAATTCATAGAAAAAGGTTATACGAAAATTGCATACTAGCGTGCATTCTTCACATTCAAAATTGCAATTTTATTACTATTGGCATATGGGGTCTACCAGCAGTGGAGGCTAGAAGAAAAGCAATCAACATATAACAAAGCAGACCTTTTGATGCGCGAAATTTTCTAAGCTTATTAGATTATGTTTTATGAATTATTCAGCGTGTCAGACATGAAGTTCAATTTGTTCAGTTACATTTATGTAAATAGATATAAAAGGTGTTTTTTTTAGGGGTATAGAACTTCGAATTGAAATAAAACACAAGAAAATCGTTTTAAGGTCCATCAATTTGGCTTTATTGGAAGGATAATTTTATGCCATTAATGTTTAAATATGATTTCGGGCATGTGGCCGCCGCGGCTGGCTCGAATAAAGCCAATTCTACAGGTCCAATTTTCAACCACTTTTTCGAGCATATGGGGCCGTATGTCGGTAATAACGCCACGAATGTTGGCTTCCAATTCCCCTAACGTTTCTGGTTTGTTGGTGTAGACGAGCGACTTCACCTATCCCCAAAGAAAATAATCCAATGGTGTCAAATCACACGACCTTGGTGGCCAATTGACAGGTCCATTCCGCGAAATTATGCGCTCATCGAATGTTTCCTTCAATAAATCGATTGTGACGTGCGCTGTGTGGCATGTAGCGCCGTCTTGTTGGAACCACAACTCATCCACATTCATGCCATCCAATTCGGGAACAAAATAGTCGGTTATCATGGCTCTATACCGGTCTCCATTAACGGTAGCTGCCTCTCCAGCATTATTGCGGAAGAAGTATGGCCCAATGACTCCACCAGCCCATAGAGCACACCAAACAGTCAGTTTTTGTGGATGTAATGGCGTTTCAAGGGTCTCATGTGAATTCTCTTCACTCCAAATGCGGCAATTTTGCTTGTTGACGTAGCCATTCAACCAAAAATGAGCCTCATCACTGAACAAAATTTTGCGATGAAAATCAGCATCGAAATCAATCTCATTTTCGGCCCATACACCAAAATCACGACCCATTGCATGGTCTCGCGGCTTTAATTCTTGCACAAGCTGGATCTTGTAAGGTCGCAAGCCAAGATCTTTGCGCAAAATCTTCCATAAAGTTGATGGACAAAGCTCCAATTGCTGTGCACGGTGGCGAATCGATTCATTCGGGTCCTCTTCAACACTTTGCTCTACAGAGGCAATTGTTTCTTCGGTGGGCACTGTTCGACGTCTCTGCGGATGCGTATTATCACATAGAGTAAACGTAGTGCGAAAACGATCCATGGTTAACCGAATTAATTGCTCTGATGGACGATTATGTCGACCATAAAATGGACGGAGCTCACGGTAAACTTCGCGAACTGAACCATTATTTTCGAAATAAATTTGCACGATTTGCAAGCGTTGTTCTTTTGTCAACCTGTTCATGATGAAATGGCAAACCAAACTGAACATAAATGACATTAGAGTTGCCAGATTTGACCACAAAATGCCAGTTTTATCTCTATTCGAAAAACAAACCTGTAAAAAAAACACCCTGTATATTGTACAGATATTTAGATTAAATACATGCGCACAACCAAGCATGGATGCACTTGCACAAATACTTTGCGCATAGAATTGCTATTGAAAGGATAACCACCATATTGTATGGAGTTGCAAACATTATTCACTTATGTGCGGCGCCAAAAAGCGACAGACATATTTTCGGTTTATATATGAGAACATACAAATATATGTACATATATAGATTATAAGAATAAAGTTCTGCATAGATATTAAGCGCATAACTCACAATATACGTAAGCTAATACATACTTACAGGGATATGTACTTCTAACATAAAAAATATAACTTTTAGCAGATATTTTGGCTAAGCGCCATTTTCGTAAATTTGTACACGCGAAGAAACTTTTATCATGGCTTTTGGGCTTACTGCTACCAATAGCATACAATACAAATTTTCTATGCTCAAGGTTAGAGCATAAATTGATTATATTCAAATGCAATTCCTGACGAAGAAGAACCGACCAGCGATATATGTTGGATGGTCAAAATCACCCTACCGGTTCGATAACCTTTTAAAAAAAAGAAGCCTCAACGATAACTTACAGTTTTCTTGATTTTAAACCAAGCTAGTGTTTAAAAATAAACTTCTTTCATCCAAATTTTGGACAAGTTCAAGTTAGACTTAGCCAAACACATTCTGGAAAAGTAATAATATTGGCACAGTTTTGGTCTAACGACAATTGTTATAATAATATAATTATAATAATATGATAGTAATACAATTTTATGCGAATGGCACTCGAAAGTACTTTAGTCGAGCTCCTTATTCAAATGTACAGAACCCACCTAGCAACAAAGTAATAGTAACGGAAACGGGGACGGAGACCTTTAGCATGTAACGATTACGTAACTGGAAGAAAACACATGACTTTGATGAATAAGTAACTTTATTTGAGAAATCCGCAGTGGCTGCTAGCAGTTTCGACCAATAATAGTTACTTTGAAGTCATTTCGATTTAAAGTAGAATTACCGGTATTGAGAACGTCGTGGTTACTAGTAAGTCTACCTTAAAGTTTTAAAAACTTTAAAGTTGGAACTTCTCTTAAGTTAGAACTTCTCGTAAGTAGGCGCAATAGATTCTTTGACGTTTTTATATCCTCCATTGCTCTGGAGCTTCTAAGTGATATTTAGTGGTGATAATAAGGCCCCGTTACCTACCTCTGAGATTGACAGCCTTGTCAGTGGCTACTGACGAGAGCACGACGGATAAGTGATTCTTTACTGCTCTAAAAGGAAGAAGGAAACAGTTGCCCGAATCAGTGCAAATTAGACTAAAAAACAACAAAAGATAGATTATTTATTTATTTATTACAGGGTGTTTTTTTTACAGGTTTGTTTTTCGAATAGAGATAAAACTGGCATTTTGTGGTCAAATCTGGCAACTCTAATGTCATTTATGTTCAGTTTGGTTTGCCATTTCATCATGAACAGGTTGACAAAAGAACAACGCTTGAAAATCGTGCAAATTTATTTCGAAAATAATAGTTCAGTTCGCGAAGTTTACCGTGAGCTCCGTCCATTTTATGGTCGACATAATCGTCCATCAGAGCAATTAATTCGGTTAACCATGGATCGTTTTCGCACTACGTTTACTCTATGTGATAATACGCATCCGCAGAGATGTCGAACAGTGCGCACCGAAGAAACAATTGCCGCTGTAGAGCAAAGTGTTGAAGAGGACCCGAATGAATCGATTCGCCACCGTGCACAGCAATTGGAGCTTTGTCCATCAACTTTATGGAAGATTTTGCGCAAAGATCTTGGCTTGCGACCTTACAAGATCCAGCTTGTGCAAGAATTAAAGCCGCGAGACCATGCAATGCGTCGTGATTTTGGTGTATGGGCCGAAAATGAGATTGATTTGCATGCTGATTTTCATCGCAAAATTTTGTTCAGTGATGAGGCTCATTTTTGGTTGAATGGCTACGTCAACAAGCAAAATTGCCGCATTTGGAGTGAAGAGAATCCACATGAGACCCTTGAAACGCCATTACATCCACAAAAACTGACTGTTTGGTGTGCTCTATGGGCTGGTGGAGTCATTGGGCCATACTTCTTCCGCAATAATGCTGGAGAGGCAGCTACCGTTAATGGAGACCGGTATAGAGCCATGATAACCGACTATTTTGTTCCCGAATTGGATGGCATGAATGTGGATGAGTTGTGGTTCCAACAAGACGGCGCTACATGCCACACAGCGCACGTCACAATCGATTTATTGAAGGAAACATTCGATGAGCGCATAATTTCGCGGAATGGACCTGTCAATTGGCCACCAAGGTCGTGTGATTTGACACCATTGGATTATTTTCTTTGGGGATATGTGAAGTCGCTCATCTACACCAACAAACCAGAAACGTTAGGGGAATTGGAAGCCAACATTCGTGGCGTTATTGCCGACATACGGCCCCATATGCTCGAAAAACTGGTTGAAAATTGGACCTGTAGAATTGGCTTTATTCGAGCCAGCCGCGGCGGCCACATGCCCGAAATCATATTTAAACATTAATGGCATAAAATTATCCTTCCAATAAAGCCAAATTGATGGACCTTAAAACGATTTTCTTGTGTTTTATTTCAATTCGAAGTTCTATACCCCTAAAAAAAACACCCTTTATATATAAGAAATATTGTTTGAATAATTTTAAGAAAACTAACAAGACAAACTATTTTTTGAAATTTGTATTGATAAGTTTTCATACAATTTTTATTTTTTTAACAACACCGATATCATCGAAAGCATTTAATTGAGGAGCGGAAATCAAGTGATAACCAATACGACTTCGAAGTTATTAGTTCTAAGATAACCCATATTTTTAGATAAATCTTACGCCGCCATTGAATTAATTAAATCATTTAGACCAAATTACCATAATTTCTGCAGCCAATTAAAAAAAATAAAAATATATTAATTGAAATGCGTTTCGATATTCAACATACGCTTTTGTTGCATGTTGTCAAATACTGAAAAAGAAAATATTTTAATATAAAAAAATCTCAATACCACGTCGATGTAATATCATTATGTTTGACAGTTAATATCTATTAATGTTTTTAGGTTTATTACGCAGTATAGCGGTAAAAGAAAAGAGTTTCTCTTTTATTATTAATGCGATAATATTACAAGTCCTATTTTAGGTTATAAATAAGAATGGACAAGCAAACATATAAATAAATAATGAAACAAATATATATAAACAAATTAATTTGCAAGATAAAGCAATCAACAAATTAAAAAGAGAGGCTTGTGATGAAATTTCCCTGAAAGTCGCAGTTACCCCGCTGCTTCATTATTGCTATGTAACTATTAATTCATGGGAATGTGGTATTCAACATATGGTTCCGCATTATGTTTGCAAACACCTAATAGATGTGTTCTTATAACATGTTCGTGACTAGTTCCTCAACCCCTTAAAGTCAAACCAGTGTTTGCAGCTGGAATACAACCTTTTGTACTAGTTGTGGAAACTCGGCTGTTTTGTTGCCGAGACTTGAATCTACAGATGGATATGGTGCATCAATAACATTCAACTAGGCACTTCTAAAATAAAATATCGTTTAATTGAGCAAGTCACCGGCTTATAAATATAAAGATTCACTCAGCCGCTCAAAGCTTGCAATACGTTGCGGTGTAGTATCGAGTTAGAACTCGAAATACAAATTTTCCCAGACTATTTTCCAGCCTATCTAACTCCTTTCTCTTAAGAACACTCTCAGTGTACTTGAGGATATATATTTTGGCTACTCAACTCCCAATACTTTTAGTTTATTTTGTTGTGAAAATAATGAAAAATTTTGCGAAAGCGCAACCAAGAGAAAACATTAAGATAAGCCAGCAGTACACAGCTACATACTCAGATAAGTTTGCCATGGTAAACGGCCAGATATTGCGGGGTAACCTTAAGATGTGTTTTATATAAGAGTTTAGTACTTAAGTAGGGATAGATTCAATGGGTTTTTAATGTAAGCAGTCAACTTGGAAATTCAAAATGAAAATATTTTTAAAGAAATAGAAGAATAGTTCAGTTAAATTATGGAGTTAAATGAGATATTTTGATAATAGTAATGATAATTTGGCGGGATAAACCCCTAAGGCAGATCAATTTTTGTTGAGTTTTATCATGACAGCAAAAACCTAGGAGGTTTGCCGACCATTGCTAGTTTTGATGAAACTTCTTTAATATAGCATTGCTATTACTGGTCTAGCCAGCAAACTGATACCATAGGATGGAGGTGATATTCGTAAAAAAGGTTGCCAGCTGATAAACAATTTAGTTTTATTATATAATTTATAAGATTTTTCAAATTGGGGTGTAATATAAAAAGGTTAACCTAATAGACACATACTTTTTTAAAAACTCTTGCCTTCTCTTCACAAATTTGTATAACTTTCTGAATTCGAAATGGTATAAAAACTTTAGTCTGATGGTTTTAAATATGAGAAGAATAAGGGAAGGACCCTTCAATAAATCCAATGAAATCATCAGCTGAGTGGGTTTTGCTAGGTTCGTCTGTTAATCCGTCGGTCCGTCTGTTTATTGTCCGTCCGTCTCTCTTTCTATAGTGACTCAGCTTAAAAGACAACTGGTAAAATTTTGTATGGCGCTGAAATTTCATCATATTAAAATCGTTTGTGGGAACCAATAAGATCGGCACAATATCACAAATATACACATACAAGGTGGCGCAAAAGTAAGCTTCCGATGTTCAGCATATCGGCTGTGGCACGTGCAGTGTGTGCTGTTGCACCGTCTTGTTGGAACCACATGTTTTCCAATCCCAATTCATCAAGTTGCGGCAAAAAGAACTCGTTGATCATTGCTCTGTAGCGCTCACCATTCACAGTAACCGTTTGGCCCCGACCGATTATTGGTCAAATAAATAGTCAGCAATATTCCGCTTTCTGGAGCAGTGTAGCGTAACATTGTTTACTAACGTGTATTTCGCATGTGTTTACTAAACAAATGTCAAAACAGAACTGACTTAAGGGGCCAATCGCAAAATTTATAGCATTTTCTGATAGGAGGATTACTTTTGCGCCACCTTGTAAATACTATCGGCTGATCCGAAATGCATGTCGAAACCGATTTGACTCACTTAAAAGACCTTTTGACATGGGTAATATGCTACATTTAAAAATTTCTTACTTAAGTGCTGACACCAGAAAGTTTTTACAGGGTTGCCACATATCTAATATTATAAAAAATTTTGTGAGAAATGACTATATGGGTATGGAACGAAAGGTATTTTGTATCGAATTTGAACAGAAATATTTGCAGGTAGGGTTGACGGGTGGGGCAGTCTCCTAATCTCATTATATAATTTTTTTTGTACATCCCATGCTATGCTAAAAATGTCTTGGCATTTTTTTGGTATGTTATGGTTATAAGTTATTGCCAAGTTGATAGGTGGCAACTATTTTGTAATCTGTGATATATACTAATATGATGTAGGGTTATGTATATATATTATATAAGCCAGTATCACAAAAACTAGTTATACGAATGAAGCCGATTGCTAAGTAAAACTAAGTGTAAACATTATTAGAATTCTTTTAGTGATTAGTATCTTATACAAACTAAGTCATTTGACATCCTCGAAAAAGGCCTCTTCAAGGTACACTAAACGATCACACTTGCTCTTAATAATATTCTTCATATCCGCCAAGCTCTTCAATCCACTATAATAGCTGACTACAGAAATTTTAATTGCAAGGAGCTATTGTTTTGTTATCACTTAAATATGTACGAGTATGTATGTATGTACAGATATATCAACTTATTTGTTTATTTGTGAAAAAGTCAAAGAATTCACTAAGCTTGACAGCCAGCACGAAAAAGTGCAAATGTGTGGGCATATGTACGCTCAAGTAAACAAAATGAAATTCCCACAATTCCTTTTACGGTATACCTAAAGTTAAAGAAATTTATTATTTTGACATTTGAATTCATAACTTTAAGCCGTCAATCGCTTGGTATCAAACTTGTAAGCTCAGAAAATTCCACACAAGGATGTTAACTATGCGCCTAGGGCATGCCCACTTTTAAGCCAAAACAACAAATATCTACTTGTAAATAAAAAGATACGTGAGTGAATAAACCAAAACAGCACATGTACATCTACGTGAATGTGAGTACCTACATTCATATGTATGTTTTAAAATATGTGCATAATAATATATGCAGGCATGACTTGCAGGTAGGAAAATAAAAACTTTAAATTTCCGAAAGTGAAATTTTCTGCCTCTAGCGTTATTACAGTGATAAAGAAAAGTTTTTTCAAGAAATTAGCAAAGCTTTATTTTGCTTTCTAGGAAACAATTTTCTGCAAAAAGAAAGCAAGTAAAATAATTGCTCAGCTAGAAAGCGAGTTATTACTCGGAAGTCCTGTGAAATATTTTTGACGCTTTGAATATCTTCTAAAGATAATTCTAGGACTGAGTAAATCTTGCAACAAAGTCGATTTCTATTTTACCTTTATTGAAAGAAATATGCGATCTTCTATCATAAATTGTTATAGTCTCCACCATGCACCACTTAATGCTACCTTTCTCCCAGGATATATCACATTCACTCATGTGCAAATTATTTGCATTGCCTTTAGTCACTAGTTCAACAGAAAGTTTTTTAAAAATAAATTGCGAATTCCCCCAATGTGTACGGCTTTTCTTGAAACCACCATCTTTGCGCTACGTAGTGGAATTTCTTCCTGGAATATTGCAATGTCACCAGGTTCGTATCTGTGCTTCAAGTTTCAAGTCTCCAGCTCAGCGGGAAGCTTACTAAAAATCGATCATTACGCAAGTTGTAAGTCTAGAGTTAGTAACTCAAAATCAGGTCGTAAGATCCTAATTTATTAAAGGAAATATCTAGATATCTCGCTCAGGGAGTCACCTATCGGAAATTTTTAAGTACATATTACATAACCTTCAACTAATAGTAGACAATGTATAAAGTGTGGTGCCCATAGAGCAAGCAGGAAGAGTATCGCAATAAATGACGTCCTTACTAGCGATTAAGCAGCACAGAGAGGTAATTAAAAGTTAATGTTAGTTATGCGCTTCGAAACGCTAGACGTAAAAAAACTTCAAAGAGCGCGAAGTGGGCAGTCAAGCCGATGGCCTTTGAAAAATGGTTTCAAGTCCCATGCTACCCACAGGGAATTATCAGAGGCTATTTAAGAGATCGAAGACTTATGTACACAACCTCAGAGGCCCTCGGAGTATCAATGTGACTTGCATAGCAGCAAAAGGGTCAATCCTTGGCCCTTAACAATGGAAAGTCAGCTACGATGATTTAACCTATAAATGGCCGAAACCTTTTTAGTCGGATAGGCAGACGACATTGGCGCACGCACTAATGCTAGAATAACGTCAGAAAAAACATGAGAGCAGGTTACTAAGAAGGCTGACAGAAAACATCGGAAAAATTTTAGAAACAAAGAGAAAGCTACTGTCTGACATTACTCTGTTTACTCTACTGTAAACTCATAACGCCTATATACCGAACAACAGCTCTGAGCTTATCAAGCCGAATCAGGACTAAGCCTGCAATTGATTACTAGAACAATCACGTCCGACCTATTGGAGTCCAAAGAAGAATAATATGGAAGCAAAAAAGCACACAGATGGAGATCTTATAAGAGTCGCTAGCTAAGAAAACAGCGAGGAAATAGTTAGACATTGGCAAGAGCACTAGGAAAGTGAACTGCGAGGCAGGTGGACAGCAAGCCTTATGAAGACACGGAGCACTAGAAACTTTGGCGAGGTTAACTACTACATTACCCAAACCCTCACTGAGCATTTCTCCTTCAAACAGTACATACATAGAATGGCAAAAGTGGAAGTGCTGGTATGGAGAAGCATATGAAGATAATGCTGGGCAAACATTCTTCAAATGGTCCAGATGAAGCGAGGGGCGACAAGTGTTCGAAAAAAGTGCTGGCTTAATCAATCAAAGCTAATAGATTCACAGAAAGAGTAGGGGACGGTCCATAAGTGTTTGAACAAATCAACAATTTTGTAGACACCATATTCAGAGCAAAAAAAGAGAGTGTGGATAGGGAAATGGTAGCCTAAAACAATACAAAAATGGCTCCGTGGTGGGTAAAGATCCAAAAATTTAATGAAGCTTTTTAGTCGTCGGATGCACGGCTGATGCAACAGTATCAGGTTTGGGATATTATCTCAACCAGCAAGAAATAATTTATAAAATAATCTGAATGCGGCGAGTGTATTTCTAATGAAAGGTTTCTCAGCAAAAATTCAAATTTAATTAATCAAAAATTAGATGCAGAACACTTCAAGGTTTAAATAGTTATATCGCACCAAATTATTATTTGTTATTATTATACTAGAAGGTGGTCTAATATAAAGGTAGTAATATAAAATAAGTTTTTGCATTGGTAGTTATCCCTTTCCATGAGCATAATATATTTTAATAAATACTTAAGTCCTTTTCTCGTCCAAAAGAAGTCCAAAATCAAAGGCCTTCAAAAGTTGGCTTCATAAGACTTTTCATAAGTCATTAAAAACGAGGAATTCAAACCGAAATACATTAAAAATGGATTTTTTAAAATTCGATATGTTGATTTCTATGATCAAGTCCGTTTATATGACATCTAAGCGAATGTTTTTTTCTATCTTAAAAAATTCTTAACGCTCCTAAAGAAGTTTTAAACGTAGTATTTTTCTTCATATAATCTAGGATACTGTTGAACCCTTCTCCTCAACAAAGTATATTATTACGCAAAAAAATATTCATCAATAAATGACTTAATAAAATGTCTACAATAAGAAAATGCAATGAACGAAGTCAGTAATGCATTTGAATGGGGTTTACAACAAACGGGAGATTAAAAATATGCGCTTCAAAAAATGTTCTCACTTTTATTAAATTTCTTGAAACTCTGAACTCTGAGTAACGCAATTTTATTTTTAAATTGGCAACAAATCCCAAAACACCAAATATTTTGTTAGGCTCATAATTTTACAGCAGACTGTCACATGCAGGCAAATGTGTTATAAAACAGTCATAAAACTATATTGAAAATTTTTTCTCTTTTAAAATTGGCAAGACTTTGTTTCACATCAAATAGCACACACGTATATCAACTCACATCGGCGGTGAAGAGAATTACTGTAAGGTTCGACAACTGGCATCCTCATGCAAATAAAAATTTGCATACTTTGAGGCGAGTTATGGTTGACTCACGCTGACGTTGCATTCAGAATATAGTAGTAGTGTAGTGTTTGTTCTTATATATGCGCAAACAATTTGTAGTATATATAAATTTATAAGCATTTATTTGTATGTGTGTGATATAAGTGCTTACTGGCTTCCTAGTGGCTTTACGCATGATAAACAGCCCATTTGCTAATTCGTGCGCAAATCCGAATAATAATATATATGCATATATGAATTTATGTTGTTAGTTGGCGATAAAACTGAAACTTTCTCCTTTTTAAATGTTGTTTTTCTCATTGTTTGAGGCTTACCTCTCCCGTTCATATAGCCTAACCAATGAGCATATAAAAGCATGCAAATTTTAAGGTCAACCTTTTGATTATTAAATAATGTTATGCATAAGGCAAAAGTTGTGAAAAAGTTTATGATAAACTTGTAAAAACAAAAATTTCGAAACCTTCATATTTGTTTTAAATCGAGAAGAACAGTTTACAAACTAAAACCTCTACATACAAGTTAAGTTGTACAAAGGCGTAATGCGAAATATATGAAAGCTATTCTGCAATCCACAAGCTAAGAGCCCGTAACTCCAAAGTCTAAATTCGCGCAACTAAGCAAATAAAAAAAATATAAAATATTAATAAAAAACAATAAACACAAAAAAAAAATATATGATATAAAATAAAATTAATAAAATAATATTAAATTAAATTGAATTAAGTTAAATTAAATAAAGTAAAAAAAAAAATAAATTAAGTAAAATAAAGCAAAGAAAATAAAATAAATTTAAAAAAATAAAATAAAATAAAACAGAATAAAATAAAATAATATAAAATAAAATTGATAAAATAAAATAAAATAAAATTAAATTAAATAAATTAAAAAAAAAATTAAGTAAAATAAAGCAAAGAAAATAAAATTAAAATCAATTAGATAAAAGAAAATAATATAAAGTAAAAAAAATAAAATAAAATAAAACAAAATAAAGTAAAATAATATAAAATAAAATTGATAAAATAAAATAAAATTAGATTAAATCAAATAAAGTAAAAAAAAAATAAAGTAAAATAAAGTAAATAAAATAAAATAAAATAAAATAATATAAAATAAAATTGATAAAATAAAATAAAATAAAATTAAATTAAATAAATTAAAAAAAAAAATAAAGTAAAATAAGGTAAAAAAAATAAAATAAAATTCAATTAGATAAAAGAAAATAATATAAAGTAAAAAAAAATTAAATAAAATAAAATAAAACAAAATAAAGTAAAATAATATAAAATAAAATTGATAAAATAAAATAAAATAAAATTAAATTAAATAAATTAAAAAAAAAAATAAAGTAAAATAAGGTAAAAAAAATAAAATAAAATTCAATTAGATAAAAGAAAATAATATAAAGTAAAAAAAAATAAAAAAAAATAAAAAAAAATAATATAAAATAAAATTGATAAAATAAAATAAAATAAAATAAAATAAAATAAAATAAAATAAAATAAAATAAAATAAAATAAAAAAATTAAATTAAATTAAATTAAATAAAGTAAAACAAAATTAAAAAAATTAAAATAAAACAAAACAAAGTAAAATAAGCAAGGAAAAAAAAAATATAATAAAATATAATTAGATAAAAGAAAATAATATAAAGTAAAAAAAAAACTAAATTAAAATAAAATAAAATAAAATAATATAAAATAAAATAAAATAAAATAAGGCTAAGTCGCGGCCCAATTTTTTGGCGTTGATACCTTGAAGCCAGCGCCATAGCCATTTCAGTGCAGTGCGTTACCGCAATTGCGTTAAGTGCTTTTTGGCGCAATGATACCATATTGCTAGGGGCGCAGTTTATGAGACATCATCGAAAACTAATACAAAGCGTTTGGAAGGGGTATCTAGAGACACGTATTCATGCCAGGATAAAGAATCCGAAGGCGGAGCGTAACTTTTTTTACCCGTTTAAAAGTAATGAACCAAAGTTAAATTATTCAACCTTTTTTCGTTAATAACTTTTAAATTGTTTCAAATCTTAATTTTCCGCTCCCGGATTGTGATTCCTGAAACCGAAACGCGTCTTTGGGTATAAGAGGTGTGTTCAAAAAGTATCGCGAATTTTGAATTTTCGCTGGTTACGTATATTCGAATTTCGAATTTTTTGTGGCGTTAAGTTGGTACTCATGTCTCTCACTTATGCCGACAAGCTCGGCCATTTTGAATGTTCAGTTAATTGTTGTTTTGGATCGTCTTCGATTTTTACCAAAATTCAATTGTGACCAAAAACAGCATCGCATGAACATTGCTAATGAGATGTTAAACTCTGTCCACGACGACCCAAATTTGCTCCAGAGGGTCATAACTGGTGACGAATCGTGGGTTTATGGTTATGACGTGGAAACCAAAGCTCAATCATCTCAATGGAAGCTGCCGCACGAACCAAGACCGAAAAAAGCGCGCCAAGTTCGGTCGAATGTGAAAGTTTTTCTGACAGTTTTCTTCGATAGCAGGGGCGTGGTGCATCATGAGTTCTTGCCACAGGGAAGAACGGTCAATAAGGAATATTACCTGCAAGTTATGCGCAATTTGCGCGAAGCAATCCGCCAGAAACGCCCAGATTTGTGGAAGAACAAAAATTGGCTTTTGCACCACGATAACTCCCCTGCTCACGCATCGTTGCTTGTGCGCGACTTTTTGGCCAAAAACAACACACTAATGATGCCGCAGCCACCGTATTCTCCAGATCTGGCCCCCTGTGACTTTTTCTTGTTCCCTAAACTGAAGAGGCCCATGAAAGGACGACGTTACGCTTCTCTTGACGAGATAAAGACGGCATCGAAGGAGGAGCTGAACAAGATACAAAAAAATGATTTTTTGAAGTGCTTCGAAGATTGGAAAAACCGTTGGCACAAGTGTATAATATCTCATGGGGATTACTTTGAAGGGGACAAAATAGATATTCATGAATAAATAAATAATTTTTGAAAAAACAAAAAAATTGCGATACTTTTTGAACACACCTCGTACCTGTATAAATATAAAATAAAATAAAATAAAATAAAATAAAATAAAATAAAATAAAATAAAATAAAATAAAATAAAACAAAATAAAATAAATAAAATAAAATAAATTAAAACAAAATTAAATAAAATAATTGCTTTTATACCAACAATTTTTGTTGAGTTTAAAAAAATAATTAAAAAAAATAAAAACAATAATAATTTTCATAAAAATGAAAATGTGAAAAACTATTATTCTTGGCCTTTAGCTCGGTTCACGAATACTTTAAAATGAAATAAAATATAATAAGATAAGAGAAAATAAAAAAAAGTTGAATAAAAATAAAAATCGAAAAAATAATATTTAATTTCAACCACCGGATTAAGTGTGGTACTAGCAAAAACTATCCTTCTTGTAAACTTTACGCCTGAGTTCACAAATACAAAAACAATGCTAATAAAGAGGCATACAGCCTTTTATAGAATTCAAGCCTCATCTTTCAAGCTTTTAGACTAAAATAATAAGCCTTTCATAAGATAATTGCCAAAAAGTGTGGGTGGTCAAGCAATTAACAAACTAGCCTCATTTTGACACATATTCCGTAATGCATATACTTTAGTTGTGCAGCAATTGCTAAGATAATGATTTTTCCGATAAATACAAAGATTATTCAACAATGCACTAACCAGACAATTGAACAAGAAAAAAAAACACAAGAAGAATACAAAGCATCAAACATAAAATGTAATTTTCATTTTACGATCGTTCTTTTATATTTCCTGCTCTTGAGGGTGATTGTTAAAATTTTTCGCTGTACTTGAAGTTGTTGTTGCATTCGCTTTTATTTCGCTTTTAGTGTCTCTTTATTAAGAATTGACAAAATGCACAAAATTGCCATTGTTGTTTCTTGTTTCTTTATAGCATGCACACGTTCGCACACAACCTACATCTTCATAACAAGACAAGCAAACAACACACAAAAGTAGTTGCATCCTTCCTTGCTTTTATTCTTTATATTGCTCGGGGGTAGCGTTGCATTTGCTTGACTCCTCGCCAAATAAACAATCAAGTAGCCATTGATTCTCAACTGTAAGGGAACTCCTACAAAATGACGAAATTGGAGCTAGAGAAATGAAAGGAAAAGCAGAAAAAGCAGAAACAAGAATTGAAAAATTTTCGCAGGCTAAAGGAAATTTTCATCCAATGATGGTATGCAAGTCGGTACAATATAACAATATTCTTTGGTTATCATATCGTTGGTTATATATTTTTCTTTCATTAAATATTTTGGTTTTAATCACTGCAGTTCTACCAGCTGCTGAAAGCATAACCAACAGGCAAAACGAGTATTCATGGATTTTGTGTACGAATGGTCTTTCGCTTTGTTTAATATTTTTATTAATTGAAAAGTCTGATAACTCATTAATTCAAAATAAAAACACAATTATTGTTTGGTTTATTTTGAAACCATTGTTGTGACTTTACATATATTGTTGAGCTACTAGAGACTTAATTTTAAAACGTTCATAGGTTTACGCAATTTTCTAATCTTTTTTGTTGTAAATTCCAAATCTGTCAATTACCTACAGGTTCACTGAATTTATTTGGTTTCGATTTAAAACTTAACTGGAAAAAATATATACACAACAACCCGTATATATTTTTATTGTGTGGGTCGTGTCAGTTTGAGTCCTGCTAACAGATAAAATTAAAAATTTTTTTTTTTATTTAAAACCTTTCTGGTTCAAAATTTAAACCCATTTCATTTTGCTCTGCGAATACCGGCATAGTTTTATTATAAACCAAATTAGGTTTGGACACATATGTCGTCCAAAAGAGTTCAAAACTTATGCTAAAATGTTTAGCCTAGTATTACGTGATCGCAAAATAAATGGGGAACAGTTTGCCGTTAACCACAACGTTCCAGCGACGTTACGGTCAAGTACCGTTCACGTTATGGTTACGGTGCAATGATGTAGCAGAGTGGTAACTGCGACTTTCAGAGAGCATTGCACTCAATCCTCTCCTCTGAACTTGTTGCTTGCTTTATCTTACAATCTATTTTGTTATTATATATTTCTTTCGTTATGTACGAGGTGTGTTCAAAAAGTATCGCGAATTTTGAATTTTCGCTGGTTACGTATATTCGAATTTCGAATTTTTTGTGGCGTTATGTTGGTACTCATGTCTCTCACTTATGCCGACAAGCTCGGCCATTTTGAATGTTCAGTTAATTGTTGACAGCTGCTTTGCTTGCACGTGTTTTGGATCGTCTTCGATTTTTACCTATTTTTTTACCAAAATTGCTCAATTGTGACCAAAAACAGCATCGCATGAACATTGCTAATGAGATGTTAAACTCTGTCCGCGATGACCCAAATTTGCTCCAGAGGGTCATAACTGGTGACGAATCGTGGGTTTATGGTTATGACGTGGAAACCAAAGCTCAATCATCTCAATGGAAGCTGCCGCACCAACCAAGACCGAAAAAAGCGCGCCAAGTTCGGTCGAATGTGAAAGTTTTGCTGACAGTTGCAGGGGCGTGGTCCATCATGAGTTCTTGCCACAGGGAAGAACGGTCAATAAGGAATATTACCTGCAAGTTATGCGCAATTTGCGCGAAGCAATCCGCCAGAAACGCCCGGATTTGTGGAAGAACAAAAATTGGCTTTTGCACCACGATAACGCCCCTGCTCACGCATCGTTGCTTGTGCGCGACTTTTTGGCCAAAAACAACACACTAATGATGCCGCAGCCACCGTATTCCCCAGATCTGGCCCCCTGTGAATTTTTCTTGTTCCCTAAACTGAAGAGGCCCATGAAAGGACGACGTTACGCTTCTCTTGACGAGATAAAGACGGCATCGAAGGAGGAGCTGAACAAGATACAAAAAACTTATTTTTTGAAGTGCTTAGAAGATTGGAAAAACCGTTGGCACAAGTGTATGATATCTCATGGGGATTACTTTGAAGGGAACAAAATAGATATTCATGAATAAATAAATAATTTTTGAAAAAACACAAAATTCGCGATACTTTTTGAACACACCTCGTATTTATATGGATCCTTTTCAATTCTAATTTATAACATAAAAGTGCAGTTACATTATTATTATAATAATAATAGTAATAAGAGAGAAAGCATTTTATTTAATTTATTCAATGGCGGCGTAAGATTTGTTTTAACAAGAAAGGAAGTCTAAGTTCGAGTGAAACCGACCATTATATACATAGTAGTGATCTATTATGACATACCAATTTATGCAGGTCTAGTTTAATACTTTTCAGTTCGTATTATAAGACCAATTTTCAATAAAAACATTTCTGTCGTGAGTTTTGAGGGGGTAAATTAATATTTTAAAAATATAAATGTATGGCGCGATATACAACAGGTATATTATCATAAACCTCCTAAAAGATTTTTGCGCCAAGTTTCCCTTCCAATTTGTGGTGTGCCGTTTCGACTTTTTTCCTACAAATTGGCGGGAGCTACAGATTTTTGCCGACTTCGAACAGCATCTACATCGGAGATGCATTTTTGCTGAGAAGCCCCCATAGCAGAAAAACACTCGGAGAGTTTGCCTAGCCACTGCCGAGGGTCGACCCCGTTTTGAAACAGTTTTTCAAACCACTTTTGATGTTACCAGTCTCAGGACTTGAACCTTGGGCCTTCGGTGTGGTAGGCCGGAAACACGCCGCCACAGCGCGGCGCCCACCATTAGTTTATTTGTATATCAATAGCTTTCCTACCAACAACTGCTAACCACATTTTTTCAAAATACCAATACATGTACATTTTATGTTTGAAAAATTTGCCATCAAATAGACAGACGGACAGACAGACAGACGGACGTAGAGATGGACATTGCTGAATCGACTCAGCTCATCGTCCCTATTATTTCAGCTTACTTATTGATGGGCCCATCTCTTCTTGTTCTCATACTTACAAATTTTTCATGTTTATTAAAGGTATTAAAATCAAATAAGTTATATAACGTCCCTATTGCAGTGGGGTATTAATTATTTTCCGATTTCCTAATTATTGGTATTAGTATACTACATACTATTGAGAAGCAGTTGAACAATTTTGATTGAGATATCTCCTTGAAACTACAAGCAATCGCCTTTGAAAATGGCAGAATTTTTATGCTGAAAATTGGGCGACGCCACGCCTGCTTCCCCAAAGTTCACAATATTTTTTTGCGGTTGACTTTTGGTTATTAAGCTTATTATATTATTGCTATAGCTTGCATGGTTATAAAAATATCGCGTATTACATTTTACAATGAAACTATTCAAAACCATATAAAAAAACTAGGCGTGACCGTAGACCGATTTCACAACAAACATTTACCTTTATATATTCAACATTTTCGCAAAATATCGTTTTGATAAATTAATTTTTGCTGGAGTTATGGCATAAAAAGTTTTGTGGAATAATCCACTAAAAAAGGTGCGGGGACACGACCATTTTCAAAAATTTATATTTATCGACTTTCCTCGTTCACGGAGACTTTAAAAGTGAAATATAAATATAAATGCTATATAGCTGTTGTAAGTAAAGTTATTGCCTATTAAATATATCTATGATCCTTTTCAAAACCTTTCGTATAAAATTGGTGCCACCTCGATTTTCAAAAATTTCTTGAAAAATTTATATTCTGCCTTACCATTAATGTACACACCAAATGTTATCCTTATAAAAGTATTATGTACTGAATAATCACTTTTTTTGTATTTTCGAAAATATTCTATATATAAAAAGTGGGCATGGCTATCATCCTATTTTGCCCGGATGATGAGTGCCAAGGAACCTGCATACCAGATTTCATTACGATATATAACAGAGGGACGGACAGGCATGGCTTAATCAATTTCTTTTTTCCTCCTGAACATTTTGATATATATAAGGCAATATCTATCTCGATCCGTTTATGCGTTACATACCACCGTTGTGCGACTAAAGTTAAGATACTTTGTGTGCGTAGCATTATTAGGTATAAAAATAGCGTACTTTAGTATAAATAATTTTGAAGTTATATTCAAAAAACAGCACAACTTCAAAGTAAGTAATGCTTGAAGATAGTGTTGGCAAACAAAGATATTTAACAATAAAGATATATATACTTCAAAATACCAAATGTCACTTTAATTTCACTTAAAAGTCGCAACGTTCATTTTAAAAGTTGACACGAACTTTGCAGTAGTCATTGACAATGACGTCTATGCTGGTAACGGAGAGTTTATTATCACTATTAGATATCATTTGAAAGTTGTATAATTTTAAAGGGACAATGGAGGAACCTAAAACTTCTGGGAAAATAGTAAGCTATTTAAAAGTAAGAGTACCTGGGTGACCGAGCCTTGCTTGGTGGCAACCCTAGGTGGCAATCCTACTTAAAAATATTCTGGTTGGTATACGGCCTCAAATACCTTCCGTTTGATACCCATATTGCCATATATTGCTTAATATTTAAAAAAAAATCGGAAAGGTGGCAACCCTCTAAGCTTCCTTTAGTGGACACATCCAAGTAGAAAATCTTAGAAGGAAGCATACTATCCATCTACCAAATTTCATCGAAATCAGCTTAGCCGTTCCCGAGATAGTGTTCGATATCTGAAGGAATAAATAAAATGCGGTCAGGTGGCAACTCTGGGGGGCAACCCTACTCGAAAATACTTTGGTTGGTATACCGCCTAAAATACCTTTCATTTGATAATCTTATTCTCATATATTGCTTAATATTTAAAAAAAATGGATATAGGTGGCAACCCTGTGAACTACCCCAAGTGGCAACACCAAAGTAGAAAATCTTAAAACAAAGGATACTACCCAGTTACCAAATTTCATCCAAATCGGTTAAGTCGCTCCTGAGATAGTAGTGGATATACAAATATGCAAGAATAACACGTTTAAAGTTAAAAGATAAAAGAAGTTTAGCACAGACCTGTTAAGTAGTGATTGCTAATTGGGATGATTACCGGTTTGATTGATTATTTTTCGTAAAAGCCTACTAATGATTGGTTACGCATTGCTCTTGATTTTCAATGATTATTTTAGCAAACAGTGAAAAAATAATCATGATTTTATATGATTAAAAAATTATAAAAAATCAAAAAGAATAAAAAAATTATTTTGCATTGTTTTTGGTTATTTTTTGTTATGGTTGCAGACAAATATAAGGATATACGGCAAACAATATAAAAAAAATCAAAATAAAAGTTTTTAAAAAATAAAAATAGTCAACAACGTAAAAAAGGTAATCAAAAACAATCAAAATAATTGTTTAAAATTTTTGGTTTTGTGGATTATTTTATTTGTTTCTAATCGTAGTCTATTGGTAATTGCGGAGTTTTGAAAACAATTAAAATAATTATTATTGATTGAAAGCGCCATCCAACAACTTTATTAGTCAATTCTAATGGGGATTTGACATGTCTGGTTTGGCAGCCTACGAGCTATTCGTTTGTTTCTAATTTATTTCACATTTTCTGTTTATAATGGCACTTTTTTGTAAGCCATTTCGATGGTAGATAATATTTTTTCTGCTTGACTAAAAAAAAATATTTTTTTACGAAAACAACAAAAAATTTACAATTTTTGTCGCTATATCGCAAGCAACAAATTCACATTTGATTTTCAAAGGAAATTTCAAATTTTGAAAAATAACTTCATTTTGTTATTTTATTTGTAAGTCGCTAAGTGCTTATGAAAAAAAAAAATCGGCGAATATAACAATCAATTAAAATTTACAAAACCAACAAAAATAAATTGAATAACTTAATCAAATAAGTTACAAAACTTATTGTTTTTTAAAATGTGAGCAATTCGCCTACTGGCAACAATTAAGTATAAAATAGTTAGTTTAGTATAATATTTTTCTTTTCAACTCAGTTTAGATACATATTAAATTTTCTAAAGATTTGCTTTTTGACCTTATAACAAGTAATGTAATGCACATTAGTTAAATATTCTAACACATGTCTATCTATAGTCATAAACAATAAGAGCTTAAGTCGTCGTAAGGAAAATGAGTTATTTTGGCTTATCTCTCGAAAAGTGATCCGAAAAAATATTTTAGCTTACATACAGATATAGGTCGCAAATAAGAGGTGTGTAATAAAAACATTGATTTAACCCAACCAGGTTTTAAGAAAGAGTCCAAAATATACGAATTTAATATACTGACTTAGTCTCTTTTTGCTTATGACCAAATCTAGATAATATTTATATATTTGAAATGTGTTTATATGCGTGAAAAGATAATAAAAGTTAAACATACTTACATCTATGTATCAAAAAAGAAAAATTGAATTAGAAGCATTGCTTACATATACTCATACATACATACGTGCGTTGCAATACGAAAGGTCAGCTCAGCAAGAACACATAAAATGCTATTTTTATGAACACTACAAAGAATACAAAAACAAAAAAAAAAAAAAACAAAAAACACATATTACCAAGAAAATAAACAACAAGCTACAAGGAGGTAAAAAACTAACTAGAGAAAAAATAAACTCTAGCAAAACATGAGATCACATCCTATGAGTGCATAAACGTCAACTAAGCACTCGGCGTGTGTTCGAGCTCATAAACATCAGGAAAACGTGCTACGTAAATGCAATAACGTTCTCGGTCAGAGCTAAGAATGGACATATTACGTACAATATTTACAAACACATATGTACATATACAAATACACAAACCCATATGAACCTTTACAACAAATTCGTTTAAATGTTGCTTACATGCCCTTAGTGCGTGTCATAAGCGACATTTTAGTAATACTCCTAAAAGTATACTTCACTACTTGAGCTGATATAAAATCTATGTAGTTTTACTTAGTGCTTTTGGTATTTACAATATTAAAGCCAAGACAAATGTTGGGACAAAGTTCGTGTATATATTTACGTTAGCACGTAGAGCATACCGAAAAATGCGCTTGCTTCTTATAAAGGCACATACAGTTGTGTTCAATATAATAGAAGTGAAATAAAACTAAGCTTTGTTTTTAATAATTTTCATTTAAAATAAAGCGAATTCCATAACAGAAACTACGCAAAGGGAATTTTTAAAGTTTACACAAAGTTCAGGAAAGTTAGTTTAAATTTAAAAAATTTTCATCAAAACTTCAATATATTTGGGTAGAATTTTTAGAAAATTGTTGAGTACCCATTTTTATAGCGCATTCAATTTCAGCATTATCATTTTTAGAATTTTTTTGTTAAGGGTGTTGAATTTTGTTTTTTCATACAAAATCAATTTTTCTTCGTGCGTTGTATGGAAGAAATCAATCAATAACCTTGACGAAAAAAATTCTGATACGATACTCAAATAGATTGGTCCACTGCCTACTTACAAATTTTCTAGAAATTCTGCCAAAAAACTTTAAGCTCTCGATGGCCATTTTTTAGTTTAATTTAATTAACTTTTCTGAACTTAAGGTAAAATTTAAAATTTCTTTTTATGTGACTTCTGTTATTGTATTCGCTATATTCTAAATGAAAATTATTAAAATCACAGACAGACAATGTCCATTTTAATTTCACTACTATTATATTGAACACAGCTGTATTTATACCACATATTTCGCAGTACATATATTAAAAGAATTTGCTAACCTATATTTGTAAAAGAAACTTACGCAGATATCTGAATACATAACAATAATCTCAGGTTCTTACAAAAATCTATATATTTGTGAAATAACAAAAGAAACATCCAAGTGATATTATTGGTCTATTTGAGAATGCGTGAATTCTAGGACTTCGGTTTGCTCGTTACGTCAACAAATAGTTTTTATGCGCAAAAGATGTTAATATTTATAAATAGACATAAAAATATGTAAGCACTTACTAAACAAAAAATTATTTTTATGAGAAATTCAAGAATAGCGCGTGAAACAGAAAAATGCTAATATAATTGTGAGATATTGCGGCATCCTATCTACAATACGGGCTTATTGATCGTTTTCATAGGGAAGTGTTCCTGCACTCATCACCTGCACTATGTATGACTAGCGTCTCATTAAAGTGAGGCTAGATAGGGCTTTAAGAGCATTAAAGAGTACGTGGCTGTAAGTCATTGGCTTTACATTTAAAATGAAAAAATACAACTTTGTTAAAAGAGGGCGGTAGGTATGCTTAGTTTTCCGTTGTTGAGAAATCGCGATTTTTAGGTGCAGACGCTGAGTCAATGATATTTTAAGTGTAATTTGAAGAAAGAAATACTATAATAAATCTTGAACAGCTTTTTCGTGATTTCATATAAAACAAGGCAGGAGAGCGCTGTCTTTGATCTGTTTAATTGAAAGGTATATTTATGTTTCATTTGGGACGAAATGCGGTTTTTGAAAACACAGCTACTCGCGCCTTTGTCTTATAATGCATTATCGTCGAAACCTGAACAATGGTGAAAATTTTAATTTAGTTTAATATCGAATGCAAACGCTCTGGTGATGCGTCTTTTGCAAATATAGCGACCCGTGCCATACCTATCGACGAAGTCCAAATGAAACCTATGGATTTTCCTTTGCATTTGATACCCGTATTGTACGTAAACAAACATCCAAACAATCAACTTAATGATATTAGCTCCCGTACCCCCATAGCCGTGTGGGGTATTCGATCGCATAGATTCATAGAGCTCGGTTCAGTAGTTTGGCCGTTACCCTGCAGTCAATTCTACTAGTTTTATACTAGCCAAATACTAGTTTTCCAAACCTGCTCAACTAGTTCGAGTTCTGTAATTTTTCCATATTAGCAACTGGTATTTTTAACACGGCGACGTCCTACGAGATGCCAATCATCATTACCTTTGTGCATATTAGTCGCCTCTTACGACCGGTATGCCTGCCCCGGGCATATTCTAAACCCCTAACCCGCAGGGTTGTTGTTGTTTACTATATGCATCTGTGAAATCCTACAGCTTAGAAACCTTTCGCTCTAAAAATAGTGACTGCATTTGCGTTAAAACCTTTTCGAATAGTTTTTACCCTTCTGTATGTATATAATCAAATTACACCTTCTTTGAATTCCATTTAATTTAATTCTATTGCAATTTCCGACATAACCAGCAACCGATTGAAACAATAAGGACAAATGCCGTCGCACACCTAAAGAGCGCACATACATACGACACGCGAGCATACCTTTACGATCGAAAAATTCAAATGCTTGTGAAGCTATGTGATATTAGTTATTTTTACACATACGCAATAGGTTTGTTCGCATATATTCCAACAAAAAAAAATATATTGAGCAACTTCACATTAACTTATTTGCTACAATTCCTCTGTTTGTTGGAAGTAATGTGGGGTAGAAATTTTCAAGTTTCAACTAACACATGCTATCCAAGCAAGCATTATGACCTAGCAAATTGTTCGAGAAAACAATTTATAAAGTACGATAGATAGCGTACGCGAACGCCACACCATAACATTTTGGCACAATTGTTGGTTGATCTTACTGAAAATTTGTTACGCGAACATAACTAATAATATGGGCCCGTTAACTTTTATTTACACACCACATGTTCACTTATGCATTGATTGTAACAACTTTTGATGAATAGCAAGCTTCAGGTGCATTTTTAGTACACATGTAGGTTTGTTTGTCTATATGAAATAGGTATTTGGGTATGTTCGCGCGTATGTTTGTTGAAAAGTGGTTATGTAGCATGGTTCGCAATTGCGTTCCTGCAAATTTCAAAATATAATTGAGTTATTATTTAGTTGCCGGTAATGTGCAACAGACGTAAGCTGTGTATGAACTTTATCATTCCACAGCTTTTTCATACAGCAGTAAACATTTTAACGATACAGTTAAGCAGCGTGCACTGTGAAACTTTTCTGATGAAAATTGAAAGTAAAAAGCATGTAAGAGCTAAGTAAAGTGTGGTCATTAAGCTTTTTATGGGTATCTCAATTTTTTTTAAACAATACATGATAAAACCGACGGTTTTAATCTAGGAAGATGACTATCTTAATAATAATAATATGACTGAATATATATTCAAAGCATCTTGAACAAAAAAAACTACACAAAACATAGTTATCGATTAGGCAAAATAAATTTACAGAAATTCATATAGTAACGGTATGCATACCAGAACATCGAGCACACAGGCGGTGGGTAATTTGAGAAAATTATAGAATTTTTATTCCGATGGCTGGAGAATTCAAAGATCTTGAAACGGCATAAAATGGGTTTCAGCTCGAAGCTGAAGATAAGCCAAAGATAGTTTCTGAAGCTCTGTAACTTAAGAATTAAGAATTCACTACAGTTGTTCTTAAAAGGGAACCTATATTTAGCGGTCCGCTCTACAACAGGAACTTCATTGACAAGCAAAAAAGATTAAGCGATGAAACAACAACAAAATTACAAATGTGATGGCTGTCAACAAGCTTCCTTTTCCATATAACCCACCAACATTTTTTTGGCATTTTTGAATATGTTTAAGTTTTTTGTCCAATGTATTATATATTTTGTATTTGGATTTCTTGTTCACCAAACCAAAATAAAAAAGAAGTCGGCTCAGTTATTCGGCCGAATAATGAACAATGCCTTATATTCCTCTTATGCTTAGACTTCCGCCGAAATTCCAGCATCATTCGGACACAAGTAAATATGTTTTGTTGCTCATATGCCATGGTATTCTCTAGCTATATCCGTCGTTGCAGATCCTGCTAAGAACTTAGCGCGATAATTCTAGCTTATTTATATAGCTTTATAAATACTCATTACAGACTATTACAATTTACAAATACTTGACGATAAAACTCTAAGCGCTATGTAATGGCATATATAAATACTTTGAGCGAGAAGAGTTTAAAATAGAGAAATAGCTCTTGCTCTCGGGAGCCTCAGAAAATGCTTTTAAAAAAATATTAATTAGGCCTAAAATATTACCCAACATTTTTAAATAAAAGCGAAGGTAATAATGAGGTAAAACACACAATACAATCTTATTGATTTGAACGACTAAAAATATTTGAATACTCTCTCTTTGTAGTTGCTCCGTTATAACAAATACTTTGAATTCTGATACTTCTAAGCGCTTAGAACTTATTTAAAATATAACAAAGTTGTTTTTGACTTGATTTATTTTTCTTTGAAATATTTTTATAATCTTCCTCCGTTTCATGTTTTATAATTCATATATTTATTTTAACACCACAGTGCAGTCAGCTACCCCATTCAAACATTATCAAAGTGAAAACACTAAAAATCACGCCAAACTGTATGCCAGCAATGCTGGTGCAACCTCGAGCCATGCTCCCTTGCGGCATATTAACTTGCATTGCTCATGTAACTATGCATACCGGTATGCACCCGTATCCGCAACACAATCCATGCATGGAAGTGCACAAATTGCACTATGTGCATGTAGCTTTTCTCGTTTACATGAAGTTATGGAATTTTATATGTAATTTTGTTTTTTGTTTTGTTTGTTTTCCCTCTATTTGGAAAAACTACGAGACAGACTCTTACATTACTACATACTTATACAGACGCATATATTAATAGATGTTTGAAAGGGGTAAAATGAGCGAAAGGTCCTTTTTGCAATTATTTAATAGAAATAACATTAGACCAACCGTTAGAGGAGACTTTGAAATGATGTATACATAATTATGCCAAATTAGGACTCATGACGCAATTTGTTAAAACTCGTGACCAAAATGATCGTGATTTCATATGCTTTTCTCAAAAATTGTATGGGTTTAGTCCTCAAAAATTAAGGTCAGGAACTTTTAATGGGCCTCCGATACGTAAATTAATTAAAGCCTCTACAGATTTTGAAGCTTCCATTACTGAAAAAGAAGGATTTGAGCGAAAATATTTGGGAATATTTCATTAGCTGGTTCCGAATTACAATACCATCAAAGCAAAAAATCGTGGGACTGATCTCTACAAAAAGTGATCCGTGATCAACACCTTTCGTCTACAGTGGGCTACAGTTGACCCCAACTATTTCGTTATAGGCATAGGTGGGATAATTCGACTTTAATTTCCTCGACCGTAATCGAAGGGAAACAAATGGAATCTGCCCGACACTACCCTCTTGGGCATGAAAGGAACCAATTAGTCTCCTCATAGGACATGCTCAAACAAAAAAAAATAATTTGAACCCATACAAAGAGATCGAAAGTGCCATTGGTCGTTTGCTGCTCTGCGACTCATCCCGGATTCATCCTAGCCTAATAACTTTTTTTGCAGAGATGCAATTCAAATGAAATAAACGAAAGAAGTAATCACAGATTATGTCGCTTAAACAATATGATAAACAGAAAAAAAAATTATAGGGCAATACATGTCATTTTGGCTAGCACCAATCAGTAGTGGAAAGTATATGTTTTTACTCACGAAATTCAATTTTTTTCTCACACGACAAAGAAATTCGCTAAAAAAATGTATTTATAGAGCCGTTTAATGTATATGTATAATATATAAAAGTAACACTAGGTAAGACTGAAGCGCGTAACAAAAATGGATCATGACAAAAAATCAGTTACGAGCAACGCTAAACAGCTGCAGATGGCAGTACTTAGATGGTAGAATGAAGAGATATAGGAGTTAGCTGCCAAATGTTTTCTGAAGAAGAAGTCTAGCACATTCCGAAATGGATCTACAAGAAAAGCTTTGACGGTTGTCTCTAAATTTTACTTTTATTAATTATTTAAAAAAAAAAAACCAATAATAATCTTCAGAACATAATTATTCTTGAGCTCATTTAAAGTCATTAGTACTGAAGAAAAAATGTCTAAGCTTTATGAAGGGCGAGTAGTTTTTTTTTAAATTAATGTCTGTACATTACTTTATTATTTGGTCAGAGGGTAAAACGGGGCTGCCGAGTACATGTTGCATAGGGAGCAACCTTTGAGTAATGTATTATTTTAAATAATTAATATTTTTGGTTTAAGTTAATTGTTCTTATTGAACAATTGTATTTGTTAATTGCGGACGAGCACTATTGGCTCTGAGGCATTGTGCGGGATTGGCTTCCTCATTTTAGCTGTGAAAAATCCCCTTTGGGATTACAAATCGTAAACTATATCTTCGAAATATTTCAGAAGCTGGTTGCGAATTACAAGAGAGTGCATGTCGCTTAAACATTTTCGCCTCCCCCCTAGACGGCTTAGTCGTCTAACGATATTCATTAGTCGCCGGCTCGAAGGACCATGTCTAAAATGCGCAAGTGGTATAAAAACTGACACGGCCTATTTAGTTTTAATTCAACGCTATTTACTTTTATTTCACTTTTATTTTACAATTTTAATTAAAGATTTAAATAGAGATCAATATATGAACGGCGGGACGGCGGGCGGATGGAAAAGGAAGCACGATGCTTGATGATTGAAGGCGATGAGTAACGTTGGGCAGTTTTACATAAACTAAAAACTTTTTACCTACGAGCGGTGTTGGTTGGCTTGCACAGCTGAGCTGCACTCCCTGCGCTTGGGTGCACTGACTGGGCATTGCCGAACTAGTCCGAAAATTGGATGATGTTTTCAACAATCGGGGTTTTTAAAAAATCTTCCTTTTAGCTTTTTGTATTGTTTTTTCAAGCTCTTTATAAAGGTATTTGTTCCAGTTATGAACTCCTTATCTGCCCCGAATCTTTTAAAGCCCATACATTTTATCCGAAATTGGAGTTTTTTTAAACTGGCTATCCTAGGCGCGATTTATGAAGTTTTGCCATCGTGACTACGTGTTCGGTCATGCATTGCCATGATGAAATTTTTGTTTCTTATCGAATTTGAATCTGTCCAAATGCTCTTAATAATAATCGCAGGTAATCCTTTTACTCATTTGTCAGTGGTTATGAATGTCAGCTCGTGTAACAAACGAAAAAACCTTGGACATAACCTTGTTGGCCGACAGACCTAATTTGGCCTTCTTTGTTCCACCCTCATCCGGGGTAAAAATAGTGTCGTGCGTACTCCTTGGTCTCTGGTTTTGTGAGATGTATCCACGTTTAGTCTCTTATAACAAAATGCCTCGAAAATTCTCTCTCATTGCACCCAAATGCCGTCAAAACACTTTTTTCAACTTGTCACACTGATACTCTTAGGATCAAGTGTAATCAATCGCAGCATCGATTGTACAGCTTTTTCGTGTCGTAATATTCATGTATGCACTTTCATTCTTCGGCCCTTCAAAAGCATTCTATGGATTTGATGGACAACTTCTGGAGTAATTTTTTCTTTTGGGTGACTTGAGCTTTCGGTGCCACTTGTGCTAATATGACCCAAACGGACCTCAGTAAACCACTCCTCCCAAAATTCCCAACTGTAATTCGTTGTTAAACACAAACAAAATGCCCCGCCTGGTTCAAACCTTTTCAGTAGCTTTTTTAGAGATGTTTATTTTGGTGAGTTGTGACTTATAAATTAAACTTCGTGCAATTTAAGTAAGCGCATATGATTATTTTAAAACGTAGGGTCTACTAAGCACTTGTTCGCAGTGTGTGTGTGTTAGGTGATGTATTCGTGCCACTTCATGGGTGTACCAAGTTATTGCAACTTATGCAAACCGTAAAATTTAGCCGTCAACGTACTAGCGTGTCTATGTATTTACGCATGTAGGTGTAGAAAATATTAAATATACCTATGTTAACTTGGAATACTGCGTAAGAGCAAATCTAAAAATATGTCTACATTTTCGTGTGATTTTGTTTTTTTTTTTCCTTTTTCTGTAAACAAAAACGACCACATGACAGCGCTTACCGGATACGAGGCAGAAGTTCGAAGCGTTGGCGGTGCTGCAAAGCTTACTTCATTTGCGTTGGGAGTCCCAGCCTAAGCGTCGATGTGGAGGATGTAGATATTATCTTTGTATGTGTTGCAACAACATTTCGGATTGACGCACGAATTACGCACTTAATTGTTGATGGTAAAAAATATTGTTTTTTGTTAGCGCCGAATTGAATTGGTATCAAGTGCGCTTGTGGTGAGCCGCAGCAGAAGCAACAAAGCGAGTATTACCTTGCGTTTAGGGCTAAATTTTATTTCATCATGCATTTAATATTTTCAATGAATTTGGATTTTTCTTTATTCTAATATTTACACATCTGCCATTTAAGGCAATATCTAAATGGGTGTTTTCAAATAGACGGAAACGCTCACTAAGAAAAAAATTGGAAAACAGTTCGAAAGTAGCTTACCCAATAAACAATGAAGTAAGCTAATTTATTAAATAATATTTTCCAAACGTTGAAATCAATGTTTTCCAAACGAGTTTGTAACTAAAAAATTTCATAAACTTTTAAATATGTTTTCATAATGGTATGGTAGCTTTGGGGAATTAACTTGAGGTGAACTTTCTGCAAAGTGAAAAGTGTGGTAGTTTTCCAAAATAATGCTAAATAATTTACCTACTTGATTTAGAGTGTTGTGGGTAGTGTTGCCGGCTACCACACCGAAACCCCAAGTTCGAGTCCCGGGGCAGGTAACGTCAAAATTGGTTTGAAAAAGGTTTTTCGAAACGGGGTCTAAGGGGATTTCTGACATGGAAGGCTTCTTAGCAAAAATTCATTTGCTTTGCTTCGCAGATGCCGTTCAGAGTCGGCAGAAACAGAAGCTGCCGCCAACTTGTGTAAAAAATTGGGAGCAGCACGCCACATATTGGTAAAAGCTCGCGCTGAATATTTAAAAAAATTTTGTTTATTATACTTGAATTTTAAAAAAAAGTCATAAATGGAACTGAAATAACTATTAAACATGTTTTAAAATAGTTATAATAATTTATTTAATTGAAAAATTGAGGAAATTGTCGGCATTCGAACCAGCAACCTTCGGAGCAAAGGTCTAGTAGATATTCATTAGGCTACTGGCCCATTTTCACCGTTGTTATCTAAATTGGTATTTTATCAATCAGTTTTCAGCAAACACTTACTGTACGTTGAATAAAACTTTAATTAAAAATTGTTTTCCAAACCTCATTTCCAATTGTTTTAAAAGGGATCACTTTCGTTGATTCAGCAATTTTTTCCAAACGTTTAGGTATGATTATAGTAAACGTTTTACAAACGATAAGCTTGCAAGTAGTTTTTCGTTATTGGGTTAAAGTCTTTTTTTTCTCGCTAGCAATAAAATTTTACTTTGTATACAAACAATTCAATTGAATTTTTGTATTTACGGCCTGTAAATTTGTAAAGTACCATGACTATAACCGAGCTCAAGGCCAAGGATAATTTTTTCTTCTTATTTATGAAAATTATTTTTGTTTTTATTTTTTTTATAATTATTTATAGTTAATTATTAAATTTAGGAGACCAACGCCATAGCTTTTCTTATAGATCCATTCCAAGCTGCTAGACTTCTTTATTAGAGAAATTTTTTGCACGCTCTGGTAACCACAAAGCTAACAGACTAGGCTCTATTCACATTTACTGTAACATTAAGCGTGCACTTCATTTAATTGCAATTCAATTGAATTGTTTTTTATTTTATTATTTTTTTTTTCCACAAATTAAAAGAAAAATTATTATTCTTGGCTTTTAGCTCGTTTATAGTCATGTTACTTAATAAAATTTTACTTTAGCGAGATATATTTTAAGGGTAGAATAAAAGTCCTTACCAATAATTATTGGTAATTATTATAATAATTATTAATTATAATTAAAAAACCGCTAATCTTAGTTAAGCCTTAATCAGACACCGAGTCCCTGGGACTCACTCAAAATTCTAAGGCTTTATAACAGACGCATTTTTTTAGTTTAGGCACAGCACGTTCGTACACCTTCCTGCAGTTGTGTGAAGAACGTGTGGTTGAACGGACGTTAGCGCAAGAGTGTTTGAATGCTTTGATTTTGGTGAGTGTGAGTCCCGGGGACTCATGGTGGTGTTTTGTGTGACAAAATATTGTTTAAGGTTTTTATTAATTTGTTGTATTTTCTTAACATTATTGTCTCAATATGTCGGCCAAATGAAGAAAATGTAAAAGTGTGAACCCTATGTGTGATTCTGCGGAGAAAATAATTACAAAATGGCTCGAAGAGGAAGATATTGGAAGCGATTGTGAACATGAAGGTTTTGATGGGCCTGTGCCTTCTCGATATTTTATATCAGAAGTATTTTCAGACGATGAGGATGATGACCTTATCCTAACAGACCACGATTCCGCTTCCGAAGAACCAAAACTGCATACCTTTACTTCCTTTGTAAACAACCCATTTGTCTCACATGTGCCAATAAAGTTTACGCTGCATGTGCAACCAATGTGTCATTTCACCCTCTGCACGATTTTTTTTTTTGTATGGGGCCTAACCCTTTTATGCCTGATTTTTTACTAAATGGTATATGTTTAAGCTATAAATATAAAATTTTGTGTTCTTTTTACATTTTTAATATGATTTATGTTCATTTAACCTGAAGTGTTTAGTTTTTAAGTTTTTTTTATGAGCTCAGAAAGATTTTACAAAAATGAAATTGATGTCAAGTTTAATCGTAATTTTGAACTTTTTTATGTTAAAAGCACTTGAAATCTATATTTTAATTAAATAAAAAAAAATTTAAAATAATTATTTCTAAGTTATTTCTTTAAATTTTAAATGTGAGTCCTGGGGACTCAGGTTGGTGATATACGTAATTTTTCTTAGGGGGTGCGATTAAGGGTTAAATAAGTTGTGTATTAATTAGTAATTTAAATGCGCAATTTGTTGCGATGGAGAAAAGTGGTGGAGGATGATTGGTGTTGCCAATTGAGTTCAGTGATCACTGTCGTGCTTTAGTATGGTACGGCCAAATCGCGTAGGTGGTGGTATAACCAATAAATGATGATTATCCCTGTCAACCAGCAGCGGATCAAAATGTGGATAAACAGCAAGTCGCTTGTACCAAAAAGTGGAGAAAAAAGTGGGCAATTTTGTTTGGAGAGGTTCAATTTTTAACCATGTTGAAAGTGTTTTTCCGTGTAGGTGTGAGTGCATACTTTTAGGCACTTGCTGTTTTCCATACAAATTCTCAAAATGTGCGATGGTGTAAACAAAAATTTGTAAATTCGTGGAACCAGAGTTTTACCACGGTTAGCCATGGTTGGTAGGGATGATGTTAGCCAATGAAGCTACCGGTAATAAAGAGTCATAAAAAAGTTATATATTCATAATGAAATTCACTATAGTATAGTTATATTTTTTTATTAGTACCCTCTACCAATAAATTACTATGTAAGGAGAAAAGAGTTAGATTTTCATGCACAACTGTAAACTTCAGTCAAACTCTAACGACAAAAAAGTAGTGGAATGAAAAAATCGGTGAAAATGCAGGCTGCCACAATAAGCAAAAATTATTGTTTCATGCAAGTAGACATGAATTTTTATCAATGCTGACAATATGAGACGGCTTGCGTGCAGTTAAAGAGCGTGAAAAAAAGGCTATAAAATGCTGAAGCAACCTTTCAAACACGTACTATACTAGGCACATATGTATATGGAAAGACTGCTCCAGTAAAATGCTGGCTAGCGTAAACAGTAAAATTGCAAGTTATGCTTCTTGATAGGCGCTATAATGTACACACACACACAAACTCGCATATGGTATGTTGGTTGCATACCAAAACCGATTACATGCACCCACATAACATAGCAGGGGCGTAGTTAGTCTGTGACGAAGCGTGAGAAAGTTAATTATATTTACTAGGGAAAGGCTATTGTTTGTCCTTTTTTACTTTTATATAAAGTTATACTTTAAAGAGTGTACCACATTCTAAAAATGTTTACGTAGGTGTTGCCGCATAGGTTATTATTTGGGGCTGCCACCTATCTCAATTTTTTTTTATATGGAATAAAATATGCCAATATGGATATCATACGAAAGATTTTCATTCGTATTTAAAAAAAAATATTTCTGAGTGATGTTGCCACTTATTGAGGTTTTTATATACATTTTTTTTTAGGGTAACTACTTAACAACTATCTCGAAAACCGCTTAACCGATTTCGGCGAAATTTGGTATGTAGATAGTGTACCACATTCTAAGAATTTTTACGTAGGTGTTGCCACATAGGTTATTTTTTGGGGTGGCCACCTATCTCAATTTTTAAATATAAAAAGTTTTGCATAGTTCTATCTTTAAAAATAAAGAAGAAATCACAAAATGTTGACCGCTATATGGAGCTCTAACCAACAAATATACCCATGTGACCCTAATCTTTCTCTATTATTTGATAACAATCGACAGCTGCTAACTATACAATTTAAAGAAATCTTGTAAAGACTTGTCGAAAATTTGTTTGAGCAGCCACCAAGGAGTAATTATGTGTATTCAAACTTTGTTATCAATCAAATATTTTAAACATATTTTTATTATCAAGATAAGTCTTTGGAACGCTCCACTGCTGGTAAGTAAAATTATGCATACAAACAACCAGAGTACCTTTACTGAAGATTATATAAATAAACAAAATTGTATGGCAACCTATGAAAATGCCGAGCAAAGCTCGGTCGCCCAGGTACTTAGTCTTTATTTGAAGAAATATAGACAAAATATCAATTTAAAAGTACAAACATTCATAAAGAACACCTAAGTTTTTCTAATAACGGTTCACTTATTGGATCGTATTACAAAAATATTGCCACATAAAAGAAAACAATCGATACAATTGTAAACAAAAGATATCCCGCGAGATATAAGGTTTGATCCATGGTGAAATTATAAAGGTGAACACACACGGCGAATACGTTACCGTATAGACACACATACGTTATGTGTTTTGCTTTTGCTTTGGCGGCTTCGCCTGTCAGACGCACAGACATTTTTTATTTTGACAGAAGCAGCCAAATCTAATATTTTTTTATGATGTCATCCGTTTGGATCAAATTCAAAATTCCTTCTATGTCCACTTAAATTTTTTTTATTAATTGTGAAGTATTTTAAAAGGACTTTTGGGACACATTTATGGATGTAGCCTATATTGACATTTCAAGAATACACAAAAAAACACAACATAAAAATATAAAATTGGTTGGGCTACAAATCATCTTAATCAATTCTGCATAAAACTGATGCAAGCTTTTTGATTTGATTTTAAACAAAAAATAACTAATAATTTTTGAAATTAACTATGCAGGCCGCGATGAAGAGTAAAAATAATTTATGTAGAGTATTGCAAAGAATTTAGGTAATATAGAATCTGGGAAATAGCTAATTGCCAATTAAAATTATAGGTTAGTATAACGGTTATAAAGGTCTGCAGCATTTGGAATGACCGTGCATTTAAAAAAATTTTTGCATTCAAGTAACTTAGGCGGTTATTGCAGGTGCCGAAAGTTCACTAATCGACGTAAGACTTTATTGCTTATACAAATTAAATTGTATTCTATATGTTTTATCGACTTATTTTTTTTTAAACCGCCCATCTCAATGGTTCTTAAGTAAATATAAAAGACATGTGTAAATATAAGTTCGATGATTATTCACTTGTCAATAACTTTTCTTTAAATTTGCGTAGCAGAATGGAGCTTGGCCACATATAAGCAGCTTTAAAATCCAAGTAAAAGTTAAGTTTTAATTTAAATTTCTTTCATGAAATCGGCTAAAGGTATAAACTGTGAAAATAATAAAAACAAAAAAAGTTTTTTTTTTAAATTCAGGACCAGAATTTCTCAAACTTCATTAAGGCTTCACAAAACTTTTTTGCTGGCTATAGGCGTTCAATATATTGCATGTCCTGTATTTCAAATGATTTGATATGCGTCAATAAGTTTACAAACTTTTTGTATTTGGTTTTATTGTTGTTCTACTATAAAGTCGTGTTTGTACGTATTAATTTGCTACAGGTAATAACTGTTTGATTGTGGTGAGTATTTCACTTTTACCTTCTAAACTTTATTCAAACTCTTTATTATTATTATTATGCATTCGTTTTTTCATTGAAGTCTATATTTACATACATGCGAGCATATACATATATGTGGATTTGTTTAATATGTACGTGGTTTGATTTAATGTATTTAATATCTCTTTATTGAAAGATTTACATTTAGTTACACACGTAGTTAACTTTAATTAAATTATAGTTTTAAATATATGAGCTGCGTTCTGGTTGGTGCCAAAGTGTCAACTGTTCGGTCGTTCGTTTGCTGTCTTCTCATAACGTGGTCGTCGTCAGTCGCTCTTTCGTCCACTCATCTCTCCAATTATCTTGTCCGTCTCTTGTCGTTGCAGAGTTGCATTCCCTTACGTCGCTGTCGCTATGTTAAAGCTACGTCCACTTCTTGTCCTACGTCCGTCTGTCACTCCCACATTCGGCCCTCCTGACTTAGGATTCGACCCGAATTCTGGACGCCAAGGCTTGAGATATTCTGCCACTGTGGAGGTAGAATTAGGTCCCTCCACTTCGTCTAGCTTTTCCACTCTGTAACGGCCGTGAGGCAACTTTTCGACGATTTTGTACGGTCCAAAGTATTTCTGTTTCAATTTTAAATTCGTACCAAACTGGGTGCGCTTTACGGCCACTACGTCATTGACTTCATAACTTACATTCTCCTTGCGTTTACGATTGTAATTCCGACGGTTTTCTTCTTGAATTGCTAAAATGCCCTGCTTGGCCAGTCTTCTAACTTCATTGCGGTCGGCTTCGACCAACTCAATTTCTTCGTTTTCAACGATTTCGTCCAACGGTGGTGATTCTGACAATCTCATGTCACATCCTGTCAATAGTTTAAACGGTGCTATTTTTGTGCTTCTCGGGGCCGAGTTGTTTATGTACTGCTGAACTCTTCCAATGTGCTTGTACCAATGATCGGGGTTATTCTGCGACAGCTTTGCTAACATGGGTATAACGATTTTGTGCATTCTTTCCACCTGTCCGTTTCCTCTCGGTACTCCGGTTGTAATGAGTAAATGTTGTATGTGGTTTTTCTTACAATAATCCTCAAAGGCATGCGATGTAAAGGCGGAACCCCTATCAGTGACGATTCTTCTGGGATTTCCAAACGTGGCTTCCTGCTTCGTCAATCGGTCAATCACTGCATCAGCACCCGTGTCCTTTGTGGGATAAAGCCACACAAACTTCGAAAATGCATCAACAACAACGAGGATGTAATTATATTGTTTCCGAGTAGCCGCGAGTGGACCAACGTGGTCTATATGGAAAGTAAGCAAAGGTTTATCTGCCTTCTCTATTGGTAACAAAAACCCATCCTTTTTGCCCGATTTGGCATTCACCACTATACAAGCTATACAGCAGTTAACAATTTCTGCGACTTTTGCCTCTATGCGGGATATATAGAAGTCCTTCTCAATACAATCTTTGGTCTTCTTCACAGAGAAGTGTCCTTGACGATGTGCCATCTCAATTACCTCTCTCTCCATCTGCACAGGTACCACAATGAGCTGTCGAGCTGAATCTTTGTACAGGATATCATTGTACACGTAAAAATCTTCGTAGTTGTTCGCCTCCAAAATCTTACGTACTGCCTTCGTCCAAGGATCCTTCATCTGTGCCTCTTTAAGTCGATGTCGCAACGATTCTTCTATAACCATACACTGCACTCTACTGAGCGCATCTACATGCCTCATTTGCGCTCCACGTCGGTGTTCGATCACGTAGTCGTACTCTTGAAGGTACATAGCCCATCGTGCCACTCGCAACGGCACGTCCTTTTTCTGCAACGTCATTGTGAATGCGTTGCAGTCAGTAATTAACTTAAATCTTGACCCCAACACATATACGCGCCACTTTTGAAGCGCTTGGACTATGGCGAGTACCTCCAATTCGTAGGAGTGATATTTTTGTTCGGCGGGTGACGTCTTGCGGCTCATGAACTGCACCGGATGTAGTTGCTGGTCTTCGGAGTTCTTTTGGAGAAGAATGGCTCCGTAACCATACATAGAAGCGTCGGTGTGGATTTCGGTAATTGCCTTCGGATTAAACATCGTGAGAACTGGTGCTTGAATCAGGGCCGTTTTCAACTGTTTGAAAGCTTCTAAGGCCTTATCGCCCATTCTAAACTCTTCGGTTTTCTTCAGCATGTCTGACAAAGGTTTCGCCATCAAGGCATAGTTTTTAATGAAACGGCGGAAGTAAGACATTAAGCCTAAAAATCTTTGTAGTGATTTTTTCGTTTGTGGTAAAGGAAAATTATCTATAGCTTTGGTTTTATCAGTACTAGGTTTAATCGTACCGTTCTCTATTATATACCCAAGGAATTGTATCCTTTTTTTGAGGAATTGGCATTTTCCCCAATTAACCCTCAAACCCTTGTCGCTCGCTAGCTTCAATACCTTTCTTAGTTTCTCTATAGCTTCTTCCTCAGTCTTAGCCGGGATCACTAGATCGTCCATATAGGCAACTACTGTCCCATCCTTAATAAAATCATTCAAAATTGCATGGATGTAACGGCAAAAGACTGCTGGTGAATTGCAGATACCAAAAGGTACATACAGAAATTCATACTGGCCACTATGAGTTACGAACGCTGTGTATTTGCGGGAACTTTCATCCACCGGTACATGAAAAAAACCATTGGCCAAATCTAAGGTGGTGTATACATTCGCTTCTCTAAGCCTCTCTAGTGCGTCATCGATTAAGGTCATAGGGAAGTTATCGCGTATGATTTTCGAATTCAACTTACGATAGTCGCAACAAAGTCGTTTTGTGCCATTCTTTTTTGACACGAGCACCACAGGTGAGGCATAGTTCGAACAGCTTGGGCGTATTATGCCTTCATCCAGCCACTGTTCGATTTGTTTGTCTATAATTTTTTGTTCTTCATATGACACCCTTCGCGGCGGTTGATAGACAGGAACTTCGTCAGTAAGAATGATTTTCATGTTCACTGGAGGGCTATTATCTTTCATTGGTTTGTACTCTTCTATCGTTTGCCTTACCGCGCTAGCCAATCCCTTATTAAGGTGAGTTAAATCATATTCTGGTTCTTCCCTACTGGTATTAAAGCATGAGTTTGAAAAAATATTTTCCATCGGATCGTCGTCCTTTGGTACAACAGCTTTTGCTACATCTTCATTATCGACGTTATTCGATGCTACAATTCTTCCTATGAATTCAATATTATCGTCTCGAACCAGCATGTCGAAATGTTTAAAAATGGAAGTACCAAGAATAATTTCATAGCTTATGTCACCTTCTTCTACTACGTGAAACGTCAAGTTTACTAGCCTTTTATCTATTAGTACCTTCATTTCCAAACTACCTTTAGTCGATATTCTGGATGCCCCAATACCAAACAGTTCCCGTCTTTCTGGTACCAGTTCAATAGATTTATCCAACTTGTTAAATATGTCGTATCTCATTAAACATAAACTACAGCCTGTGTCGATTAGAGCCCATACGTCAATGTTGCAAACTTTTATCTTTTTAAGTTTTAAGTTAGTTTTGGGTGCTTCACCAATTGAATTAACGTGACTCTGTTCACGCTTTGTGTCCGTACCCTGTTGATGTTCACGCTTTGTACCTGTACCCGGTTGTGTTTTGCATTCGAAAGACCTATGTCCATTTTGTTGGCATTTAAAACATTTAAATTCTCTTTGCTTGCAATCTTTCGCTAAATGCGAAAATTCGCCACATCTATAACATCTCTTTTCGATTTTTGCTGGCAAAGAAGAATTTACGTTTTCTTGTTTGGCCCTGTTATATGGTTCAACCTTCTTAAAACTATCCACTCGTGATTCCTGCTTAATCTTTTCGAAAATTACTATTTGGTCTTTCAGCTCGCTTATGGTTTTTGCCTGATAAAGTACAGCCTTACTGAATTTAGAACCAGGAATACCATCGATAAAATATTCCAATAAACTTTCTTCATCTAATCGAACCGATTTGCCTATCTCCATTAACGCATACAAATACTCGCGATATGATTCGGCCTGCTTCTTGTGCCTTTTCCCTAATATTTTGTGAACATCAGCTGCGGACAGCTTATTGCCAAACTCTTTACTAAGAGACAATTTCAAGGAACTCCAATCCCGTAACCCAGTTTGACTATTTACAAAGAGTTTAGCGGCACCACGTAACAATTGTTTTGCGTATATAAATTTGTGAACCTCGTTCCAGTTTACGATTTCAGCATTCTCTTCTATTTGCTCGATCCACTTCTTTATGTCGGATGTGTCGGAACCATCAAAAGTTGACAGACTTTCCTGAATATCTTTAAAAGTGAAGTGCGCGGTACTTACCGGCGCCGGCGATGGTCTGGACCGAACTTCAATTACGGATTGATTCGGCTGGGAATCACCATCTTCATCCTCGTCTTCATCCTCATCGTCACCATCATCAATCAGGCCTAAATGTTGGAGTAGTCTTTCCCTAAGCTCATGTTTGCGTCCAACCACTCCTAACCCTAGCTCTCTTAATTTTTCTTTTAAAGTCACTACTGTCATTTTTAGGACTGCGTCCGCGTCTATGGCACCTGCGTCCATTGTGCTATACTTATAATATAAACGTATCGATTATATTACTATAAAGACTTAAATTTGAATGTAAGGATTTAAAATTATATCTTGCGGACGTATAATTATAGTGGTTTTGTTTTAACGCAATTAAAAATCAAAGTAATTTCGCTCTGCTATCATCGACAGTCTTTTCAAACATATAAAACGATATATAAGTAAATGTACGTTGCGAATGAAATTTAAATGATTGACAATTTACACATAAATAAACATACGTAAGTAATTTAATTACACCTGAAATCTTATACACTTTAAATCGTATTTTATGAAACAAAATTAGTCAATTCGAACATCAATTAAAGCATAGACATCTTTTGACAACACATTCTAATCAGAAATTTCATTTCACCGGTATTTGTTTTTATTTTATGCTTCTAATTGGTATGCTTTTATGTGATTGTTTATTGGCGTACCTACTCCAGCAAAATTCTTACAGCTTCAATTTCGCATTACATCTATCTGCACATACATATGTACATAATAACCAAAAGGTTTTACTTTCAAAACATTTACGCCAGATAAATACACATAAATGCACGAATTCCAATTATATTTGCAGAATATGCACTGCTTTATCTACACTGCCAACTTCTAATTAGAATTGTGTTTTCTTTCAACTTTCAACACTGCACTATCTTCTTTACAAATTTCTCACTAAGTTCTCTTAGCTTTTATTTTGCTTCTCAATATAATTTCTATATACTTCTTTACTTTTTAACTTCTTTACCTTCTTATCGTGTTCTTTCTACCTTAGATCACCTTCGTTTTTCCTTCACTTGAAAAATTTCCGTCTTCTTCTTATTCGTCTCAGCCTTAACTTCTCATTTATTTCGCATCGCCTTCTTGCTGCTTGCTTCCAACTCTTCTGCTGGTATACACCTGCTGCTGCCGCTAATGTATATGATTGTTCTCTACTTCTACCAACTTCGCTGCTGAAGTAAACGTTCTAGTTGCAATGGTGGTGGGTTTGTCTGCGCTGCCGTCTACGATTGAGCTATGTTCATAACAACTTGTATAATGACGAAGTTGCTGCTGTGATCGCTCTGCTCGTACCAATTCACATATGCATTTGTACGTTAACTTCGTGACGAAAATTCGTATGTATACTAAAAAATCTGGCTCGTAACAACTTGTATGATGACGAAGTTGCTACTGCAGTTGTTCTATTCGTATTATATGCGTTCGCTTTGTAGCAATTTTGAATGCGTCGTTGCTAATGCAGAACTGCGTTTTTGTTGACGTCGCTGAGGTCCTGATCTGCTGGCGTCTATTAGGTTATTGTGCTGCTTTTACGTAACTGTGCTTGCATACCTCCGTTGATTGAAACATGTGTTCTTACATATATATTTCCATGTAGATATATATGTAACGGTAAAAAAATTTGTGTCACCTTTGGTCACAAATGCGTGTTGTTGTTGGTGCAGCAAACGCAAACGTAAAATTTGCAAAGGTTTCAAGAATTTGGTTACCTTAAAATTGATTACGCAGCCGCAAATTTTCTTTTACTTAGCTTTTGCCGGCATCAAACGCAGACGTCACTCTTCTTTGATTGCTGCAGTTTTGTGTGTTTCGCGCGCAGTCACTACTTTTTCGCTTGGCTCAGCTTTGCTTGCATGAAATGCAGATGATATTTTTCTCCGGTTGGCTTATTCCGGGCGAGCCCCCAAAATGTGGATTTGTTTAATATGTACGTGGTTTGATTTAATGTATTTAATATCTCTTTATTGAAAGATTTACATTTAGTTACACACGTAGTTAACTTTAATTAAATTATAGTTTTAAATATATGAGCTGCGTTCTGGTTGGTGCCAAAGTGTCAACTGTTCGGTCGTTCGTTTGCTGTCTTCTCATAACGTGGTCGTCGTCAGTCGCTCTTTCGTCCACTCATCTCTCCAATTATCTTGTCCGTCTCTTGTCGTTGCAGAGTTGCATTCCCTTACGTCGCTGTCGCTATGTTAAAGCTACGTCCACTTCTTGTCCTACGTCCGTCTGTCACTCCCACATATATATGCACTGCAATGAAAAATGTTGTTATTGCTTGAACGACCGAATGAGTTAGTAAAGTAGCATGTTTGCTTTCATGATTGGTTTCTTGATTTGCTTAGCTCTTTTGACTGCCAGCTAATCTAATGGGGCATAAAAAATTTTAACAATTTCAAGTTTGTAGCACGCTCAATTTCCATACAAAAATATATAAACTCGTGCACCAGAATACTTAAATACTTTTTTCGTCTTACGTTGGAAACATGGGTGTGAAACGATGTAAATGTTGGGTTTAAAAATAAAATTTTTTTTGAAAATCGGAAAGCAAGTTTGCGCTCAAGAAATTCCGATTGTACCCTTAGAAGCGTGGTATTCAATTTGGGAAAAAAGACACATGCTCACCCCTCGGCTAATTTTAAAACTTTTTGGACTGCGTATAAGATCAAACTAAATCTGGTGTACCATTAAAATGGTTACAGTTTTCAGTGTTTAAACAAGAAATGTCGACCCATAAAATTAAAAAAATTTTTGTTAGTTGACAGTATTCGATTAAACGAAACTAAAAAAATTAAATTGAGAGGCGCGGAATTTACTATAAAAAAGTTTAAAGTTATTTAAGCCGATGATGGTTGCAACTTCAAGCCGAGTTTTTATTATTTCATATAAGCGTGCTGTGGAACTTGAACTTAATTTAAAACCATTACCTCTACCTTTTCCTTTCTTGATCTCCTCGCTCTAAATTCCGCCTATACCTACTTAAATCTCCTTCTACATCAATCTTCACTTTCTTCATATCTTTTCCCATTAGTGGAAATCAAATTCCTTTCTTTAACTGCCACAGCATTCTTCTCTTTATATATCTACAAGTGCACCACCTTATAACGGTCACCCAATTCTTTTACAATCTCATTTGGTTTATTACTCTGTTTTTCACATCTCATATTTCTTTCACTCTTCTCTTACATCTCTTGGACTAGTTCTCTTCATAATTTTGTGTCCTCTCCCCTTCCCTTTCCTCCAACAAGCCCTCTTCATCATTCTCAACTTGTATTGCTACCATTTTAAAGAATAAAAAAAACGTTAGTATTTATTCTTAAATACCTATCATTCTTTTTGAAATAAGGGATGCAAAGTTTTATTGCGAATGAAATTTTAAACTATTTTGGAGTAGAGCGACATTTTCTTGGGGAAATAATTGGGTAATTTTTAATTGTAGCAGAATTGAGAAAGGTTCTGATCATTTCGGAACGATTTTCGGGAGTTCTTGGGGACCATTTCCGTTTTTTTTCGGGATTATTTCCGAACGTTTTCGGGATATTTTAGGAATATTTCAGGATCACTTAATTTTTCATGTCGTTTAGGGAATCAATGCCGCATTGTTGTAGTGATATTTTATGGGTAATTTTGAATTTTTTTTGCGATTTTTTTAGGACCTCTTTGGTATTAGTTTAGAAGTATTTCAGCATGGTAGAGAAAGCAATCCTGAAATGGTAGTGAAATGATCCGGAAAAGATAAACAGTTAACTTCATTCACATTTATCAAAGAATATAAAGCTTCATATGGTTTCATAGTAAATTAAATCCTCCACAAGAAAGTTAAAATGAAAATTTAAGTCAGTTGTTCCGTTCCAGGGCAATCAAGCTTTGAAAATTGATAAAAAAGCAAAAATTCATGTAAAAAAATACATGAATACATATACGCAAAGGGAACTGAATGGCCGACAACAGGCGCTTAAGGAATTTAAAAAATTATAATCTCTGGCTTTTGCTTGGTGTTGCCACAATTTGTTTAAATAATTTAAGTAAGTTATAAAATCAAACGTTCTAAAATCATCAGATCAGTTCTAAAAAAACTAGACTAGCAATGACTAAAAAATTAATATTTAGGGATCAAACTTTTAAAACTAATTTACAATTATCATTTTGTTTACCTTTTTTCTATGTAATTTTTTATTAGTAAATATGTTGGCGGCCGCCGTGGTGTGAAGGTAGTGTTGCCGGCCTACCACACCGAAGGTCCATGGTTCGAGCCCTGGTACAGCTAACATCAAAAGTGATTTGAAAAAAAAAAAAAAAGAAAAAAAAAAAAAAAGTTTTTCAAAACGGGGTCGCCCCTCGGCAGTGGTGTATTTCTGCCATGACAGGCTTCTCAGCAAAAAATTCGTCTCCTTTGTAGATTGCCCAATTTGTAGGGCAAATTCAAATCGGCACACCACAAATTGGAAGAGAAGCTTGGCGCAAAAATCTCTTAGGAGGTTTATGATGAAATACCTGTTGTATATCGCGCCATGGAGAGAGAGAAATATGTACAAAGCATAACGAAAATTGAAAAAATATATAATAGTTATGGCCTTAAAGGGCTGAAACCGTTATCGGTAAGTACACAGTTATAACAACAAACAACAGGTCTTAGAAGAAAATAAAAAAAAATCCAGAAAAAAAAACATAGCTTTGTCTATATGTATGTGAAATTAACGACGACATGAGAGTACCAAGCCCGCTCTCATCCACTATTCATTTGCCATATCTTTGTTTGTCTGGCAAAGCAGCAGCTTGTTCTGGTGCTGTTACTAATGGCCGTGATTACCGTGATTGCGAATCCTCTTTACAAAACGTTTCAACTTGTGGCAAAAGCCATTTGGTAACATCATAACGGCGAAAACTTTTGAGGTGAGGTCAGCAGCGACCTCAGCTACAGTCACAGTCGAAAGGTCTGCATGCAGAAGAAGTGACGGGTGAGTAGTTGAATGTCTGCTCGCAAATTAATTGTAGACAAAAAAAAAAAAAAACTAGATTCATATTGTTGGACGAAAGTCGTATACCCCACAACTTTAAGTTATATCATTTTGAGACGAAATTGGAAAAGTCACAATATTCAGTCATCAGGATGTAGCTTCGAATCAAATACCCGGCTCCAGCATAAAAATATACATCGAGCTGTCTCCTGAGCAAAAAACGCAATACCAATCTGTTCACGGTTTTATCGATAGCAGGCGAAGCTCCAGCGTCCATTTTATATGAAAAATTTTATCACAGCGCCATCTATCGTAAGATCGACGTAATACAATTTTGAAAGTTTTTGCAATGTAAACTTCTGTTGCGGCGTGCATTTGAGAAAAAATTTTACGAAAAATTCGGCAACAACCATACGAACGTTATGTGCTTATGTTGTTTTCAAGCGACTCAAGTTTGTAAGACTGCTTTAAAGTAGCATCAAAATTATGTATATAGTCACATTTGGAAATCAAACACGCGTCTTTGATGTATTCTCCAAAACTAAAAACTTTATTTCCACTTAAATTTATATAAACTTAATTTCCAGCTTAAACTAGGTTCTCTTAATATTAACAGTAACTTAAATTAAATGAGAAAGTTATTAAATGTTCTCTTAAATATTTGTATGACAAAAGCTACTCCTCTTAAAAACATAAGACGTATACATATATACTAGTATATTTATATGTAGATAACTACATATACTCAGGATATTACAATATGCATGCGGTTATATGAACTCGCGAAAAAAATTATAAAGCCACCATACTGACTATGCAGGGGTAATTTGTGAATTGATAACACAGAACCTAACCACACAAATTTTTGATAAAATATGTCGTCTTATTCGTGCGATACCCCCATTAGCTTATCTTATTTGATTTTTCAGTTTCAAATAGGCGGCAACCTTCTTAATATCTCATAGTGGCAAGGCTTAAGTAGAAGAGCTTGAAATGCATTACATGTATGTATATTGAACATGATCAAAGTTCTTCCAACCAAAGTTCTTCCCTACCTTGAACATTTTTTTTAAATTAAGATGCAAAATACCTTTCCAAATACTAATATGGGCTAGCTTATTTTATTCAAAAAAAACAAAATGCAAATGGGTTGGAAACAAACAAAAGAATCCTAAGTGGCAACATCTAAGTAGATATTCTAAGCATGTAGTACCCTATCTACATACCAAATTTCATCCAAAGCAGTTCTGCGGTTTTCGAGATGGTATGGATAACAAATATACAAGAATAGCCCGTTTGAAGTTAGAAGATAAATCAGAGATGGGGCGTTCATCAATCAAATTCTGAAATTTGTTTTGAAAAGAATCCTGAAGTCCCGTGTATTTTAAAAATAGATTTGAAGTAGGGTGATAAAAGGCTAAGCCCCCGAATGTTATTATGTGAAAGGTATAAAAGTAAGTAATAACAGCGAAACAATTAAAAACAGGGACATACTCATATAAGAGTTGCAGGGGGGTTGTCGATTGTTTGATGATGCAAATTAGGAAATACAATGAGTGCAATTAAAAATAAACGTCATAAAAGTTTAACTAATTTGTAGTGGAAGATATAGAAAAATATAATCAGAAACAGTTAAATATCAATTTTTTAATGTTTTTTTTTAATTTTTTTTACTGCTTGATTACTTTTGATTGTCTTCCAACATTTTTTTTGTATTAAAGCAGAGGAACATAAAAACAAAAGGAAAAACAATAAAAAAAAAAATTTTTTTTATTTGAAACGTTATCAAAAACAATCAAACATTTTTTTGCAAAAAAATACAAATAATCAAAAACAATAAAAACAGATCTTTTTGCGGTTTTTCCCAAAAGTAACCAATTAGTCATTGAGAATTTTGGAAAACAATTAAAATAATCAATATTGATTGAAAAGCTATCCAATCAATTGATTACTCAATTCTAATGAAAACTTAACAGGTCTAGTTTCAATATACATTCAGTTGACAGATTACGTCGTTGAAAACAAATCTGAGAAAGGTAAAAATTATGAACTAGGATAATTTTCAAATATATTTTGAAATAGATTGATTTCGCACTTAGTCTTTAAAGAAAAATTAATACTTAATTAATTAATTTTTAAATTTTTGTCTAGCTGTCTGTGTTTTTGAACAAGCATCACTCAAAAACTACTGCACGGAATTGAAGCAGATATTGACAGAGGTATTACTAGATGTATACTCGTATATATATTAAAGTTGAAGAGCAGTTTTATAGAAGAAAACTATTTATTCCTGCGGTATACTGTGGTGGCCATAAAAGTGGACTCGCTGGTTTCTTATACAGGTAGTAGATATTACGTGAAAAGCCTACTATATCGTTATCTGAATACCAAATTTTTTCGTTTAGCATGTCTGCCGCTTTTATGTTTGCACGACCATAATTATAGAACTACTATCAGGTAGGTTCTGGAATACTCTTTCGAGTGAAATAGTGTGCTGGTTCTATGTGAATTTGACGGTTAAAGTAAGTGAATACGAGAGAAAATGAAAAGCAGAACATGCTTGTATATAGAATTTGATGCTTTTTATTTCCCTAATATATTGCTGAGAATCTATGTTGATAAAAGGCCACACTTCCTGTCGCTGCTTTATATACTGTTAGCTGAGTCTGTGACGAATCCTCGCAAAACCAGGGGCATCTAATTAAAGATAAAATAGAAATTTAGGACATAGCAATTTCTTTAATAATTAAATTTATTGTTTCCTAGCTTTCGCGGAAAAAAATAGGCCAACAGATCCAACAACGACTACATTGTCATGTCTGTCCTCTAATTGAACTTCTAATTTTTTCCACTTTATGAAATGTCCCGCATTTTCAAGCTAACAAGTTGCCTTAATAGATACAACTCTGCATAAAAGCTAAGACTAACACGGTTGGCCAAACTTAACAATCCACTCACACCAATACATACAGTTGAGTTCAATATAATAGTAGAGAAATGAAGAAGCTGTGTTTTTAATAATTTTATTTAAAATATACCGAATTCTGTAACAGAAACCACATAAAAAGAAATTTCAAAGTTAATCAAACTTTAAAAATGGCCATCAAAATCTATAAAACTTTTGACAGAATTTATAGACAATTTTTGAGTGCACAGTTTTGTAGACCAATTACAATTTGCAAGTCAGAACTCGCTTAAAAACTTCCTAGAATTTCTAGAATTTTTATTGTACAGGCTGCTCATAATTTTCTTCCATACAAAATTAAATTTTGTCCAGGCGTTTTATGAAAGAAATCACTCAACACCCCCGACGAAAAAAGTTCTGAAAATTCAGGGAAATTTTAAAACAAATTCTAACTTTCACATTAGTGTACTAAAATGATTGGGCTGCAAAACTGCGTACTCAAAAATTGTTTTGAAATTAAGTCAAACATTTTCAGATTTTGATGTTAATTTTTTTAAAGTTAAATTAACTTTCCTGAACCTTGTGTAAATTTTGAAATTTCTTTTTATGTGGATTCTGTTACGGAATTTGCTATCTTCTAAATGAAGATTATTAAAGACACAGTTTCTTCTTACTTCGTCGAATGATATCCAATTTAGTATCACTACTATCATATTGAACTCAGCTGTACATAGGAAAAGTGAAACACATTTTTTTTTGGTCGCAGCTATGCTGAAAATTTTTCCCTCCATGCTTTTTGTTTAACTTTTGCTTTCGAAAATAATGACGGAAAGTAAAAAGCATACAATAAAACCAAAATTAAATTCTAAGTGAAATAAAAAGGTGCTAGCATAAATCTACGCTCAACGCGTCTGTGACCGCCGACAGGCAGGTTGCCTCATGCGGTTTGCTAACATTTAAATGTTGAATTGTGTTTGTGGTGTAGTCCCTGCATTGACTGACAAAGCCAAAGTGTGTGGTCATCCACTAGTCGGCGCAAAGTTTAGCATTTTCTGCCGCCGCAATCAGCTTTAGAGGTGCCGTCGTGAGGACAAAAGAGCTGAAATAAAAAGACAGCACGCGTTTTAAAGCAACTCGGATTTTTATATTTATTTAGTAGATAGATACATTTATATAAAGAGTACGTAGGTGTGGGAAGCATATATTTTGGATTTATTAGTAGCGGCGCGTTTATTTGTTTTAGCTTAATTAGAATGTGTAGTAGTGGGGTGGTGTTGACAAGCTGGTATTAAAATATTCGGTGTCAAATTACTATTGGTATTTGTATTTTATGGGGACAACAGAGCAAAGAGAAACGAAATTTGTTGTTGGTGTTTTAGTGATATTTTAGCTTTCGTCTACGCAACATAAATGTTCTAATTTTCTGAAAATATTCCGACACTCACATATCGTCGCCATTTTAAAAGAGCCTGATTACCACAATTTTTCGATTTTTAGTTAATAGGCTGATTGTATTTTTTACATTTTACAATCTCGAGAGCCACCATATATCTACTGACTTTCGTCTTTCCTGGAAAATGAAAGCAGGAAAAAGGGGTCCCGAAAGGGAGCCATATAGCCCGATATTCTTCTCTTGACGGTAGTGTAGACCCTGGATACGGTCTTTCTCCCGCACTACACCGAAAACCTGCGGCTTGCCAAACATCAGCATGGGCTTCGCAAAATGCACAGCTAAACCATCGCGCAGAATGCCATATAATAGATAAATAGCGGTCTCAACAAAAATCGTCCAAACGACAGGACTGTGATGTACGTTCTCAACCCGTCGAAAGCAACTGATTAACAACCTGAAAGACTCAACTTTTCCCCCCTGTCTAAAGCGTTGTACCTCAAATAACCTGAGTTGTCGACAAGCATCGGTGAAATTGGAGGGGGGGGGGGGGGAACGATAAAACACGTATAATTAAACAGGGGGTGGCATAGAGTGGTGCGCTATCCTCGCTCTTGTTTACTTAATACATATTGAAGCTCGCCCCGCCCCAGAGGGTGTCTCGATCGTTTTTACGCTGATGATTGCATGAGTTTGCCAACTGGGCTTCCGTCAAAGACCTGTGCTTAAAAAATATTCCTATCTTCCGTCCTTGTTCAGTTTCTTCACTTCGGTCAAATTATTCACGACGTGGACGGCGCAAGTGAACATGGAATTAGACATCTACGTAGAGGGTGTCAAGCTTAATAATGTGTGTTGGAGTTACGAATTGCCGCGATTGCCACTACGGTACAAAGCCGCGACAAAGTTCTCAAGTCAATGGCTGGCAGCAGTTGGGGAAGAGATAAAGATATGAGGTACGCGTCGCTATAGAACACATCCACAGACACTTGCCTCCCAGGAAAATAAGAATACATATCCGTAAGCACCACGATGAAATTCGACGCCACATAATCTAGCCGTTTGATCAAAGACTGCATCGGAAAGCCCCCAATAACATCCACACAGAGTCGATAAACTCCTTTGTCAGCGCTCGCCCAGTTTCGTCATTCAGGCATAAGCTCCATATGTTGCCGAAGAGGAACCCGAACTGCCTAAACTCTTACCTAACCAGAATGTACACTGACATGCCAAATATTTGCCAGGCATGCGGTGCCTTCCCATGACACCAACCATCTTTTCATCTGCTCAATCGTTATAATACCAATCACACTCTGGTCCAATCCAATTGAAGCGGCGGGATTCTTGGGACTTCCGTACAAAGTCTAGGTAACTGACTAGACAAGATGAAGTATCGCTACAACGGCAACAACAACCAGCTACAAAGTACTACCCCAAACACTATTTATGCAACAATTTAAGATTATACAATTTGTTGTCATTTTCATTTGAGCACAAAGTCGCATAATTGAAGGTCCTATGTGATCTCAATCGGCATTAAAGTAAATGCACTCAACACAAATGCACACCATAAATTGCAATATTTCAAAGTCATCACTTTCAATTCTACTAAAACTGCATAAATACGTATGAGAATACTGCAATGGTCACAATGCGGCATAGCCACAAAGTAAATAACACTAAACTAGCCAAATCCAGATGGGATCAAATGTGTAGCTAGCAAGTGAAACCATACCAAAGCGGATAAATGTGCAACCACAATGACTTCCAATTTGGAATTCCGTACACGTCCAGGCATTTGTGTCTATGGCTGACAAACATTTTGTGCAATTTCGTGTGAAAAATACTGAAGCGTAGTTAATATGGTACATTATATGTCCAAAAGTGTAAACCTAGAGACTGAAGACATTATTGTGTGTAATAAGGTAAGGGGATGTCGGATGTTTTTGGAGATTTAAAATCTATAATGAATGAAATCATTTAAGTGGATATATGCCACCAAGAAGAGTTGAATGGAAAATCTTTCGCAATCACCAAATTTTCTACTTTAGGGGTGTGCCGAATACTTTATTCCTTCCATGAATGCGAATCACGATTTTAACTTTCCGATCCATATTAACAATAGGTACAAACTGCGCGGAATTTCACGTTCTTCAATTGTATGGGGGCTACTTGTAAAAGTTGTCCAATCATACTGATTTCCACTATGGATATTATATCTATATCTATACTATATATCTGTGGCAATAAGGACAAGCTACGAAAGTGATTTTCGTGAGCCATTTCAGTAGAGCGTTTTGAAAATTTAAATTTTAGTGTAAGTGTATGAAATTGAGATATAGTTTTTTTTCCATAAAATCCACAATTTTTCAGCAAAAGTCATGAAATTTTATCTGATTATAGATCCTCAAACGGAGAACACAATGGTGGTACTATCTCGTTTTCGATCAAACTTGAGTTTGGTAGTTTGTGCTTAATGCCACAGATATATCAAATTTAAATCTCAAATTCGTTAGAGTAAACAAAAACTAGTTCGATTTTTTGTATTCAAATTTTAAAATATCATACTCCTGCCACTAGAGGGCTAGGACATTTATTTAATGAAAAATGTTGTAAAAAATGTGTCTAACTCAAATACTAAATTTCATAAGAAATTTTATCAAAATTTTTAATTCTTTCCACAAAATTTGTAGCATTTTTTGGAGCACGCAGTAAGCCATTTGATTTGAGTAAAATAAGGTGTTAGTCTTAAGCAGATCTGTTAAATTTGTATAGTAATTAGTAATCAATTATTTAGACGGCTTTTTTAATTGGTAATGATTATTTTAATTGTTTTCCAAGGAAAGGCAATTATTAATTGATTATGATAAGAAAAAACAAAAAAAAATAATCAAACAAAGTTCTTTTGATTACTTCTGATTATTTTAGACTTTTTTTTTAAGTTTTTTTTAATTAATTTCTTACTTTTTCAACATTGTTGATGTGCATATTTATGTGCTTCTACAACAATACTGAAAAAAATCTAAAATAATCAAAAATAGTCACAAAAAAAACAAAGGTAATCAAAAGTAATCAAAACACATTTTTTTAATTATTTTTGTTTTTTTTTTTGATATTTTTTAATAATCGTAAAAATCATGATTTATTTTGATTATTTCTTAAATTAATTGGAAAATAAACATTAAAAATTTTAAGTAATTTGTAATCAATCATTAAATGGATTCTCAAGAAAGTACGATTAGTAATCATTATTTAACGGGTCGGTCTTAAGTTCGTGATAAAGTTTTCTTATTTTTGGCAAATTTTTTATTTTTTGGGGACTTCGGTATTTTCCTCCATACAAGTTTATTAACGCAATTTCTTTTACTTGCATATTAAAAAAAAAACACTTAGCTATATTAGAATGCAATGAACTCTCAAACTGCATATTCCAAAACATTCTCAAAATTCTGTGAAAAAATTTAAATTTTCTTTAAATTTCTTTCAATTTTAGCGAAATTTTCGTACATTTTTAAAACAAAAATTTACAGTTCTTGTGTTGAACCATAGCACATGTTATGTAAGCTTTGTTAAAATAATTTTATTAAGGTCGAAATTAGTGAAAATCGCAGAAAACGACTGTATGTATATTTATGTCCGCCACTGTAAGTACGCAACCAGCACCAATACAGAACAACGTAGGTGGACATCTTGACAGTCTTGAGCTACGTACTTCATGACTTGTTCTATACTGGTTATAAAAGCGATAGTTAAAAGAAACTTCGAATGATGGGATATCAATAATCACTCATCCATAAACAGAACTATCCGAAATGGAACCGGTTGAGAACTAGCTAAAAACAAGCTACCTAAGAACTGTCTGAATGGAAGCCAATAAAGAATGAGTTTCCAAGTAATTCACTGAGCAATATCAACAGCTCCATCAGAATGGGAAAATGAGGCTTCAGACTAGGCAACTCCCTGTAGTGAGTTTTTGGTCACTTGACGCTAGAATAAATAATTCCAGCAGCATATCTTAATCGTATTTAAGTAATCTCTTACAAGAGCATACGATACGAAAGTGATTAGTCTGGATTCTAGAGTCACTATTTAGTGACTGGTTTATTTCTCCTCATAAGTCGATTTTTTATAGCCCAAAAAAAATATATTATTAATAATTAATGCAAGTGAATATCATTTAAGATAATTAAAGATAATCAAGTGGGCAATTTTTTAATTAAAAATTTTACTACAGAAAATACACTGTCATATTTGTTTAACTTGGTTGACGGAGCTTAAGGACAGTCATAAAAATTGTTTCCTAATTTCGTACTTTCTTTCAATAACAATAATAGCATTTCACTCAATGAATTTTCCCGAATGGGCATCAATGGGAGCTCCGTCGGAATTGATGATATTCTTGTAGCAAACATAATAAATTATTAAACTGTTTAACACTGTTTAACTTACTTAAAAATTAAATTAGCCGATGAATATTAAAATAAATGAAACGCAAATCGCTTGGTCTTAAAACTAAAATACACAAAAAATTTTTCCTAAAACTTGGAATTGAGTAATCAATCTGAAATAAATAATTTCCGAAAATGTTCAGTGTTACCTAGCGAGTGACTAGAATCAAGATTGACTACGTGTGATTAATACGAGCCATGTGTTTTCAGCTTTAGTGTGAACATAGTTTTACCCAATTTTCATCCATCGCGCAATGACACGATTTACAAAAGCCGATCTAAAATGTCTATTTTCTTATTACTAAAATCGGCGGCCGCCGTGGTGTGAAGGTAGTGTTGCCGGCCTACCACACCAAATGTCCATGGTTCGAGCCCTGGTACAGGTAACATCAAAAGTGATTTGAAAAAAGTTTTTCAAAAACGGGGTCGCCCCTCGGCAGTAGTTTGGCAAACTCTCCGGGTGTATTTCTGCCATGACAGGCTTCTCAGCAAAAATTCGTCTCCTTTGTAGATGCCGTTCGGAGTCGGCAAAAAACTGTAGGTCCCACCAATTTGTAGGGAAAATTCAAATCAGCACACCACAAATTGGAAGAGAAGCTTGGCGCAAAAATTTTTTAGGAGGTTTATGTTGTATATCGCGCCATAGAGAGAGAGAAAATCGATTAAATAATCGAAACCTACGAAAATTAATCGGTTAAAGTAAAAATAGATTTTTTATTCATATCCTAAAGGATGTTAAGTGATGGGATGTGAGAACTTTACTTACATTTTATGTCATACAGAATTATCATGCTTGCTAAAGTAAATTACAAACTAAACAAAAAAATGACAGATAGTTATTTTATTTACATGTTGCTAGGTGCTGCCGAATAAAAATCGGCTAGTGGTAACAGCTCAGCTTTTTATCAATAATTTTTTAAGAAAATATAGAGAAAACGCAAGTTCACAAACATTTTAAAAACTTTTATACGGGCACAAAAGTTGCTACGACTAGACCCTTGTGCGATAGTTTACCAACGACAACAGCTAGTCTTTTAAATTTGTACTTTAGACCGTTACAAAAAAAGCAAACATTTTAATAATTTTTTTCAGACATTTTAGTGACAGTAAGTGGTTGTAGTAACAGTATTTGCATTTTTGCCCGAATGTAAAGTGTGCTATAAAACTTAAGCAGCGAAAATCCTGTTAAAATATTTTACTCAAAAAATTCGTAATTACAAGTTCTATAATGTTTAGCAGTTTTTGTTCATGAAGAATATATAAAAGGTATTAAAAATTTGAATTGATAAAAATAGTTCCCTGGTTCACAGAATCCCATGAACTCAAACATTTATTGACAAAACTAATATTTTCAAACAGTGGCGTAACCAGGATTTCGGGAAGGGGGGGGGGGGGGGAGCGGGAATTAGCGAAGATTCAAAGCAATTTTATCAAACTCTTAAATTTTTTTCAGAATTTTATGAATTTGGAGTATGCAGTTTTGTAGTTCATTAAATTCAGTCAATCTTAAGGTCTTGACACATTTTGCTGATTTCTGGCAACCTTGGTTTTATATGAAAGAAATTGCTTTCATAACCTTGTATTGAGGAAAATAAAAAAGTCCCGAAGAAAATATTATTACTTATGAAGCGAGTTTGTATGTTCTCGTATAAAGAGAAGGGATAAATAAGATAGAATATTCAACAATTGTAAAGCATAACGTGTACATCAGTATTTTAATTACTTCTCCGACAGAGTTACGTAGATAAGTTTTGAACCTCTTTAGATTTTTTTATCTGGGAACCAGCATTAACGCCAGAAATAATGTCAGCCTAGAAATCCAACGAAGAATCACTCACACAAACAAGTTCTACTACTGACTGAGTTGGCAATTGAGGAGTAAAGTCATCTCTCCAAGAAGTAATAAGGTTTATGGGGCAGCAGCTTGGACACTGACTCCACCTGAGTATTCGAGAGAAAGATTCTTCGAAAGTACCAAAGAAGATTTAATGCCATTTTCTTCTCCGTGGTTTGTTGAAAACCCGAAACGAAGTCTTTAAAGATAGTTTTATGTAGAGTGAATCGACTATCTATTTCCATTATTATATGATCAATAAATGGATAAAAAACAGAAATCTTGAAATAAACATCTAGATTACATGCTTGCAGACTTTGACTAGATTTGAATGGGTTCTATTTGATTTTAATATTCATGTCACAAGTTCTGTACCATTTTTTTGAAGTCATGTTCGTCGGAACGAATACGTCGTAAAAGCGCTAAAAGCTATCTTTATTCTTTAAAGTTTATTACACAAAGGCAGAACGCATTGCTTTAACAAAGATGCTAAAAGGCTGGTTTATTATTTAAAAAAAATAGATTGATGTATATTGGAACGATTTTTCGTCATCCCTTGTCAAATTTGGTTTTGAGACAAACCGGTTTCGGCGTTGTGCCATCATCAGTGTCGATTTTCGTTCACCCTGTCGGAAAAACAACAAAACAAAATAAAACCTAAAAAAAATAGCTTTAAATGTTGACCTAAGAATTTTATAATACTAAGCAACAGAAAAAAAGGTTGAAATTTTTTAAATTTTGAGCCTTTCGCATAACAAAACGGATACCATAAATTTATCAATAAATACAACTAATTGACACTATTTTTTGCCAACTTCACCCTGGCACTTTGTTATAAATACTAAAATTTAATAGGTCATAAAACTGCAAGTAGATATTTTTTATAAAAGTTCGGATTAAAAAGTGTAGAATTTTGATTAAACTTGGTTAAATTTTCCAAATTGAAATTTGTTCTTGAATGTTTTTTATTAAAAAATGGGTTATACTGTTATAAAAAATTCTCATCGCTGTCTATTTTTCCGCCGTTGTGTGCTTTGATTAAATTAATGGGCCAGCTTTTCCGATTTCGTCCACTTTTACATATTTCAAGTGAGGATATAACAATTTTTATATAATCTTTTAATTATTATATATTTTTTGTTGTAATGTCCGAAATTCGTCCAATTTTTAAACGCATATTAAACTAACCGATAATTTTATATATTTATAAAACTGCACTTTGTCATTAGTCTAAAATAAGAAATTTATAAATCAGAAGCGTCAACTGGTATTGTGTTATTCAATCGAAATTAAAAAAAAAAGCCACGCCACTGTTTTCAAATATTTGTGGGACAAAAACTTTTGTTTTCACTATTTGGTATTATGTCCTTAGCTCGTTATAGAGTATATTAATTAGGTAAAATAGGAAATATTTTTTCAAGCCAGTTCATCTTGTCCGAATAGAAAGTCTTTGTTGCTGCAATTTTTCTACGGATTTTTTTGATCCACCATTTTCTACAGATTCTCTGCTCCGTCAAATAGCCACGGAAATACTTCAACATTATTATCCTAAAGTGGTTTTTGAAGCAAGTCGCTACATGCTGCTGCAGAATGTCTTGCTAATATACCCCCTTAATGACATAACTTCACTCTCCACAAAGAGCACGGAAATTTTATGAATATCTTCGTACATGAACCCCTCCATGACCGGATAAACGTCTACAAAAACTTACTCTGCCCCCACCGTGTTTCACTGATAAGTATAAGAAGTATAGTAAAAGTAGGTAAGCGTTGTTCTTTAGGCATGCGAACAAGCTTCAGAGCTTCCTAATATTTCATAAAACCAAAAATTGACAAGATCTGGGATCTTGAAAACTATTGTTTCCCTTTTATTTGAAATCTTAGGGGTTTCAGAGCACGTCTTTAAATGGTTCTACATGGGAGAGATATTCCAAATTATTTTATAGAACTGCTTGCGGAAACAAGAACTATCGTTACTATTTGGTGTTTTACCTATCTGTACAGCGGTTTTGGGGCCAATTAAATTAAAAACGTTTGTAGTACGTAAAATGTTAAAAGGTTTTGGGGTAGTTTTTGCCGATTTAATTAATTAATTAATTTATTCCACGAAATAATTATTTTCTATGAAATATTTTAGCCTTCTACAAATTATTCATCCTCGTTTGACGGCTAATTGAAAAAAGGGAACCATTGTTTAAAATGTTTCGAATTATATCGGCGGGCTATTGTGAGTCACGTCCATCGCTATGTTATGGTTTCAAGAATACATTTAAGAAAAAAAAAAGACCTACTTTGACTTTGTGCTTTAGTTCTGTCATGCATTGTATATATGTTTGAACGCACATCAATAAACAGCTACTTCATGAAATCGATAAGTTTTATCGCCATTGAATTGTAGGATGTATATCTTGAAATATAGAACAAAGTTTGCTTATGCCGCTGTATATACTGCTTTTATTTGGGTGGCGAGGCCTCACAAAACCACAGTGGTTAAAATTTTTTTCATCTGACAGACGAACGATAAGTCATGTCTATATAATTTGGTTACGCTAAATCTAATGGTGTTACCCGATTTGCAAAGTTAGAAAAGAAAAAAATTTCCCATGCGACTTTGGTCGTTGTTTCATGGGGGTTTTAAAGGAATATATTACTTTGCAAAACTGTTAACACCATTGAATTTGGCATATCCAAATTTCCTAGAAATTTCCAATATTAAGTCTGTGTGATTTTTTAACTATAACAGTGTTGTTGTTATTACTATTCAATTGTTAAATTTTTTTAAATGTAAGAATTAAAAAGCAGCAAACAATTATAAAATCGAGTTGTGATACTATTTCGAAACTTATTAAAATATCTGGTTAACTGGCACCTCTTTTCAACACGCAAAAGAAACTGCTAAGACTTCTTTACAGTAAAAAAAAAAAATTTTGAAACCATCCAATTTGCATGCCATACATACATATATTTACTGTAACACAATACAGTCATAGCAGCAGTGGCAATGACAAGTTGACTCAAAGATGAAAGTTGGCCTCTGCTGGTAGTTAGTGGCCGAACTGTACAACAATTTGGACAACTGAAAGTATTATTGTGACGTCTCGAGTGCATAAAGCATGTCAACTCAAAGATTAGCAGACCGTAAGTAATTACGTAAGAAAGTTTTTCACACCGATAGGATATGAATTTAGCCAAGCGTAGAAACTGATTTTGGAAAGTATTAAATGAAGAATGTGTATGACCGCGTCGACAAGTATTCCAAATGTCACAGTCACAGCCACAGCAACAAAGAATGAGCGAATGCGCCGAGGAGTGAGTGCAGTGTTTGCTTGCTGCTAATTCACTTGGCGTTTTGTATACATTTTGGGGTTGGCTGTGAAATTAAACTTTACTGCAAAATGTCTAAAGGCTCGGTGGGGTGAAATGAGTGTATTTTTTTTTTATTATTTACAGTCGTGCTAAGTTCCTTGATAATGACAAAGTTTTGAAACTTGATAACTTTTTTCTTAGGGTTTGTTGGTTTAAGCACTCTGCTTGAATGTAGAGGTTAACAGAGATATATATTACTTATGGAAATTATCTTATGCCTATAGAAAAGAGGGTGTGAGGGAAATTATGAAAATCACTATCTTAATCTAAATAAAAGTACGAGAGCCTAAGCTTTACCGGGTTGATTCTTGAGTTGTTATCCAACGTGCGTTATTGGTCAATATATGAAAATATCTTGGCTTCAGCTCTTTAAAAACCAATATACTTAGATTCCGTAAACTCTTTTCCTTATCTAATTGGATAACTTATTTTTTGTAACGATGACCGCAGGCCGACCTAAAATATTTTAAAGAAACACGGGGAGTTCAAGAAGACAAAACTAAAGCACCGAAAATCGTCTGAAAACGTTATAATCAAAAAAGTCGTAAGTACACTTTCTGTAATGTTTGGTCCTTTCTATGCAGGAAGGATACATATTAGGTATTATCAAAAAATTTTGTACAAAGAATCCGATGAACTCAAAAAGCGGAGCAACAAAGCTAAAACACCATCAAATATCTATGAAAATCCCGTTTTTTTTTATTTTTTCGTGACTTATCCTTGCCTCTTTATGGCTGGATCTCATCGTGTTGGCATTGAGTGTATTATTTAAGTAAAACATTTTAGGAAATAATTTTCCACTCCTGCTCAACTTGGTCCATTAGAGAGTCTTTCTTGCTGCAATTTTCTTCGCGATTTTTAGGTTCCATCATTTTCTATAGATTCTCTGTTCGCTTAAAAAGCACGGGCCACGACAATACGTCAACATTATTAGCCCTAAACTATTATTTGAGATGAATCGCAGATTGTCTTCCTGAAAGATCCAACTTTATGGCATTTCTTTCCCCTCAAGAAATAGGTTGAAGATTTTATGAATATCTGCTACAGCGACCCAATATCAGCTCGGTCGTATGAATTGGACCCAATCAATGACCGGATAAACGTCTACAAACCCCTACACTGCCTCAACCGTGTTTAGCCGATCCAAATGTATACTAAAAGTGAGTAAGGTTTTCTGTTTATTCCTGGGAACAAGCCTCAGAGCTTTCTTATATTTCAGAAAACTTTTATTTGACAGAAAATAAGGTTCCTCGTCGTATTGTACTACTCTAATTTAGCTGAAATCTTGAAACCCCATATTTCTCTTCATCTGAAATTAAAGCGGTTTCAAAGCTCTGAAGTGAAGTAATCGGTCTTAAAGAGCACGTCTTTAAATAATTCTACATGGGGTGGATATCAAAAATTCTTTCATAAAACTTTTCGTTTAAACTAGAAGAAATATCTTTAGTTTACGAACGATTGCTCGCTCGCTACTATTCGGTGTTTTTCGGTCACTTTCAACTTCCTCTACAGTGCTAGAGGAGACAGTTGAATTTAACAACGTTTGTAGTACGCTAAAGAAGGCCATGGAAAATGTTAAAACATTTTAAAATAGTATTTCCTGATTAAATTTGGGTAAAATTCCTTCGCGAGGTACCACGAAATAATTATTTCCAGCAAATCTTTTAGACTTATACATACCACAAACTTGTTTAACGTCTAAATTAAAGAAGGAAACCGTTGTTTGAACTATTTCAAAATATATCGGCGTGGTTATTGTGGCGGATTTTAAGGTTTTCACAACACATTTAAGGAAAAACAGGACCTGAATTGATTTCGTGATTTAGTTTTGTCCCACAAATTCTTTAGTTAGCCTGAAAAGTGTAATTGATTTTTTTTAATGGACTATGAAAACAGTTTTCATGGTTTCTGTTTCATGTTTCATATAACTAATATGTGGCCTTTATCAGTAAAAACAAATAAAAAATTTAAGACCTGCACATATAATTTTATTTAATCATGCTTAGCAGAGGGACTTTTCGTGCTTTAGTTTTATAGTACACTGTATAGAGATTTGAATATTTTTGAAACCTTATACAATGGAAAACAATATGAGTTTCCGCTCTTTAATTTAAGCTGAATTAAAAGCTTTAACAATACAGTAAGAGAAACAAAATAAAGTTTCGTAATTATTTGTGAAAATAAAAAAAAAGCAACTAAAGTATCTAAAATGAAAGGTAGTAAAAAGTTTTGATATTTCGCTAGATATTTTTCTACACAATTAAACATTTGACATGCTTTGCTTTTAATTGGCTTTTTTAAAGTGGAATACCATACTTCAGCTCGGTATAGCTTGATTTTAGTTTATTTTCTAGTTTAGTATCAGTGCTCTTATTTCGTACTCTTTCTCAGCAAAAGTTGTATCCTCTTCGTAAATAACTGTTATATAATTATAGTCAGCTGTTGGCTGTAGATATAAGGTAATTGTCTTTCTAATTTTGTAGTTCCCCTCACACTACGAAAAAAAGAAATTTCGCATACAGCGATTTATTTAATTAGCATACAGTTATTAAATTTTTTTTGATCATTTTTTTTCTGCTATTTGTCAAGGAAACCCTAATAAAATGAATATTTAAAAAAAAAACAGCTCGAATAAGGCATATTTCCAAATGCCGCTAAGAGTTAAAGCTTTCCAAAAACTCAATATCCGAGAAATGTTAAGCCACTAAGGGACTGATTATGTAAGTCACCGTGACACTTTACGTCACAGTCACTCACATTCACTTCAACTCCTATGTAGTACCAAACCAATTCGAATAGCAACTCAAATTACTGACGGCCACTGAAGCGAGTGAGTTCCTTTATATAATAAGAATTAAGCTTTAAACGAGAAAAAGTGAATCGTGATGTCCCGTTACGTTATATATAATGACCCCGGAAGATAATTTTGCAAATGCCGCAGAGCACATCTAGTGTCAAAAATGGACAAACAAAAGACAGAAATTAGTTATGAACAGTGCTAAATACTGCCAGATCGTGCTGCTTGTACAAATTTATGGTAAAATAAATAGAAATAGGAGTAAGGATGACAGAAAAACCAGCCTTTTGATAGCCTAATGGTGACGAGAGTGTTCCCAAATTTCCTTGATGAAGAAGTTTATCAGCTACTGTAATAGATTTATCAGAAAAGCTATGACGGTCTCCTTAAATTTTCCTTCGCTATTCTTTCAAAAAAAAAAAAAAAAAGATTTTAATAATTAATTAAAAAATAACTATTAAAAAACCAATAACCAAAATAATTTATATTGTAAACTTTTATGGAGCTTTCTCAGCACATATACAGAGTATACTAAAATGAATGCTACTAGGTGTTCCTGAAACAGTTAGTAAAACTGCCTGATAACCACACCTGTCGGGTGATAACTTTACCGAGGAAAAGTGGACCGATTAATAGGGTATGGAAAAGTGGGGTATCATGCTATCTAGGCAATGTGTTTCCACACCACAGCAATTCTTAATTTTATTTGTTTAATCATTTTATAGCTGAAGATTTTTCAATTGTCAATCAGTTGTTTTGTATTTTTCGAACCGAAAAATTTTTAAAGTTGTATAGGCTCCCTGTGAAATTTGTCGATCGAAAAACCATAATGAGCACTACAGAAAATAAAAGAGACAATGTAGGGTACTTAAGTATTATGTGGCTATATTTATTTGAATACTTATAACTTTTGTATTAGTACATCGATTTTATTGAATGAAAGCTTATTTTTTTGTAATAAAACAGAGCTGACAGAGAAAAAAAAAATAAAAAATTTTCGATATACTTACTCGCAAAGTACAAATTTCCGTATTGATTGTTCATTATCTTCGAACTTACAGGGTCTAGCGAAAAGTTTTGTACGCATTGTTTATATCAGCTTTTAAATGTTTCAAACCGTTTTGGAATTGTTCAATTTGTTCTTGAGATATATATGATTAAGCGGAGCCATCCTTTTTTTTGAAATAACGGTAAATCGTAAATATCTCAAAAACGGTACCATAAAATCAAAAATAACCTCGATTTTAGGAATCAAGGGTCGGTTTTACATACAAATTTCATATTCGTATCCCTGGTGGTTTTTGGCTGTCGACCAGTGTAATCAGTACCTCTAAGGTGATGTACAATGTTAACTACCAGGTTTTTTTTGTAGTGTAGTCCTACTACCACCACTTCTGAGTCCGGCTACTATTTTTTGCGCTCTGGTAGTGGAAGCTGAGTATTTATGTACTACCCCCAACTATGTCAACTAGTTTAATAGATAAAAATAATCATAAGGTAAGATAAGCATTTTTTATATTCTTAAACTGTGTCAAGGAGAAAGTTTAAGTATTTAAAATTTTTATTTTATTTAAGTATAATCTATACTTACTTCTTTGCATTAAATTGGGCTTTGAAAATAGAAACACAAATATTTCACATTTTATTTCGCATCATTATTTTTTTTTTAAATTTAGTTATATATTTTATTTTTCTTAAAACTTAGTTTATTATTATCTACGCTTCATTTCTTAATAAATATTTTTTCTATAATTGTATTACTATACCATTTTATTTAATTAAGCCTAAGTTTATGCACTAAAAATGGTTTATAAATAATAGATACAAGTCAAAGCTGCTTTTACAAATCTTAACAATACTTATTTGTTTCAGTTAATTATATATAACTGCACACACACACACACATACATAATATTTCGTATTTAGGTATACTAGTTAGTGGCGCTTTGATCTAATATATTGTATTTAATATTACAGCTTTGCAAATGTATTGTACATACATACCTATACATACAGTGGCGGACATAAGTGTACATACAGTCGTATACTGCGATTTTCACCAATTTTGGCCTTGAAGCTTGAATAAAAACATGTGTCAAGGTCTATTACAAGAACTATAAATTTTGTTTAAAGAATGTACGCAAAATTCGCGAAAATTCCAAAAAGTTTTAGCAAAATTTTCAACTTTTTAAATAGAATTTTTAAGAATATTAAGTTCTGCAGGCCATTAATTTTTTTTCCGACGAGCTAAAGTATTTTCTCTCATACAAAAAAAATCGCGTTCAGAAACTTTTATGAAGGAAAATACAGAAGCCTTCAAGAAAAAAAATTGCCAAAAATAAGGGAAATGTGTCACGAACTTAAGATTAACACCTTATTGTACTAAAATTTAACGGGCTATAAAACTGCATACTGGAAAAAAATTCAAAACTTTCATAAAGTTTCTTTGAATTTCCACTAATTTTTTGTACATTTTTAAAACAAAATTTGTAGTTATTGTATTAGACATTGACACATGTTTTTACTCAAGCTTTGGTAAAATAATTTTATTAAGGCCAAAATTTGTGAAAATCGCAGAAAACGACTGTATGTACACTTATGTCTGCCAGTGTATATGCATTTATTTATATTTGTATGTGTGTAATTAATAATTTAGTCGCATAATTTTAGCACTATAACATTTTATAATATGCATATATGGTTTGTTTAACTTTATTTACATTTTACATAAATATTTACAGGTTTCCATCGTTTATACATTCACTGGTAGTACATACATATATACCATATGCACACTGTTATTTCTCGTTGAGCGACCATTTTTTAAATATACTACACATACTACAAACTTAAAGTCAAACTATTGTGATTCTGCTGCCATATAGAACTATGTTTTCTCATTTGAAGTATGTTCTACTTTGGAAGCGTTTTTATGTATAGAGCTTTTATTCTTTAATTAGTTGATAACTAATAGTCTTTAAATTAAATAATTCAATGCTCATGAAGAATATATCGTTGATATAACACTATTTGATCTAACAAACAAACACTTTCTTTCGAAAACCAGTAAAACTCTCGTTATGGACGAAGCAATATTTAATTTTTCACAAGTACTCTCATGCACATAGTGGTAGTAGCTCAGTCGGTACAGAATTAAAAACCAAGTTGCTCTGCTAATTCAAAAATTAGAATTTTGTGAGTTAGCTCACTTCAGATCTCAGTGTGCGATGTCTCCATTTTTCTATATTCATCTATTTACCTACTTTCTTATGCAATATTATTTATAAGAGTATTGCAAGTTTTCCACATATCTTTATTTACATTTGTTGTGTGGTTTTTACAACTAATTTTTTGTTTAGTTTACTATTTAAATTATTTACACACTAGCATTATCCGTTTATAACGTGAGTTTTTGCCAACTTTCGCTTTGTTATTCAGGCTAATTTTCAGTTTTTTCAACATTTCCATATTAGTTAAGTTTCATTTGTTATAAAAAGTGTTTTTCTTTTTCATTGTATTCAATATTTAATTTAATTTAATATAATTCGAGTCGTTTCGTTTTGTGGCAGAATGTGCATTAGTGTATGGCTAGGGCAACCAAAAATGTTCTCTAAAAAATATATATAAAATATATATAAAATGTATAACAAATAGCTTTTTACTATTAGGTTAGGTTAGGGTAAGGTGGCCCATTGTGATACCACTGAAAAGGGGTTGATTCCCTTACTTCTTTAAACATGCATTAAGTTGAACCATCCTGTCCGCTTAGTAAAGCGCAGAATGTCTCCGATTTCGGCACATCCTAGCTCCGCTAAACTAGTGAATATGAATCAGTTTATCCACTCCAAATAGGTCCAGGCTAGCGCGGGGCAGCTGCAGAGGAAGTGTTCGACACTTTCTATTTGTTCCTCGTCCCTACAGCTACGACAGAAGTCATTTGAAGGCACCCTTCTGCGTTCACCATGTATTCCCATTAGACAATGTCGTTTGAGGTGGAGTATGGACTCGGTCAGTGTCTTACAGATGCAGGGCCAGTTTGCCTGGAAACCTTGCATGTGGTCTCCATTGTCCATCTAGAAAGAGTGGGGCAGATTCTGTTTATTTGGTTCACCTCTAATTGCTCTGTGGCATTCCTTGGCAACTCGTCAGTAGCACAGTTTCCGATATGCTGCCATGGCCTCGAACCCATATCACTGCTGTGGAGCATTTCGCAGCCAGTTCATTGAGCGATAGCCTGCAGTTGAGCGCTACCTTCGAGGTAGTGGCTGTCGCAGTATATCGACACTGGTGTGCAGTTTTTCCAGAGCAGCCAGCGCGCAGCCTTGTCTATGGCTGTAAGTTCAGCTGTAGTGGCTAGGTAGTATAATGCCTAAGAAGAGTGAAAGAACCTCTGAGTAGACGGCGCTGCCCACTTTGTCGTTGAGCTTTGAAAATGGAGGTTGTGTGAGGGTTTAGAATATGCATGTCCTCCCACTCTTGCCTCTTAAGGAATCTGGTGGAGAACTTGGTATTTGGCTCGTAGACGGTAGGCGTAGTGTAATCCACAACCTTCAGATTTTGGGGTATGATCTTCAGGATGATTGTGCGTCCAAATCTGGTGTCGCTCCAGCGCTGAAAAGCATTCAGTCAGACTGCCCTAGAGCTTGCTTGGAGTTTTCCGTACAGGTCAAGCGGAAGTATGTAGAGGGGCTCACATTAAGGCCGCTTTCCAGTGTCCTGTCCTTCACAAAGTTCAAGGCGATTCGGAGAAGTTCACTTAGGGTATGAAGATCCTTACCAGTCGCCGTAAGAGCGATGTCGTCGGCATAGGCAATGACTTGGCAGCCGGTGTTTTGCAGCTTCAGAAGTAGGGTGTTAACTGTTAGGTTCTACAGTAGAGGGGATAGAACTCCGCCTTGAGGAGTGGCGCTAGTTGCGTATCGCACTATTGAGGCCTCTCCCAGATTAGCTTGGATAGTTCTTTTTGTCAGGAGTTGTCTAACGAATTCCACCATCGTAGTCTCCAGCCATATACGCAGAAGGAACTCGATGACGCCATGCGAATGAACGTTATTGAAGGCACTTTCAATGTCGATAAACATAACGAGATTGTAGTCCTTGAGGACGAGTCCTTTTTCTATCTATTACCTTGTAATAACTATAACAGAAATACTTCGTTACAGTGCAGGACTTAAATCTTACATAAAAAGGTTATATAATAGAAAACGTGACTGTTTTGATTCTGTGAATTGGAAGACTTTCACCCCGCTTTGTAAACATATATGCAGAACATAACAAACTGAGGAACTCTTAGCTGGTTCTCCTTCGCATTGTTTCTTTATATGTATAATAATTCCTTTTTAATGAATGCTGTGAATCAACATTGATAAGCTATTACCAAAAACTTTAAACATTGCTGTTTTCTTTTATCACTGGTGTAAGGCATTGGAAACCTCATATAGCTGCAAACTTTTGGTTGCCCTAGTTATAATTTAGTATATGTGGTTTCAAACTCAAAGAAAAAAATTGTAAAATAAAAAATTTAATTACTTTTACCCTTGCTTCATTTTACTTACAAACAGCGGATGCTTTAGAAGCGAATATTATTTACAATCAATATACATACATACATGTATTTATATATATAAATGCATAAGTAGATATAAGTAAATCTCTACAATCATATTTCGCTTCAAGATGCAAGCGCAAAAGAGGTTTTAAGATTGCCTGCATTTTGTTAAAAGTATCGAAAATAATACTTTTATTATTAAAGAGTTTTAAATATAAATAAATAAATATAGATTAATTTAAAAATTGTTATTTCTACCAATTTATTAATATTTGTTTGCTGGGTATGAGCTGATTGAATTGAAATTTAAAAAATAACAAAAAACACCATAAATAAGTAATAATGATTATTTTCATTCTAAGCTTTTCGCATTTTATTTATTTAGAAATAAGTTATAGCTCTTTGATATGTAATTGTCGCCTTAGCTGTTTACGAAACTAATGATATTTTTCACTTCAAACAGCTGTTTACACTCAGTAAATAAAGAATTGATGGCAGCTGAGTTTCTATATTCGCAAGGAAGTTAAATGCAAATATTTTCAGATATGTAAGTGTTGTGTTTATGCAAATACTTTTGCATTTGTGTGAGTCGTAACAAAATTAAATTTTTGTTTGCTTAGCTAAAGGTGTGATTCCTGAAATTTACGTTTATGGTTGATATGGTAGTAAGGTTCCTGTGGGTAAAAATTAAATTTACAAAAAAACAAATATATAAAACAATTTTTTATTATAACATAATTAAGTGTTAATTTGAAGATACAAGTCATGCAAGGCGTGAAAAATTAGAGCACAAATACGAATGGCTTTCGAAGCTAAATGAATGCAGATATGTAGTGGGGATGTTTTGAGAACAACGAGTTATTTAGAGAAGTGATGAAGCAGTTATTAAACGAAATAGTAAGCTAGTTGACGCTTTTATTTTTTGAAAGCGATATGTTACTATAAATTTTCTAATGCTTTTTTCACGTATTTTTGATCTATGGATTTGTAAAATTTGTTGATTAATTTATTTTGGACTAGAAAATGTGGCCTTAGAACTTATAAAAGACTCAGTTCGATTTTAATTATTGCATCGAAAAAACCAGTAGAACTATGGAACGTAATCACACTGCTTATTGCAGCACTTATTAGTACCTTTCGTTTGATACCCATATTGTACTAACATATTTTGGGTCACCCTGGTCCACATATTGACCGATAACTCGGTAACCGCATCAGTTATCGAAATAAAGTTTATTTTAAACGTTAAGTTAGGCATATGGTAATGCTCCGATGATAGTAGGGTTTAATTATTTTTAGCAGTTTTGGAGTGATACGCGCGCAAACGTACAGACAGACAGATACAAATTTTAAAGAATTTTGCTTTGGATTCTATTGACTCAATAATAATGCCTCCTATAAATTTTGTATGATATTTAAAACTAATAAATCCAGCCTTATCGAATATAAATAAGATAGTTTAGGGCTTAAAAATAGATTCTAGATAAAAGGAGAATTCGCTGTGGGTGTACTAGATCAGTGATTGGCAAAAAGAGAGTGGATCAATATGTTAATGGATTAGTTGCTTATACAAGATATGAGTCTGTGTTGGTATTCAACAAGCAATAAAAATATCAGCCAGCTGAAACTAAATAAGAAATTTTAATAAATAAATTTAATGCTATTTCGGTTGTATTCTTTTAAAATAAATTGCGACTTCTTCAGGATTATTTCGGAACTTTTTGAGATCATTTAGTGACTTTTTAGGAACCTTTACAAGATCATTTCGGTATAATTTTTGGGATAACTTTAGGATAATTTCGAAAAATTTTCGGGACCAGATTATTGTCTCTTTCGGTATGATTTTCGGGACCATTCCGGAAGAGAACATAATTTTGGCAAAATTTGAGCATCTTTTCGGGATTATTTTCGGGATCATGGAAAGGAACATTTTGTGGCTATTTTCGGGACTTTTTCGTAAGCGATTGAAGATTTTTGTCGTAATATTTTTGGGATTAATTTTAATTGCTTTTGGGACTCTTTCGGAGCTTTTTATGCGATCTGTTCTGAAAAATATTCCGAAATGGTCCCACAGAAAAATCTTGGAATGATCTCGAAAAGTAGAAAACCTAGTTCTACACGTGTACTGTGCTACACACGGTTCTTTCGCTTCTCTTTTTATAAATGTAATATTTTGCACAATAGCCCTCATGTCGGTCTGCATAGTGTATACTAGGATATGTGATGTTGTATTTTAAAGTAACTTTTTGGTGAACTGGAGACATGAAACAACAAACGTGATAGCGCTGCAAAAAGAAGTTAATTAAATCTTTTGCGTGACGCAAGGATCGAACTGTATACAAAACTGCTGTCATAATTCACAATGGTCGATATTTTGAAAACAAAGAAGTTCCGTAAATCGAAACAAGCTGTTCGAACGAAGATTATCTCTAATAAAACACAGTTAGCTTGCAAAAAGAAGAAGGGAACTGGCTCTGTTCTGCTAAGTATTTGAAGATTTTTCAACAATTTTCTAGGTAAGAATGATATGTGGAAATGTGGTAAAGTAGAGGAATCAAGTGTTTGAGTTTATGAAAATATGCAAATTTGCAGAAGATGGAAAATAAAATGTTACTTATTGGGTATGTATGTATGTATGTTTTGCGCCTATACATATGCAGGCTTTTGATATGTACAAAATTTCCTAGCTATATATATATATGTCATTTGTATACTATGTATTTATTTGTAAAATTTATTTTGTGATATACAAATTTTTCTTTCATACTATTTATATAACAATGAAACATTTATTAGTTACGAGTATTTACAATTGGCTCATATTGAATTTTTTAGTTTTATTTAATTCTATTTGTCTAATTTACACTATTTCAACATGTAATTAATATTTAATTGGAATGCTTTGCAGCACCAAATGAAAACAAACATAGTGATTTTCACGTTATGTTAGTTTATTTACACAAAAAAAAACTAATTATAACTAGTTACAGTTAAGTACATATATTTAAAAGCAATTAATACGCATGTCAACAGTTAAGCCACTGCCACAGGATATGCTGGGAGAGCAGTCTGTGTTGCGGAGACTGAACGCCCGCTGGCCTTATTGGTAGTCGTTATAATTGGAATGAAATATAAGCGTGCGTAAGCAGAATCTTACTGGAGTACTGTTGGTTGAAAATATTATGAATTGCAGCGGATAGTGAGCAGCGGAAAGTGAGCAGCGGTAGCTTCAGGGTATTCTAACTAGAATAAAGTTTTTCTTCTGATTGCGGCAGCTGGACTAATTGGATGTATCATGGATACGCAAAGTTATTGTTGATTAATAAATAATTATTGTAAGAAAATATAATTGTTTAATTTATATAAGTAGTATTTGGTTTATTTAGCATTTTTTCTTCGTTAGCACTTAGCAATGTTTGAATGAAAAAAAGCATTTTGCATTTTTTCTCTTACAATTGCAATTTTAGTCAGAGTTTCTGGATGAGGATTTATTGAAAAAATTATTACAAAATTATGATTTGGATAGTAAAAGTTTCTTCCAGAATAATAGAATAGGAAGTTTTCAAGTCATAGTATCTTCCATACAAACGGCGTTCGAATTTCTTCTTAGCGGAATATGAGAGAGTAAAATTTTGAGTATTCGCTAAAGCTTACAGGGTCGTTATGTAAAATGCAAGATTTTAAGTCTAATCCAATACTACTCTGACTAAAGCTACAAAATCATGCAAAAACTATATTTACTGAGACAGATAGAGTTACACTTAATAGTATGAGACTGACATATAGTAACCTCTGACTTTTTTTGAGTACTAAATTTTATCTTGGCGACTTGCGTTCCATAATCGCAATAAAGCGACATATCCTAATGTTTTGGAAGTTCGTTTGCTTTGTCAATTTGGCATATTTTAACATTTTAGCGATATCTGAAATTTCGCTGTAGAATAAATTTTTGCATAAAAAGATATTAATTAAAATAAAGATATATGCAATTAAAATTTAATTAAGAAAAAATAAAAAATCTGATCTTGAAGAACTTTTAATATTTGAGTTGTCACAATCAGTCCAGTAAATCGGCTTATTTAAATTTGAAGCGAAAAGCACAAATGATTTCAATAGGCATTTGTTTGTGTTATCAAAACGCACTAAGTTATACCAATATTAAACAAAAAAAAAAAATTTTACTAATTCAAGTGATCCGTTTCCGAAACTTTATCTCATTGCCATTGAAACATTTTTGTCCCGTGAAGCTAAACAGCTGAAATTGTAGAAGCAACTGCCAAGGAGACTTAGCTCAACTTAGACGCTTATTTGTTGCTGCTAAAGAGATTTTATAAAATATATATAAAAAATATATATTTAAATTAGCTATTAATTTGGTGGCTAAACCCAAATTAGCGTATTCTGATAATTTAATTGAATTTTTCGTCCAACAAACAAATAGTAAAGTCCATATACAGGGTGGCGCAAAAGTAATCCTCCTATCAGAAAATGCTATAAATTTTGCGATTGGCCCCTAAAGTCAGTTCTGTTTTGACATTTGTGTAGTAAACACATGCGAAATACACGTTAATAAACAATGTTGCGCTACACTGCTCCAGAACGCGGAATATTGCTGACTATTTATTTGACCAATAATCGGTCGGGGACAAACGGTTACTGTGAATGGTGAGCGCTACAGAGCAATGATCAACGAGTTCTTTTTGCCGCAACTTGATGAATTGGGATTGGAAAATATGTGGTTCCAACAAGACGATGCAACAGCACACACTGCACGTGCCACAACCGATATGCTGAACATTGGAAGCTTACTTTTGCGCCACCTTGTAGAACCTAGTTCTAATGAATAAATAAAAGCAGGAAAACTCATGAGAAAATAAACTGAAGACTTACGTTTGCATTCATAACAATAAAGTTTAAGTGGGCGAGCGCAATACGAAATTTGCTGAAGGAGGGTTTTCGATAGCTTTTAAGATTACTAAAATAAATACGAAAAGGGGGTAAGATGCACATTAAATAGGTGCAGCAAAGTATGCACTTTTCAGATAATTTTTTTAACACTTCAACCTTACTAGTAGTAGACAGAAATTTGGCGACTGTCCGATAAACACCCACAGAAAAAACTTTTCTCGACTGCACTATAGATATAATATCTTATTAGCGATTTATCGATTGGCAATTGTGATAAAAATATCATATGATAAATAACTTATGTTATTAATAAACTATAAATAAAATATGAAAATAAAAAATACAAGAAAATACCTACATACCCGCTGAAACCACGCTTAAAACATTGACAGCAAACTTATTTAATTATTTTTTTATGCATCAGTCTATTTTCTTTTAGTACGAGTACAAACATACATCACACATATACGAGACTCACACGCGCACAACAATTATTATTAACTACATACATATTTATTCATACATATATGTGTGTGAGTTATCCCATACATTTATATACAACTTTCCTGTATACGATTCGATGTTGTTACCACTTCCGGTCGAAATCGATATTCACTTAACGATGACGTCACCGATTGATTATTTGGACTCAGTAAACTGACTTCCATTGGTTGTGGTTGTGGCGTCGAATGATATGTTGAAGATAAGGATGATGATGTAGTTGTTGTTGTATTATAAAGTGATATATTTAACGGTGGACTACATGTTGTTATACCCTTTTTATTTAACGTAGCATAACTCTGCAGCAGCACGCAAGCAACGAAGTAAAGTGACATATTGTAGGATAATATGGATTATGGCGAGAGTAATGATTATGATGATGTCGAAGCGATGAATGGGTAATCGGTGCAAATTCGTGAAAGAGTTAACAGCGTGATAGATAAGCAGGAAGAGAAAGAGAAAAAAGCAAATTATGGTTTTATTAGAAATTTGTTTTCTTGTTTGGCAGTGGCTTTTTAATACATATATTTGAAGATTTTTAAATAATTTAAATATATATAGTGTGTGTTAAATATATATAGATTGTTTTATGTAGCCATGGTGTACCAATACAGGTAATATAAACTGCACGGCTGATTCGATTTTTTTCATTTTAATTTTCTCTAAGCTGTCCAACTTTTCAATCGCTTTGTTTACACTTTAACTTGCACTATGCGGTTTTGACGTTTTAGAGGAGCGATTTTCAACATGGCCGCCGTGCTATTACCTGTTTTACTGTGCCATGTATGTAGCATATTTCAGTATAGATTTTGGCTTTGGTGCATTAAATCTAAAAAAAAATAGCTGTGTAACTATAAATGCCTTAAATCGGTGAGGTAGAGAAGAGTATGGGAGCGAAAAGGAGTAAAATGTTGAGAAAGAAAGGGAAATAGGAGATAGGAGGTGAAGAGTGAAAGACGAGGAAGGAAAGTCGAAGAAATAGAATTAGTAAAAATATATAAATAGAGGACGTGAGCTTGGGAGATATATTTATAGGCCGACGAGAAGTGTAAAAGTAGAGCGAGACTGAAAGGAAGGCTGCGAATAAGTGTCAAGAATAGAGGGAGGGGCAAGGGAGTACAAAGTGTTCTTAAATAAAAGAATTTAAAGTAGCTTTTTTGATTCCGACCGCCTAGTGTTAAAACACTAAATATTTTCCATATCTTTTCTAATTTATAAAAATAACTGGACCAAATGCGAATGAGGGCTACTCAAACCAAATTTATATCTGTTACACTGCAATCTTGGGAAAATTATATATATTATTTCCTACCTCTATAAAATTAGCCCTTCTCGAGATATGGACATACGAAACAAGTTATTATTTTCCCCTACACTCTAAAGATTATGGAGGCGCTGATTAAGTTAAACGAGAATAGTCATTAGTGAATTAACTCACATTTTTTGTTTCTCATTTTTCTTAGCCATTAATAATGAACGTTACCTCAAAAATTAGATAAGTCTACGATAAATTCGGGATGCGTTCCCAAGAAGAATGCGACTAATGCCAGTTTTTAACTATTTATATAGAATGATGTCATATGAAGAGACGAGGAGGTCAGATTTGTTTCCCTACAAGTACGTTCGCAAAGCGTCCACTTTCTAGCTATGGATGTATATATGTTGACTAACCAGATTAGAACTGACCTATATAAACTTTGTGGCTTTTTCTTTATTTTCAAACGATTTTGGCCGGATTTCAACTAAAAAAATTATTTTCAATATAAGAGGTATGTTGTGATTTGTGGATAGCCAGAAGATACGTCGACACAAGCGCCCAGAGGTATTGAGCTGCTTGAGCCATGCAAAAGCATCGCTCGGGGCATTTCCAGGTTAATGGAGTTCAGAGACTTTCTGCACTTGCGTGGACCACTACACACGGTCTCCCAACCTTCTATGGGTATAGTAGTAAACAATTGCAGCCCACTCTAGAAAGAATTAAATGCGGGTCTCTATCCTTAGAGATTGGCAATAAAAATAATTTAGTAAACAAAAGAACGCAAAAGTTGCACTTTTCAATTGACTCTTTTAACTGTCCAGCTCTCTTTTAAATTTCGCCTAAACACAATGAAAACATATTTTAATGTCATTGCATCATCAAGATTTCTAAAATGATCTTTGATCCTAAATATATACGTACACATGAAGCGCATATTGTTTACAAAAAGGTTAAATGAATTGCAACTTTTGTAACTCTTAGCATAAGTCAAAAAGCAAAATATTTAAAGGAAAAACAGTTCATGGCAATGAACAAATATGTCCTTGCAACTACAAAGGAAATATGAATGAAAGAAAAACATGAACTTATGTGTCAGATTGCATTGTAACGGTTTCTTTTTGTTATTGCTCATCGCTCATTGAAAGCCTACATGCATATGGAAATACAGGGTGGCTAATGAAAGCCGCTACCAAAAAAAAATTAAATAACTTTTTTTCTATTTAATGAATCTGGTTAATTTTTTTTTTATTTTGCAGATTGACTTTTACGTTTAACAAAAATGGATAACTGGGACACTGAAACAAGAATTTGGATTGTCCGCCGCTATCACGCACTGGAGTCCGTAGTTTCGGTTCAAAGAGAGTATAGGCGCACGTTTGGCGGCAATCCTCCGAGCAGATGGACCATAATAAGACTTGTAAACAATTTTGCCGAGCATGGGACAGTCAACAGAAGACCTTACCATCGAAACCCTTCAGTTCGAACGGAGGAAACAATCGCTGCTGTAGCTGCTGCCATACAAAACAATCCACGTGTTTCGACAAGAAGCTTATCTGCTCAAATGGGTGTAAGCAGACAGTCATTACAGTCAATTATGCACAAAGATTTGGACTTATTCCCATATAAAATTCAAATGGCCAACAAACTGAACGCTGCAGACTTGCCGATTCGCTTGGAATTTTGCCAGAAGATGCTTCAAATGGTGGAAGAGGATGGAAACATGTTGAACTGTCTTTTCATGTCTGACGAGGCCCATTTCGATTTAAACGGCAACATAAACAAACAAAATTGTCGAATATGGAGTGCTTCCAACCCACAGATACTCCATGAGACGGAATTGCATCCACTTCGTGTCACAGTGTGGTGTGCAGTTTCATCACGCTGCATTGTCGGGCCCTACTTCTTCGAAGAAAACGGTCACACCGTTACGGTTACTGGAGACCGTTACTTGAGCATGTTGAGAGAGTTTTTCTATCCAGAATTACGCCGAATGAGAATTTCTTTCAACTCTGTGTGGTTTCAGCAAGATGGTGCAGCTCCTCATATAGCCCAACCTGTTATGACAGAATTGCGACGAAAATTTCCCAATAAGCTGATATCCAGAAACTCCACATTCCGTTGGCCACCCAGGTCGCCTGACCTTACTGCACCTGACTTTTTCTTGTGGGGTTATTGCAAACAGGAAGTCTTCAAAGCAAAACCAACAAATTTGAATGAACTAAGGCAATCCATTCGAGAAACAATTGCGGCTATTCCTGTCTCAACTCTCCAAGCAGTAATGAACAACTTTTTGGTAAGATGCCGCACATGCATCGACGAGCAGGGGGGCATTTAAATTCCATTATTTTTAAAACTAATTAAGCTATATTTAATAAAATTTAATGAGCTTTAACATGAATAAAAGAAAAATGAATTCCATACACTGAAAAAAAAAATTATTTGAGTTTCTTAATGTAGCAAAATTCATCAGCCACCCTGTATGCATGTCTGCGTCATACACTTTGTCTATCCGGAAAAATTTATGATTTTTATTTCTTACTTTGACATTGTTTTGCTTTACAAATAAATGTTCATATTTCCGAGCTTTCCATCGTGTGCTTGCTGATACGCAAGTATACGCAACAATGTATTGTGTATAAGAGACTTATTGCAGCGATTGCTATTGGCAGATTTTGGTGTATGTGCAAGTGTTGGTGTGTATTTGCTATCACGCGGTGGGACAGTGAAGCAAATCCCAAAGACGAATTTGTGTTTGGTAAGAAAAAAGGAAAATATTTTGTATGTAATATACCTTAATGTAATTTCGCTCCTTAGTATGAGTTTCTTAGGAGATATACCGTGCTTTGCAATAAAATGTGACCTTTAATTATTAAAGAGAATAGCTTTATAATTTAAGAGTTATCAGAAATCTAGTGAGCCTTGCTTGGAACGAAAGGGTTTTGGGGGTATGCGAACAGCAAAACCCAAAGTCAAATAGGCCAATTAATATTTCAATTGCTATCTATCGGCTGGGTCTGTTAAAAATGTCACTCACATGTTAATTGTTCAGCAAACTTCCAAAATTGCCCACCATCAGATTCAGAGATTCAAGTGTTGGGCGTCATGTGCTAATCTACCAACAATTCACACGAGTAAAAAAATAATCATATCAATAAAAAAAGTCACCCTAAAAACACAACACATCGGGAATCACATCGTGCCAATAAAAAATCACAGCAAAAATTAATCAATATTACAATCAAGAATCAATCAAAAGTGAAGCGCATCGAGGGATCATGTTATATCAATAAAAAAACTGGCACCAAGATCACACCAAGGATCAATCAAAATCACATCACATCAAAAAAGCAAAGCATATGAAAAAATAAACCTCATCAAAAATCAGTCAAGAATGAATAGCATAAAAAAATCATATCACATCAATAAAAACATCACATCAGGAATTAATCTAGATCGCACCAAGCATCAATCAAGATAACAACACATCGAGAAATTAAAGCACACATCGAGCAATCATGTCATAAAAATAGAGAAATCACATCAAGAACACATTGACACATCTATAAAAAAAAGTCGCACATACAATTATTCAAGACCACATCAAATATCAATCCAGGTCACAGAAATAAACAACTCACATCGAGAATTAATCAATATAACAAGTACGATCAGTCAAGGTCACATAACATCGAGAAACCATATCAAATTAATAAAACATAGCACCAAGAATTAATCCAGAGAACAACACATCAAAAAATGATATCATATCAATAAAAGAAATCCCATAAAGAACACATCATATACATAGAGAAATCATATCAAATCAACCAAGATCACACAACCTATCAATCAAGGTCACATCAATAAAAAATTAACATCAATCAAGATCACATCACCTAGATAAATAAAATCATATGGGTAAAAAATCACATCAATGAAAAATGGGTCACTTCATATTATTCAAGATCATATCACATATAGAAATCAAATCATACGTACAAGATACAAGCAAAAGGTGTTTAATCGATATCGAAAAATTCTCACATTATAAATCAATTCATGTTGCAACATGAGATTAATCTAGCCTAGAGTTTTCGAGACAATAGTCTCCTGGAGGACCTTTTACATTTCATGAAGCCGTGGTATAGTGGTAATGTGCTGGCCTCCTATACCGAAAAGTTCAAGGGCCGGACGGGTAACATCAAAACGTATGGTAAGTGTATGTTTGCCAAATCTCTTTTTTCTGGTATCTAACGAAATAATCTGGCATATAGCGCAGTAGAAGTTCCTAGTAGGATGTAGTGATCATATTCTTGTGTCAATTCCCAGAAATTATTGGTAAGCAACATTAGGTTATGGACAGGACTGGAAAGACTGAGTAATACATAAAGCACCAAGACCAGAAAGGGAAAAGTAATGGCGGTAGGAATATTCAAATCTTAACCGGCGGATGAAAAATTAGGGAGAATGCGTTAATAACGTATCAACTAAGTAACATGCCAGCCAACAACCTACAAACCACGGCAAATTCTAGCCATGAAAAAAAAGCTATATCTCAAACTGCACATACGTATGTACATATATGTAAGTCACTTTGAGCACAATGCTCGTGCTTAGATTTTATTGCACAACACTATATATATATATATAAAGTTTGTGATTCCTAGTGTAAACATATAGTTTGTATTTTTCCGCATTTTCTATGTCACTGCATCTGCCCTTTGTACTTTCTTTTTGTTTATTTTGTATTTATATGTTTCTAACTAAGTATGTATTTTTATATGACTAGAAAATGGTAGCTTGGTTAGTCTGTTTGTGTGCAGTCCTAAAGGTTATCATCTGCTACTTACCAATTGTTTACTTGGCCTAAATGTATAGTGCAGCACTTCGTTGGCAACACCAATACCACCAACACTACCAGCACTACTATTTCCTAGTAATGAGCCTAAACTGGAGATGCCATCGGCACTACTTAACGTTGAGCTGTTTGTTATACCACCAATCGCGCTCCCACTACTCAGTGTGCCAGCACGTTCTGTATCCGCAGGACTACCATAGTCACGCTGTAGTAGACGTGCTGAGGGGCTACGGAATATCGGTGAGGTCACTAGCGATTTTAGAGGACGTTTTTCTGAAATTAAAATAAACAAGATATTTCATTGTTGATCTTTATTATGCCATAAACATTTTTGTTTAGTTTTTAATATTTGTTTTTGTTGGCCAGGTTGTCAAGGTAGAAGAGAACTAAATAATGTTGCATACGCACACGCATACATACATTTATGAATGAATGTATATGCCATGCGCGATAAAAAAAGAGTAAAAAACTAAGATTTTGGTAGCTTTTGTTGACCTATTTTACTGTTTGGAGAATATAAAACTAGGATTTTTTTTGTTTTCAATTAAGAACCGAACATGATGGAGTGTTGATCGCCATGTCTCGGCTTAAAATTAATAAAAAGTAGTTAAACAATGGTACCGCGACCAGCTCTTTAGACACTGAGACAAATCCTTAAGAAGCATGCATCGACTTTTGTGAAAACTATGAACAGTCCATCGCATAATCTCAGATTGCTGCCCTACTTAGTCCACGTGGAGTCATCAAAAGTTTAAACCTAGTGATTTGTCCTTAAGGAAATCCACTGTCGAAAAGGTCATCGGACCCTAGAAACTACTGCTTTTGATCTATCGACGGGATTTACACGATTTGTCATGAAAGTCTCTGCAAATGTTTCAAAGCAGCTTTGACAGCTGTTGGTCTGCTGCTATGTCTGAATTTGACTTTACTGTTGAGCTTATGTATATGGCTATGCCAACTGAAGTTGAGAGCAATGCCAACAGCCCTCAGGGCTTTAAAGTCCCTCTACGCAACCTTTCGAAACAAAACAATACTTTGGACGAGGCTTTAAACCAGTGGAAGGATCTATTATAAGATCGCAAGCTTATGATATTGATATTTTCCTGCTTGGATAAAGAGGTAAAACAAGGTGGTCTTGCGGTTTTTGCCCCTTAGTAGCCACGACATAGTTTATAGATGCAAATTTGAACTGTAAAGAACACATCACACCGAGAAATCATATCATATCTATAAAAAAAAAATCTCATCAATAACTTATCACGATCACACCAAGTGTCAATCAAGGTCACATCAATAACAAATTCACATCATTAATTAATCAAGAACACATCACCTAGATAAATTAAATCACTTAGGTAAAAAATCACTTCAAAGAAAAATTATATATTTCAAAAGCAGCGTCAACCACCGAAACAATGTCAGAGGAGAATTTTAAAGTAGAATACTTCTTGCCAATTGGTAGTAGACAATGGAATGACAAAGTTCTCTCAAAACCAGCAAAGCTACTGCTCGTAAACATTGAAATAACCCTTGGCGTTTTGGATTGTTTGAGAGAAATACTCTCGAAAATATGTCCATCTCGTGATGTCAAGCTGGACTATCGAATTAAATTTAGCTGTACGAGCTTTATGCATCTATGACATAGCGCAGCAAATAAATCTCCACTTTGATGGTCAGGTTATATGATACAAATGACCAGAGAAGCTCCAGCCTGACATTAGTTCTCATCGACACCAAATTTTGGTAGAGGAGAAAAGAGGATACTATCCCACTAGTTGGAAAGCTGATAATGAAGCTGAGTAAAGAAGTGCTCGTTCTTTGCATGGGACTGTGAAATACATCAGAGACCACCTTAAAATACTGCGAAACGGACAGTTGAATAATCTAGATCTACTGGTAACAAATTCGATGATTCACATCATTTTGGGGAATATGTTTAAATTATAAAACTGTTCTTTCTCTAAATTTCTGTTCTGAGAACAATTTTATTTTTGTTAATACAAAAACGATTGATATTGGTTGGATGACATGTTTCGAAGTCAGCAACTTCTCTCAGACACTGGGATGTGAACCCAAGACCTTGCATCAAAGCTGCTGTTAGAACTAATACTCTAAGAACTCAGCTATGATACCTGGTTTTTTTATTTTTGTAAAGTAGACGCTTGAGGTCTACCAAGGACTATGGTACACAAATCGAAGGCCAATCTGCAGGTTTGACTCTTTTCTCCTCTGTCCATCAATGCTTTCATTTCAGGTAATACTGTTAGCAAGATATATTTATCTGGGTTGCAGATAACCAAGTGAAGGAAACCTTATACTAGTAAATCCAAACTAGCCATTATAGGCCACTAACATTTTTTTTTTCGCCGTTCAAAAAAAAATTATATCAAAATAATGTTCCATTATTGCCCCCGTCTAATGCACACTAAAAAACCTATATAAACATCAACATAATAAAATTTGAAATATATAACACTAACCATATTGATTAGGTATAACATCTGGATCGGTGTCATCACCTTCTAGCGCATCTCCCATCACAAGTGGACTTTGACGATGATGACTATTTGCTGTTGACCGCAAAGTAGATGTATCCATGCCAATCAATCCCCCACCACTCCCAATACCACCTCCTAGCGACGGCGTTGTAGCACCAGCCCCACCACTACCAACGCAATTCGCTCCATCATTGCCATTTGGCTGTAGAAGACTATGATGCGGTTGATGATTATTTTGCTCATGATTATGTTGTAGATGTTGATGATGACGATTGTTTGGTTGTAATGGATCCAACTGACAATCTGAAGGTATTGAAAGTTGCGTGTGCTTCGTTGGTTTTAAATTGCCATCGTTTTGCCTGAAAAATAAGGTAAACAAGTTATAAATAACGTTATTAGATTGTATAAGCGTGTGTATGAATGTTTCTTTTAAATGTTTGTATGTATATAGCTAAAGTTTTGTATTTTACAGGAGCCCCAACGGAAATATGTCACGCCATATTAGGTAAATAAGATATGCGTAAATATTTAATGGTCTACGATAATTTGATAATGGTTGTCGATGATTTCTTTTGGACAAGGTAAGGTGGACGCTGGCAAACAGCAGGAAAAGATAAAGACATAAAAATTTATTCTGTGCGACAGTGACGAAATAACCAATAAATTGGTTGACATACATATTAAAAGCAATATTGGTGAGGGAATTATGTAAGATTACTTTTATATATTTGAAAATTCCATAAATGGACTAAAAATATTTTAAGATTTAGTTGGATGTTGTAGAATGCAGGCTTCTAGCGTTATCGTTTAGATTTGCTAGCTTATCGAAATTCTTTAATTTGTTTAGGGTGGCGATACGCAAAAATGTTGATAAAAAATATTTGAAGACTGTGTCACATATTTAGAACAAGCAACATTTACTAAATCGCGAAGAAGAAGAAACCCCTATATTAGAGGAAAGCCTTCAAATTTCATACTGTAATCAAAAGCAAGTAGCTATATTTCAGTTCAACAAAAAAATTATTTTAAATAAATAACTAAGGAAGAACTTTGTAGAGAGTAAAAGGAATAGCGGAAGGCAGAGAGGTATTAAAATGCGAGAGAAAAATAAAGATAAAGTGAAGTCTAGAAAAATTAGTGGAAAAGTTGTAAAATTGTGAGGCCATGAAAAGAAAAAATCTGAGGAGAGTGAAGGCAAAAAACCGAAACAAAAAAAAAAAACAAGGGCTTATACATGATTATAAATGAATGTGTGTATGTGTGTCCTTTATAGGCGTCCAAAGTACTGCACCGATGTTTATGAAAATATCACAGTATATTCGAGATATAAAGGTGGCGTTAGAGGAAAATTAGGAGGGTAAAGAAATGTTAATATATAGTGATAGGGAAAAGCAAAACTTGAAAGAAAAAGGAGGTTATAAGGATAAATGTAGAAGAAGAGAAAAGTTTGGAGGGAAAGAGTACAATTTGTTGAATGTAGGCAAGCCAAATTTTAGGCAGGACAACGTCTGCCGGGTCTGCTAATTTGTGGCGTGCTGCTTCTAATTTTTCTTTCAAATTGGCGGGACCTATAGTTTTTTGCCGACTTCGAACGGCATCTGCAAGGCAAATACATTTTTTCTGAGAAGCCTTCCATGGCATAAATACACTCGGAGAGCCTGCCAAACCACTGCCGAGGGGGGACCCCGTTTTTAAAAAAAACTTTTTCAAACCAGAATTGATTTTACTCGTCTTAGGACTCGTTAGTTATGACTTCGTTGTGGTAGGCCAGCAACACTACGGTTACACCTCGGTGGCCGCCAAGAGAGATATATGACAGAGGGTTAAAGCCGAATCAAGACTCGGAAAAAGAAAAACAGTGAAATTAGTTGAAAGAGATGGTTGAAAATGAGAGCAAATTAAGAGAGCAAGTGAGTAGGCTGGAAAAAATGTAGGAAAAATAAGAAAACACATATTTATATCGTTGGATAGGATGTGCCAAAAAAAGGAGATAATGAAAAGAAAAATATATAGAAAGTGGGAATTTAGAAAACTAAAGGGAAGAAGTTCGAAAAGTGTGAGATAAAGAAAACGTGAGATCTAAAAAAAAACCTGAGGCAGAAAAGAGAAGAGTAAGAAAATAAAACAGACAGCGAGGAGGAAAAGAAGGGATAAGGTAGAAAAAAATAGTGATGAATCCGAATAAAGACCGTCCAAAATAGAAACATTGAAAAAGGCAGGGAGAGATTGGTAAAGGGTACAGTAAACTTAAAAAGAAATGAGAAGAAAGAGAAGGTTCAAAGTGAAAGGAAAAAAAGATACACTGCGGAGACGAGTAAGGCAGAAAAGACAAATAAATAGAAAAGGGGAATTGAGAAAACTAAACGGAAAAATTGCGAAATAATGGGAAAGAAAATGAGAAAGCTGAAGATAGACAGGCACAAAAATAGAGAAGAGCAAACATAGAAAACAGCTAAGGGGAGGTAAAAAACTAATATATGCAGAAAAAGACGGATAGATATTGACCAAAGAAAAGGAATAAATGGTATGTGGAGAAACTGGCAGAAATGGCAGGCGAATGAGACTTCAGGAACTAAAGGAAATATATTTATATTGTGTAGCGCTGATGTTGAGAGAAACAATTTTTTTTATTAAAAATTATATCCAACCAAAATGACACTGTTTGTATATTTTATTTTAGGTTGAGTTTTAATTAATTTCTTACCTATTAGAAAACCGTCTATATATGGCTGCCAAAGCGATACAAGAAATTGCAAACAAAAGTGCAGAGAAAAGCGTTAACCCAGCCAAAAATGGCGATAGAGGTACAGTGAGACCGGTCGATGCACCTGAAAAGAGAAGTAAAGAAATTCGAAATTAACATATGTATCATGTTTTAATTTTTAATAAACGATTTTTAAATAAAACTAAATCTAAATCTATTCGAATCTTAACTAGTAGTTTAGGGCGCTTGTGCTAGTCTAAAACAACTGTAAGGTGTAGTCAAGGATATTTTTATGAGAGAAATATCTTCTAGAACTACTTTAAGAACCTCCGCGTTTGGGCGGCATATTTCCAAATAAGACTGACTGGCAGCAGGAATTGGTTTGCAATATTAATTAGCTTTGCTTTGATGATTTTCCGACAAGGTGGGAAATTGATGTTGGAACGACTTTCCGTCATCCCTTGTCAAATTTGGTTTCGTTACAAACCAAATAGCGAAGGAAACTAAACACTGGGGATGGCGGAGGGCCGAAACTGTTTTGGCACAAGCCCGAATTTGTCTAGAGATGTCGGAAAATCGTTCAAAAATACCTCAGGTTTCCATGGCGAAGCTTGTGTACTTCGATTGTGCAATGCCACTGCATAATACAGATCACAACAGATCGACTCTGAGCAAGGAAGAATGCTCTCCCCTGCAAGAAGTACATCCGGCCCTCGCGGTTACTCATCAGATTTGTTGCCCAACTTTTCCGGTGACCAGTGGAGCTCCAAACTCACTAGAGTATGCCAGGTACCGTTCACAAGTACCCAATAGGAAAGTCAGTTTTCCGGAATATATGAATGCCCCTGGATCTAGTTGATGTTTATTATGCAAGTGAGGCAATGGTGGTAGTTAGCTACAGAGATCGGGAATGACTAGGCCACCCTCAACAGGACTCGGAGGCTTAACATCCATTTGGTTGTTCGAATAAATATTTAATTCCCTAACCGTGGTAGTACTGGTTAGATGCGATTTCTGTGTGATTGCATTAAATTTCCAGAAGAAAAATAAATGAAATCAGTAAGAGATAACACACTTTTATATAAAAGTCTAGAAAACCCTGCGATACTTGCCTGCGTCTCAAAACTTATCGCCGCTTGAGTTCGAGTATAATCACTATATCTCCAAAACCAATGGCTTATTGTATCCACATTATAAATACTAACACATTTTGGGTCACTCTGGCCTACATATTGGTAGATAACTCCGAAACGGGTCCAGTTATCGAAATATGGGATATCTTATATTTTAAGCAAAACGTCTAATAATGCTACTGCTTAAGTTGAATTCAATAATAATTGACAGGTTTTGAGTGATAAGCGTCCAAACATACAAACAGGTAGGCAGACAGAGAGAGATAAAAAATTTTACTACTTTTTCTTAGGATTCTATTGGCTCAGTAATTATCCATCCTATCAATTCTTAAAAAGCTTCGTAGATGAATGAAATAGAAAATTTTTTTGAGAAAAACTTTTTTAAACTAAAACTATTTTACTTCCAAAGTGCCGCTCTGAATAATAAATTCCTATAGGTAGGTGCATATGCGAAATGTATGAGGTCATGTTTCGATATCTTTCTTTGCTATCAACAGAAAAAGCGCATTAATAAACAAACCAAATAAACTGAACTTAAAAAGGCCAATGAAATGAAACTGCAAATTTCAACAAACAATTTTCCCAAAAACTTTTCTTGTGAGTCAGTGCACTTACATAAATAAAGAGCATTAAGCCAATTGCTTTCCCACCACAACAAACTACACAGTGCTAAACCAAATAAGGATAAACATTAGCAAACAAAAACGAAAGGCCTTAGCGCCACAAAAGGTTAGAAGTATACTTCCAGCGTTACATAACACTAACCACATTAAACCCTTGTGGGTACACACATGAGTTCGTTTTCCTTATCATTCGAGTAAAATCTATAAAATTTCCATACTACAAACTTTTTCATTCAAAGCAGTGGAAGCGAAAAAAAAAAAAAATAAGAAAAAGGAGCAAAGAAATTTCGCATATGATTACGGTTGAATTTGAATTGAATTGAATGCCAAGTGTACGTACGGACTAGGGTTGCTAGAGATTTGCGATTTAAATTTTGGTTAAATCGAAGTTATAAGGAACGCTTTGGCACCATCCTTACATACTTTTTTTAATGAAACAGACTCAATACTTGAGTCGAATGAAAAGTATTTACCTTCATTAAAATTGAAAGAGTGGCCCCATAAATCAAAATTTTGGGTAAATTTATTGCAATGTGTAGGAAAGGAGGCATATATTGTGATGAAGTTTCAGACCCATCACGAAGTTTCAGACCCAATATGCTTACAGAAATTGCAAGACAGCAATGCAAGTGTCGGCGTCAGCGCGATATGCCCTAATTTTTACTAACTGAACTATCTAGATGTCTGCATAAAGATCTTCAACTCATCATCACACCTCTTCACAAAAATTACTTGACCATTCAAGTTTTGAATGTGTCCTGAGCGAATCCTTTAAGCAAACCAAAAAAATAAATAAAAATTTAGTCTAAGGGGCTGATTATGTAAGTCACCGTGAAATTTTGAGTCGCAAACACGCTCATTCACATTCATCACCATATATTGGCAGTTACTGAAGTGAGTGAATGCCCTTTTATTAAAGAACTTGGCTCAAATTAAGAAAAACTTACTCATTGCGTTTTGCAGCACGAGTCCGTTATATCGTGTGATACCTAGTGGTGATCTATCACTTTAAAATAAAAAAAATTGCAGAAAAGATAAATAAGTTAATTTTTCGTAGGAACTAAGTACTCGACCAAGTATTTTATTTGTTTTTAATTTGATTTGCTCAAGCTTTGGCTCTAATATGCATTATACCAATGAAAACTAACCTCCCTTAATTATCTATATAGGGTGATCGCCTTCGAAAGTGACAGAGTTCTTAAACTGAAAAGTGGGCGGAGCCACGCCTACTTTCACAATATCCATAAGCTTGTCGAATTTTCCTTAAAAAGCTTTTTGCGTGTGTGTGGCAAATCTTTTTGACATAAACTTGCATGGTTATAGAAATATCGAGTTTTAGATTTGCAAAAAAAAAAATAAAATTTCAGAGCCACCTTAAGAGGTGGGCGCGGCCGTGGACCGATATCGGATATTTTTACACTAAACAGCTTATGAAATCAAAATTTTCACCAAACTTCATTACGTTAATGCTATTTTCGTTCAAGTTAATTCATTAAAATTTTTTTCGAATAACCAATATATTATATTTTTAGAATTTCTTCATATACGGACATTTTGGGAGTGAAATAGAGGTATATTCTATTATGATCCTTTTAAAAATCTTTTAAATAAAAGTGGGCGTAGCCTATAACTGATTTCAACCATTTTCCGACCAAACACTCCCTTTAAAGGGCTAATCTGTTTGCAGAATTTTATTAAGATACATTGGATGGTTCTCGATTTATGAATAATAATATTTGTGAAATTTAGGCAGGGTAGGGTCGCATAGTTATTGGAAAGAGTTAAATGAAGCTTCAAAATCTTTTTGTTGTTGATCTAAGTAAAGGGGGGGGGGGGGGGGGGGGTACCGAACAATGGCGGCAGGTCGGCTACGACTCGTCCTCATGGTGGAAGTCCTAGCGTCCGTAAATAGAATCTGAAACGCAAACAAAACCTATAAACTCTTCCGCATCCGTGGAAATAGAACGAAAAAAAACCTAAAAAATGCAGAAATTATGAGCTTTTGAAAAAAGGCGATTTTTGACTCCCTTTTTTGTTACTAATTATTTTTTTTTATGAACAATTTTCAATATTTCTGGAAAATTCTAGTTCCACCGATGCACAAGCTTTTGATAGACATGTAAAAAAAATTTCATCGCGATTGCTCCACAACTCGGAAAATGTGGCTTTGAGAATTAAGCGTTTGAAAAAAGCCCACGGCTGTTGTTGTTGTTGGTTGGTTGTCGAAGGTTTTTGGGAGTGTTGTCGAGTTAACAGTCCTTGGCCGGATTTGAACCCGGTACGCTCCGGTACTCCCTTGCGGTACTGCCCGACTGTCGTGGTAGCGATTTATGACCAGTGAAACCTTCTAGGTCATGTCACCCCTCTTTCCGTTAGGAAGGATAAGATGGGTAATGAGAGGTGGGAGCCATCATATACGTAGATCAACCATCGAGTTGCACGTCATTACCTTTGTGCGACTGGTATGCCTACCTCGGGCATATTCTAAACCCCTAGCCCACGGCGGACCAGCGCGCTTGGCACCGCTCCACCAAATGGCCGATAACTTTCGTAAGTTAACAGATTTCAACTCGAAATTTCGAGAGCGTATTCTCGAAACATGTTTCTATTTTTTTGATCTCACAACGTAGAAACCTGGCTTTACTTAAACCAAAGTGAGCGGTGGCACGCCCCTTTTTGAAAAATTTCAAAAGTAATCGATTAGGTGCCTAAATTTTAGAGCATACACTAAATTTTAATATACTAATATCTTTTTATCTATTTCCAAAATATCCGATATATTAAAAGTATGCCCGGCGATTTCGCCCATTTAAAATAGCGATAAGAGATGGGCGCAAAATTATTTGTTTACCAAATAAGATATCTAAGATGATCCAATTACAGACGGGCGGACGTACATTGCTTAAACCATTTCTCTTTTCCACCTGAACATTTTGATACATAAATCGATATCTGTCTCGAGTCGCTTATGACGAATAAAACTGATATATGTATCTTGTCTGCGTATCACTACTAGGTAAAATAAAAAGTTAAATAAATAATTAATGAAGTATTTTAGTAGATCAACCAAAAAAATAATCGAACAAATAATTGTAAAATGGCTGATACTTTAACACACAAAAATAAATATCTTTGCTTGAACTTCACGATCTACGTAAGTTGTTTTAGCTTTAGTTTTCTTTTCTTCACAAATTTTGTGCAATATTGGCAATTGATAACGCCGCTGCAGACTCCGCACACGAGTAACGATTTAACATATTTCTCGTAAGTTAGGCGTCACCGCGTACCACCAAACAATAAAAGCTTACGATAAATTTTCCAATAAGCCAACATAATGCATCTATTGCTATTCAAATGGCGCGCATGCAACCAGCTTTGTACTTTATTATGTATAAAGATAGTAAAATGGAAAAGAATGGCGTTAGCTGCTGAACTTACTCTTGGGTATGGCTAGAGCACGAAAGGCACGTTAGCTTTTTACTAAAATGAATATATCAATGAAAATTGCATTATGCAAAGCACTTGAGAGGGACAAATAGAACGCTGAGAATATAGAAAAGAGTTAAAATAGGGTGTTGTTTAGGGAAATGAAAGAAAATCTACCAATTAAATCTATAATAGTTTTCTTTCGAGAGAAAATGTTAACCTCCCAAATAGTAGCACTTGACTTAGGTAGCCTGGCGATCTACAAAAAAACTGATTATATAGATAGTGCCATTCAGAGAACAAAGAATAGGGCAACACTATCTCTAGAAAAAAAGTGCAAATTTATTCAGTAATTGCCTGTCGTAGTGCTAGCTAGTATGAGTTCATTGTGTTAATCTCCAGCACTTGAGGATTAAAAAAACATTTTGAATACGTTAACAAAAATCCTTCTTTGAGATTGTGATACTCTTTTTGTCCCGGCGTGAGAGCCAGGCAACCATATCTTTTGTAATGCCCTATAATCAAATTCTGTGCTAAGTTTGTTCTAGTAAATTTTTCCTTACCATACTATCAATTGGTAGCATGTCCGGCAAAGCAACAGAAATACTTTCAAATACACAAAAGCACTTAACATCTTCGAAATCAAAAGAAATTTTATCGAGTGGCTTACATATGACAGAAAATTATTTGAAAAGTTTGTTGAATTCGCCCGAACAGATTTGGACTAAAACCAAAACAAAGTTACTAAAATTTGTTGTTGATTTTATCGTAGTATCGCTGTCCGCCTATTTTTTGGCTGCTTCTTCCAGACCTCCTTAAAATGTACCCATACTATGGTATATATATTTTTCTCTAAGACATATATTTTTTAAATGTAAACTTTTATTTTTTCATTAACAAAAAATATTACAGGAATTCACGAGTTCTTGTTTTTTTTATATGTGAAAGGAAAAGAGTTCGTTACACATTATAACTTCTCGTTTACGCTATTTATTTATGAAACTATCAAAAGAGAAAAATATTAAAACTCAGAACTATTACATAAATGGTAAAGAAATGTCAAAACATAGAGTGCTTGTGAAAAGTTTTAATATTTTTAATGAGAAAACTCAGCGTACAGTCCTTTAGCACATACGAGTAAAAAAGAAATCTTTAAGTGTTAAAACAATCTTCCTGAATTTTTAAAGTTTTTTGGTCTTCTCATTTGGCTTCATAAAACTCATAAACAACATTTACTTTTATGCGGAAAAAACTGACAAATTACTAAAGGAAAAAAATTATTACTCTTTTATACTAGAGTTCGATGAACCAGAAAACTAAAGCTGTGAAAAAGCACATCTCAGAAACATTTAGAATCAGTCACGGGAAAGAACTATATAACGATGGCTACTGAGAGCATAAAAATGACAGTGAATATGGTTCTCGCTTTGTCCATAGTTGCAAGTCAGTGTTCTGACTTCTACCCCTCAACTTGAAAATCTACCACCTTTTTTTGGTAGAAAATGTCTAAGGAAATTTTAGGTTTTATGACCGAGTAGAAAGAAAAACATAATAAAGTTCCCGTTGGCTCCAAGTTCTTCCTCTTTCTTTAGTGGTCCAACAGTTTGCACTTAATCTGTGTCTAGGTTCAAAGGGAACTCGCTGTACGCGACATACATATGCTAGTCAAGGAGTGGCCACATTTTCTACGTAACACAAACTGCTACAACTTGTGAACAAGCCAGTAAAGATTGTGAATAAAATAAGATTATCGGTAAGGATATTTTAAACAAAGTTGTCAAATATAGATACTGCAAAAAAGATAATCAAGTTCGTCAACCTTTTATTCTGATAAATAAAAAATATTTAAGTTATAATCGAAATTTACCACTTCCTTCTCAATTTTACCACTATTTCTATGCAATCCTACCACATAAAACAATTGTCAAATCCGAATATTGTTTAAAGTTGTAGTCAGAAGAATTTTTGTTGACTACTTCTGGTAAACCTATAAGACGATCAGCTGTTTTTGACAAAAATATGAATCGAAATTTCTAAAATTTGATCAATAAAAGGACCATCTAGCGTATTGCATGCATTTAAAAGTGTGCGGGGAAAATTTTACTTTAATAATTTTTCAGTTTTATTGTATTTTTAACTGATAGTTGTAATTATCAGGTTCCCGTTATTGGTAAATTAACTAATCACTTTGAGAGAAGTTCCATTTTTTAGTAAAAGTTAGTTCCGTACTTTTGAGTGTTTCTCGCTCTCAGCGAATTTTTAACTTTTAGAAGTTTTTCAACTAATAATCAAAAAAGTACGGCACCTTGTATCATCGCGCCCTTTTGCCAGAAGCATGTATGTGCTAAAATTTAATTGTAAGGAAATCAGGTTTGAAAGTTTAATGCTTATAATGCAAAATATTGTGGTGTCCTTATATTTAAGGTTATATGGAGTTTTATCACATTCAGTGTTTATTACACTGAGCCAATTAAGTCAAAATCGACAAATAGGCACATTCTTGCTTCTGGCAAGCGGTCTGCGATATGTTTGCTAATATGACTGTAGCATGTCGATTAGAATCACTAAAAGCACAACAGAAGAATTTAGAATAAGGAAAATTATAAACAGATCATTACTGAAATTATGTTACTGGCTACTTCGTATAGCAAAAGTATGTTTTATTCGGGTCAGAGCTTTGGTTAAATGATCATTGATTGAGCTTCATCGACTGCTTATACTTTCATTGATGAATTTGTTCATCGACTCCGTTTAAAGTGACAAATTAAATGTATAAGCTAACACATAAAATGAAATCATAAAATTATTCTCGCATTCACTTGCTACAACTCTCATCAGGACACCCTACACACAGAAGGCATCTGCGCATTTTCACACTTTTTAAAATTCAACTAGTAATGCATTGTGACAAATGCCACAATAACAACAAAAGAAGCCACCAATAATACCACCCACTAAATTCAAATTCCAATGCTAACATTTAATACCCCCCGGCGCCCTCCACGCATGCTCTTTTCTTTTTAACAAATCTCATGAATTTCTATTTTACAAAGTGTCAAGCGTGCGAAAGAATGAATGAATGAAATCAACATTTCTCAGGTAAATGCATTGTTGTTGTTGGTTACTTCGAAAGCACGTTGCACGTAATGCATTTTACAACGACAGCGACAACAACAATGGTACCATACCATACCAAGTTTAACATATAACGGATGCTACTGGCCATTTATTTAGATTAGGAAAGTTTTGAAGTGGAAAACCGAAAGAAGAGAAAATAAAATGTAAGTAAAAAGACAACAACAAAGCACTTTGGAAATCTGCATGTTTGCCCATATATCTTCAAGTGTATTTATTAGGAAATATTCAGTGCTTAAGAGAAATTGTGAGTACTTGGTTTACGGATGTGTTGTGCATCAATATTTTTGTTACAAAAACCTCAGGATAGCTTAAAAAATAGTCCAACAATTTAACACTTCGGTTGCTTTGAAATTTGTTTATGTAAATACACAGTACATACTATGGCAAACATGTGTAGAGTACATACGTACGTGTATGTGTCCAAAAAAATGATTTATTCAGCTAGGATATTTTATCGTTAGATATTTACCTGTAAATTTGGCAACACCCTTGAAGCTAATATCATCTATTATCGTTGGCTCCGAACGTCCTTTGGCATTCATGGCGAATATAATCATACGATATGTGGCAGTGGGATCTAGATTTTCGATGAAGAAGTTCACTGGAGGATGCTGTGAAGGAAAAAGAAAAAAAAAATTATATTTTTAAAAATATTAAATCATACTTAAGTTAAGTTAAGTATAAGCCAGCACTGGGGTGTATAATATTTGCTAGGTACAAATGAAATATATCGAAAATATTTACATTATCAACTCAACTCTAAATAATTTTTAGCTGTGAGTTTTTTCACGTTTTCAAAAAATGATGTTCACAAATTACACTTCTGTTCTTACTTTAATATAATTTTAATTTTATGAAATTGTGAAAAAACTCACTGTGAAAAATTATTTACAATTGATTTGTATATGTATCAAAATTAAGTCCAAGTTTTCTTAAGAACAAGCCAGCAATTCTACTGGGGCGAATTCTCTTATAAAATATTAAAATGACAAACACTCGGCACACAATGAAATGTTATCAGCAAATATTAAACTTAATTAAAATATTAACATTAACAAGTATTTGTGCTTAGGGGGTTCAACGGCTCATTGATCGCTAGCACGGAAGTTCTTATTTAGTATTTTAAGGAAAAAGAGTAAGATGCAAAACAGTATCGAAAGGTGGATTAATATTTGAGGAAAGAAGAATTCGAGGAAGCGGAACAAGAGTATATCCATAATAATTGAGATAAAAGTATGGAGTAATGTTTTTCGGGCACGACAACGTCTGCAAAGTCAACTAGCCTATATCCTACATAAATAAAAAATTTGTATGTACACGGAGAAAAATATTTGTCTGCAATCTTGAAAAAAAAATATCTTTTTCGCACTCAAATAAGTAATTTGAGAAATAATTAAATTAAATTTTCACTGTAATTGATAAAACGAGCTTGTTTGAAATAAAATAGTAATTTTCTAGTTAAATTACTAACAAAAGCTAAGAAGAAAAAATTAAAAACAAAAATCTAAATAAAAAAGAAAATATTTTCTTAGTGTTACCTAATTTAAGAAAATATTTTTCCTGAAAAACAACAAGATTTTGTTTAGAAATAGGAAATTATTTTCATATTTCACCCATGGTCAATTATATGTAGATAGTCAGTTCCAGAGATGACGTAGCGAAACCCCTGTGGATTTATAATCAAACTAATATCATAATTTATATCGTATACATGGACATGCGGCCGCCGTGGTGTGAAGGTAGTGTTGCCGGCCTACCACACCGAAGGTCCATGGTTCGAGCCCTGGTACAGGTAACATCAAAAGTGATTTGAAAAAAGTTTTTCAAAACGGGGTCGCCCCTCGGCAGTGGTTTGGCAAACTCTCCGAGTGTATTTCTGCCATGACAGGCTTCTCATTAAAAATTCGTCTCCTTTGTATGCCGTTCGGAGTCGGCAAAAAACTGTAGGTCCCACCAATTTGTAGGGAAAATTCAAATCGGCACACCACAAATTGGAAGAGAAGCTTGGCGCAAAAATCTCTTAGGAGGCTTATGATGATATACCTGTTGTATATCGCGCCATAGAGAGAGAGACATGGACTATGCGACTCAACAATAGCTCGCTTATAAATGCGGAACTATACAAAAATAATTTCTTTGATTTATTTGGCATGTTTGTATAAAAACTTGAGTTTAAGCTAGTAGTTAGCTAAGTTCAAATAATAATTCACTTATGCTAGCGGCTTATGGCCTGTGGTCTTTTTTACTAGACGAGTTTGCTAGAATTTCTCCAGTATTGTCTGGTTTGTGCTAGTTGACACCAAGGAAATAACAATGCGTATTCTTATTTGTGCTATAAGATAAAACCGAGAAATGCTATTGCTTTCGCTATGCGAAACTGTTTAATTTCAAAATTATACACCAGCACAATTTTACGCTGATTTCTATTTATCATAGACAACCGTTTTTTTTTAATTAAGATTTTAGAAATATATTTGTTGTTTAGTGAACAGGAACGGACCATTATCTCATTGAAAGTAATAATTTAAATAAAAGGATACAAAAATAAATAAAAATAAAAACAGTTACGTATAGCCCTTTGGGGTTCACGAGACATATCCAAAAAGTCGAAGAAATACGTTTCAGCTCAGACATCAGAGAAGGACAACTAAATTTCAAATTAGATTGGACTGCCCACCCGGTGCGATACGGTATTTCCAACATTTTACTAACAGTTATAGTTATAGTGAAATAACGAGATGTTATATAGCCCTAAGTGTTTTAGAGAAGCTTGGGCATATGTACTTATATACTGTGACTGGATATTAATAATGTATTTAATAGGACTTTGTGAACACAAGCTGGCTTCTGCCGAAAATACGCTTCCACAGCAGTACACAGTCGAGAGCACATAGTTTATAATAAGCTTTGAAAGGTGTTACATGACCTGTATTAGCTTTAAGTTTTAAAATGTCGAAAAAAAAAATTGTATAGCTTCCAAATTCACATTTGGCCTTTTTTATTCATAAGCATTTAACGAGTATAAGTAAAAAGGCGCTTTTAAAAACTTTTGGATAATCTGTAATTTCCAATCTAAAGTATATGTGAATGAGTCGATTAAAGCTAAGCGACAATTATAACATGCGCTTAATATGTTTTCTGCGTGTTTGATTTTTTGTTTTGTTGTTAAAACATTTTTTAAGCAAGCTAAAAATATGTTATTTAGCATTGATATGACGAATCAAAAAGGCCTACTATACCATCGCTACCCGCCTGTACGATTTTAGCAGACGAAGTAAAATTATAATTTATATTGAAAGTTCGGCACAAATATTATGGGAATATAAAATTTCGCAAGCTTGTTGGCATAAAAATAAGCGAGAAAAAGTTGAATGGCAAAATGATTTAATTTCGAAGGCATTAGCTTTGTAAAATGGAGTGAAATTATATGATTCACAATTTCAGAGCTAAAACTATATAAAGCTGGAAGACGCTTAGCTATGAAAAAAGAAAAAAAAGGGAAAAGTAAATTATGAATTACAATTGTCCACAACGGACACTCAAGAGTCCACAACGGACACTCTTAAAAACTAAGTTGAACTCTTTAACTATGTTGTTGGTACTACGAAGTTTGGGTGAAAGAGGGAAAGATGTGCCCCCATAAAACTATCCTAACAAATACGAATGAATTAGTTTTAACTTTGTTATGTTTTGATGTGTTGATGTGATTTTTAATTTTTAAGTGACAAAGAGATGAGACTTCCTGAACTAGGTGCAAACCAGCACCGAAACGCGTAGGATAAAGAGGAAAACCTTGTTTTGCCTTACATACAGAACGGCCGTAAAGTTCCGAATTTAATTTTGAAGAGATTTTAAGTGTTCCTTTTCTATTTAAATTAAAAAACTTCAATCTAGTATATATATTTCTTGTGTGACAAATTTTGAAACTAAATCTATCAACTTAAAAGATTGTTCAACTTAAATGATATTATACTTTTTATTGCAATATATTGATGGGGCGTTAAATTAATTTAAAAAAAAGAACTGAATTTAAAAATTTTTTTATTGCATATTTTCTTTTTAAACTAAATTTTACTTTCGACATTGTGGACTCGTACGGGAAATGTGATGTGGGATGTAAAAATTTAATGTTTTTTTTTTCGAACGGGCGCAATAATAAATGAAAGTCCTGCAAAGCTGTAAGCTCCTAAGATTAATACAACTTTTAAATGCGTGCTCTATGCGTAAAATATTGAAATTCGAATGATATTCTACAAATGATTAAAGCATTTCAATTCAGAGTCTGTTATGTTGTACAACGCACCACATTTTTTTATGTAACAGGTGGCGCAAAAGTAAGCTTCCGATGTTCAGCATATCGGTTGTGGCGAGACGATACTCACTTGTAACAGAATGTGTAACAATGAAGAGGATTCAGCGGAAATAAAATTCTGACAGAAACTAACCATAACGATGATAGTAAGTGTTTAAGTGACTTTGTACCGTGGGTACATGCATGCACTTGAGTCACCATCACATAAACAAAGTTTTCCCTTATTTTTTTTTAAATTTCTCAACTTTCGCTTTCTTTCAAATTTTCATACAGAACACCCTGTAGTTCCCAACAATGTTTTAAGCTTAACATCCTTCAATCATCACTTCGAACATATGATTTTCGATACCAAAATTATCGATAATCTATATGTCAATTACTACCTCATGGGTCTCGGCCTTATATCCGGCCCGAAAATCGTTCTTTTCCTGAAGAACCGTCGTACTTAGCTGATCGTAAGTGTGGAAGTGTAGGTAATAAATCAATTTACTCGAAAGGTTAAAATCGCGAGTGTTAATAACACAAACCCACTTCCCACCATCGCTACATTCAATACAACGAAATTAAAAGGAAATTACAGAAAATCGGTAAGAAAAGCTCTAAATTTTCAATTAAAGTTTTTATAAGTGCTGGAAGTGTTTAAAGTGCAATCCCCTTCTTAGGCTATACCGCAAATACCAGCTAGTGCAGCCTGAAATCGCGCGGAAAGTGTTGTTGCGGCCGGAACCAATCGCCAGCTGAATGCCCTAATGTAGGCCGGCAAATAGTGGCCGAATATGACCTGCTATCCATCCAATACCAAGCCTTGTTCCAGTAACAAAAACTTAACCTGAGAAACCCTGAAATTCAAGAAAATTTCTTATCCTTAATTTTTTTCTTGTATAAATTTTCAAATCTTCAATTTATCAATTCCTATATAAAAAGCTAGAATACAAGTAAGCCAGTGGAAAAGGCGGTGTCCACTTTATCGTTAAGTTCTAGCGATTCGGGATCGCTAGAAGCTGAAATAGAAAAAAAAACATGAATTCAACCCAAAACATGAATTCATAACCTAAAAAGAAAAACAAAAGAAGTCCAATGTAAAGTTTATAAAGTAAAAGTAAATTAAGTTGCTTTTATGTATGTACATTTTGCTATCTGCATACATATATGTAGATATACATACATACATACTGACTTAGGCTTAACTAAAAAAAAAAAAAAAAAGAAAGAAAAAAAAATGAAATCTTAACTTAGCACTTACCTTTAGATACATTTTAGCCCCCTGTAAATATGAATTTAAGTTTACCTTAATACCTACCTTTGTCATACTTACCTAAAAGATTTAAATTTTGAATACATACTTGTAATTTGCATGGATTCATAGTTTTGCATAATACATACATACATATCGACATAGGTAGATTACCATGTGATAAGTGTCCAAAGCTGACCTAGTTCCACAAAATGTTATCAGTTAACATTTTTGTGTCATTTTCTTTCATCTTTTCTCACTCTCAACCCAAACCACCACCAAAGTCAAAAGTTGATCTTTGCAAAGTTTGGTGATCCTCTTAATTTCATTTCATAATCTCTTAGTTTTTCTTTGCTTTTACCAAAGAGCCTAGATCTTTGCTATTTTCTTATTTACGCCCACGTCGATGGTGACCAATCCATAATCCCTTTTTATGCGACCTTCGCTTTTCATATGTACAGTGGCGGACAGCAAAATAGCCCCACTGGTCCACAAACTAAGTTCATAATATAATTTTTTTTGGATAAAATGTCTTAAATGCTACTTATACTAATAATACATACGAGCAACCTATGATTAGCAAAGACAGCAGCTACGTACCAGAGCAAGAAAGGCCTTTTTCGCTTCGTGGGACAGCGTTGGACTAAGTAAATGGTAACTTAACAACAAAACATGTAAGTGAACTTAATTCATTTTATCCAACCACTATTTTAATTCAACTAGAGAAGGTGCCTAGTCCCACATGTACTTACATACATATTACTTATGTATGTACGTAGATGCAGCCGATTCGTTTTATTATGTTTGCGTGCAGTAATTGTGCACATAAGTTCATACATATATATGTATATAGGTATAGGCATCTCCTCTTTGGTTTTTTTTGGTATCCATAATTTTTTTTTGCTATTGGATTTTTGAGAGCTCTAATTTGCAAAGACAAGAGAGCTAAAGTTGTCATTTTTTTTAATTCTTTTTTTCTATGTCTTTACTTTTGGATGCTTCAATTCTTCGAAAGCGGCAAGGTCGTTGACCATATAAGTAAAGATTTGAATATATAGTTGTTTAGATAGGTTAGTTTTGGTCAGCTGATCACAATACCCCCAAAGAAACTTTGTAACGAATATTCTAAGTAGCTTAGAGATAGCTAAATTGTTGTTGATAAGTTCGAATACTAGTATAATTAATAATGAGTTGAATTATAAATAAAATTTGTACATGGATCTATAATTTAATATCTTTGGTCTGATTCCGTAGTTAGTGTGGACGGTCAGATTGGGGCTCTATAACATCTTAGAGCCATGGTAGGGTGGGTTAAGGGCAGCCGTTCACTTTCTATGCGCGCTGCCAGGTATGGGGTTTTCCAGGTGCAGGTTGTAGGTCTCATGCTTCGGGTAAGTTCATACGTGTGCAAAGTAATGTTCTCGTTAGGCCCCCTAAGCTGACAGATGATGGCTTGGTTTGGTATGAGTGCTTAGAACCCTCCCCAGGCTGAAGCTCCCGAAGGAATGCCAGTGCACACACCGCTCGTACCAAACATGCATTGCAAGCCCATCTTAGGTGAAGAGGCTGAAGGGGCGTGTAACAGAAAATGGCGCCCGAGCAGGGACCCCACAATCACCCAACGAGGCGAACTCGTTAGTAACTTTAATTTGTGTGGTCTCCTTATAACATTCCCTCTTGGAATATCCTTTGTCCTTCCGCTTTTTGCAAATACATTTTTTAATAGATTTTTTTTTTTTTTGATTTGAAGTCGATTGATTATTGGAATCGCAAAATTTATAACTAAATGTTGTAGTTTTGACCAAATCAGTTGGTGCTAGTTTTTGTAGTTCTTAGGTTTTGAGAATATGCCAGTGCTGACGCTGGAATTTGCAGAGTCCTAAAGGCTTTATGTCCAGGGATCTGACCGCTGACGCTGTAGTACATAGTCGATGCCTAACTAAAACATTTAAAATTTTCAGATTTTGTTTTGGACGGATAAGATACTATCTGGAACTGTGGTTTCAGTTTGACTTTATGCCAGCTAACCAACCGATAGCGTCTTATCCTACAATTCAATAATTCCTTGCAAATACCAATTTTCGAGTTTTTTTCTCTATATTTTTTTTATATTTAGATTTGTCTCTATAAATTTTTTTTTGAACCGAAAGCTTCGAGCACCTACTACCATTTGACCTGGAATGCCCCTACCAAACTGACTGCCACACATCTCGGAAGTCGGACCAAAATTTTGATGATACTTCTTTGTCGGCCTCATTTCGTTTTTGCGATTTTTTTTGGTTTTGTCGCTGATTTGAGTTTTTTCTTTTGGAAAAAAAAAGTTAATAATACATATACAATATATACATATACATATATCGGACTTAGAAAAAAATCACCGCCGTAGATCTATTTCTAAAATATTATATTTTTAAGGATTATATTTTTATACATATCTATGCACATAGATCGAATACATATGTATTATGTGCTTAGATACCTTCATATAAACTAATTTTTTTTAGATTTCTAGATTCTTTTTCCTTTTTTATTGAAGTTCTTGAGAATGGATTTAAGTATCTTTTAAAGATTTTTTTTTTGCCTCAGTATTGTCTGCAAATACTAGAATCGGTTTATTTTTACACTAAAATACCCTATTATACACTTTTAATCCAAATTTGACTTTACCCTATTTTTGGAATTTCAATTGCCAACACTGGAATTGGTTTGCTTTTGGGTTAGAGATTCGATTTAGTGTTAGGATTCCTTGGTTGTAATTGCTGCTTCGAGATATTTTTTTTTTCCTTTTTTTAATTTTGAGTTTTTGTTTGACCATGGCACATAATCAGGGTCCAGCCTGGACGCCAACGCAGGGCAATGACTGCGTAATCTGCCAGGAAACCCTCGAGGAGAATGATGATGTGTTAACCACGGCTTGCTCCCACTATTTCCATCGAGCATGCCTATTGAACTGGGTGAAAAAGAACTCTACTTGTCCCCAATGCAGAGCTAGGTGCAGTAGTAAGGATTTTAGGCAAAACACCTATGAGCTTCGATCCAATAAGAATTTAGGACCACCGAATAATGAGGCGGAACTGACTAGTGACGGCGCTATGGGTTTGCCCAATTCTGCACCGGTTGCTAGTAATAGGGATGAAGAAGATCGAGTTAGAAACATTGTATCGGCTGTGATTGCAGCTAGGCAGGCCACCTTAGTAGACGATCTCGAGACTAGAGTAGCACGCATGATCGAGCAAAGACTCGAAAGTACCCTTGCCAGTGTCTTAGCTAGACTCAACTTGAATGGGGAAAATCCAAATGCACAGACAGTTCCACCAGTGGGTAGTCATAGCCCAGCGGCTAACAATGTCCCAATAGGTCCACCCAACAACAATTCGACTGGATTCTGGCCTAGGGACATACCTAATTTGCCCAACCACTCCAACCAAACTTTCCATCGTGCAATTGACCAATTTCGCTTTAGTGATATGTCGAGTGTACCTAATTCCGGCAGGATCGCACAACTTATTTCGAGTTGGGGCGTCACCTTTGATGGATCCGCACGATTGTCTGTCGATAGTTTTATTTATCGTATCGAATGCCAGGTAATAGATACACTCGGCGGTAATTTCAATCTCCTTTGCGAGCACGTCCAAAGTTTATTCACGCACGATGCGAAGGATTGGTACTGGAGATACCGACGTACAGTGGAACGCGTGACCTGGATTTCCCTATGTCAAGCCCTCAGGACTAATTTCCAACAACACAAAAGCGATTTTGAGTTGAAGGAGCAGATTAGGGGCAGAAAGCAGGGTATGACCGAGAGCTTTGATGAGTTCAGGAACTCAGTGCTCAAATTAGCTGAACCCCTACAAGTACCCTTAACTGAGGCGGAGCTCATAGAGATCCTGCAGCACAACTTACGACCCCGAATCCGTCAGCAGTTATTATATGTACCTATTAACTCGCTCGCCGAACTGCGTAGGCTTTGCTTGAAGGGCGAGAGCCTCGCGAATGAAATTAGCAAGCCGAACAATTTGCCATCAACAGGAAATACACGTCATACAGGAAATACAATCCCGCGTCGATATGCCAATGAACTGCAGTACGAAGAGGATACATCGGAACACATAGAGTGCGAAGTGGACGAGGTAACGAAGCGATCTTTTGATGCGTCGAAGTTAGTATGCTGGAATTGCCGATCCGAAGGTCATAGATACATGGATTGTTTGGAAGATCGCACGGTATTTTGTTACGGCTGTGGCAAGGCAAACGTTTATAGGCCAAAATGCGAAACGTGTTCGGGAAACTCGAAAACGAGCGAGGCTTCCCGGTTGAACCCTCGCACAGACCCCAAAAACAAATAATGAAACCTTCGATTCTATACCCAGAAAGAGAATGTACACTTTTAGTTAATAGTCCAAATGTCCATAAGATTGTTCCGTACGATGTCCGTCTGAGAAAGTATAATGAAGCCCGTAAACGAATATTTTCCAAAGTAAATTCTATTTCATCCTGTCTAAGTCGTTCGTCTGTCCGTATTAAGGAGTTTTGGCGAGGTATTAAGGAAAAACGCAAGTCCCTTAAAACTTTTGTTTGCTCTCTAACCAAGAAGTCATCTGACCTAAGGCCATATGCGAAGATAATGATTGATGGTGTAGAATACTTAGGACTGCTAGACAGTGGAGCTCAAGTCTCATGCATCGGATCCTCACTTGCTGACGAGATTCGCAAGCAGAATAGGTTGCGTGAACACAAAACAGCTGTGTGTACAGCTGATGGGAAAACGCAAGTGGTTTTCGGTGTCATAGACTTGGAAGTTAAATTTGAAGATGCTAATCAATCGATTACGTTTTTCGTTATTCCAAGTATGTCGCAAAAAGTTATTTTAGGGGTAGATTTTTGGATTAAATTCCGAATAGCGCCACATATAATTTCTGAAGTTACCCTTGATGTGAAGCCTGATGATAATGCCCTTTTCTTAACTGACGAGGAAAAAGTCAAGTTAAAATTTATTAAAAATAGATTTCCGAACTACGAAAAAGAAGGTTTAGGAAAAACGTCTCTTATGGAGTACGTGATAGAATTACAGCCCAATGTCCGTCCGATTAAACAAAGGTATTTTCCCATTTCTCCTGCGGTAGAAAAATTAGTTCACGCGGAGATTGACGAAATGCTTCAATTAGGTGTGATCGAAGAGTCACCTAATAGTCCTTGGTCCAGTCCGGTTGTATTAGTGAAGAAGCCGAATAAGGTCCGTCTGTGTCTTGATTCCAGAAAGATAAATAGCGTAACCGTTAAGGACGCTTATCCCCTCCCCCATATTGATGGTATATTAAGCAGAATACCAAAGGCAAAATATATAACTTCACTAGATTTGCGCCGTGCCTTTTGGCAAATTCCCCTGTCCGAAAACTCTCGAGATTATACTTGTTTTACCGTCCCCAATCGTCCGTTGTACCGTTACTGTGTAATGCCTTTTGGCTTATGCAACGCTCCTCAAGCTCTTTGCCGCTTGATGGATCGCGTCATTCCTCCGCAACTGAAAAACCACGTTTTCGTCTATTTAGACGATCTGCTCATATTGTCCGAAGACTTTGATAGTCACATGTCCGTTCTCTCTGAAGTTGCTCATCACTTAAGAAAAGCCGGGTTAACCATCAACGTTCAGAAAAGCAAGTTTTGCATCGCTGAGGTGAAGTATTTGGGATATATTGTGGGAAACGGAACTCTGCGAACCGACCCGGAGAAGATTTCGGCCGTTACAAACTACCCAGTACCGACTAATGTCAAACAAGTCCGGCGTTTCCTCGGAATGGCCGGTTGGTACCGTCGGTTCGTAGATAACTTCGCGTCCATTACTACCCCATTGACCAATTTGTTAAAGAAAAACAAAAATTTTACTTGGAATGACGAGGCACAGAAGTCGTTCGATGCCTTGAAACAGGTTTTATGTTCCGCCCCTGTCCTGGCTAGTCCTAACTATGAGAAGCCGTTTATCATCCAATGTGACGCATCTAAACTCGGAATTGGTGCGGTTTTGGCGCAGAAGAATGAAGACGGTATCGAGGTCCCAATTGCATATTTCTCCCAGAAACTCAACAAAGCCCAAAGCAATTATAGCGTTACGGAGCTAGAATGCCTCGCAGCTATGCTTAGTCTAAAGAAGTTCCGAGCTTATGTTGAAGGGCAAGATTTTACAATTGTGACCGATCATGCCAGTCTTCAGTGGCTGATGCGCCAAAGCGACCTATCCACCCGATTAGCCCGCTGGTCATTGAAGCTTCAAGGTTATAGGTTCAACATAGAGCATAGGAAAGGTACCTTGAATGTAGTACCTGATACCTTATCCCGCCAAAACTTCAAAGAAATCAATGAGTTAGAGTTCCGTCCGTTAGTTGATATAGAATCGTCCGAATTTAAGTCCGAAGAATACATGAAATTGATAGATAGCGTCAAAAAGAATCAAAATCGTTTGCCTGATTTACGAACAGTTGAGGATTTCGTGTATAAAAGGACCGAACATCCCAACGGTAACCCTGAGCGAGAGGTATACAACTGGAAGCTATGGATTCCTCAAACCTTGGTTAACGACGTGATCCAGAACGCACACTGCCAACCTAACAAATGCCACGGAGGAATCGCGAAGACATTGGAGCGGTTACGTATCAATTTTTATTGGCCCAATATGACGGTTGACGTCAAGGATTATATCCGCAGTTGCGAAACTTGCCAACAAACCAAACCTTCCAACAGTACGCTTCGAGCCCCTATGTCCGCGCAATACACCGTTCAGCGTCCCTTCCAAAAACTCTATGTCGATTTCCTAGGTCCTTATCCCCGTTCAAAGCAAGGGAACATAGGAATTTTTATTTTTCTAGACCACTACACTAAGTTTCCTTTAGTTAAAACGGTGAAAAATTTCAATGCCACAGGCATTTGTGATTTCCTAAAAGAAAACATTTTTAGCGTTTTTGGAACACCCGAAATCATTTTAAGTGACAACGGGAAACAATTTAAATCCTCCCAATTCAACAATTTACTTTCTGAACGGGGCATCAAACATGTTTATACCGCGTTGTACAGCCCTCAAGCAAATGCAAGCGAGCGAGTTAATCGATCCATAATTGCTGGTATAAGAGACTACTTGAAGGATGACCAAGCTCGGTGGGACAAACACTTGTCCAGCATTGCAGAGGCACTAAGAAGTTCTTTCCACCAGTCCATAGGTTGCACCCCGTATTATGCCCTCTTCGGTCAGCAAATGCCGTCGCATGGTGACGAGTATGCGCTGCTACGGAAACTACGGTCCCTAGATGATAATGTTCTAGACAGAACAGATAATCTTGCATTAATACGTAAATCAATCGGTGAACATATGGAAAAAGCTTTCGAAAGTTCTGCGAAAAGATATAATTTGCGAAGTTCCGGGGAAAATTTTAAAGTAGGCGATAGCGTGTATCGTAGAAATTTCGTTCTAAGCGATGCCACAAAAAAATTCTGTGCCAAGTTTGCGCCAAAGTTCATAAAAGCTAAAGTTGTTGCACGAAAAGGCAATTGCCTATATGAGTTAGAAGACGTTAATACAGGGAAGCGTGCGATTTACAACCAAAAGGATATCCAAAAAGATAGGGGCAAGTTACCGACCGCACCAACACTCTAGGTGGGGGGTATATGTACCGTGGGTACATGCATGCACTTGAGTCACCATCACATAAACAAAGTTTTCCCTTATTTTTTTTTAAATTTCTCAACTTTCGCTTTCTTTCAAATTTTCATACAGAACACCCTGTAGTTCCCAACAATGTTTTAAGCTTAACATCCTTCAATCATCACTTCGAACATATGATTTTCGATACCAAAATTATCGATAATCTATATGTCAATTACTACCTCATGGGTCTCGGCCTTATATCCGGCCCGAAAATCGTTCTTTTCCTGAAGAACCGTCGTACTTAGCTGATCGTAAGTGTGGAAGTGTAGGTAATAAATCAATTTACTCGAAAGGTTAAAATCGCGAGTGTTACTAACACAAACCCACTTCCCACCATCGCTACATTCAATACAACGAAATTAAAAGGAAATTACAGAAAATCGGTAAGAAAAGCTCTAAATTTTCAATTAAAGTTTTTATAAGTGCTGGAAGTGTTTAAAGTGCAATCCCCTTCTTAGGCTATACCGCAAATACCAGCTAGTGCAGCCTGAAATCGCGCGGAAAGTGTTGTTGCGGCCGGAACCAATCGCCAGCTGAATGCCCTAATGTAGGCCGGCAAATAGTGGCCGAATATGACCTGCTATCCATCCAATACCAAGCCTTGTTCCAGTAACAAAAACTTAACCTGAGAAACCCTGAAATTCAAGAAAATTTCTTATCCTTAATTTTTTTCTTGTATAAATTTTCAAATCTTCAATTTATCAATTCCTATATAAAAAGCTAGAATACAAGTAAGCCAGTGGAAAAGGCGGTGTCCACTTTATCGTTAAGTTCTAGCGATTCGGGATCGCTAGAAGCTGAAATAGAAAAAAAACATGAATTCAACCCAAAACATGAATTCATAACCTAAAAAGAAAAACAAAAGAAGTCCAATGTAAAGTTTATAAAGTAAAAGTAAATTAAGTTGCTTTTATGTATGTACATTTTGCTATCTGCATACATATATGTAGATATACATACATACATACTGACTTAGGCTTAACTAAAAAAAAAAAAAAAAAGAAAGAAAAAAAAAATGAAATCTTAACTTAGCACTTACCTTTAGATACATTTTAGCCCCCTGTAAATATGAATTTAAGTTTACCTTAATACCTACCTTTGTCATACTTACCTAAAAGATTTAAATTTTGAATACATACTTGTAATTTGCATGGATTCATAGTTTTGCATAATACATACATACATATCGACATAGGTAGATTACCATGTGATAAGTGTCCAAAGCTGACCTAGTTCCACAAAATGTTATCAGTTAACATTTTTGTGTCATTTTCTTTCATCTTTTCTCACTCTCAACCCAAACCACCACCAAAGTCAAAAGTTGATCTTTGCAAAGTTTGGTGATCCTCTTAATTTCATTTCATAATCTCTTAGTTTTTCTTTGCTTTTACCAAAGAGCCTAGATCTTTGCTATTTTCTTATTTACGCCCACGTCGATGGTGACCAATCCATAATCCCTTTTTATGCGACCTTCGCTTTTCATATGTACAGTGGCGGACAGCAAAATAGCCCCACTGGTCCACAAACTAAGTTCATAATATAATTTTTTTTGGATAAAATGTCTTAAATGCTACTTATACTAATAATACATACGAGCAACCTATGATTAGCAAAGACAGCAGCTACGTACCAGAGCAAGAAAGGCCTTTTTCGCTTCGTGGGACAGCGTTGGACTAAGTAAATGGTAACTTAACAACAAAACATGTAAGTGAACTTAATTCATTTTATCCAACCACTATTTTAATTCAACTAGAGAAGGTGCCTAGTCCCACATGTACTTACATACATATTACTTATGTATGTACGTAGATGCAGCCGATTCGTTTTATTATGTTTGCGTGCAGTAATTGTGCACATAAGTTCATACATATATATGTATATAGGTATAGGCATCTCCTCTTTGGTTTTTTTTGGTATCCATAATTTTTTTTTGCTATTGGATTTTTGAGAGCTCTAATTTGCAAAGACAAGAGAGCTAAAGTTGTCATTTTTTTTAATTCTTTTTTTCTATGTCTTTACTTTTGGATGCTTCAATTCTTCGAAAGCGGCAAGGTCGTTGACCATATAAGTAAAGATTTGAATATATAGTTGTTTAGATAGGTTAGTTTTGGTCAGCTGATCACAATACCCCCAAAGAAACTTTGTAACGAATATTCTAAGTAGCTTAGAGATAGCTAAATTGTTGTTGATAAGTTCGAATACTAGTATAATTAATAATGAGTTGAATTATAAATAAAATTTGTACATGGATCTATAATTTAATATCTTTGGTCTGATTCCGTAGTTAGTGTGGACGGTCAGATTGGGGCTCTATAACATCTTAGAGCCATGGTAGGGTGGGTTAAGGGCAGCCGTTCACTTTCTATGCGCGCTGCCAGGTATGGGGTTTTCCAGGTGCAGGTTGTAGGTCTCATGCTTCGGGTAAGTTCATACGTGTGCAAAGTAATGTTCTCGTTAGGCCCCCTAAGCTGACAGATGATGGCTTGGTTTGGTATGAGTGCTTAGAACCCTCCCCAGGCTGAAGCTCCCGAAGGAATGCCAGTGCACACACCGCTCGTACCAAACATGCATTGCAAGCCCATCTTAGGTGAAGAGGCTGAAGGGGCGTGTAACAACTTGCAGCCCTTAAAGTATTTTCCATGACTCTCGCTCATGAGAAAAAGAAAATGCATCCCTGCATCCATATCGAGTTTCGTTTTACTCTTATTTTTCGTTGGAATTGCGACTAACACCTGGAGCTGGCTTCCGGTGTCGCGGCATATAAAATGCGCTGAGCGCCCTGAACACACTCTCTTTTGCATTCCTGTCATCATACCATCAGCAACGATACAGAACATCTTCCATACATCGGGGGATCCTACCACAACAATTACTACAATCAACCATCACATACGAGGTGTGTTCAAAAAGTATCGCGAATTTTGTGTTTTTTCAAAAATTATTTATTTATTCATGAATATCTATTTTGTCCCCTTCAAAGTAATCCCCATGAGATATTATACACTTATGCCAACGGTTTTTCCAATCTTCGAAGCACTTCAAAAAATCATTTTTTTGTATCTTGTTCAGCTCCTCCTTCGATGCCGTCTTTATCTCGTCAAGAGAAGCGTAACGTCGTCCTTTCATGGGCCTCTTCAGTTTAGGGAACAAGAAAAAGTCACAGGGGGCCAGATCTGGGGAATACGGTGGCTGCGGCATCATTAGTGTGTTGTTTTTGGCCAAAAAGTCGCGCACAAGCAACGATGCGTGAGCAGGGGCGTTATCGTGGTGCAAAAGCCAATTTTTGTTCTTCTTTGCACATCTTCTCGGCCTTCTGAGAACATTTTGTACCACCGATAAACGTTGCTTCGGTCCAAGGTAGCTTCTCCGTATGCCACAGTCAACATTCGGAATGCATCCGCGCACTTAATTTCGTTTTTCACACAAAATTTGATACAGGTTCTTTGATCCATTTTTTTGAATAGGTAAAAATCGAAGACGATCCAAAACACGTGCAAGCAAAGCAGCTGTCAACAATTAACTGAACATTCAAAATGGCCGAGCTTGTCGGCATAAGTGAGAGACATGAGTACCAACATAACGCCACAAAAAATTCGAAATTCGAATATACGTAACCAGCGAAAATTCAAAATTCGCGATACGTTTTGAACACACCTCGTATAAGTATAACATTCGGCTCTCGCCACCCAGTCTCCATACATATATATTTGTATATCTTTTTCCCTAAATAATTTACAATAAGTGAAATCTCCTACTTGCGCTTTAGTAATATGACTATTTATGAATTGCATTGAATTTAAACAAACTGAATTTCCTTCTTTGTTAGAGTAAGAACGAAAATAAAATAAACATATACATTTGAATTGCAATATTGAAAGACAACGTCTCTTGAATATTAAACATGGTCCTTCGAGCCGGATTTGATCCGCAAATTGGCAACGCATTAATTCCCTCTAATTTCGATCAGCAGAACAACACTGGCCATAGTTTGACAGCGATCACTCACCCAACATACCCAGCACTTGTTTTGGAAATCAACAGCGACAACATTTTCGGCAGCAGAAAAGAAGTTTATAAAATTAAAATAAATAAAATAACAAAAACGCGTAATTAAAAGTGGTAAAAAACGGAAAATATTTTGGAAAACTATTGGAATAGAAGTGCGTAAAAGTGCATAAGTGATTGAGGTGAAAAATCATCAAGGAAGGCATATTTTGTTTCGCTGCCCAACGTGGAAACTGTAAAAAAACCAAATTGCGATCATTTACAACCATTACAACGCCATCCCGAATAATTTGCCTTAAAATCGAATAGGAACTTGTAGAAGTATGCCCAGGTGAGTCGTTAAAAGTGTTCCAGTTTTTATTCAAACGGCATAAATACCGTTACCTGAAAACAGTTGTACGTATGTAGGTTGAAAGACCTACTCGTTGATACATGCCAAATCTCGCTGTCCGCACATGTGTAAGGTACATAAATACATATAGATATTGAGGTTGATTTGCGCTAGTTTTCTTTTATCAAAAATCCACTTTTCACTTATATGTCCCATTTGAAGAAGTACATTTCAATGTAACATTTTCCGGTCGCTCCAGCATCGAATATAGTCTCCAGTTCTTACAAATATTTGTACATATTATACAGATACCTCCCAGCAAACATTTGAACATATTGTTGATTATATACATATTATAATTTATTAACCAAAAGCAAAGCGGGAGAACTCTCCAAAATTAATTTCAAACTGCATTCCTGAACATTTAGATACATTTCATATAGCATAAACCTCTAAATCCCGCACATTTTCCCGGATCTCAATCACTGCCATATGCAATTAAAACATAATTGTATCAAACTCTAATTCCAAAATTCCCAGTGCTGAAAACTAAGTTGGGCACTTCGGAAGCATTTATATTCGTTGGGTTACCAGCAAAAGGGCTGGAGTGGTGTCAGCGACAAACATACATATGTACATTCATATGTATTTGCAAACCGATTATTATTGCTTCGGAAATATTAGCACATAAAAACATATGTACATATTATATTTTCGTTGGATAGCTACACATTATTATGATAACACATTTGGTACATATGCTAAAGAAAAGCAGTGGAAACAGTTAAGCGAATTTGAAGTTTTTAAAATACAGTCGCGTATATTACAAAAGAATCAGTTACTTAATATCTCTACCTATAGAGTATATAATTCCTCAAATAACACCAACGGTCTCCCATATCCCAATCATAATTAGTTAGCTATCTCCAAAACACTTATTAGACGGTACCAAGATACCTCAACCATGGCCACTGATACAACGACAATGCCCTCGTTCATCTTTGATTCTAATAATTTGATGAATTTCTGCTCCCAGTTTGGAAGGGAAGATCCTGCTGATCACACTGACACTTTGTTAGATGTGAAGGTTCAGGACCTAACGACCCGTTGGGAAGCTCTACAGGCCTCCTACCGAAGAGTGTGTCTCGCGGACGACAAACTAGTTCCAACAGATTTTAAAGAAGAAGCCACTAAAAAGTTTCAGCTCTGTACCGATAGCTTCTATATATGTAAGTCCCAAATCTTAGACCAAGTCAAAATTCTTCAAGGCAATACAGCCGAACCAAGTTCTACCTCCCGCCATTCTTACTCTACTTCCTTTATGCAAAACTCTGTCCCATGTATCAAGGTACCTCCGTGCGATACCGAAATATTTTACGGTAGCTATGAAGAGTGGCCATCGTTTCGTGATATGTTCACGGCAGTATATCTCAGCCATCCCAAACTAACCCCTGCCCAGAAATTATATCACCTACGAAACAAAACCCGAGGAAAAGCTGGTGCCATCGTGAAGCAGTACACCTTATGTGACGAAAACTTCCCGCTAGCTTGGGAAGCCCTTAGGACTCGATTTGAGAATAAGCGGATTCTGATAGATAAACAGCTGAAGACTCTATTTAATATAACCCCAGTCACGTCAGAAAATAGCGAAGGAATTCAGAAAGTACAAAATACAATCAATGACTGTCTCGTTATTCTCAAGTCTCAAGGAGTGTCCGTTTCTGATTGGGACCCCATTTTGATTTATTTATGCTCAACTAAGCTTCCAGAAGAAACTCTCTCCCTCTGGGAGCAATCCCTAGAATCCCGAAAAGAGCTCCCTAACTGGTCCCAAATGAACCAGTTCTTAACCACTCGCTACGAGGTAGTCGAACGCCTACACGGCTACAAAACCACCAAAAACCGCAACTCCTTTGTAGCTAAACCATCTACCAAAGTCCAAGCATATCTTTCACAGGAGAATCTGACCTTTAAGTGCAAGTTATGCAACAACAGCCATCCATTGAAATCATGCCCCGAATTTCGTAAACTTAGTGTTGCTGAACGCACTAAGTTTGTAGAGCGAAATAAATATTGCAGCAACTGTTTCGCCTACAACCATGCTATCACCAATTGCTCAAGCTCGTACAGATGTCAGCACTGTAAGAAAAATCACCATACTATGCTACACGCCGACGCAACCACCAAGCCCGTATCAAAGGCTCCCGGTAGAACTTCCTCTGCCTCCTCCTCCAAAAACGCAACGGCCCTCCTGCATACCGAATCTACTCAGCAGTCTAGACATCCTATATTTGACTTAACTGAAGGCAATTGGGAAGACTCTCCGCCCGCTTCTAAAGGTACGGATCCAACAATTCTGGCAAACTTCTCCACAAATAATGAAAAGACTCTCCTACCAACTGCCCAAGTTCAGATACAACACATGGGCTCCATCTTCTCGCTACGAGCGCTCATAGACCAAGGGTCGCAAAAAACCTTCGTTTCCCAAAAAATTCAAAACAAACTGCAACTTCCTACCTTCAAAGAAAACTTCTCCGTAACAGGAATGGGTGGAACGATCCTAGAGAACGCAAGCCGCGTTTGTAGACTTATCTTGGTATCTAAACGCCACAACAAAAACATCAACACCAATGCAATCGTTTTGAAACAACTGACGAGTTCTCTCCCCTCGTTCCGAGCCCCTAAACCTAACCTCTCGGAACTCAAGGATCTCGATCTCGCGGATCCCTACTTCTATACCCCCGGCCCAATTGATCTTGTCATCGGCAGTGACCTGATACCCCAAATTCTACTCCCAGGGATGATTTTTTGTAGACATTGTAATCGTAATTGTAGGGGTTTGCCACAATTGAGGGATGTGGCCAACCTTTTCAACTGGGAGGTAGCAAACCGCCCTTATGTTCGTCATCTTAAACTGGCGGCTTTACAAATACGTACTCAACGGGGATATACAAAAAATGTATCGCCAAATACTTCTCCATGAGGACGACCACCAATACCAGCGAATTATATTTCGTAGGAGCCATGAAGCAAAACTCACTGACTTTGCGCTTAAGACCGTAACCTTTGGCGTGAATTGTGCACCCTACCTAGCCATACGCACCTTACACCAGTTGGCACATGATTCGCAACACTCTTATCCCCTAGCTAAAAGAATTTTAACAAAGGAAACCTATGTGGACGACATATTATCAGGAGGACATGACATTCTCTCTTGTATTCAGGCCCAATCCCAAACAATCAATTGTTTAATATCCGCCGGTTTTCCTCTTAAAAAGATAACAGCAAACCATCCCGATATCCTTGCCAACATTCCCGATGAAGATGTGCTTGATTCGGACTTTCTTAAGTTTAACTGCGCTAGCTCAACCAAAACTCTGGGAATTCGGTGGAATGCCTTGACTGATTCATTTTCTTATACCATTGAACCAATTCGACCGTCCCCAAGTGCGACAAAAAGGCAAATTTTATCCTCAGTTTCAAAACTTTTTGACCCCGCAGGGTGGCTAGCGCCTATTCTTATTCAGGCAAAGATGCTTCTCCAGCAAATTTGGTTAGAGGGCACGGAATGGGATGAATGTGTGAAACCAATCTCACTTCAAAAATGGGTGCAATTTGTGTCGGACCTTCCCGCGATCGAAAATATTCGAATACCACGATGGACGGAATTTGCTCCCAATAATAAGATTCAAGTTCACGGATTTTGCGATGCTTCAGAGAAAGCATATTGCGCAGCCATTTACATTAGGTCTCAATCAAGCAGCAAAGTCTCGGCGCATTTACTGTTCTCGAAAACTAAAGTTGCACCGTTGCAAACAGTGAGCCTCCCACGCTTGGAATTGTGTGGAGCAGTCTTACTTGCCAAATGCATCAAAAACCTTATCAATCAACTTCCCTTAGGAGACATTGAAACCTTTTTATGGTCAGATTCATCAATTGTCCTGTCATGGCTCGAAAAGCCACCATGTACATGGAAAGTATACGTGGCAAATCGTACGTCGGAAATAATTCAAAACGTTGGAAACATCAAATGGAGCCACGTATCCACTAACCATAACCCTGCAGATCTCGGTACTAGAGGGTGTAGACCACAGGATTTAATACAGCAGCAACTTTGGTGGACTGGACCAAATTGGCTTCTCAAACCCTCCGACCAATGGCATATTTCGTCCCGACAAAACGTTACTCCTCCCGAAGAACGAAAAGTACAGGCTCTACATATCTTGGAAAACGAACCAGATATCTTAAATCGCTTCTCATCATGGCCAAAAGCAGTTCGAGTGATAACCTATATGTTTCGTTTCATTCACCGAATCAAACCCATACAGTCCACTCAGCGAATTAATTACGATTCTACGGTAATCACTCAGGCAGAAGTCCACTGGGTAAAAACACGTCTTATTAAGCTTGCCCAAGAAAGGTACTACCAAAAGGAATATCTTAAGCTTTCAAACCAACAAACGATTTCCAAAAAGAGCCCACTTTTATGTTTAAACCCCTTTCTTGATCGCCATGGAGTCATTCGAGTAAACGGTCGTTTAGCAAATTCTTCCCTTACTAACAATGAAAAACATCCCATAATCCTCCCAGAGGGCTCACGATTATGCCTTTTATATTTACAGTTTGTACACAATTTACTGATGCATGCGGAACATCAGCTCATGATAAGGACAGTGAGACAAGAGTACTTTATACCCCGACTAAAATCAAAAGTCAAACTTTGTATACGGAACTGCAAAACATGTACCATTTTTAAGAAGACTACGCAGTCCCAAATCATGGCAGCGTTACCATCCGAACGGTCAAATTTCTCCTTACCATTTACGTTCACCGGTCTGGACTTTGCAGGCCCCTTCGATCTCAAGTCATCATCTCTCAGAAAATCGCCAATGTTGAAAGGATATGCTTGCGTATTTGTATGCTTCTCTACTAAAGCAATCCATTTAGAGCCTTGTTCTGACTTGTCAACTAAATCGTTTCAAGCAGCCTTTTCACGCTTTGTTGGAAGACGTGGCCTACCAAAGGGTGTCTATTCCGACAATTCCAAAAAGATTTCCAGAGATTTCTTAAAGAGACCGCTGATGATCTTCATTCAAAGTACGCCCTACATGGGTTTGGATGGCATTTCATACCACCTAATGCTCCTCATATGGGCGGCCTTTGGGAAGCAGCTGTTAAAAGTTTCAAACTGCATTTCAAACGCGTTTCTGGGAGTGCTAATTTTACCTTTGAAGAGATTGCAACACTACTTGCTCGCATCGAAGCAGTGCTAAATTCCCGTCCCCTATCCCCTATGTCAGACAATCCGAATGAACTACTTGCTTTGACCCCAGGTCATTTTCTGCGTGGGGCCCCCTTACTGGCTCCGCCAGAACCGCAGCTAGACAAGCTGTCCCTTCATAACCGTTGGGAAAAGCTCAAAATTCTTCATCAGCAGTTTGCCCAGCGATGGAAAGATGAATACCTGAAGGAATTACATCAGAGATACAAATGGAAGCATCTGCAGGAAAATTTATCAGAGGGCGACTTCGTCGTTGTCAAAAATGATTTACTACCCCCACAGGAGTGGCGCTTGGGTCGAATTGAGAAGGTCTACCAGGGATCAGATAAACACGTCCGAGTGGCGGACATTAGGACTCAGCATGGTCTTTTCACGAGACCTATCGTCAAACTGTGTCCCCTTCCAATGTCTTCCGATCTGCCCGATCCCACTAAGCACTAATACCATCCCATATGTCAGCTATCAAATGTATCACTATTGTACTAAAGTCCTCTTTTATTTACAGACGCTCACCGCAACTGCCTTCCCCTATTCGGGCACCACAATCGCCTCCCCCTATTCGGGCACCACGACGGCATTCTCCTGTTCAGCCTCCGAGGAATCCAGATCTTCACCAATGCCAACTCTGTGAGCGATACCACGCACTACGTTTTTGCCCGAAATTTCAAAGAATGACACCAGCAGAGCGGGTTTGGTGTGTACAGCTACACAAGTATTGCCCCAACTGTTTGGCCCGCAACCACGATAATGTGCGCCACTGCTCGTCACCAGGCACATGCAGAATCTTCCGTCAGCTACACCATACGCTGCTTCACCGCCCATCGGTCGCCGAAGATCAAATACCAAATCAAGTACAGCGCCAGGCACCTCCATCACCGCATAGGGCACGGGTCCAGATCAACAACGTCATTCGAGAATTGATCAACTTGAGGGAAAGCCTTGCACCAGTGCAAAGAGGGCGCGATGTTTAAGTGACTTGCAGCCCTTAAAGTATTTTCCATGACTCTCGCTCATGAGAAAAAGAAAATGCATCCCTGCATCCATATCGAGTTTCGTTTTACTCTTATTTTTCGTTGAAATTGCGACTAACACCTGGAGCTGGCTTCCGGTGTCGCGGCATATAAAATGCGCTGAGCGCCCTGAACACACTCTCTTTTGCATTCCTGTCATCATACCATCAGCAACGATACATAACATCTTCCATACATCGGGGGATCCTACCACAACAATAACTACAATCAACCATCACATATAAGTATAACATTCGGCTCTCGCCACCCAGTTTCCATAAATATATATTTGTATATCTTTTTCCCTAAATAATTTTCAATAAGTGAAATCTCCTACTTGCGCTTTAGTAATATGACTATTTATGAATTGCATTGAATTTAAACAAACTGAATTTCCTTCTTTGTTAGAGTAAGAACGAAAATAAAATAAACATATACATTTGAATTGCAATATTGAAAGACAACGTCTCTTGAATATTAAACAGTAAGAATAGAACTGTAATCGATACGAGAGATAGCGAAACTAAACTAGTAACGCTACCTGTGTAACGAAACTGTAACGTTACTTCCAGGAATGGAAACACAACTTACAAATCAATGTGTGAAGGGTTCTATGAAATTATTCGAGTCATTTTGGAATGAAAAGCTCTTTCGATATAATTTGTTTAAATAAACCATACATTTAATTAGAATTAATGTAAACAGATCAAAAAGGACGTTAATGTTAAAATTTTTGCAAAAACATTTTAAGCGATTTTTGCTTAAGAATGTGTCCTAAAACTGTGAAAATATCTTACAAAACTGCACAGGATTAAAAGTTTCGATGTACTTAATTATCTAGTATATATAAAATTTAAATTGTGTATGTATCTATAGATCGACTTGCGTCCTAAACGTATAAACCGATCGTAACCAAATTTGAAACACGAACTGGATACCTTACCGGGATGGTCATGGGCTAAAAAATATTTTGATATATATAGGGGGCGTGGCACCTCCCATACAAATGGAATTTTTAACAGTCCGTATTTCTGGAAGTATTTAGGCTAGACCAATGAAATTTGGGAAGGGGTTACATGAGGTTAATCCCTACCACCTCCAATAAAACTGGGGATAACAAAAACGGGGGCGTGGCCCCTCCCATACAGCTGACATTTTTTTAATATAGATATGTGGGGTGAAACCGACGGGTATAAGCTAGTTATCTATATATTTATGAGTCTCGCTTCTACATATTCGATTACGCTACAGTTGCGATACGCAAGGAATATTAATATCATTATTGTTATACCTGAGGTTTTTATACAGCGCCCAAGTACGAGAAACACTTATATATTCGTTTCTGTACGTTACGATTTCGTTACTCAGGTGGCTGTAAAAATTTTTGTTTACGCCAGCGAGAGTTTCATTACACCTCTGCTACTCATTAGAAACTGTTCCAATCATTCCGTTTCTAGTTATGTTTCTGTACAAAAGGAGCAGAAAGGAAGTGCGGTTTCGTTTGCAAGTTTATGGTTTTTACTGAGAAGCTTTTTCATGGCAGGAAAAACTCGGTGGCTTGTCGACTAATACCTAGAAGCATACCGTTCAAACCATTTTTGTTGTAACATGTCCCGCTACTTCAACCAAGGATGTTTCGGTATAATAGTCTAGCACACTAACACTTTACCTCGGAGGCCGCTTTAGAGTTAGCAACCCAAAACTTTAGGGGGCGAATAAAAAAGCTGTCATGTAACATTTAATACTATTTTTCGTAAACAAATGCCTCACCTTCAGTTCAGTTTTTTTCAACATACCCTAATGGGGAACAAAATTTTTTTTAATGAATGAGTTTACAGATAAATGCGACAAAAAGTATGTATGTCTATTTTAGTTTGGGTGCAAGTGAATGTGCTACATGGCAGTAAAACTCGTAATATGACCTGATCGTCAACGTTATAATCTTAAAAATGAAATGCCTACAAAATTGCATTACCAAAAATTGGAAAATAAACTTCGTTGAATTTTTAAGAATTTTTTATACATTTTTAAAACATAATTTATAGTTTTCGCATGATATACTCGTATATTAGCCGTACTAGCAAACTACATTTTTGAATATGTTAAATAGCGGGGCGCAATAAAGCCATAGGCAATAAAGCCTCAGCATGTTGAGAAATAAGGCCATATTAATTAATATGGCGTTCTTTCCACAATGATTGTGAAATAAAGCCATTAAGGCATTATTGCATAACATGACATCTCAATGACATCGCCTAAACCAAACAGCATTTTCCTGGGACGCGTCTAATCTAGTCCTATTAATTTGAGATTTATTAAAAAAAGCGCCGCAGGCGAACATTTGGAAACTACCCTCAAAGTTTAGAAACCGATTCACCATATCGCATAAGGCGACTAAGCATTCAAAATTTGAAAAAAAGCATATTTTGAATATTAAATTAAAATTGCAAGTACTTAAAATGCTGAGAGTTTTTATTTCTACATGCAAATTAATATTTTGCTTGAGCACCTAATGAAAAAAAAAATTTATCACCCTAATGTACATACATATAAACAGTATCTTACAAGGACGTAAAAAGGGAGCTAGGTATTGAAACCCTTTTGCACTGGAGTTTGGCAGCAGTTCTAAATCTCACTTGTTTGTTGAAAATTTTTTCCGCAGAAAAAGTTTTCCTAGCGATTTTAACATGATTTCTTGACATTAACGAGCAACAGCAAAAAGAACAAAACAACAACTACAGCTATAAAAAAAATATGCAGATAGTGGAAAACAAATTGTATACAGTCGGTTTCTACTTTGCATATTTCTTAATATTTTTGTTTTGTTTCTGTAAGGCAAAGTTGTCTTTTTCTGTTTTTTTTGGGAATGTCTGTGATTTAGCCTGTTGGCCTACATACTTACATAGGGAATTGCGATGTAAATTAATGTGATTGCATTTTCAAATATGCTTTTAGGGTAATGAAGTGCTTGTGTCTGTGGCATTCGCATGCACTTGGTGACATTTGTGTGAATGTCATTACCCAAAAAAAAATACCAAACCTGCATATCTGACGTTTACATACATGGGTACATTCAGGCATGGGTGATAAGTTAAACGATAGCAAGAAAATAATGATTACAAAGCGATAAATGGAAGTAAGGTGATCTGAAATACTGTGGCGCGTCCCCTTTGACTCTTACTATCGGTTATGCGGTGTTTTCATATCACAGCTCGTGCGCTAAACACGGAAGATATTGCAACATAGAAATGCTTAAAGACCACGGTGGACTTGCTGTGTAGTCAGATCCTACTTTTACCCAACATTATTTTAAAGGCGTTCAGCGTCCCATAGGCCGGTTTGACTATATGCTGCACACAAAAAGTAATTTCGAAAAACTTTATAAAAAATTGTACTCTTCACTCAACAGTGGTCGGAAACCCTCGCCATATATTTCTGCCATGAAATCTTTGCAGGTCAACGCACTACGCAGCAAAAAAGTGGCTCACTAAAAATGTATCGAAGCTCCTCCGATAACATCGACCGTATTTAGTTTTAAAAGAAATCGAAAGTTTACAACAAACTTATCGCAACTTGAGGTGCTATCAATTTCTCTAACAAATATAGTTCTTAGCTCAGAGCGAATTACATACAGGGTGGCTGATGAAAGCCGCTACCAAAAGAAAATTAAATAACTTTTTTTTTATTTAATGAATCTGGTTAATTTTTTTTTATTTTGCAGATTGACTTTTACATTTAACAAAAATGGATAACTGGGACACTGAAACAAGAATTTGGATTGTCCGCCGCTATCACGCACTGGAGTCCGTAGTTTCGGTTCAAAGAGAGTATAGGCGCACGTTTGGCGGCAATCCCCCGAGCAGATGGACCATAATAAGACTTGTAAACAATTTTGCCGAGCATGGGACAGTCAACAGAAGACCTTACCATCGAAACCCTTCAGTTCGAACGGAGGAAACAATCGCTGCTGTAGCTGCTGCCATACAAAACAATCCAGGTGTTTCGACAAGAAGCTTATCTGCTCAAATGGGTGTAAGCAGACAGTCATTACAGTCAATTATGCACAAAGATTTGGACTTATTCCCATATAAAATTCAAATGGCCAACAAACTGAACGCTGCAGACTTGCGGATTCGCTTGGAATTTTGCCAGAAGATGCTTCAAATGGTGGAAGAGGATGGAAACATGTTGAACTGTCTTTTCATGTCTGACAAGGCCCATTTCGATTTAAACGGCAACATAAACAAACAAAATTGTCGAATATGGAGTGCTTCCAACCCACAGATACTCCATGAGACGGAATTGCATCCACTTCGTGTCACAGTGTGGTGTGCAGTTTCATCACGCTGCATTGTCGGGCCCTACTTCTTCGAAGAAAACGGTCACACCGTTACGGTTACTGGAGACCGTTACTTGAGCATGTTGAGAGAGTTTTTCTATCCAGAATTACGCCGAATGAGAATTTCTTTCAACTCTGTGTGGTTTCAGCAAGATGGTGCAGCTCCTCATATAGCCCAACCTGTTATGACAGAATTGCGACGAAAATTTCCCAATAAGCTGATATCCAGAAACTCCACATTCCGTTGGCCACCCAGGTCGCCTGACCTTACTGCACCTGACTTTTTCTTGTGGGGTTATTGCAAACAGGAAGTCTTCAAAGCAAAACCAACAAATTTGAATGAACTAAGGCAATCCATTCGAGAAACAATTGCGGCTATTCCTGTCTCAACTCTCCAAGCAGTAATGAACAACTTTTTGGTAAGATGACGCACATGCATCGCCGAGCAGGGGGGGCATTTAAATTCCATTATTTTTAAAACTAATTAAGCTATATTTAATAAAATTTAATGAGCTTTAACATGAATAAAAGAAAAATGAATTCCATACACTGAAAAAAAAATTTTTTGAGTTTCTTAATGTAGCAAAATTCATCAGCCACCCTGTATATAAGTATGCCAAAACATATTTATGTATGTGGTTGCCACAAGTTGATAAGTCGGTTGGAGTTTGAATGACGAAGTTGTAAGACGTGAACCATGAGGACATGCATTTTTGTAATGTCAACGCTACACGCGATATTAATAAAAGGTAATAAGTGGAAAAAAGAGTAGGATTGTAGGGTCAACCCCGGAGTTTTCGGGATTTACAAAGTTTCATCAAAGACAGCATATATGCAAATGAATAAATCATGTTTAAATTTTTTATTGATGCTTAATATTTTGAAATATTTTAACTAAGTGATTATGTTCAGAGCGGTTAAATAATTCGTGACTACCGCTTAACTGATTATTTTCAAGAGGTCTATTTCATTATTAATTACCATTGCTTTCTGTTTTTATTGTAATGAAAAATCAGAACTCCTATTCGTACTTTAACTATTTGTTAAAATTTCTTTTAGTAATTCTTAAAAAATCATGAGTTTTTGTAATGGTAGTAATTGTTGAATTTTTAATACTTTTAGTTTTTTTTTAGATAGTCGTACAAATCATAATAGTTTTGATTAGTAATCAATTATTAAATTTTGTATTACTTTTGATTTTTTTATTTATTTTATTTTATCTGAGTAACCGTAAGAAGTCGTGAGTTTTTCTAATTTTAGTAATTATTATTCTTTTAATACTTTAAGATTTTTTTCTATTAATCGTAAGGAAATCATTATTTGTTTAATAGTAATCAATTATTGAAGCTTTTATTACTTTTGATTATTATTATTTTTTCATTAAACGTAACAAAATCATGATTTTTGTAATATATAGTTATCTATTACTAAATTTTTTATTACTTTTGATTATTTTTTTAGTTTATTTTATTTCTTCAATAATTGTACAAATATTTTTTTACTTTTTATTTTTTTTTTATGAATGCCTTATTTTTTTCCTAAAATCAATTAGTAATGAATAATTAAATTTTTCATAACTTTTGTTTATTTTTTTCTATAATCTTAAAAAATCATTATTTTTTTAATGGTAATCAATCATTATATTCTTAATTGTATTATTTAGTTTTTTTTAACAAGATCTAAAAAAATAATGATTTACTAATGGTAATCAGTCATTGCATTTTTTTTTTTGCTTTTGATAATTTTTTTATTTTTTTACAGTCACCGGAGAAAATCATTATTATAAATAATCGTAAAAAATCTTTTTTTTTATGGTACTCAATCATTAAATTTTTCACTACTTTTTTTTAATTTTTATCAACAATCTTAAAAAATTATTATTTTTTTAATGGTCATCAATCATTATATTTTTAATTATATTTAAAATTTTTTTTTTAAACGAAAAAATTATGATTTATTAATGGTTATCAGTCATTGAATTTTTTTTGCTTTTAACAATTTTTTATTTTCTTCCAATCAGCGAAGAAAACCATTTATTTTTAATGGTAATCTTTATTATTAAATTTTTATTTCTTTTGGTATTTGTTTTCAGTAATAACTTGATTTATAGTAAAAAGTCATCATTTTTTAAGGGTAATTAATCATTATATTTTTAATTACTTTTTGTTATTATTACGTTATATTGTTTATTATTTTACTTTTTGTTTTTACAAAAATCGAAAAAAAATTATATTTTTTTAATGGTGATCAATCACCTAATTTTTTCCTACTTTTGAAAATTTTTTTTTCTTTACAATGATCGCATCTGGAATCCCTAAAATGTAATCACAACTCTGAAAAGTTAGCATCCTTGGTAGATAGATACACATATATTATCTATACCTTACCACTAAAATCAAATTAATCAAGCACATTTGAAAATGTTTAAGATGGAAATTGTGTTTGCTTCACGCGTCACCAATTCAGCGGAAGTTAATGAAGTGTAATGCTAAATTTAAGTTATTATACTATTATGCAAATATTTCCTTTGCAACATTTTCAAAAGAGAACACATATGTAAGCATCTACAAGCACCCATAACTATTATTGCAGACAGCTATCAATAGTTCACTTAAAGGAATTGATTGATTTTGATTTGATTCATTTTTACTTATGTATTATTTTTCCATATTGTCTTTTTATATTTCTTAACTTACCGGCAAACTTAAATTTCGTGCCAAACGCAAACTATTCAACTCAACTAATTCCAATATGAAACCTTGTGGTAGGCCACCATCGAAGCCTTCTAAGCAATCAACTTGTAGTGAATCAGTTGATTGATTTGTGATTGTGCAATTTTGTAATGGAAATGGACGACCTGAAAGTTCAAATAAAAGAAAATATATATTTTTAACACTATGTAATTACTTCTTGATTATAAAAGGAAGCTAGACAACAAGAAATCATTAAGTGTTACGGAAACAGTGGCGCTCTTTGCATGGCACGTGGGAGTAAGTTTTGAAAGCTTTCACACAGAATAGTGGTAGTCGCATGTAGTAAAAGCTCTGCGTTCAATGTAGAATAGAGAAGTACGTTTGCAATACTGTTGAAATTCAATTGTTCACAAAAGTCTGCGAGGTATGAGGATGGAATGGCTCTGTGAACATACATACTGTTAGAAAGATCCCTTTAAATTGTTTCAAATCTGCTTCTATTAAAATATTTCACCAAAATAAAGTTGTGTTTTTCCACAAAGATTCTAAAATTTATTGGTTTTTAAGAGATCTGTCACAAGAGCTGAACTGGTCTAAACATATTGCGTTTATTAGATTTTGTCAGTGTGTGCGCTTCTCTGCTGACACAAGCACAAAGTATGTGGGCAGCACTGTTCTTGTGGAAATGTATAGGCAATTCATGCGAATAGTTTTGATCAAACATTTGTATTTAATTTGTTAATCGTTTCACTTTATTTTTAAATTGAAACAGGTTAAACGTGCGTTAACTTCAGAATTCCACTTTGCAGATTTATTTATTTATTCAATACGGTCTATGAAACAACATTTCATTAAGATTTGGAAATGCCTTTAAAATATCAGCGAAATGAGGAACCAGAATCAATTCTAGAAATGGATTTTGTCGAAAACGAGGTAAATATCGGTCGGAAAAACAGTGTAATTGGCCAAATTTTCACCGTTTTGGACTCATGAAAGTTAGAAAATGTATAATCTTTATCTTTCTCTTATGTATGTTCGTTTATTTATCGTTTTCTGCCAAAAAAGAATATATTAAAAAATTTATTTTACTTGTGAGAACTAGATTTTCAAGAAATTTTAGATATTTGAGAAAATTGTTTTTGTGGGATTATAATTTATTATATGAATATATTTACTAAGGTGAAATTGGACTGTTGGTATACGAAATAAACAAAACCGAAGAGCACACAAAAAACAAAAATCCATCGTGAGCAATGCTTCATACCGCCAAATGGCTGAATGAATAGAAATAGGAGTCAGCTAGCAGAAAAACCAAAACGTTCTGATATCCAAATGGTTAGGAGAGCATAAAATTTACTAAAGAAGTAGTTTCTGAAATGGCTCTATAGCAAAAAAAATGTTAGTAATTACTTAGTTATAAAATAATTATCAAAAAAATTAAAACAATAATTACTTTTATAAGAATTATTATTCTTCGCCTTGAGGCACCCTGCCATTCATACCAGTTTTTGAATAAATTGCCCAGCGAAAAAGCATGTTAATGTTAAAAACTTTCGGATCGCGTTGTGACTACCGAATTTATGACCAAATTCTTTTTTTTTATTTCAAATTTTCACATTTAGTGGAGTTTGCAAAGAACAATTTAATTCGCTGGTTCCATGCATGATTTCCTACTATTTGCTTTGCCAAATTGTTTTACTTACCTGCAGCAACAATTTGAAAAATGCAAGGACTCTTCTGCATACCAATCGAATTTCGACCCCAACAGGATATCGTTCCGTAATCCAGATCAGTGGTTGGCGTGTAGTTCAGTCTGGACATCCCCGTCTGGAACAAAATTTAAGATTTGCGTATCATTGAAATTGTAGATGTTTTTATAAAATCATACTGCTAATTGAAACTTATATACTCAATAGTGTCTGAACGAATTTCAAGCAACTTTTAAAGTAATAAAAGCTTCAGAAAATAACAGAGAAAAACAGGTATCGTATCAAGTTTTTTTTTCAGTACGGCTCCACACAATTTTACGGAAAAAGTTCTTATCGTTACAGAGAAACAAATTGTTTCAGTCCTCGAAACAAAACTAGTATCACACCAAGTTTTTTTCTATTTCTAATAAATTTTTCTTTATTGTAACTATGTCCAGTTATGTTAGTAAAACCCTCCAAATCACTATTGCATTAGTATAAGTTTAAAAGAAATGGGTAAATTTATTATATTCTTGCAAAAAAGCAACAACAACAGTAATCTTGTAATTTATTCATTAGCACATTTAGTAAAGCTTCAAAGATTTTTTTGTTAATTTTGTGCACTTTTAATGAATGCAAACGCTATCAATTTGCAACATTTGACACGCCCACTGTCCATTAGTTAAAAAAGAATAACTGAGAAAGTACATAGAAGCAGCAAATAAGTGGCAGGGATGATAAAATGAATTAAAAAGTTCGAAGAAAAATAAGGGCGGATACTTTTGGGTCAACGCCAACCCGCGCAAAATAAGAGTGGAGAGAGAGATAATTGGATGCACTGGAAGATCTACTAGTTTTCTGTGCTCGTTAATGCAGCTTCATATGAATTTGTTTAGTAGCGAAAATCTGTAGCTCTGAACTGCGATATTTCTAAACTACTCCTTGGAACTAGTGACTGCGGAATCTACTTTTCTATAATTTGCATCAAGACAGAATTCCAGCCAACAGTTTGAAATCTAATTACTTTCTTTTAACAAGATTTTATTTTATTCAGGGACGTTAAATCAAAGTAAATCTTTTCAATCTTTATAAAAGTCCGGAACCAGCAAGTGTAACTAAAGAAAGTAATTAACTCTTTTTGTCACCCCAGGACTTTCACTATTCAAATCCAGGGCACAATTTCATTAATAATTTAATTAATTTTCGTGTTAGTTATTGAAAAGAACTTTTAATTTTTCCTTAAAAAGTAAAGTAAAGCTGTTTGACAGATTTGTTTTCGTTCGAATAAAATAAAGTTACAGAAATAGCTATTTTCTTTTATTGTGAAAGATATAAAAGACGTGGTTACTGATTTTATTGCTTTAGATTTAGTTTTTGGCTGACAACCGTTCTGAGCGGCTCTCACCGCAAGAAGAAGAGCATAACGTGGCCGTCGCATGGTCCAAATAACAGGTCGTGTCATTAGATCAGCTGATTTCTACTTTTTCTCGAGCTTTGACAGCACACTCATTTCTCAGTGGGCTTTTGACATTAAAACTATGAGTTACAAAAACAAAATACATGGAAAAAGTATGTGTGTCTGTATGTTTGCCGAGCTGCTACGACCTGTGAGTTGGACAATGGGCCGTCGTCTCGGTACAGGTAACTCCTTGTATAATAACACTAAAATGGCAGAAACAGGGCGGTCCATATATTTTAAATATTTCAGGAAAAAGTTGTCAAAATTACATTTTATTTGTTAAGAATTCAAAATCCCTTCAAGACTAAGGTATTTAATGTACAAACTATCTATATGTGTTTGAACCCAAGCTGTTAAATTAAAACTGTACTAAGCTTCAAATGCTAGAAGCATCTAAATTTTAATTGACAGTCAGTATTTCAATTCTTTTCCGAAAGCAGCTGTAACTAATCAATAAAAATAAATAAAAAAATCAGAACTTAATAACCACTATAAAGAGTTTGCAATTTGTCATTATTTCTTTAATGGCGATTCATAAAAATTCTTCATAAAAATTTAAAAAAGTATGACTATTTGTATTATTAAATAAAATCAAGAAAAATTAAAAAACTAATCAAAGGTAATGATTGTTTTTTTTTTATCATAATACATTCCAAAAATCTATATATATATTTAATTATTAGTTGTAAAATATTTATCATTATTTTTGTTAGTAAATTTTTAAATAATTACTTTTATTTGTAAAAGCTACTCAAATAATCAACTAAGCCGGTATTCAGTACGATTAATAGGCACTCTTGAGCAGATCTAGTTCAAGCGTGAAATTTTAACATTTTCATTTCAATCAATTTAGATTGAAGGTCTTTATTTTAAAATAGAAAACAAAACTCAAATGAATACAATAAATTTTTTTCCTCTTGGGAAAGGTTGGAAGTTTTTTAAATTTATTACGTTTTATTTGGCACTTTAAATCTAGTTCTGACCCAGAAATTTCTCATACTTATCTGCAAAAACAAGAATGTGGCACACGATTAAGCTCTTGCGTCTACAGTGGTCGAATTTGTGTGGCATTCTTCTGGAGGTAGAAAGTAAATTTGTCAGAAGGGAACAAATAGGATATGTCTGACAGTACGCGCTCAGGTACCGATAGTCTCTTCAAAACAGTTTAACCCGTATAAAGAGATCACTGCTGGCATTAGTCTAATGCTCTATTGCGACTCACGTCGGACACTTTCTACACTAGTTGCATTTTTTTTCAGGGTAGTTACTGCGTTCCTTACAGGGCTGTGAATGTATGTGTGTGTGCATTTTGGTGAGGTCGCTACCCTGCAAAAAACGGAAATACTCCGTTTCGTACTTCAAAGAATACTCCTAAAGGAGTATCAGAGTACTCCAACACATATCCTCATTCATATAAAAAAGGTGGTCCAATTTACATGGCAGTGTCCGGTGATTGGATCACCTAATCCATCTCGGAGTACTATGTTTCTTTGCTTTTGAATACTCTATAGGCCACCTACGTGAGAGTACTCTCAACCACTCCCATGGGATTACTCTATGGAGTATTCAACAGCAAAGCGAGAGTGGGAGTAGGTGGTCCTCAAAAGAATACATACTCCCTTCTCGCTTTCGTCTAGAATACTCTATAGAGTAATCTTTTGGCAGCATTTTCAAAGTACTCCAACGTAGGTGCTCTATAGACTATTCGGAAGCAAAGTAAATGGTACTCCGAGTAGGATTAGGTGATCCAATCACCGGACATCGCTATGTAAATTGGACCACCTTTTTTATATGAATGAGGATAAGTGTTGGAGTACTCTGATGCTTCATCGTTTCTTACAGGGTAACAGCCACTTGAATTAGTCGAGTTCAATTGCGTTGTTTGAATATGGCTCAATGCACAGCAACATTTTTTCTTTATTCCACTACACATACGTACACATCTATACACTTTTATAACTGTATAATTACCTCTGTTGAGTGCAATCGCGCTGGCAATTCCGTTTGTTCACCGGACGAGTTAAAAGTCCATGTAAATGCCTCCGATGGTGGTGATGAGTCCACTTCACATTTCAGCATGAGAGTTTCATGCTTAAGGGCACCAAGCAACTCCTCGTGATCGGAAGAACATATTGGTGCATCTGCAAGAAAGGAAAGGTAAAAAAAAAATAAGCAAAAAATTTGTTGAAGCAAAAAAATAGAAAATGTGAATACTCAAGCGTGCATAAAAGCGCATTTGTTTGCATATAAAAAAAGTTTAACTACGCCATTGAGGGTTATAGCGTGGGTGTACGCATACTAGATACACCTCTCATTGCAACAAAAGACCAGCAAGTAAACAAAGTGAGCAGAAAATAACAAAAACAATAGAAAAAAGGAATTGAATTGCTGCTTGCGGATGTCCAACGCTTCGCATAATGAAATGAATGCGGAAAAGCATCCGTACGCGCTACTGGCCGCGCTGTCTGCATGCAGCACCTTAAAACAACCCCAGTTTCGTCTTCACTTTTTCATTATACATACATTTTGCTATTCCTTTTTTATACCGTTCATGAACATGAAATCGTATTTTAACTTTGGTCCGACGTTTGTAAGTATGAGAAGAAGAAGAGACAGACCCACCAATAAGTATACCGATATGATCAGGGCGATGAGCTGAGTCGATTTAGCTATGTCCGTCTGTCTATTTGAACGCAAAGTAGTCCCTCAGTTTTTGAGATATCTTGACGAAATTTGGTATGGAGCCGCCATTTTATATGAGATTAATCGTTCGTCGGAATCAGCAAGATATACAACGCATAGCTCCCATACAATCGATTGTTCCGATAAACGGGTTTTGGCTTATAACTGTTGCAAGCTGGGAACTTAAAATTTTGTAGGTTTGGTAAATATTATATATGTAATGCGTAAAGTGAAAAACACCCAGATCGGACAAAAATAAGATATAACTCCCATATAATCGATAGTTTCCATAAATGGGTTTTGGGCTATAAATTTTGCAATTTAAAAGCTAGGAACGTAAAATTTTGCAGGTTTGGTACATATTATATATGTAATGAGGGTAGTGAAAGTCACCTGGATCGGACCAACATAACATATAACTCACATAGAAGCGGTTGTTCCGATAAATGGGGTTTGGGCTATGTATCTTTAAATTAAAAGTTTTACAGAGTTTGTACTAATTGTAAGTAAGGATCCGGCACTTATATCCGTGTTGCGTATTCATGAAAGGTATAAAGTCTTTGGCACAGTCGAAGACAGCCCTTTCCTTACTTGTTTCTTCATAATCTCATTACACTTGTTCTAAAAAACGTGCAATTTTGATCTTGTTGTATGTGTGCGTGCTAGCGGGTCCATGGTGCGCTTGCTACGTTTTCGAGTATTCTATGCTTGCATTATTCCCTTGGCTCTTCTACATATACATACATATATATATACAAATATGTTTGATTTAAATTTTCGTTTTTTGTTTTTAAAGTTTTTCTTCTGCAAGTGTAATTAGCCTGAAAGTCGCCGCGTTAGCTTGAAATTGCAATTAAGTATCAAGTAAGCATGCAAAAGGCAGGGTGTAGCATCAGATTTACATACATACAAATATATATATATGCATTCATCACAAAAAAATCTGGAGCAGGAAGTAATTCAGTGACTGGCTTTTGGTTGAAATCAAGGTCATATTTTCTGTGGGGGGCTTTGACGTCAAATGCACAGGTCTTATAAAGTAAGAACTCTTAAATGCAAACTTAAAAAATTCTTTTTGTCGCCATAGAATTGAGTCAGTTGAAAAACAGTTTTTTACCTTTTTCGTAAATGTTTGCACCACAAAAACCGCATGCTTCCATGCAGAACTCATACCAGACTGAGTTCGTTTCAATTATTCTATCTCTGAAACCAGTTGTTATATGATACTTAATCACATTGTTTATTGAAGCACATATTTTGGGTCAACCTGGCATGAGTTATCGAAACATAGGTTATATTAAATGGTTAGTTAGACATCTACTAAGGCAACGATGATAGATAGATTCAATTAGTTTTAGCAGTTTTGGAGTGATACGCGTGCAAACATACAAACAGCCAGGCAACAATTCTAAAAACTGTTGCTTTGTATTCTATTGGCTCAATAATCATGCGTCCTATATACATTTTATTGAATATCTAAAATGTATAAATATCAAGCTGAGAAAAGTTTGTTTTATGTAAAGATTATAGCGGGATTAATTTAAATTATTTTTAAAAATATTTAAAGAAGTGCTTGTTGCGCTGCGGTCATTATAAGTATGTATTGTGCCTAACTCTGTCTCTCAAAACAAATGAACCCATTCACAAAACGCTTTCTCATTAAAACCTACATCAAATGACCCTGTAAGAGTTGGGAATTTGGAGAAGACATACAGCACCATAACGATAGAGAAGATAGCAAAAACTTGCCTACTAGCGCCAACAATATTCATTTCCAATACACAGATAGGGAGGATGAAAAAGAGTGAGAGAAGGAGGCAGGGGTGTAGGAATAGAGTGAGGGGTGATCACCGGTTAGAGGATGTTGATGATAGGATGAATAAGTGGAAAAAGGCCAAGCATATAAGGAGGCGAGTGAGATCGAAAAAGTAGGATTTGTTGTAAGACAATCCACCACTCGGCGAAACATGAAGCCCAGCGTGTTTTTATATTTTTCTCTCCTCCTTACACGTAACAGGGGTTTTAGAGACTCTTCCATAGGTATATGTTTCAGTGACTCTTTTATTTGGCCCAAATTAAAGTCAAACACCACCTAAATGTACTGGCTTTCTCACACTTTTGAGATTCTTTTTGATGTGATAAATATTTTTAAAATTACTGGGCAAAAAATGTAAGAAATCATTGACTTTTCAAATAACCTTGACATTGCCAAGGAAATCTAAATAGAAATATCATATTTTGTTTCCAATCTTTTCTGTGCCAAACATAATTTCATTTCTAATTGTTTGTTTCCTGATAATTTTTTCTACATAAGATAAGTCGATTTCTATTCTTAAACACTTTGCAACATAAAAATAAAAGAGTAATCTGAAAGTTTTTTAAATGTTTGCAATTTCTCAACTCAAACTGAGAATATTCTCCTATATTCCACTGTTATTAATCGCTAGGTTTCCAACAAAGGACATTAAGGCAAAAAAAAAAATTTTGGTTGAAACTACGTTTAATACTACCTCCTTTCCTTTTTTAATATGTTTTAGCTACGCCTCTGTTTCCTGCTAAAAAAACATATCGCAATTTTTCACTGGCACTCGGTGTTTTTTCGCGTCTCTTTTTATGTGGTGCAGTTTGTTTAAGGTTGCTTTTCGTTTTATGTCTTCCGATGCTGCTGAAAATGCAATTATTTATGCCCGTCGAATCTGGCATTGGAGTTTTTAAGGCATTTTTAAAGTTTCTAAGTGCGTTATAAATATTTTAATGTGAATTAAATTGTACCTTTTTTCTTTCATGCTATGTGTGAGTCGTCTCTAGTTGATCGGCAAATTACAGCTCAGTTGGTTTGTCGACTTCAATTCTCAGTAAAGAAAATCATTTAATTAAGGTCCTGCTTTTTATTATGTTAACCGATTAATCGAAAACTAATCCGCATATCAGAAGCAGATTTGGAGTTTTGCAATGTTTTGAATTAAGTATAAAGAAAGGGGCCTTCTGGCCAAAACTTATTCGGCCTAAACTATTGTTCGATTCAAGCTAAGCCGAAAAATTTTAGTTAACTACTCACAACACGTTCCGTGAATAATTTGGGGGAACAAAGTGTGTTTTCAAATGTAGAAAGGCTGGTTTTCTAAGCATGCAGTATGAGCTAAGCAAAGTTACGCATGTTGCAGGCCAAATTTTCTAAATAGGCTACCGTCAAGAAAACAAGAAAAAACCTTTCTGAATTTCAACACTGCGTCTATTACGAAAAATGTCAGAGTTCACTTATTAGTAAGGAGGCATGAAATATTTTTAGTAATAATTTCAAAATAAGTCAATCAATTCTTGAAATTGAACCTTAACTAATAAAATAAAAAATATAAAATAAAATAAAATAAAATAAATAAAATAAAATAAAACAAAAGAAAATAAAATAGAAGAAAATGAAATAACTGGAAAAAATAAAATAAAATCATAAAAAAAGAAGAGAAAATAAATGATAAGAAAATAAAAAGCTAAACAAAATCAATGGAAAAAATTAAATAAAACAAAATAAAATTAAACAAATACTTCTACTAATTAATTTCAATTAATTGCATTATGTAGTTATTAAAAAATAAAAACTATAAAACAATTTCTTATGAGAAAAAATTTATTTCTTGGCCTAGAGCGCATTTCGATAGCTGAGTGGAAGATCACCCTATTTCAAAATATTTTTCAAAACCACCCTATCTCAGAATGTCTTTAAAGAAGGCCCCACCTCAAATTTGTTTTCAATGACGCACTATTCCAAAATTTTGTTTAAGAACGCCCTATCTCAGAATGCGTTTCAAAATCGCCCTATCTGAACACAAATTCAATAGGGCGTTTTAGAATCAAATTCTCAGAGATAGAGCGTTTTTGAATCAAATTCTGAAATAGAGTGTTTTTCAAACCATTTCTGGGCGTTTTTAAGAAATATTTTAAAATAGGGTAATCTTTCACTCAGCAGTCGGTATGTTGTCTTGAATCCTAAAAATAGTTTTGTTTAAAAATATGTTCACGCATGAGGGAATTAGGAAGTGCTATGAAAACTCTTTATTTCCCACAACTTCAAAAAAAAAAAAAAACCATTTGATTGCTTTTGTTCTATCACTGGAAAACGTGTGCAAGCAAATTCGTTGTAAATATTCTTTTGAGCTTAAACTAACAATACCGCTCGCTTAACTGAATAAGTCAAAATCTTACAAGCAAAAGTTGAGATCAAAAATAATGTTTGTCCGACGTTAATTTAGCTTACTAATTATTTTAAGCAGATAGTTTCGCAAAACTGCCATTTTCATTCCTAAACTTTGCTTTCTGAAAATTGTTGGTTACTATGTAAGTGTTGTTTTAAAAAAAAATTGAAAATATCATCTCATTTTCTTCGCTATTTGCTGAAATAAGGAAGAAACAAAGTTTTATTGGATTTACTTATCCCTTTTTCGCTTCAAGTAACTCACCCATTTTATTTTGCTTTTAAGTTTGTTGCTTAATTTCGTGAGGTTTTTGTAAGCTAGTAAGCTACTGCTAGCGAAAATTTGAAAATCTGCTTGTAATTTCGTTTTCGTATTTTGCTAATACTACGATGTTTGAATGCAGCAGGATTGAGCTCTTTTTCCACGCCATTTAGTTGCTTTCTATACAAATATAGTTAATATGAATGCATACATACATACATTAAGTGACTTCCTAGCTTTACTTTGAGCAATGCTTTCGCAATAATACTACTCGCATTTTGTTTTTTTATTGATATTGTAAAACAAAGAATAAGAAAAAAAATATATAACATCAGTTGTAGTTTCTGGACAGTTGGTAGGACAGCAGGAAAATTGTACTTTTTAACTTTGGCAACTGGCATTCGCTTTTGTTGTTGTTATTGCAATTGCCTCTTGTTTGATAAGCATTAAACAGCTGGAATGACATACATCCGTTACTTCAATACTAAAATTAATGTTTCATATGTTGCAGCAGGTTTTTGTTATAATCCAACATATTTGAGATCGGAGCTCTCCTAATGTATTACATATGTACGATAACGATAACTGATTAGAAAACGAGAGTAAAAACTAGGAAAAAGCGAAAACTTCAAGGAAATACTACGAAAAGGAGAACAAGGAAAATTAAAAAAGGATAACTAACAATACTGAAAAAAAATACTTGGGCGAGTTGATTTTCAGAATGAGAAAAAGCGTTAAAGTATTTGAACAAATGGAAGTAATAAATCAAAAGCCAAAACGCGAAACCAGAAGTGCAGAAGGATGTGTAATGTATCTAATTAAGATTTTTGAAAACCCGGTTTCACCCTTCTGCCATCTTCAGTGCTCCGTTTGAACAAAAAAATCAAATCAAGAGTAAGAGACATTGTGAAGTCGAAAAACAGAAACTTTTATTTATTGATACTAGACTTTGCCCAGTGGTAGGCCTCCAACCACAAAACTTTATTTTATGCTATTCTATTTAACTTTACCTTTCATGAAAATGAAATGGTATTATAACTTTGGTCCGATGTATATAAGTATACCGAAATGATCAGGGCGATGAGCTGAGTCGATTTAGCTATGCCCGTCTGTCTATTTGAACGCAAAGTAGTCCTTCAGTTTTTGAGATATCTTGATGAAATTTGGTATGGAGCCGCCATTTTATACGAGGTGTGTTCAAAAAGTATCGCGAATTTTGTGTTTTTTCAAAAATTATTTATTTATTCATGAATAGCTATTTTGTCCCCTTCAAAGTAATCCCCATGAGATATTATACACTTGTGCCAACGGTTTTTCCAATCTTCGAAGCACTTCAAAAAATCATTTTTTTGTATCTTGTTCAGCTCCTCCTTCGATGCCGTCTTTATCTCGTCAAGAGAAGCGTAACGTCGTCCTTTCATGGGCCTCTTCAGTTTAGGGAACAAGAAAAAGTCACAGGGGGCCAGATCTGGGGAATACGGTGCCCTCTGGAGCAAATTTGGGTCGTCGCGGACAGAGTTTAACATCTCATTAGCAATGTTCATGCGATGCTGTTTTGGTCACAATTGAGCAATTTTGGTACGAATTTCGCGGCGACCCGTCTCATGCCCAAATCATTGATAAAAACCGAATGGCACGAGCCAATCGATATGTTAAGGTCCTCAGCAACTTCTCTAACGGTGATTCGACGATTGGCCAATACCATTTTCTCCACTTCATTCATTTTTTCGTCTGTTGTTGAAGTGCTCGGGCGTCCGGCACGCTCTTCGTCGTTCACATCTTCTCGGCCTTCTGAGAACATTTTGTACCACCGATAAACGTTGCTTCGGTCCAAGGTAGCTTCTCCGTATGCCACAGTCAACATTCGGAATGCATCCGCGCACTTAATTTCGTTTTTCACACAAAATTTGATACAGGTTCTTTGATCCATTTTTTTGAATAGGTAAAAATCGAAGACGATCCAAAACACGTGCAAGCAAAGCAGCTGTCAACAATTAACTGAGCATTCAAAATGGCCGAGCTTGTCGGCATAAGTGAGTGACATGAGTACCAACATAATAAAAATTCGAAATTCGAATATACGTAACTAGCGAAAATTCAAAATTCGCGATACTTTTTGAACACACCTCGTATAAGATTAATCATTCGTCGGAATCAGCAGGATCGGACCAATACAACGCATAGCTCCCATACAATCGATAGTTTCGATTAATGGGGTTTGGGCTATGTATCTTTAAATTATCAGTTTAGCAGAGTTTTTACTAATTGTGAGTAAGGATCGTACACTTAAAACCGTGATGCGTATTCATGAAAGGTATAAAGTCGTCGGCATAGTCGAAGACACCCCTTTCCTTACTTGTTTTTTTTTACTTTATTTTATTTTGTTTTATTTTATTTTACTCTATTTTATTTAATTAATTTATTTTTTATTTTATTTTATTTTATTTTATTTTATTTTATATTATTTTGTTTTATTTAAATTTCCTTTAATTTAGTTTAGTTTAGACTTATTTAATTTTATTTAATTTTAATTTGTTTTATTTTATTTTATTTTATTTTATTTTATTTTATTTTATTTTATTTTATTTTATTTTATTTTATTTTATTTTATTTTATTCATGACACGAGCTCAAGAACAAAAATAATAATTTTTCACTTTTTGAATTTTCTATGCTTATTGATTATTAAAAAATAAAAAGAATATTAACTTTCATAAAAATTCAAAAAGTGAAAAATTATTATTCTTGGCCTTGAGCTCGTTTCATGAATATTTGAAAATGTACAGGCCGTAAATCAACAAAAATTTTTGGTATAAAAAAGCAATGTTTTATTTTATTTTATTTTAGAACGATTAATTTAATTTAATTCAATTCTGTTTTATTTTAAAAATCGATGAAATTAATGCTTGTTTCAAAACTCAATACCTTCGGCCTAGTAACTTATGTAGATCGGTGCTTCTGATCCTTCTTTCCCTAAAAGTGGCTATCTACCCACGAAGCAATAAGATGTTTCAATTCAAAGTTATGTTATTCTTATTTATCTTACTTCAATTAATTTGATTGCGCTCAACTTGTTAACGTTTTGTTGCAATTTGTAGTTTCCTATAGTTAAAAACTAACCGGAAAATTGTTTATACACATCAATATGAGTTGCAAATATTTATGCTACATTGAAGTTGCATGGAAAAGTTTTCTTTTTATTTTAATTTCATTTTGCGCTTTTCAAAGAAATTTTTATTGCAGTTTTAGAGTAGCAAATTTTTATTTTTTTAAGTTGAAAAACAACAGTGAAAGCGTAAAACCGAAATACTGCCAACATCTTTGTCTAGAGCATATTACTTTCATTGTTATTGTTATCAGACTTATTACATCAAAATGTTGTTTTTTCGTTTCTTGTTGCACCAATTGCAGCATTCATCACTGCCATGAAGCCCTTTGCATTATTTTTCAAAATAATCCAACCATCCAACGCGTAAAATCCTTTTATGTGCTTATCCGTTTATTGTCAGCGTATGAGTGGGAAGAAGAAGGGGGCGCGACATTATTCCGCTGGTTCGTGAAAGTCCATATTGCTGGCGCAATTTGCTATGGCGCGCTGCTAAGGCTTTACGAGATGTTCGTTCAAGCTTTTTATTTGCTCAATTCATGTTAACGTAGAATACTTACGACATTCTCCAAATATGGAAGTCTTTAGGTAACATACCAATGAAAATTCAACAAAAACGATAATAATTGACAAGGAAATATATACATTTATAAACTAATCGATAAAAATTGGAAAAGTCGACAATATTAAACTTGACTCAATAATTATATATAGATATCAATAAAAATCCACACAAAGTCATAAAATCTAAAATAATATTTATTCAGAGTTCGAAGTTAATTTAAGAGCAACGAGTCGATAAAAATTTAGTAGAAAGTCATCTTCGCGAGAAATTGGAAGCAAATTATAAAACACATAAAGCTATGAAATTAGATAGAATTTTGAAAAGTCGATGTAGTTAAAATTGATTCAATGTTCAATGTCTAAGCTTTATGGAGGGCGAGTAGTTTTTTATACCTTTCATGAACCTGAAATGGTATACTAACTTTGGTCCGATGTTTGTAACGTTTAGAAATATAAGAGATAGACCCACCATTAAGTACTGAGTTGATACAGCCATGTCCGTCTGTCCGTCCGTCCGTCCGTCCGTCTGTTTGAACGCAAACTAGTCCCTCAATTTTTGAGATATCTCGATGCAATTTGGCACACAGATGTATTTTTGTATTATATTAGACATTTGTCGGATCCGGTATAATCGGGTCACTATAGCATATATCTCCCATACAACCAATCGTTCAAATAAAAGGATTATGACCATTTATCCCTCCTTTTTAAAGATTAAAACTTGAAACTTGGTGAGATATTTTCTTATGGATAGCAAAAGATTTCGTAAAAAAATCACCAAGATCGGATCTATATATAGTATATATCCCATACAACCGATCGTTCAGATAAGAGGATTATGGCCATTTATCCTTCATTTTGGAAGATTAAAACTTGAAACTTGGTGAGATATTTGCTTACAGATAATAAAAAGTTTCGTAAAAAAATCGCTAAGATCGGAGCTATATATAGTATATATCCCATACAACCGATCGTTCAGATAAAAGGATTATGGCCATTTCTCCCTCAACAACAATGCGTATTTAAGTTTGCACGTATTCATGAAAGGTATACAGCTTTCGGCACAGCCGAAGACAGCGCCGTCTTTACTTGTTTAAGTTTATATTTGTATATTATTTGTTTAGAGAGTAGAACGGGAGGGTGCAGAGCACATGTTGCATAGGTGCAACCTTTGGTAATATTATTTTTGATTTCTTTAAATTATTTGTTCTATAAAGAACGTGGGATCCTGGGAACCTGTTACATCTTTTATGTATAAATTGGGGCGAGCACTATTGGCTCTGAAGCATTACGCGGGATTATAAAACATAAACTATATCTTCGAAATATTCTATGAGCTGGGTGCGAATTACAAGAGGGTGCAGCGCAAATGAAATACACGAAAGAAATAGTTATAGCTTATGTCGCTTAAACAATCAATTATATATAGGTATATAAGATAAATATCTTCAACACCCATCATATTAGAACGAAGCCATTTAGTCCGAAAAAATAGTTGCTTACAGTTCGATTAAAGTTGGTGTGACATACAAAAATGTCGAGTACAAAATTACCGCCGAAAAAAATGTAACAAATTTAAAATGAAACTAAATAGGAACAAATAAATATCTGCAAGTTAGCCTATTACGAATCCACGTTTAAAATCAAATGCCCGTCTAGTGCTGTTTTCGGGTTTATTATTATTTGTTGTTGTTTTTATAGTGAAGTTTGTTACTGTTGAAACGCTTAAGCGCTTCTTTTCTTTTTATTAACTTTTTCATTTATTTCATTTTATAAACGCATTTAGGGCCAATGAAAAAATAAATCTCCATTCAAATGAAAAATCTTTCTAAAACTTTTTTTGTTATATCTGCATTCTGTCTAGGAGTATGCACTGCAATATTGTTTTCATACACTTCACGAACATGAAATGGTATAATAACTTTGGTCGCACCATCATAAGTATGCCGAAATTATCAAGACGATTACCTGAGTCGATTTAGCCATGTCTGTCTCTCCGCCTAGTTCCTCAGTTTTAGATATAACTGGCTCAAACTTGGTATGCAGCAGCCATTCCGTCATATCTCTTGTCAGAGCCTTCAAGGTCGGGTCACTATAATATATAACATCAATACAAACTATTGTTCCCATATACTGGGTGCTCAATTTTTCAGTTGTACTTTTTGAGTTAGTGAAAATTGTGAGTATTTTTCAGCCGAAACCATCGTCCTCCTTATTTGGTCTATACTTTTGCAATTCGCTTTTATATTTTGTTTGTCTAGCATAGTAAGCCGTTTGGCCGCTTGAACGTCTTAGCTGCCCTACTTTAAACACTTAAACAAAAACACAAGCTCCTGTCTGTTTGCATATTTCCCCCATAGTTGCTTTCTTCCTTAGATTGTTTTTTTTTTCGCTAAATACTATTTAGAAATCCAAAATCTTGCAGCTTAGGGCCATCAGCGCAGCTATGGGTGACAAAACTTTAAAACGCAACTATCTTCGGCATTTCTTTTGATTTCACAATTCGTATTCGTTGCCAACCCAAAAGTCGCTGAAAAATTATTCATTATCCTAAAATGGTTTTCTTGCTTCAAGTCTAAGCGTTTGCTTTCAATGACTGCCTTGACATTTCATTAGCTCGCGTTTGACTTGCTTTCGTTTCAGCTTAACTGCACACCCCACCACCTTTATTGTGTAAGTATAAATCGGTGCAGTTTCACTTCATTTCATTTTGCAGGCATTTGATTGAGTCAGTGTTTGTATAAGTATCAGTATATTTAAAATTTGATGAAATGTTTTAATTTATATTTTTACTATTGATGGCATATTTTTGATCAAAATCAGTTTTTACTCAAACTTATTCGTCGGTGTAAAGATTTAAATCTTAAATTGCTCATCCCACTCACATAAAGTGTCTTCAGTATTCAAGTTATGCCTACTGCGATTCTTAACTCGAAATAATAAGGTCTGTAATAGCTCTGCTAATCGCCGAGAAAATACAAGAAAAAAACCAAAAGCTTCTGTGAAGCAAATAAGAGCGGCAGTTAGTAGTTATACACGCCACTACATACAAGAATAGAGCAATTCCCTATCATTACATTTTCCAAATAAAAATAGTCGCTGAAACGGAGCTTGAACTATTGTTGTAACTTTAAAGTGTTGAACCACAAGTCAGGGGCACGTAATAGGAACACATCCAATAAGTGCTAGCCAACAAAACGGGGAATAATTTGTTGGTAACCAAAACGTTCCAGCGACACTCCTATAAGATATCCCACAACATCCATTGACGTTATGGTTACGTGACAACTATGTACCAGCGTGGGGGCTGCGACTTTCATTAACATCATAGATAAACCTGGTTTTTTAACTTATTTCTTGCTGTATCTTACAACTTAGCTTGTTATTAAATTATTATTACTATAACGACATAGGAGTAGCAATATCGCGATTAAAAAAATAAAGGCACTGGTCGAAAGAATGCATGTCTGCCCATTGGGTATTAAGGGCCGGTTTCACCAACGCCACTAAGACTAAAACTAAGTCGTGACTTAAGTTAGCACAGATTCCAGACTAACTTAATTTTGGGTTTCACCAACTGAGCGACTTAAATAATTTTGAACACAACAACCCGATCAGCTGTTTTATGCATAGTAGTATTTTTTCATACCAGACAACTCTGCGCATCCCAATACCCCAGTGTGGCATGGGCATGTACGGCCATACACGAAGGAATGAATTGATCTTACACAAATTTCTCTTTAGTTGGAAGGTACTAAATTTAGCGCTTAATTAAAACCGATAGTTTCGTAATGGTTGCATGCTAGAAAACAAGCGTGCACATGCATCTCGCATACACCGTTAAAGTCATGCTTGACGATTTTTCCGGCTGGGACATTGTACAAAACAAATTAGGAGCATTACTAGGTTTTGAACGACAGCAACACTGACTTAGTCGAGAATAAGTCAGCTGGCAGGCTGACTAAGTTGTGACTTAGTTAAGTTAGATGGTGAAACTGAAAAAGTGAAAAACGCGACTTAACTTAGCTAACTTAGTTAAGTTAGGGCTGGTGAAACCGACCCTAAGTGTTTTCTGCCCAATCTACAAGAAATGAGATCCTACAATCTGCACCAATTATCGTGGAATCGGACTTTGTAGTGCTAGAGAAAATAATACAAGTCGCAGAACTTAAACGCTCAGAAACCATCTATTGCAAGAGTGTGCAAATGCTGGCGTATGCCGATAACACTGCCACAAAGAAGCGAAAAAATTGTGTTTAGAGGTAAACGAAGACAAAATAAAGTACCTTCTATCATGATGCAAAAGTTTGAAATAGTAAAGGACTTCGTTTACCAGGGAACGAGCATTAACATCAACAATAATGTCAGCTTAGAAGTCCAGCTAAGAATTACCCTTGTCAATAAATATTACTTTGGACTGAGTAGGCAATTGAGAAGCAAAGTCGTCTCTCGACGATCAAAAAACTCTCTCTACAACTCGCTCATAATACCCGTCCCGCAATATGGAGCAGAAGCATGGACGATGAGAGCCGCATATGGGTCGGCCCATGGAGTATTCGAGAGAAAGGTTCTTGGAAGGATTTATGGACCTCTACGCGATGCCGAAGGTGTTTATTAAAGAATCTTTAATGATGAATTGTATGAGCTCTACGCAGACATCGGCATTGTCCAACGAGTTACACCCAGCGGCTATGTTGGATTGCCCATTTAATACGAATGGAAGAAGATGCTCTGGCCCGGAAGGTATTCTTGTTGAAATCCACCAATGGAAGCAGAGGAAGAGGAAGGCAAATCTTGCTTAAAATCTAAATAATTTCAGATAAACTATTTGTGGTAGAAACAACCTCGCAGCGACTGCGAATCGCATAAATAAAGCTACTTATTCATCAAAGTGATATAATTTGTGGAAGTTATGTAATCAGTAAAAGGTTCCCGCCTCCGTTTGTACTAATTTGGTGCTAGTTGGGTGCGCCTGGGAGTTATCTCGCCTGTTTAGTTGAAGAAAAACTATAGTTTCAAAGTCCTTACCAAATTCTGTATCAATTACAAACAAACTAAATTTATATTACAATGTACTGACACTTTTTATACTTAATGGAATATTCTTTACATCATTTCGTACTAAATTACGCTTTAACGAGCATTTTACAATTTGGCGTTGGTACATAAATACAGTCAATACTCGTACATGTGAAAGGATTTCTTTACATAAAAGTATTTAAAGTGTGGATGGCTATGTGCGTGTATTCTGATCTGACTGAAATCAGTAATGATAAAATCAAATTATCTTCACTTGATACTTACAGCGTATACGTAACGACACCGGATTACTGGATCCCTTCCCCTCTGAATTCACAGCCAAACATGTGTAATCACCAGCTGATGCACGTGAGACACTCTGCAATACGAGTGATTGATCCGAAAGGATGATGCCAGCTGAAATATTGTGATGCAGTTCCTTGCCCTGCAGTCAGACCGTGTAAAGACGCATTCATATGAGACAAACATGTGCCATAGTTGGTATTGTTGCAGTAGCAGAGTAAAGCGGTAAAATGCAAGTGTAAACAGCGAGCAAAAAAAGACAGAAAAGAATATATAAAAGCGTTAAAAAAGATTTTATTGAATAAATACATGTACATATAGATATAAAGAAATAACGTGTACAAAATGATGAAATAAAGACATCAGGACTAGCTATACAGCGTGTGCGTGACAATGCCGGCAAGAGTAATATGCTATGCACAGCTAAATGACATGACCAAGGCACGATGTTACCGGTGTGTAAGTACTACGGATGCAATTATTTTTTGATTTTAACTATCCCAATATTTTGGGATTTGATTTTACAATACCGTGGTTTAGATATACGCTGTTCTTCAACAGTTTAAGTTGAATAAAATGCTGCTCCCAGGTGCCAGGTACAAAATGCGCTCTGAATTATATCGGGAACTTTTCCAAAGGAAACTGTAGAATTACCGGGTAACATAAAATATCTAAAATTATAATATGTAAAGTATCTAAGTTAAAAGATCTGCTCAACTGACGTAGTCTGACCACACCCTACAATGCTTATAATCGAAGTGGGCTAGGTTTGATTTACTTTGAAACACTGGTAGAAATGAAATAATAACCGATTTTTTTTGGTAAGCACTAAGCGACTTATGTATAAAATAACAATCTTTTTTTGTAAGAACTTTGAATTGCTACAAAAATATGAATTTGTTATTTGCAACCAAAAAAATGTTATTCTTAAAGTTTTGAATAGTAAAAGTTGTTTTTTTGCAAACACATAGCGACTTATGAATAACATAACAAAATTTATTTCTTTGTCAAAATTTTGAATTTATGATATGTCAATTTCAGAGATAACAAAAGCTGTGAGAGCGCAGGTTCGAGTACGAGACAGGTGACATCAAAATTAGTTTTAAGAAGTTTTTTCAGAAACGGGGTCGCCCCTCGGCAGAGCGTATACATGGCATTGAAGGCTTCTCAGCAAAAATTCATCAGCTTTGCAGATGTCGTGCGGAGTCGGCAAAAAACTGTAGGTCCCGTCAATTCGTAGGAAAAAATTCAAAGCAGAAAGAGAAGCTCTGTGCAAAAATCTCTTAGCATACCTTTTGTATATATAGTGCCATACATTTTTTATAATTATTTCTGCGGTCTTATTTTTTTTTTGTTTTCAATTTAAACATTTTTTCGTCGAGCACGACGAATAAAAAAAGGTCCTAGATAGAATGTGAAATTCGAAATATTTTCATTTCAGGCTACCAGTTATCAGGAGGTGCACATCAGTCCGGATACCTTCAAAAATGTAAAACTGGCTAAACTCACTGCAGGGCATAAAATGTTCCATTTCAGTTGAGCGAAATTCTCCCTAAGTCTTGCAAAAAAAAAAAAATTTGTTATCAAGCAAGAATAATATGATGCGTCCACGGAAAACAAAAAAGGCCAACAAATTGTACAGAACTTGGAAACTTTACCATTATAAAAGGGAACGTGTGATTTTTACACTTCACACGCTTACTTGTGTACACAGAAGTACAAGTATCATAACACCCACATGCGCCACAAGACAAGCAAACACTTTTGGCCAGTATTTTTAGAGTAACTGGGTGAGTGCGAAAAACATTGGTACGATCAGGGATACATTTTGATGAGCTTCGAAGAAGGCAATGGATTGTTCGTTACAAAGCAGTGCTTTTTCAATGTTTCCACTATAAACAAAGTTTAAGCAAAATAATTATTGTATAATAATTGATATCTACCGGTCAAACCTTGAAACAAACAAAATGGACAGACAGTAAAACCAATAAAAAAAAATATTGTGAAACCGGAGCACGGGTTACACGTACAATAATCATCTTGGAAATATATAAAGATAAATGTACAGAAACAAAAGTCTAATATACATTATTTACATATAGAGAGAATATCTTAAACATCTTGTACCCTTGTTGGCAAATAAAAAAAAACAATTTATTCAAAGGCTAAATAAATTTTTTAAAACAACTAATTCTTTTATCCTGTCTACTCTTTAAGCGCTTTCTAGAATCATATCGTTTAAATTAAACTATTTCTATTAAATTAACGGTATTAAATTAAAAGCTTTTGAGCTTTTGCAAAGAAACATAGAGGTCTGGGTGTGTGGTCTTCCTCGGTGCCAATCTTTCGATAAACTATATCTACAGAAAAGAACAGAAATAGTTCAGACCTACGAACTCTATTTATACAAATAAACTATATCTTAACTGTGTAGCTTTAAACTAGTCTAATTATATAAACTGAAACCTCACCCTCTAAGAAATAGCTCACTTTTCCTACAGGGCTTGTGACCATCAATATATTTATTGCATTTGTATTGAAAAACAAGCTTATATTGTTGATGCAACGAGCGTTTTCATTTTGAGATTTTTTTTCTAAGCATATACATTAGACTGGGCCATAGAAAAAAAAATATTTTTGACAATATTTTTTTTTTTAAATTTAAATTATTAATAATAGTTTTTTTTAATTAATTTTATAAAATTCTCATATCTTTGCTCATTGACCCATTTCAAAGCTACTAGGCTTCTTCATTAGAGGAGGCTATCAGTGCGATGGGTTTCCTGTCAGCTAAACTTTGATTTCTATTTTGCCATAACTTTGTGCAGCGGAGCCACCTGGAAGTATTTAGTATTGCTTATACAATTTCGTGGACTAAATTCCTTTTTGGCCACCAAATATTTCTTTACGATTTTTGTGCATGGAATTTTTTCAATATATCCTATCAATTTCGGACCTATAGAAATTAATATTAAAATTTGTTACTTTCACAGTATCTTGAAAATTTTTTTTGGCCTAGTCTAATATACAAAAGTATTTGCTAGATTTACGTGTGAATGATGTTACAGTTAATCTTATTCCGATTTCTCACAATATAAACATACATGAGTTTGAGCAAGAGCACGGTGGAAGCCAAACTGATTCGTATTAGAAGTATTGTTTGCTTAGTTGGATGATGTCAAAATGGTCACCCTTTTCTGTGCATGTGCTCGCGGATGGTTTTCCAAGTTACTTTAAATTTCTAACTCCCTTTAATGCTTGTAATCTGATTAAAGAATAAATTATTTCAAAGAATTTTGGTGAATGGTTTGAAAGCGCATTATCGTATAAATATTTTGTTTTAATAGACGTGTTTTTTTTGTAGTGTGTTGACCTAGTATGCCCAAGGGTTCCAGGATCACGTAACTAGGCAGGTAACAACGAAATGACCTAGGGAAAGTTGCTACAGGAATATTTACTCCAAAAAATACAAGCTTTAAATCCCTAAAATGCCACATCGTCGGTGAAACCGCGTAAGTTTTATCTCAGTTTGGCGGTTTTGCCACTACAAAGTCCATATTTTTTAGAACAATATTGACGTTATGGGAAAAGTTCCCATCACAATCGATTCTTTAAATTATTTTTCAAACCAACATGTAGTTTTTTTGAGAATAAATGAATAGATCTTGATGTCAGGGGCTTATAAAAGTTTTTGACACAAATGTCACTTACGCATTTTGCAGTGTCACCGTCGATATATAATTTATTTTGTTTTTAGTAATGTCTGGTTTAAAAAAAGTTATTCGCAAATAAACAAATTCGCATATACAAGGTGGCGCAAAAGTAAACTTCCGATGTTCAGCATATCGGTTGTGGCACGTGCAGTGTGTGCTGTTGCACCGTCTTGTTGGAACCACATGTTTTCCAATCCCAATTCATCAAGTTGCAGCAAAAAGAACTCGTTGATCATTGCTCTGTAGCTCTCACCATTCACAGTAACCGTTTGGCCCCGACCGATTATTGGTCAAATAAATAGTCAGCAATATTCCGCGTTCTGGAGCAGTGTAGCGTAACATTGTTTATCAACGTGTATTTCGCATGTGTTTACTACACAAATGTCAAAACAGAACTGACTTTAGGGGCCAATCGCAAAATTTATAGCATTTTCTGATAGGAGGATTACTTTTGCGCCACCCTGTATATAAAAATTTAGGTCTATGTTTTATTGAATAAACGTATACTAACTCCTCAATAAAACGTCCATTTGTGGCTCATACAAAACTTAGGCGCTTGGTAAAAATATATTTCGCTTGCTAATCTTCTTTTTATATTTTACTTTTATTAGCTACACTTACGTTATGAAACCACGACATTTTGTACGGTTTCGGATTCGACTGTATTACACATTCGAAATAGACATCGTCGCCTTCTTTGATGTCATCCGGGTTCAGTGAAGATCCCATTTTTAAATGCGCTGCTGGTTGATCTGAAAAAAAAGAAACCACAGAAATATTTACTAGTACTTTTCAAACGGATAAGAGAGAACTATGTATTATAATCATAAATGTAAATTTTTGTAACTTTGATGTCAGAAAGACTTGATTGGTAAAGAATCTCATTGAAGAGTTTCCGGTAAAATAAAATAAATTAATATAAAATAAAATTAAAAAAAAAATTTTAAAATTAAATAAAATAAAATTTAAAAAAAAATATTGTAAAATAAAATAAAATAAAACAAAAAAATAAATAAAATAAAGTAAACTAAAACAAAACATAATTAAGACAAAATAAAATTAAATTAAATAAAAACAGGTGAGCAAGTCTAAGTTCTTGAGGAACCGAATATTATGTACGAGTACCTAGTAGTGATCTATTATGGCATACCAATTTACGCAGGTCTATTTTGATACTTTTTAGTTCGTATTACAAAGCCAGCTGATTGTTTTCAATAAAAACACTTCTGCTATTAGTTTTGAGTGGTAAATTAATATATTTGTATATAAATTGCTTCCCTACCAACCAATGCTAACCACATTTTTTTCAAAATAAAAATACATATACATTTTGTGTTTGAAAAATTTGCGTTCAAATAGACAGACAAACGGACATGGCTAAATCGATCTTTGATCATTTTCAAAATCTTTCATGTAAAAGTGGGCGTGGACCTTATCCGATTATGCCCATTTTTCGGTGAACATTCCTTGTATTCATGGAAATCTGTGTGCCAAATTTCGTTTCGATATCTTGAACGGATTTTGATTTATGATTAATAACATTTATAAATTTGACTCAATCAAAAGTGGTCGGTGCCACGCCCATTTTCAAAAATGTCTTGAAAATTTTTTTTTCTGTCTTAATTTAACTGTACACACAAAATTGTATCCTTATAGGTGTATCTGAATAACCACTTTTTTTGTATTTTCTGAAATATTCTATATATAAAAAGTGGACGTGGCTATAATCCGATTTCCCCCATTTTAAATAGCGCTCGGAGATAAATGATAAATTAAAATGCACTCAAGTAATCGTGTTCACAGACAGATGGACGGGCAGACAGACGGACGGACGGACATGGCTTAATCAATTTCTCTTTTCCTCCTGAACATTTTGAGATACATAAGTCAATATCTATATCGATTCAGTTATTCCGTTACATACTACTGTCAGGCGAATGAAGTTAATATACGTTGTGTGCGTACTACCAGGTATAAAAAACAAAGTTACATTAATTAAAATAAAATGAAATAAAATAAACTAAAATAAGCTGAAATAAACTAATAATAAAATAAAAACGAATAGATTAAAATAAAATTAAGAAAAAAAAATATAAATATAAATAAAATAAAAAAAATAAAACTAAATTAAATAGAAGAAAGTTAAACAAAGAAGGAGAAGAAACTGTATTATAAAATTGTAACAAGTAGAAGCAAAGAAAGAGAGCAAGAACCGAAAGAAGACGAAAGTAAAAGAAAGTTTTGAGGTTGAATTAAATTACTGGGCGATGTCTTATTCAGATAAGTGATCAATAAAGTTTGAAGTAAAAAAAGTATGTACTTATTATAGCTATGAAAAGCACAATATTTGGAATCAGTTAAAAAAATTTTATTACAAGGAAATGCTAGTGAAGGGAAATAACTGTAAGTAAATAAGTTTGGTAATTTATAAGATGTTAATAACTAGTAAATATATGTCTCCAAGTACACTGGTAAATACTTATGAAATTGCAAAGCAAATAAAAGTTTTTCGATTTAGCTTTGCTGGAAACCGACCTAATTTAGACTTTAGTCAATTAAGACCTCCCTTATAATTAATTCCATATTTAACTAATTGTTTGAAAATTCGTTGAATATATACATATATATATATATACGAGGTGTGTTCAAAAAGTATCGCGAATTTTGAATTTTCGCTGGTTACGTATATTCGAATTTCGAATTTTTTATGGCGTTATGTTGGTACTCATGTCTCTCACTTATGCCGACAAGCTCGGCCATTTTGAATGTTCAGTTAATTGTTGACAGCTGCTTTGCTTGCACGTGTTTTGGATCGTCTTCGATTTTTACGTATTTTTTTTACCAAAATTGCTCAATTGTGACCAAAAACAGCATCGCATGAACATTGCTAATGAGATGTTAAACTCTGTCCGCGACGACCCAAATTTGCTCCAGAGGGTCATAACTGGTGACGAATCGTGGGTTTATGGTTATGACGTGGAACCCAAAGCTCAATCATCTCAATGGAAGCTGCCGCACGAACCAAGACCGAAAAAGCGCGCCAAGTTCGGTCGAATGTGAAAGTTTTGCTGACAGTTTTCTTCGATTGCAGGGGCGTGGTGCATCATGAGTTCTTGCCACAGGGAAGAACGGTCAATAAGGAATATTACCTGCAAGTTATGCGCAATTTGCGCGAAGCAATCCGCCAGAAACGCCCGGATTTGTGGAAGAACAAAAATTGGCTTTTGCAGCACGATAACGCCCCTGCTCACGCATCGTTGCTTGTGCGCGACTTTTTGGCCAAAAACAACACACTAATGATGCCGCAGCCACCGTATTCCCCAGATCTGGCCCCCTGTGACTTTTTCTTGTTCCCTAAACTGAAGAGGTCCATGAAAGGACGACGTTACGCTTCTCTTGACGAGATAAAGACGGCATCGAAGGAGGAGCTGAACAAGATACAAAAAAATGATTTTTTGAAGTGCTTCGAAGATTGGAAAAACCGTTGGCACAAGTGTATAATATCTCATGGGGATTACTTTGAAGGGGACAAAATAGATATTCATGAATAAATAAATAATTTTTGAAAAAACACAAAATTCGCTATATTTTTTGAACACACCTCGTATATTTATATATATATTCAACCGACTTTCTAAAAGTATATTACATTTTTCATTTTATTTTTACTCTCTTTTGATTAATTTGCTGCCTTTTATAAAAATCACATCTATTAAGAGTTTAAATAATACACATTTCCTTTAGTGTCCACTCATTCTGCATCAATGAATTGAAACCATTTCGCAGTCATGCTAAAATATAGCACAAGTGAAAGAGCAATAAGATCAGTATAAATCTGGTGTTGAAAGGTATATGCACTTACATACGTGTATACATGCAGACTTTTAACAAAAAATAACCGCAGATTCACAGAATGTAATTATCGCTAGCTACATATGTATGTGTATGTGTGTGAATATGCGTAAATATGTTGTAAATGCTTTGTAAGGCAAAATTAGGTTTCCCTCAACAAAGGTGACATTAAAGTCAATTGTCGACAATGGACAGAAAAATTATACACAAAAAGGACGTTCATACAAAACAAGCTGGTAAGCGTAGCGCAGAAATAAAATCAAATGAAACATTAAGTTGGATAAGCAGTGGAATTTTCTTTGTAGTTGTTTTGGACCTACTTTTTAAGTGGCGGTTTGCTGGCCAAGGTAGCTTCGATAACCAAGGCTGCGGTTAGAGAAAACTTTTCAACAGTTTTATACTGCGTGTGGAGACACATAAATATATATACAGGGTGCCTTTTAAGATAATAATTCTAAGTAAAAAATATTGAGTGTATTTGCACAAAGAGCAATCTTTTCGGGATTTTCATGAAATTGTCCTGAAATAATTTTGAAAAAAACTGGAAAATTCGCGTGATTGGCAATATCGAAATTATTCTCAAATGATTTCGAAAATGGTACCGAAAGCAATCGCGAAAAAACCTAAATATGGGCCCGTAAAGGCCTGAAATAAGTAGCAAAATGATCCTAAAAAAGTACCAACAACAATACCGAAATTATCCTAAGAAGTCCCGACAACCCAGCAAATGGATTAACATTTCATTCCATAGTTTAACCAACGAAAATGATACTGAGGCAATTCTGAAATATCTTTATAAAAATTCTCTTCGAGAAAAACAGAAACGTCTACGTCTGCAAAAAAATTCTAAAAATGTTGGATAAATTTTCACGTGCTTGTAATGTAATGTATGCTTTCCTGCACTTTGCGTAAACTTTGAAATTTTCTTTTTATGTGGTTTCTGTTACAGAATTCGCTATGGTTTAAATAAAAACTATTAAAAACACAGCTTCTTATATCTTCGAACGGTATCCAATTTAATGTCACTACTTTTATTGTAAACACAGCTGTATGTATGTCAGTGAGTTTGCGTATGCTTCCAACCAATACCCTGTAGGAAAATCGCTTCTTCCGATTGCCAACTGGCAAATTTAATATGACGACATAAAAAGTTGCATTTTCTTTTCTGCAAAACTGAACTCGTGGACAATTTCATTATTTAAGACCAGTATATAGAACTCTTTACTTTATTTATTCGGATGCTGTATTATCATATCTTTATGTGTTATCTTTGATGAAGAAGGAATATGAATTAAAATAGAAATGGGAGGGGAAAGGTAGGGGAACAGTAGCTGCCGATGGAGTGAATGTAGATATGGAATTGAAAAATTAAGGGGAACAAGAAGAAGTAGATACGTGACCAGAAGAATAGTGAACGTTAAATAAAATTCCATTTTCCTTATGCCACTGCGTATCCCTACTATGACAAAGTATACTTTCTACTAGTACAGTAGCCCCATCAGTTAAATCTAGTTGTTGTATACTGGTCAAATACCAGTTTGCCAAAAGCCTCAACTAGTTCGAGTTCGGTAATTTTTTTTATATTAGCAATTGCTATTTTTACCATGGCGATGTTCCAGAAAATGGCAATTATTCGCTTTCTCATCACCACGATTCCAATTGGCATACTAGTCATTATATACATTAGCATCATACCATGAAGGTAATGATAATGGTTTTAAGGAGTGGTTCTCAGTCTCATGTGAAAACAGTTTTCCGGGATTTCTAATAGACTGCATAGAGGAAGAGAAAGAAGAAGAGGAAGATAAATTGAAAACAAGCCTTAGAGTGAGAAGGTGATAGTGCAAGGAAGTGGAAGGGTAAGTGTGTGGGTGGGGAGTGGAAGTGACAGGGAAGGCTAGAAAAAGAGGGAGAAGGAAAGATGGTGAGGGGCTGGGAAGGAGACGGAGAGTGAAATGGTCAAAAGCTGAGAGGGAGTGGGAGATGAAGAGCGAGAGAAATACCATTTTTTTACAGAAGTTACAGCATTGTCAGTTTTTCAGGTTCTTGGGAAAGCTGGTGAATTTCATGGATAAATGGTTTTGCTCACGACAACGTCTTCCGGGTCTGCAAGTAGTTTTTAAAAGAACGTCAAGAGAGTAAAGCTTGACCGACACTTGGCGACTGGCTATCGGCAAAGTTTTATTCCTAGAATTATAGAATAACGTTCTCGCGACGGGTTTGGGTTTAGGTAAGATCTAAAACTAAGGTAATAATAAGATAAATACCACGAGAAAATACTGCGTTCGCCCTATATCTATTACATACGAATTCCCTATATTCAACCAGGCGATATAATGCCGGTCGAAGCTGAGTCGGTAATCCTACGGAATAGTCGTTCCCTTTGTAGCCTATCGGACGAAGTTTGGAGAGAATCAAAGGTGTTATCGAGGAAGACAACTGATTTTCTGTTGTGTTTTCTCAGGGTTAACAAGTGCTTAGGTGAGCTTCCCATTTGGTCCGTTAGTGTTGGTCAACCAAATGTCTGATCTTGCAAGCGTTTTTCGAACCTGGAACCAATAGAATTTTTGCTAAGTAGTTTGGATTTTGAATATAAGAAGAGTACAATTGAAAATAAATTCTGTACACTTTCAACCGAGATACGATTTTCTTTAGAGGAATTCCGAGACATCGTAAGTGGTCCCTTAGTACTCCACTTAGTATACGAAGCACAATTAAACCTGCATTTTAGGTTTTTCCGATGACCTAGTTGCCTTCGAACTTGTTCACATCCCAACTTTAGCCCCAATTCACAACTAGAAATTTTTTTCACTGTTTCTCTACAGGGACTCGCACACCAACGCAAGTTAACATGAACAAATGTCCTTTTTCTCTTTGCAAAACTCAAAGCTCCACTGTTTTTCATACTGCGTAACAACCACTAAGCAATGCAAATGGGTAATTTATTTTTATTACAAACTTGGCCAATTTCATTTCTAATCACAATCCATGCCACAAAAATACAAATAAAAACAACAATAAAAGCAAAAATGCTAAGAGTAACAATCGGCATACAAAAAGGCACAAAAAATTATTGCCCAAGCAATTGCAAAAGCTTTGCAATTGAATTAAATTGAATATAAGTGTCAAAGGACATTCCCCAACAATGCGAGTTTGGTTTTAAGTGCTTTTGTTTTTGTGGTTTCTCTGTGTGCATATACATATACATATACTATGTAAATTTGTATGAATTTATATGGATGGGAGCAGACTTATTTATTTTATGTCTGTGGGTAGGTATTTAAATTAGCTTACATAAAATGGCATGGGACAGTGTTGCCAATGTCACTGCTATGTTTGGTATTTACATGAACCCATTTGGCATACTCTGCCAGCCGTCAATAAGTTTGATTTCCATATTTATATGTAAGGTTATGTGATGACATATGTTAGATAGAGTTGTGTTTCTACTGATGTCAATATTTCGCTTATGGAAAAATTTTTTTGCATTATAAATGGTGTTGGCAACCTTGTTTATAAATTTTTTTTTGCAGAATTATTGCTTGTTTAGAAAGTAAAATAGATTCGGTTGTGACATATTGCGTGGAGTTTTAAATTCACATTGCCGCTGAAAATAAAACGTAAGGCGAAAGGCCGCAATAAAAACATTTAAATACGGCAGTCCTATATTTGGTTGTCCCGTTAACGATATACCCTTTAGGAATATGAAAACGTATAATTTAATAATTTATGTAATAGGCGATTTTTTTTTCAAGCACTTAAGGCGTGGTTTCCTCGAAAGCGGTGCCGCTATATAGCGGCCGACACATAGCGATTGCAATGTGAAAGTTATACTTGTAAACTAAGAAGACGGTGAAGTTCACCGTAAATATTTTTACGCAAAGCAACAATTCTGACATTTCAATTGTTTTGAAAAAAATATTAGAAATAAATAAACAAAAAAAAAACAGGAACAGGCAGCAAAGTTGTTCAAACAAAATCGACCAAATTGACCGCAACGCTCAACGAACTTTACAGGGAAGCGGTGCCGGTAATGACGGTAAGCATAGCGGCCATTATATAGCGAACGGTTGGCGGTTTGTGAATAAAATAATAAAATGATCTTCTTTTTCAAAATATGAAATTTCCTTAGAAAAACCAATGTGAAACCTTAGGGAAATCTAGTCACTCCGCCAATCCCTTTTTGTATACAAGCCGTAAGATGGATCAACTCTTGCTTAGCTGAACTTAAGTCCAACTGTCCAGAACTAGACTGCAGAAACCCATCAGAATTCCGCAGTTCTTACCATCAACCGCATCTGGTTCACGAGTAAAGGCTAATGTCTAGAAATCGGCGTGATAATTAGTAGGGATGCCATAATGACCCGACACTCCGTCAACATTTTTGCAAGGTAAGTCTGACGCAGCCAGGGGCTTCTTTGGCTAGACCATGTTGTGCGAATGAATAATGTTGCACCGGCCCAGAAGGTACTCTTATCGGCACCTGCCGGTGGTAGCATAGGAAGAGCGCAACCACCACTCCAATGGAAAGACCAAGTGTAGGCCTACTTGCGATCCCGTGGTGTTTCCCATAAGCGCCAGTTGGCAGAAAGAAGAAACGACTGGCGAACTATTTTGGACGGCCAAAATCGTTGAGACGGTTAAGTGCCATTTGAGAAAGAAGTGTGAGGCATACGAAAGCAATACCGAACTGCCCCTAACTGTCTTTCAATTAAAATATTTAACTGAAATCATGACGGTTTGCGTAAATGTCAAACTCTGACATTTATGGTATTGGTTAACACGACATCCGTCGCGGTTTTAGGTGTGAAGTCCGATACTTTGCTGAATTTCCTATGCTTTAAAGTGAGTATTCACTTCTAAAAATTAAGCTCATCAAAACGGAAAGTTAAGAAATAAAGAAATAAGAAATGGACAATTTTTTTAAATGTATCTTTAATACTAGTTACTTAATAGCCATATCGGTCAAATTATAAAATAATTAATTTATACCTTGCTTTATCAAGCGATTCATGGCTACAAATTTATCGTCCAAATCTATAGACACTTTTGTAGCCAATTTTATATATAAGTATATATGTACAATCAATTTAATGTTATTATATACTTACAATGCACAATCATTCGCCATTTATCCTCTATGGAACTGCCCTCAATAAACTGATTTTCAGCGCGACACGTCAAATATTTGCCATCATCTTCGCGTGTAGGCGTAAATGTTAGTATACTTAAGGATTGATTGTCGGGTTCATTGAACTGTTGTTGGGGAATTTGTGAAGTCATCCGATAAAAGAGTAGAAGAAAAAATGAAATATGATAAGATAAAAAGCTGGCATCTAATCATATCAATAATTCTAAAAGGCAATAGCATACAGTGACCACATTTTTTTGTAGATGATTTAATGCAGCTAATAAGCCACCTTAAAGCAATCTCCCAAACAACCGAGAGCATTAAGATATTACTATGCTGTAAGCCTAGAGTATGGTAAAACTAGAAATGAATTCAAATCCAGAAAAGTGCAAATTTTATTTATTTATTTTTAACTTCTCGTTTAATTTTCTCCATGAGCAGTATTTATAACTAATATTTGCCCAGTGGTAGAAATTCAACCCCAAAATTTTTTATACCGAGCGTCTACTAGTACACAGGGTATTATAGTTTTGGTCATATAACGGTGGTTTGTTAGGTTTGTTTTGGAAAATGGGCGTGGTAGAGCCCACATATAAATGGACAAAATATCAAATTTCAGCTATTATTAACTTTAGAACCGTTTTAAATAAAATTGTTAAACATGAAACGAGGTATACTATGTATCTACGCATTTCAAAATTATATATAGCGTATGCTGGAACTAGTGAATACAAAAATCTACTGCGCAAAGTTCATAAAGATCGATTAAGTACTTTGGACGCCAAACACACATTCATTTTTATTTATAAAATTGCCCACATGGTAGTAGAAAAAGTTTGAAACCGCTATAGGTCATAACTCCACAACAATTTACCGCGACCATTTAAGAATTTAATATTCGGTTCCACCCGAACTAAGACTTCCTTGCTTGTTTCACTTAATTTAATGTTATTTTATTTTATTTTATTTTTTTTAATTTTATTTTATATAATTTTATTTTACCTTAATTTTTTTCTAATTAATTTTAGTTTAATTTTATTTTATTTTATTTAACTTCATTTTATTCTATTCTATTCTATTCTATTCTATTTTATTTTACTTTATTTTATTTTATTTTATTTTATTTTATTTTATTTTATTTTAGTTTGTTTTATTTTATTTTATTTGATTTTTTTTATTTTATTTTAGTTTATTTACTTTTATTCTATTTTATTTTATTTTATTTTATTTTATTTTATTTTACTTTATCTTATTTTATTTTACTTCATTTTATTTTATTTTATTTTATTTTATTTTATTTTATTTTATTTTATTTTGTTTTATTTTATTTTGTTCAATTCTATTTTATTTTATATTATATTATTTTATATTATTTCATTTTATTTTATTTTTGTTTATTTTATTTTATTTTATTTTATTTTTTTTTGCTTTATTTTATTTTATATATTTTATTTTATTTTACTTTATTTTATTTTATTTTAGTTTATTTTATTTTATTTAATTTAATTTTATTTTATTTTATTTTATTTTATTTTATTTTATTTTATTTTATTTTATTATATTTTATTTTAACTGATTTTATTTTATTTTATTTTATTTTATATTATTTTATTTTATTTTATTTTATTTTATTTTATTTTGTTTTATTTTATTTTATTTTATTTTATTTTATTTGATTTTATTTTGCTTTATGTTATTTTATTTTATTTTACTTTATTTTATTTTATTTAATTTTATTTTATATAATTTTATTTTACCTTAATTTTTTTCTAGTTAATTTTAGTTTAATTTTATTTTATTTTATTTAACTTCATTTTATTCTATTCGATTCTATTCTATTTTATTTTATATTATTTTATTTTATTTTATTTTATTTTATTTTATTTTATTTTATTTGGTTTTATTTTGCTTTATTTTATTTTATTTTATTTTATTTTATTTTTTTTAATTTTATTTTATATAACTTTATTTTACCCTAATTTTTTTCTAATTAATTTTAGTTTAATTTTATTTTATTTAACTTAATTTTTTTCTATTCTATTCTATTCTATTTTATTTTATTTTATTTTATTTTATTTTATTTTATTTTATTTTATTTTATTTTATTTTATTTTATTTTATTTTATTTTATTTTATTTTATTTTATTTTATATTATTTTATTTTATTTTATTTTATTTTATTTTATTTTATTTTATTTTATTTTATTTTATTTTGTTTTATTCTATTTTAGTTCATTTAGTTTTATTTTATTTTATTTTATTTTATTTTATTTTATTTTATTTTATTTTACTTTATCTTATTTTATTTTACTTTATTTTATTTTACTTTATTTTATTTTATTTTATTTTATTTTATTTTATTTTATTTTATTTTATTTTATTTTATTTTATTTTATTTTATTTTGTTTAATTCTATTTTATTTTATTTTATTTTATTTTATTTTATTTTATATTATTTCATTTTATTTTATTTTTGTTTATTTTATTTTATTTTATTTTATTTTAGTTTATTTTATTTTATGGTTGTTGATATAATTGTTGTTGTTTGCGTATTAGGGAATAAATAGAAAAGAGAGATAGATAATAATTAATGTTTTTAATGGTTAAAATTGTTAGTAATTCATTTGCTTAATTGTTAATGTTTTAAGTTGTTAATCCGACAACAAGTAGGTCTTTGCCAATAATGGCTTGAGACTTAAAATTAAGTTTGTCGCAAATGAGGTTTTAAGTTTAAAATTTATATTTGTAAAACGGGTAGATTTTTCGAAGTAATTTCAAAGTAATAGCCATTATTATTCTATTTTATTTTATTTTATTTTATTTTATTTGATTTGATTTTATTTTGCTTTATTTTATTTTATTTTATTTTTTTTAATTTTATTTTATATAATTTTATTTTACCTTAATTTTTTTCTAATTAATTTTAGTTTAGTTTTATTTTATTTTATTTAACTTCATTTTATTCTATTCTATTCTATTCTATTTTATTTTATTTTATTTTATTTTATTTTATTTTATTTTAGTTTATTTAGTTTTATTTTATTTTATTTTATTTAATTTTATTTTACTTTATCTTATTTTATTTTACTTTATTTTATTTTACTTTATTTTATTTTATTTTATTTTATTTTATTTTATTTTATTTTATTTTATATTGTTTAATCCTATTTTATTTTATTTTATTTTATTTTGTTTTATTTTATTTTATTTTATTTTATTTTATTTTATTTTATTTTATTTTATTTTATTTTATATTATTTCATTTTATTTTATTTTTGTTTATTTTATTTTATTTTTTTTTGCTTTATTTTATTTTATATATTTTATTTTATTTTACTTTATTTTATTTTATTTAAGGTTATTTTATTTTATTTTATTTTATTTTATTTTAACTGATTTTATTTTATTTTATTTTATATTATTTTATTTTATTTTATTTTGCTTTATTTTATTTTATTTTATTTTGTTTTATTTTATTTTACTTTATTTTATTTTATTTATTTGATTTTATTTTATTTTATTTTATTTTATTTTATTTTATTTAACTTTATTTTATTCTATTCTATTTTATTTTATATTATTTTATTTTATTTTGGTGTATTTTACTTTATTTTATTTTATTTTGTTTTATTTTATTTTATTTTATTTTATTTTATTTTATTTTATTTTTTATTTTATTTTATTTGATTTCATTTTATTTTATATTTTTAGCCTATTCCTATCTATATATTTCTTTGATTGTACTCTCTCTCTATGGCGCGATATACAACAGGTATATCATCATAAACCTCCTAAGAGATTTTTGCGCCAAGCTTCTCTTCCAATTTGTGGTGTGCCGATTTGAATTTTCCCTACAAATTGGTGGGACCTACAGTTTTTTGCCGACTCCGAACGGCATCTACAAAGGAGACGAATTTTTGCTGAGAAGCCCGTCATGGCAGAAATACACTCGGAGAGTTTGCCAAACCACTGCCGAGGGGCGACCCCGTTTTGAAAAACTTTTTTCAAATCACTTTTGATGTTACCTGTACCAGGGCTCGAACCATGGACCTTCGGTGTGGTAGGCCGGCAACACTACCTTCACACCACGGCGGCCGCACTCAAATAATGATTATAATCGAACTCAATCTGTGCGTTTTTATTGTTAAACTTATAACTAAGAAATTTCCTTTTTGCTATCTGGGAATGCCATTTGTGTTAGCAAGATCTCGTTTTAAAAAAGGACTATATTTATGCTTTTATGCAAAAATTCATATTTTATTAACAGCATGTTCGTTTAAGTTAATCACTGTTTCGATCTTCGTGCGCACTGTCTGGCTTTCATACGAAGCTTTTAATATCACTTTATTACTTACATTTTTTGTAAACTTTTTTAGTTGTTTGTTATTGCGCCACCACGTTATAACAGCTGGCGGTTTTGAGCCCGAAGATTTGCATTCAATGTCGTAAGTGCGATCAGCGGATACAAAGCGATCTTTCGTCATTATGTGAACTGCCACTGGTTTTACTAGACAGTAAAAATAAATTAAAAGTTTAAAACTAATGTTTTTACAATGTGTATACATGTAAAATATTACAAACAAGAATAATAAATTTTAAAAATATAAACTGGCATACATATGCACATAGAGTACAAGCACTGCAGTGAAAGGAAAAATTATGTGTTTAGAAAAGATTTTCATTCAAAGATCTGATTCAAAGTTCTTTCGATATTCGCCGTCCTGGTGATAGTTGAGAAAATGCCTGCAATTATTAGTATTTCAGTTTGGCTGTTTCTGCCACCAGGGCTAAAACCCAATCACCTCTGACATGTGCGCTACCTCTCTCTATCTCATTATCTTAACCATTTTTTTTTAATTTCTTAGGTAAATAGTGTGCTATAAGTACAATCTAAGAATTTCTATCTATGCTTTAATTGGGCTGCCACTTATCTGATTTTTTTTAATGGAATGAGATATGGGTATAAAACGAAAGGTGTTTTGCATCGTATCTCAGTAAAAACTATTACTAGGTATGGTTACCACATAGGGTTGCCACGTAATCCTATTTCATTTATTTTTTCGTGTATCTGTTATAATGTAGAAATCGACTTGACTCGATTGGATGAAGCTTCTAACATGCGTAAAATGCTTAAGGGTTGCCACTAAGAGGTTTTTACACAGTTGCCACCTATTTTAAGTTTTTTAAAAATCTAGTGAGATATGGTAATGTGTGTATCAAACGGAAGGTGTGCTACGTTTAAATTCAACAGAACTATTTACATGTAGTTTTAGCACATAGAGCTGCCATCTGATACCATTTTTTTTTTCATAACCGCTTTTATATAGAAAACCTATCCACAACTTTCTTTAAAATTTTGAACATCGGTTATCTACAGCAATTTAAGCTCTATAATAAATATAAGAGTTAAAACTAAGAAAGTTTTTATTATCCAGCTGACTATCTGAAAATTTCTAAAAATTAACTGAGGTATGATAATGTGGGTGTCAAACGAATGGTATTTTGCGTCGTATTTCAGCAAAACTATTTTTAGGTAAGTCTACCTCTAGGGGTTATGTATTTATCTATATTTTTTCGATATCCGCCAATATCTCCAAAACTAATTGCATGAGTTAACCCTTTCCACTCCAAGCCTCGTTTTGTTTTTATTCATCAGCTTCACGCTAAAAATCCGTTTTTTAACTTTTAGGGTTTTTTTTTTGTATTTTGTAAAAGAAATGAATTTTTTCTTATCTAATAAACTTTATTTTATGAGTAATTACATTATGCTATATTATAATTCTTTATAATCCCGTTTGGTATGGTATTTTTCAAAACAAATCTGGGGATTAAGCAAAAATAACATGTATGTCACTCGACAGTGGAGTTGGTGGAACAAAATCAATGTCGAGTGACTCGACATTGGAGTGGAAAGGGTTAATCAGTAAAACTATATCTAAACACTACCAGAATCTTTACTTATGAGTATCTACAACGAACTAAATTATATAGCACCCTCGGAAAACCCCGAGCAAACTCTTTTGCCTCTTCTGAATTGAACTTTGTCTTGATTTAAATATTTAGACTAGTTTGAGACTGGTATATTTCTGAAAAAAAAAATTTTTTTGAAAAAATACAGCTGACTGACTAGTTGGATTTGCAGCCAGAACAAGTATGTTTGACTACAGGGTACATATGTGTGTACGAGTATATACAGATCTACGCATACATCACCTAAACTACATTTTCCCATATTGATATATATACTTACAATTGACATCGAGTATGACCACTTTATTGTTCGGTGGCGTCAAATTCGTATTGCTCGCCACACAAACTAATCTCGCATTCAAATGTTGTCTTCCAATATTTGGATATGACAAGTGGTTAACAGTCTTGCCGTCCGGACGATGCTCGAAAGATTCATCAATCACCGCATTATCTAAATACCATGTTACATTTGGACGTGGACGCCCTGTTGTGTATTACAGTTGTTGTTATTGATCAAATAAACACACACACATGTATACAAGCGAACATGATGTATGTATGTGTAGATGCAACGTAAATGAAGACCACAGCATCAGCGCAGTAACAGCAGCAGTATAGTTTTCAAGGCAATTTTGTTGTAGTTTTCGGGTTTTTGGAACAGTGACCATGGCAGCAAGGATGGCAACAACCACAATGATGGCAACCAAAAAAACAGTCAAGAACAATGCACATAAGGAAAAAATAGTAAGAAAATCAGAGGCAACCATGTTCCAGTTACGCCAAAGTATAAGCAAAAGCAAATAAAGTGGAAAAGTGCAGCAACAACACAACAGTAGTTGATAGTAGAGCAAAGTTGAAGGAAAACAAAAGGCGTAACAAGGATGAACAATCAACCAAAAAAAAACAAAAACAAAAAAAAAAACAATAAAAGAAAAAGTAACAAAAATTTGTACGAAAAAAGCGAAATAGATTGCACACGAATAAATGAATGAGAGAAAACAAAAGCAATAAAAAACAAGAAAAAAAAGAGTTGCCAAAAAAGATTAAAAAAAAAAAAAATGGTATTGAAAAATATTTTTGCCAGTTCATCATTGTCAGTTAAGTTGCACAGTTGAGTTGCGGTGGCCATTAGTTGGTTACATGTTTATTATTGTTGTCGTTGTTGATTTTCGTTGATGGTCCATTGCAGTTAACCGGTTTTTTTCGTTTTACGTTGCCAAAGAGATTTTTTCCATTGGTTACACAAAAACAAAAAAAGGAATGCAATGAATGCGATTTCGTTGTAAAGATGACAAAAGCAGTGCAACAAAGAGTTGGTTTAAATTTGCGCATAAAAAACATATTGTCATAGCATAGCATAGAAGTTGATGTTGCATAGGGTTTTGTGGCGTTGGTGTTGAAGATGGTGATGTATTAGCCATGAAGATTTAAGTAACAGTGGTTGTTGATATAATTGTTGTTGTTTGCGTATTAGGGAATAAATAGAAAAGAGAGATAGATAATAATTAATGTTTTTAATGGTTAAAATTGTTAGTAATTCATTTGCTTAATTGTTAATGTTTTTAGTTGTTAATCCGTCAACAAGTAGGTCTTTGCCAATAATGGCTTGAGACTTAAAAGTTAGTTTGTCGCAAATGAGGTTTTAAGTTTAAAATTTATATTTGTAAAACGGGTAGATTTTTCGAAGTAATTTCAAAGTAATAGCCATTCAAACCAGCGGTGCACTACGAGATGAACAAAAAAAAAAAATTTTTTTATACATACATACATAAAAAAAGTATTGGAAATTGTATATTTTTTTTTGATATTTGTAAAAACTATTTCTTTTTTGTTATACAAAAAACTTGCACGGTTCTATTTATTTCAACAGAATCAAAATTTTATTTTGCTTTTTGAAAAAAGAAATTTTAAAATTTATATTAATTGAATAAGAATTATTATCTACTGACCTCGTTAAACTTAAAACCAAAATTGTTGGTATATCAATATTTGCTAATTTTTTCATAAAAAAAGTTATTGTAAAATTTTGAAAATTAAAAATTTAAATAAGCGTCATTACCAATTGGTATAAATAAAAATTTAGCTGCTTTGTGCAATTTCGCATGGCTATAGCCTCCGAAAATTTTTTTATTCTTATGTCAACCAAAAAATATAAAAACAAAAAATGGAAAGTCGAAAAATCTTTAAACATTTCACATTTCTTTGTCGAAAATATTTATTTTTGGCGTACTCGTGACAAAACGAGTATACGTTTGCCTATGTTGTTGTTGTTGTTGTTGTTGGGGTAGCGACTATTTAACCTACCTAAAGTATCATCTCTTTTATCCAACATTGTGCGTTTACCTATCTTACCGAATGCCTCTAGTTGAATTCACGCAAATAGCACCATCAAAACAATTTTAGAACAAGACATGAAAAGCACTAAGATAAAGTGTTCCGAAACCCTTTTTCTTTCATTTCTAATCGACAAACTATCATTGCTAAAACTCGGGGCCAAAAGAGTAATTGTGTCCTTCAATTATATCGTTATAATTTAAAAATATTTCAAACATCTCATTTTTATTTAGACTTTCAAAAATCCGCTTAAATCCCTTAAGATATAATGCAAAAAAAAATCCGTAAAGCAAGTTAAAAATACCGCCAGACGTCGGGGCTTGCCAACAGATAATTTAAAATTAATAGAAAAAAGAAATAAAAAAAAAAACAAGTAAGAAAAGGGCTGTCTTCGACTGTGCCCAAGACTTTATACCCTTCATGAATACGAATCACGGTTTTAGTATCCGATCCTTACTTACAATTAGTAAAAACTCTGCAAAACTGATAATTTAAAGATACATAGCCCAAACCCCATTTATCGAAACTATCGATTGTATGGGAGCTATGCGTTGTATTGCTCCGATCTTGCTGATTCCAACGAATGATTAATCTCATGCAAAATGGCGGGTCAATATCAAATTTCATCAAGATATCTCAAAAACTGAGGGACGAGTTTGCGTACAAACAGACAGACGGACATGGCTAAATCGACTCAGCTCATCGCCTGATCATTTCGGTATACTTATTGGTGAGTCTATCTCTTCTCCTTCTTCTCATTTAAAAACTTTTAATAAATAATTAAAAAAATTACCACAAATGAGCTCAAGACTCAAAATAAAAATTTTTATATTAATTATTATTCTGTTAATTTTTGTGAATAATGTAAAAAAAATTTGGAATTCGTCTGCAATTTTTTATTACTTTAACTCAGAACTTATTCTGATTTATGCTGGAGATTTTTATGGCTACCAGACGTTTTTACAAAAATAAGATAAACACTAAAACATTGAACTTACCGCCCGTGACTTCACAAGCCAATACTATATCAGTGCCCTCGTTAAAAGACTCGACATTGCTGGCCTTGTCATGCCTGCTGGGACCGTATATAACAGGACGATCGGGTGGCACTGAAACGAAATTAAGACAAAAATTATATAGAAAAGTTTTCATATGAATAGGATTTATAATTACAAATTGTTTCAAAAAATATGATTATGAATAATACTATTAATACGAAGCTAATAACAGGTGGCGCAAAAGTAAGCTTCCGATGTTCAGCATATCGGTTGTGGCACGTGCAGTGTGTGCTCTTGCACCGTCTTGTTGGAACCACATGTTTTCCAATCCCAATTCATCAAGTTGCGGTAAAAAGAACTCGTTGATCATTGCTCTGTAGCGCTCACCATTCACAGTAACCGTTTGGCCCCGACCGATTATTGGTCAAATAAATAGTCAGCAATATTCCGCGTTCTGGAGCAGTGTAGCGTAACATTGTTTATTAACGTGTGTTACGCATGTGTTTACTACACAAATGTCAAAAAAGAACTGACTTTAGGGGCCAATCGCAAAATTTATAGCATTTTCTGATAGGAGGATTACTTTTGCGCCACCCTGTATAAATACGTATACAATTGCTACTACGAATTCGAAAGGGAACAAAAATACAAATACCTAATAATGAATAGGAAAGTCTTTAAGAATATCAGCATTTAAAAAAATGTTTAGTAAAATATTACTACTTATCCGAATATCCATATAAATAGGAATAGATAAGGCCCCTCTCAAGGCAAATCGCCCTGTTTATTAAAAAAACATATGTGATTCGAAATTTTAGTGTTTTTTTGAAACCCGAATCATAGTTCAAGGACAGTCATGACTGACACTTTTATCCATTTCATAATTCTCCAACTATGGACACAATTTCATCAGTCTATTATTTTGGTGCATTGAAACTTTTGGTAAGCACTTTTTTATATATTTAATAACTAGTAAACCCGGCCACGCTTTGCTGCTTCTAAGTACTTACAATAGACTGAGTATGATTTTAAAGAATTTAACCCCGAAGTCAGTTGAAATAAGTAACTTAATCACATCGCTTATCGCAGGACTCATTATCACCTTTTGTTTGATACCAATATTGTACTAGACACATTTTGAATCATCTTGGCCCGCATATAAAACGATATATTCAAAACTTGTCGAGATAACGGAACATATGATATCTTAAAATTTAAGATAAACGCGAAGTAATATAACGGCAAAAGTTCCATTTACTTCCATTAAGCACTTTTTGATTGATGCTCGACCAAACATACAGACAGACAAAACTTGTAGAAACTACCGATTTGAATTCTATTGGCTTAATAATAATCAATCCCATAAATTTTTCATGAATACCTGCAATATACAGACATCGACCTGTTACAATTTTATTATATGTAGAGATGTTGATAGCTAAGTTTACAAACTATAACAAAAAATATTTATATAAAGCACGGGCTACTCAAACTTTTGGCTAGTTTTTAATGCTTCAAGGATAATCTATGTGATACAGAAAAAGAAAAAAAAAGATAGCTCAAATCAAGGGAGTCATATTATAATGGTACTCACAACATCGGTTAAGGGACTTAACAATAAAGCGAAATAGCTTAATACTTTCAACGGAGATATTAAAGAATAGGAGTGAGGTTAAGTGGCTGTTTTATTTATACAATGATTGCCACTTAAAATTGAACAGTTGGTTCTTCCAATATATTACGAAAACTTTTTCAGCTAAAATTCATTTGTCAGTTTCATATAAAACTTAGCTTTTCACAGCAGCTTCGATCGCATTGAAACCATATTGAACTAAACACAAAAAACGGTGAAGTAGATCGTATGTTTTGTTTATACGAGACTTGAATTTTATATGTATAGAATAGATAGAGATATAGAAAGTGCTGTCAGAGATATCTTTTGTATCAGTATATCCAGCTTATTTCAAAACTATTTTTGACTATTCAGTTATGCCGTCTACTAACTTCTGGGCCCTAACTTTGTGGTTCTATTTAAGCGGCTGTTCTAATCGAAAGTTAAAATAGATTCTAATACACATTGCCACTTTGTAGCTCGTTCGAGTTTACTTTAGAAGATATTCGATAACGCAAACCAAAATACAAAACCACAACGCATAAATCTGAAGTACAGTATTAGATAGCGGCGCAGCACATGTCGCAGTGGCGCATGTTGTAAGATACTCGACTACCACGTGGGGTCGCAGGTTTGACCATAGGTATTCGGAAAATAAATTTTTATTTTATTTTTATTTAATAAAATTTAGTTTCTTTTTGTATATTAATACTTCTAATATCAAATTTTTTTTTTTAATTTGTCGAATTTTTTATCTTACATTATTCAATTATTTTCTGTCAAGATAGCTTAATTCTTTCTGCGATAAAAATAAATAATGAATAAAAACTCTTATTGTTCTGTTAAAATCATAGTAAATGAAATTTTTTGTGCATTTCCGTTTGCTAAATTGCTGTCGAATAGAATTTTGTAACTATTGACCAGTTGAGCATATGCTTTCGAAATGGAGAGTATCACATTTTCTACAATCGATAGGGAAACAAATCAAAAGGGAACAGGCTATACTCGAACATTTTTTACAGAGTTCGAAACACTCGAAAGCGAACAAGTATTCTTTCGAATAGTATTACAGCGTAAGGGTGTGACAAAGTGCAAGTCTCAAAGCTCTTAAAAATTTGATTGTCTTTTAAAATTTTTTTCGACATTTGGTTTGTATTTTTCCATACAAATTTATTTACTACAAGTTTATAAACGGTGTGAGCTGTACTCAGCTGATTTTTGTTGAATTATCAGTCTGTCCTACTGCCTTTCAAAAATAGCTACCAACAAGCCGTTATTGTCCAACTTGGTGAATACACTTAACACTTAGGTTAGGTTAGGTTGTGCTGGCAGGCCAACGCAGTGGCCTCACATAGACGCATAGCGTCCGTAGTGTTACCAGAAAAACTTTGACGACCTCTTGTTATACAGTTGACACTTCAGTGTCTATTTTACAAAACAGTAATGTTTTCTTCGCAAAAACCAGAAGCCTACTTGGGCCTATTTCTGTCAGTGAAGCTAGGTTGGGCAATTGTCCCTTTCCAAATGTTTGAAGCCGCAGTCTGGATAGAGCGGGGCATGTGCACATGACATGCTCCACAGTCTCCGTCTCCGCTTTGCATTTCCTACACATGCTGTCGGAAACAAGACCGATCTTGTGGGCATGGCCTGCCAGAAGGCAGTGCCCTGTAAGGATACCAATTAGCAGTCTACAGTCTTCCCTTTTGAGGGATACAATTGTTTTTGTAAGTTTCATGTCGTACGATTTGCACAGGATTTTGGAGATTTTACAGCCTTGCACTTCTTCCCATGCCTTATCTGCTTGTTTAACCATGTGTAAATCGCACCTACGCTTTAATTCCCTTAGCGGGATGGGTACGTTAATACTGTTGCTCGCATCTAGTGCCACTCCACTCTTTGCTAGCTCATCAGCTTTCTCGTTTCCCTCTATACCTTTGTGGCCTGGGGTCCAAAAGATATGTACTCTATGTTCTATACAAAGTTTTTCAAGACTTCTTTTGCACTCTAGTACGCTCAAAGAAGTGCTACTATTTGAGATTATGGCCTTGATAGCCGCCTGACTGTCGACGTAAAAGTTCACCCGCTCTCCGAGCGCTAGACTTTCTACAGCTATTACACTTAACACTTAATTTGTGTAACTTTCCTTGAGTCAGTAATGTCTAGACATTGTTTTTATGCATTTGTGTTTTGTACTGTATTATTTATGTATAAATAGATATGTTGCTGTAAGTCTGTAGCCTGATATTAGTCGCATGTTTAGTGCATTGGAACGTGTTCAATGTCGTGTAGAGTGGCAAATAACAGCAAATAATACGTGACAAATTATGCTTACCGATTTGTGATTATCGTGGCGCAGTGGCAAACTGACAAGCGTGCCACTTACACACAAACAAACAAACAGAAAACAAATAACAACAATGCTTGGCAATTAGTTGACAAGTGAAATAAAAATACAAAATGTTGTAGCTGTTGTTGGTCTAAGCAATGTATTAACTATTCGTGCAACATGAGTTGTTGCACCTCTAAACTAAATAGTTGGGTATTTATTTGGCTTTGCTTATTCATTCATTTATTTATTTGTTGGCTTGCACTAAAACCATATAACAGTTTACGGTTCAAAGCTAATTCGACTTTTTGGTTTCTTTTCCTTTGGTGCGGCATGTAGCCTTTCATACAAAAAAATTGTATCCGCTGTAACCACTATTTACTTTAAAAATATTGTAAACCCGTCTTTAAAAATAGAGAATAAAATATTGCATTGCCACAGCGGCAGCACTCCACCAAGTTTTGTACTTACAATAGCAATTTTCAGCGACGCCGAAACACGCCATCCAAGGTAACACACATCCATATATGTATAATAAATACATGTTTACATATGCTCTTACAAGCGTTTGGGTTAGCTCATTGAACTGGTCAAAAAATAATGCAAACAAAATAACGAAATTGCTGTCACGCGGCATTTTCTGCACATTGAACTTTGCATGTTGTGCTACATTTTTATTTAAGCACTAAATTAATAGCGGTAACATGCAACTGTAAGCCGCGAAAAGCTCACGACTACCAGAGCTTATTGCTTGCAAAGCGTCTGCAGTAAGGTGGAAGAGGTATAGAGGGAAATTAATATATGTATGCATAAAACTGAGCTCCCAGTGATTTATTAAAGTTCAAGTCAGATCTTCTAAAATTAAACTTTTTGGCAATAAAATTGCGTAATTTTTTTTTGAAAGCTCGACTTAAAATAAGAAGAACTGTGTACGATTCTGTCTATTTTTCTAATCGCCTGCAAGTATTTTATTGTGCAAAAAATAATTTTAAATTATATGAACTATATTAAAGTAAAATTAAGTATTTGAAAATGTGGCAGAAGTTTTAATAGAAAATATATATGCTGAATACTCTATGGTCCAAACATATACATGTGACCCTTCAAGTTTAAAAAACAGAGACACTTTTCAACAAACATAAATTTTGCACAGGTTTATATGTTTTGTATAATTATTATATTTAAGTTCACTGTAAAGAGTAGTTTCCCTGCAGTGAAATATCAAACTAGTCAGCAAACATACTAGTATCCAACAATAATTTTCCGATTGAAATCTTACTAGTCAGAAAAAGTTCAATCCATACTAGTATACTACTACAATTTTCACAGTATGTGTTTAAGCGACATTAGCTGTAATAATTTCTTTCCCTTATTTTATTTGCAATTGAAATTCAAAACCAGCTTATGAAATATTTTGTTCTGCAAGCCCAAATCGGGGTTTTTCACAGGGAAAATAAGGACTACAAATCCGTGCTTATACCTGAGAGCCACAAGTGCACATTGGTCCACATTTGGACTAGTATTCTTTCAACTTTTTCGAACTAGTATGATACTGGTATGATTAGACTGCACTTTTACTGGTACATTTCCTTCCATTTTGAACTACTATGAAACTGGTATTTTACGACCAGTATGATACTAATATATTTCCACTATATTAAAACTAGTATTTCATGAGTAGCAGATGACTGGTATATTCTGGTCGAAATCTGACAATTTATATCTCGTAGGACATCGCCATGTTAAAAATACCAGTTGCTTATATGGAAATATGACAGTTGGCTGACAATTTGGGCTTGGTGAATATACTAGTTGTAAAGTAGCTTGCAACTAGTTGGTCTGACTGCAGGGCTACTCGCAATGAAATTTATTTATATGAACAAAATTATATATATCCCACTTGAAAACTCGGCTACGCTTCGCTGCGTTCCAAAATTTACAACAGAATTAGTCCGATTTTAATCGTTATATCTCGATTTAAAGAAAGTAAAGTCAAATAAAATATAATTAAGTAAATTCAAATAAAACCGAATAAAATAAAATGAAACGACATAACATAAGATAAAAATAATGAAAAAAATAAAATAAAAAAAATAAAATAAAAATAAACAAAAACAAATAACATAAAATAAATAAAAATAAATTAAAGTACAATAAAATAAAATAAAATAAAATAAAATAAAATGAAACGAAATGACATGAAATGAAATAAAATAAAATAAAAGAAAATAAAATATTTTGTTGTTGGTTTTACGGTCTGTTCATTTTACATATTTTTGACCAGTTTTCAAGACCAGTTGATAAAATAGAAAAGAAGAATGTACAAAAACAAAGTCCAGCATGCATGATTTACATATAGACAGAATGTCTAAAATATTGTGTATACCGTTGGCAAGATAACAAACAACAATTAGAAGAAAACTTGAATATAGCAGCTTGCAAAACTACACGCAGCATAGCCTATGGGTTAGGCAGCTGCGCTGGCAATCAGAGTGAGTAATAGTACTATAACTATAGCCTGTATATGTTTGTTGCTTTAAATTTTTCCTCTAATCAAAAATAATAATAATTAACGAAGAACTATTATCAACTGGTCTTGAGCTCGTTATACTTACAAAAATATGTAAAATAAAATAAAATAATATAAAATAAAATAAAATAAAATAAAATAAAATAAAATAAAATAAAACAAAATAAAACAAAATAAAACAAAATAAAATTAAATTAAATAAAATAAAACAAAATAAAATAAAATAAAAGAAAAGAAAGTAAAATAAAATAAAATATAACAAAATAAAATAACATAAAATAAAATAAAATAAAATAAAATAAAATAAAATAAAATAAAATAAAATAAAATAAAATAAAATAAAATGAAATGAAACGAAACGAAATGAAATGAAATAAAATTAAATGAAATGAAATAAAATCAAATAATATAAAATAAAATGAAATAAAAAAAGTTAAAAATAAAAAAATAAAAAAATTAAATAAAAATAAAATCAAATAAAATAAATAAGACAAAAATCATATTAAAAAAATAAATATAAATTAAATAAATCAACAAAAATTGTTGGTAAAAAAAGCAATAACAAAACCCAAGGCACACGGTAAGGCAGTTCTGATGATAAAACAGATCCGTCAAAAATCCATCATAATCACACTACTAACTGTCAAATGGCGGAAGTGGTTCATGCATATGGTAAAAGAAGAATAGAACTAGGAGTTTAGATGACATCAAAACCAGCGTATTGTTAGCTTAATGGTTAGCAATGCGTGCCAAAATTTCTCTGATGAGTGAAGTCTAGCAGCTTCGGAAATGGATCTATAAGAAAAGCTATGGCAGTTGTCTCTAAACATTTTCCCTACTCTATTCATTAAAAAAAACTTTTAATAATTAATTAAAATGATTAATAATAAGTAAAAACAATAATTATTTTCATTAAAAATTCAAAAAGTGAAAAATGATTACTCTTGGCCTTGAGCTCGTTTCATGAATAGTTGAAAATGTACAGCCCGTAAATAAACAAAAATTGTTGGTATAAAAAAGCAATAAATTTAATTTAAAATAAAATAAAATAAAATAAAATAAAATAAAATAAAATAAAGTAAAATAAAATAAAATAAAATAAAATAAAAAAAATGAAATGAAATATAACAAAATAAAACTAAAATAAATAAGAAAAAAATCAATTTAAAAAAATTAATTAAAACAAAAGAAATAATATAAAATAAGTGCACTAGGCTCATATCTGCGTGAAACTAATACTGGTCATGGTAAAATATCTTGCGATACTTGCCGCTGGCATAGCTGGAAATACATATATTGCAAGTATACGTGAACATTCTTATGGTGAGCTTGGTATTTTTGTATCAACTAAATATCATCAATTAGGATCCATTTAAGATATACAAACCTCCCAAATTAAATTACTAAAACAAGCCTATATGTAAGAAGATACCAAGCACCCGGGATGCAAAAATTGGCAAAAAAATTTAAAAAAATTTAAGAATTTTAAGAGCTGCACTTTGTGAGACTAGAATTCTTGCCTCAAATTTAAAAATCTTCACAACATGTTTTGAAACTTCAAGGAATTTTTGGAATATTTGCATTAGCTTGGAAACACTTGTATGTAGCTTAAAAATTGCCAGCAAATGGAACTCTAAAGGAGAAAAATCTACAAATAAGACATTTTATAACTCGTTTGGTGCATGAAAAGGTATGAAATATAATTCTGAAATAGCGCAAACGTATGACTTTTTAAGTGATTAAAAAACTGTTCACAGTAAAACATTTTTTTTCTAATCTCTACTCTTATTGACCCGAACAAGCAGCACCGTTCTAAAATTTTTGGGCACTGCAACATTTATCCAAGCTTAGCAATGACCACTATATATATGTACATTAGAGCGTCTCGCCTTACAGGCAAAAAAAAAAAAGTCGGCCGTACCTCCCCTCATATGAAGTGTTTTTGAAAAACATTAAAAAAAAAGGTTTTTTTTCTGGCAATCCTAGATGTCGCCCAATTGCATTTTTCTTCATATCTTCGGCATTTATGGTCGGATTTTAAAGTGTGATACACGAATTTTTTTGTCTCAAGGAGTGGGGTTTTCCTAAAAAAAGCTCATTGATCTCAGGCGCTCGGTTGTGGTACCTACCCACCATATCTCAGTTGCTACCACCCTAATGTACCGATCTAATAACAGCAAATTAAAGACCGTAAAAAATCGTAAATCTTTTGCGAAAAAAGTACTTCAATTAATTCAGTAGAAGTCGAAATAAAACAAATTTTGTTTTTAGTTGAACGCCATACATTAGATGCCTTATTTTCTTTATACATTTTTATTTATGAAGACCGTTTTTTTATAAATTAACTGGACTATTGTTTATCTACTTTTTTCTGTTTTATGTTTTGCCCTTGACATCATAATCAATTGTCATTTTACTTGGTGCGTGTTAAAAACTGCAAAAACTTTAAAAATGCGTTTTGTTGATTGTGATTTAAAACGCATTCCAATGTGTGAGATGCCAGATAATATTGAAGACTTCAATATTCGGGGCTACCAATTATATTTGTATCGTTTGGTCCGGGCTGTTTATACAGGAGAGTGTGACGAGAGTTTAGCAAGCGAGAATCCCGGTGCTATGAGTACAGCCCGTTGGCGGACAACAGCGTCTCGAATTCTTCGCTATTATATAACGTGCGAGCAACCCTCAATAACACTAAAAACACTTGCTGACTTTATTGTAAAAGTTTATGCTCCTTTTTGGTTTCTGGTTAAAAACCAACCACTTGCAATTCACGGATGCCGTCACGTTTTCAAATACATCACATGGATTCGCCAATTGCCACAAGACATTCAAAATATTGTCCGTCTGGTCATAAAAAATAACTCGTACTTTCTGCACCCAGTAAATATTTTGATATCGATGATAACCGATACAGGATAGGGATAGATTCGAAAAGGCTGAACCACCATGCTTGCAGTTCTTCGCGAAAGATCACCACGAAGGATTACAAATTTCCAATGCAATAATTGAATTACCAGGTATGCACAACGAAAACCATTAATTTTTCTTTGCTTCTCTTTTATCGGCATTTTCACTGATCTTTTTCACAGCATATCCTTGTCATTCCCAAAATACCGAGCGTTGCGATTTGTTCATACAGTTCATGAATCTGCAATGGCGGTCACCGATGAATAACGCATGGGCCACATTTTATCTCAGCTCGAGAGCCGGCAGAAATACAGCAAGTTTGAACCCCGACAAAATTTTATGGACTAAAATTTCCGTTACAAAACAAACAATTCACTAACTATTTTGCGAGCGAGGAAAATAAATAAAATTTACTTTTTCTTGAATGGCTTTAGACTAAAAATAAATTGTGTTATATTTCCTCTATTTCTACTGATTGAATCGAAATAATTTTTTCGCAAAAGATTTATGATTTTTTACGGTCTTCAATTAACTGACATTAGGGTGGTAGAAACTGAGATATGGTGGGTAAGTACCACAACGGAACGCATGAGCTCAATGAACTTTTTTGAGAAACACCTCCTCTTTGAGACAAAAGAATTGATGTGTCACACTTTAAAATCCGACAACAAATACAAAAGATATGAAGAAAAATTAAATTTTTTTTTTAAATGTTTTTCAAAAACACTTCATATGAGGGGAGGTACGACCGACTTTTTTTTGGTGATACGCTCTAATGTACATACATACTTTGTAATTTTATTGTACTCTAAACTACATAAATTGCTCAAATCGCAATAGACTGTAGAGTGGGCGCTGGTTAAGTCTATACAAATTTATGATAATTTGTGACAAAACAACACAATGCAAGGCAGATATTGCGGTTGGCAGCAATGAAGAGACAATTGCAAGTTACACGCCCCCAGCATTGCCTTAATGCTATATGCCATCATTGTATCATAATTGCTTTATTTTTTGTTATTGTTAACAAATTTCACTTTCTGTGTGCAATTGTGAACATGCAACGATTTTGAGTCAATTTTCATATAAATGAAAGGATACTTAGTGGAATACCCTGTGGAAAATCAAATACCTACAAGTGAATTAATAAATTGAAAAAGTTTGTAGTTCTTTTTTATGGTAACTCATTTAAATTTCATTGCTTGTGATATGTTAGTGTGTTTTACCAATTAGCAGCCGGTTTTTTATCGGAAGTACTTAGCGACTTTATGAATAGATAAGCCAAATAACTTTTTTTTTAATTTGAAATATGCTTCGAAAACAAAATGTGAACGGAAACCAATGTTAGGGGCGCTTATATTTTTTTGTGTACTTGCTTATTTTTATAAATAGTAGTGCTACGCACACAAGGTATATTAACTTCAGTCGCGGAACGGTGCTATGTAACGGCATAAACGGATCGAGATAGATATTGACTTATACATGTCAAAATGTTCAGGAGGAAAAAAGAAATTGATTAAACCATGTCCGTCTGTCTGTCCGTCGTCCGTCTGTGAACATGATTACTTAAGTAAATTTTATTTTATTAATTTATCTCCGAGCGCTATTTAAAATGGGGGAAATCGGATTATAGCAGCTCCCACTTTTTATATAAAGAATATTTTCGAAAATACAAAATTTAAATTTGGCATGCACATTAATGTTGACGCAGAAAATAAATTTTTCAAAAAAATTTTGAAAATGGGAGTAGCACCGCTCACTTTCGACTAAGTCAAATTTAGAAATAATATAAATCATTAATTAAGAACCGTTCAAGATATCGCAACGAAATTTAGCACACATATTTATATTAATACAGGGTATGTTCCTGAAAAAAAATGAGCGAAATCGGTTAAGAACCACGCCAACTTTTATACGAAAGATTTGAAAAAGGATCATAGATATATTTAATAGGCAATAACTTTTATATCACAGTTTTTTAACATAGTTCTAAAAAATTGGTTTGTGAAATGTAAAACTCAACCACACACAAATTTTGTGAATTTCGGGGAAATAGGTGTGGCGCCGCGTACTTTTCAGAATACAAATTTTGCTATTTTCAAAGGCGATTGTTTGTAGTTTCAAGTAGATATTTCAATCAAAATTGGTCAGCTGCTCTCAATAGTATGTAGTACGAGTATACTCCTACCAAAAATTAGGAAATCGGAAAATAATTAATACCCCACTGCAATAGGGACGCTATATATCTTTTTTGATTTTCATACCTTTAACGAACATGAAATATTTGTAAGTATGAGAAGAAGAAGAGATGGGCCCATCAGTAAGTAAACTGAAATGAAAAGAACGATGAGCTGAGTCGACTTAGCAATGTTCGTCTCTCCGTCCGTCTGTCTGTCTGTAGGTCTGTCTATTTGAACGCAAATTTTTCAAACATAAAATGTGCATGTATTGGTATTTTGAAAAAATTTAGTTAGCAGTTGTTGGTAGGGAAGAAGGCGGCCGCCGTGGTGTAGCGGTAGAGTTGCCGGCCTACCACACCGAAGGTCTAAGGTTCGAGTCCTGGGACAGGTAACATCAAAAGTGGTTTGAAAAAGTTTTTCAAAACGGGGTCGCCCTTTGGGAATGGTTTGGCAAATTTTCCGAGTGTCTTTCTGACATGGAATCCTTCTCAGCAAAAACTCATCTCCTTTGTAGATGCCGTTCGAAGTCGTCAAAAATCTGTAGGTCCCGCCAATTTGTAGGAAACAATTCAAACTGGAAGGGAGCTCAGCGCAAAAATCTCTTAGGAGGTTATGATATACCTGTTTTATATCGTGCCATACACTTATACTTTTTTAAAATTAATTTACCCGTCAAAACTCATGACAGAAGTGTTTTTATTGAAAACAATCATCTGGCTTTATAATACGAGCTGAAATGTATTAAAATTGACCTGCGTAAATTAGTATGCCATAATAGATCACAACTAGGTATATATTGTTCGGTTCCACCCGAACTTAGACTTTCTTACTTGTTTCGTTTGTTTTCAATTTAAAAGCTTTTGTACTGAAAAAATTGTCTCAAGCAGAGAAATGGCAAATGGCGAATATAACTTCAACACAGTTGGAGTAGGTAGAAAGTAAAAAAATATGTTTAGGGTTGAGACTAAGGGCTTTTAATTTATGTGTACTTCTACAAATTTATAAAAATTATTCAAAATATGAAAAATGGCTAATGGTTAAAAAAGCTAAGAAAAAAAGGCAAATGAACGAATTAAATTGGATTTGACATTGAAATGTCGTTTCCTGAATGAAAAGAAAGGTCATAGTAAATAAGCAGGTTGAACAAACTTAAAAAGTCTATAAGGGTACTTGATAGAAACATAAAAAAAAATAAAATACTTTTAAATATTTTTTAAAACACTATTTTTTATATTAAAGTTATATTGTTACAGAATTTCTGCCCGGGTATTGCCATTGTTAAATGTTATATTGAAACTACTGCATCTGTGCGCTTAAACGATATGCCTAATGGCAATAAAATGATGGTCACACGTAGACACTAGAGATATTAATCACCGGATGACATGTTTTTGCAATCTCGGTGCTCTCGGTATTGAAAATATCTTACTAAACGCTAACCATTAAAAATAAAAAACGTAACTGAGCTCTTATAATTGAAAATTAATGTGAAAAGGTCGTTTTAAAAGCTTAATAAACCAATTTTATTTTCTATGAATATTGGGGGCAAATATATATGCTTTATTTATGAAAAGCACACAATTTTTTTTTTGTTGACGTGCAAAATTTTTGAGTATTTTAATATAACAACAAAAACTGCGTTAACGCGGCTTAAGTTATAATCTATCGGCCTTTTAAAAAAAATTTTTTCTAAAAGTTGATCTAATTCAAAAATAACACTAAAATCCCTTTACTCGACAATGTTGCTTTAAACATTCAAAACTTTTATAAAAAATTTGTTAAGCTTGATTTTTTGTTATTAATAAAAAAAACTTTCGTTTTCAAGTAGAAAATTTTAAGTCCTATTGCTTGTTACATATTTTATGATCAGATATTTTCTCCAACATTTTATTTAATTATTTTTTTAACGGGATTAGTATTATGGAATCAGTTCCCGAAAATCCTAGTAGTGTTAAAATACAAAAGAAGTGCATCCCTTATCTACACACACATATATGAACAAGCAATCAAGCGTCACTTACCCAGCTAACCAAAAGTAGGAAAATAGACTCCATTCGGAGTCATAAAACGAATATTTCTCAGACATGAGCTCTTTTCGGAGCCCAAAAGGAGCGAAAAACCATTCTACGCGAGAAGGAGTCAAAAAATAATCCGAAGTGACTCCGAATGCGACGGATTTGGAGCTTTTTATGACTCTTTTTGGAATCCTTTTGAAGCCTTTTATTGAAGCTTTTTTATACGTTTTTTTTTACCTTTTCTAAGCACATTTTTTCCAGGGACCCCCGATAATGATTTTTTATATTTGTAATGAAAAAAATCAAAGGCTTCCAAGTATCAGAGGACAGTTTAAAGTATATTAACGTGCATGTCTCGTCATGCTCAACGGACATCTGCACTGATCGAAGAAAATTTGAGCGAAACCTATATAAATTACATATAATCAATCTTTTTTGAGTTATATTTTTTTGATCAGAAATAATCATCATTTTTTTAGTTTTATTTTTTTGCTTTTTTTTTTGATGAAAGTAAAACTTATTCCTTGAGCGGTAGTTTATCCTTCAAGAATACAAATAAAATTTTAAGTTTAAATTTTTTTCACAGTTCGGTAAACTCAAAAAGCCTTTTTGAATGCCAACCTATGTACATATACATATGTATGTGTCTATAAATATGTTTTAGTTTTTGAGTACATATGTTGACGAGGTTATACCAACCAATATTTATGATCAATTACTTGCCAAAAAGTCGCAACGGCTATTTGATTTTTTCTATCCTTGAAAAAATTTAAAACTCAAATTTTTATTCTTGAAGGATAAAATATCGTTTAAGGAATAAGTATTATTTTATTTTCGATCAGAAAAAATAAAACTCAAAAAAACAAACATTATCCTTAATCAAAAAACGAAAACTTGAAGATACCTATTATTGTTGATGTTTAGTTAAAAAAATCTGAAAATAATGATCAAATAGCGAGTTTTATAATAAAACCCATAACAGTTACGGTCCCTAATTTTTTCTTTCGCTTTAATGATTTTTGGATCCCTTTTGGAGTCAAATTGCAAGCTTTAACTGACTCTTTTATTAAGATTCCTATAAGTTTTTAAGAATCATATCTGTGCCTTACTTCTCAGAAGAAAGTACCCTTTATAATGGTTTATTTATTTTTTATTTATATTTTTAGTTATTTATGTAATTTTTTTATTTCTATAAATGCGAAAATTTTATGAAGAAGTTAATACCTTTTTAAATAAAAAAAAACTTTACAAAATACACTAAAAAATTCATATATTCATATCACAATTCTCTTTAAGCGTGCGACAATAACGATCAGAACATGTTCTAAATCATTAATGTAACTCAGCCTCGCAGTTTACCCGCTGTACAATATTCATTTCTTCTCGAATCAAAATCTTTGTAAAAAAGTGGTTTGCTAAATAACACTCCAAAAAGCTAAAATTACGGACTCTTTCTAGATTACTATTTCGGAGCGTTTCGACTTTGGTTTGCTGGGTTATGTACACTACATACATTAGGCAGAAGGTCAATATATGGCCGGATGTGGCAACGGATGCATGGCTGAAATACCATAAAAAATGTTTATCAAAAAAACATACCAGTGGCCTGATGGCGTACTGTGATGTACATATGTGTTAGTATGTGAAGATGCAATATTCGAAGAGTTGTAAAATATGTACATATTTACATGTCGTCCTAATGTGTTCATGCACAATGCAAAACGATTGGCACATTCTCTTGTAGTGTCATTAATTTGCCATTTGTGCCCAATATTCACAACTACATATTTAAACTGACAATAAGGATGTGCATTGTTTAATATACAAAACATACTTTTGGGTATGCTCGAAATTCTCCAAAACAGCTTGAAAATATTTAATTTTACTGTAAAAATTAATTTACATAATTCATTATTAATTACTTACCAATAACAGTGAGATTGATTTTCAGATTTCGTGTTGGTGAATTACGAAAATCCACACGACATCTATATACACCCTCATCTTCGATGCGTACATTATCGATTTTTAGTTGCGCAGGATGGGACGTGCTGCTGAAGTAGGCACGTGTACCGAATGCTAATGGCGATGACCACAGACGCGCTTGTCCAAATTGACGACCACGTACATCAAAGCTTTATAGGCGAGTGGGATGAGAAAAGGGCAAGTAAAATTAACAGTAGGAAAAAAATGTGTAAAAAGATTAAATTGAAACTACTTAGAAGAAGATTGTTGTGCCTTTGGATATGACATCTTAAACACTTCACAATTTGAATCTAAAACCCTTTTTGTGCATTTGACACGTTCAAGTGCCGATAAAATGTCACCCTTCAACACTAACACAATTCCAGCTAAGTATTCACACATACTTCAAAGTTTATAAAAGCGAATGTAAGTATGTATTTGGTTATAACTTACTTGTAAATTGGTTCACCATCACCCTCACGAAACCATAGAACCATATAAACAGCATCGTCTCTTTCCATGGGGGAAATATCACAGGGCAGCATCGCTTGTCGCCCCAGTACACCTTGCACTGAAGTCAAAGGGACTGCAACGAAAGAGAAAAATATATTTAAAATTAAAAAAGCATACTCGGCATAGGTTATATGCAAGACAGGATAAAATTATATGAAGAGTTGTCAATTTGGACTACATACCATTAGTCACTTGTCTATAAAACTCAAAATCGTTCGTAGAGCTCACTTCATTACCTTCCCTGATTTTGCCTTCCTTCTAAGGTGTGACAAGGGGAGCGTTAAGTTTAGTCTGTACTCGCAGAACACCAATAATTTGACCGAGTCCCTAGACAAAGCCGCGGTTTTTCCCAGAGAACGGGATAAGGTGCGATATTCCAACCCTGGATAAAACGCAAATTGAAAATTGCATAGAATGCATATACAGAGCGAGAATGACAAGGGAAGCTGAAATAAAAGTAGTTTAAAAAGAACTAGGAAAATAATAATAAAAAAAGGAAGAAGAATAGGAACAAGAATTTGATGATGACGATAGCGATGTTGGCGTTGCTATCAATGATAAATGCGAAGATGTTGATGGTTCAAATAAGCAGAAATGCAGAACAATAACAAATGAAACCACGGCTCCTGCGGGTTCGGGGTTTAGAATATGGCCGATGTAGGCATATCGGTCGTAAGAGAGACTAATATGAGCAAAGATTATAATTTGCAACTCGATGGTTGATCTACGGATGTGATTCTCACCTCTCATTACCCATCTGGTGACATGACCTAGAAGGTTCCACTGGTTACACCAAATCGTTACCACGACAGGCGGGCAGTCCCGTAAGGGCCGGCCAAGGACTGTCAGTTTGACAGCACTCCCCAAAACCTTCAGGGAGTGTTTTTGTCGTTACCACAACAACAACAGCAAACCACATTCCTATAAAGTTCTGAATAGCTGTTAGAAAGTAAAGAGCGATAGAAAAGTTCAACTACACATTCGGACATTTATTATAAAGTGACCAAACGTTAACTATGCTCGACTGCATGGAATATACTGGGATAATGATCATGTTAGTAATGCCAAATTATTTTATTTTGATAGGAAAATGTTCTACTTAATTTACTTAAATTCCTTAAGAATTCAACTTTATCCATCTATACCTATACTACATATACGAGGTGTGTTCAAAACATATCGCGAATTTTGAATTTTCGGTGGTTATATATTCGAATTTCGAATTTTTTGTGGCGTTATGTTGGTACTCATGTCTCTCACTTATGCCGACAAGCTCGGCCATTTTGAATGTTCAGTTAATTGTTGACAGCTGCTTTGCTTGCACGTGTTTTGGATCGTCTTCGATTTTTACCTATTCCAAAAAATGGATCAAAGAACCTGTATCAAATTTTGTGTGAAAAACGAAATTAAGTGCGCGGATGCATTCCGAATGTTGACTGTGGCATACGGAGAAGCTACCTTGGACCGAAGCAACGTTTATCGGTGGTACAAAATGTTCTCAGAAGGCCGAGAAGATGTGCAAAGAAGAACAAAAATTGGCTTTTGCACCACGATAACGTCCCTGCTCACGCATCGTTGCTTGTGCGCGACTTTTTGGCCAAAAACAACACAATAATGATGCCGCAGCCACCGTATTCCCCAGATCTGGCCCCCTGTGACTTTTTCTTGTTCCCTAAACTGAAGAAGCCCATGAAAGGACGACGTTACGCTTCTCTTGACGAGATAAAGACGGCATCGAAGGAATAGCTGAACAAGATACAAAAAAATGATTTTTTGAAGTGCTTCGAAGATTGGAAAAACCGTTGGCACAAGTGTATAATATCTCATGGGGATTACTTTGAAGGGGACAAAATAGATATTCATGAATAAATAAATAATTTTTGAAAAAACACAAAATTCGCGATACTTTTTGAACACACCTCGTATATAGAATTCAAACTTCGACTTTCGCTAGAGTTAAACGAAGGATCTGCCGAACCAAAGTTTTAGTTCAAATATTAAAATCTCGTAGTCCTGTCACAATAGGACATAAGCTATTTACTTAATTAAAAAAATAATAAAAATATGTTGAATATGTGTATTAAATTTTTTAATCATCTACGCATTTAATTTATGTATCTTCTGGAGTTCCTCAAGGTAGCCATCTTGGCTCGATTCTGTTTTTGCTGTTCATTAATGATATATCCAGTACTATCAAGTTTTCCAAAATTTTGATGTACGCTGACGACGTTACGATTTTTATTTCTTACACGTTTAGCGAAAATAGAGATTTACTTCAGTCAGATCTTGATAGTATTGGATACAGTCAGCTTCCTACACAATCAACAATCATTGTCTTGAACAAGTGCATGATTTTGTGGACTTGGCAATTACGGTACATTGTAAACTTAGCTTCAATCTTCATATTAATGCAATTGTCAATAAATCTAGAAGTGTTTTATCATTCGTTAAGCGATGGTCGAAAGAGTTTAGTGATCCGTACTTAAAATACCCTTTTTACAACAATAGGAAGACCCATATTAGAATATTTCTCAATTATTTGAAATCCGAGGTATCAGGCTCACGAAGGTCGGATAGAATCGGTTGAAAAAACAATTCTTACTTTTCGCTTTAAGAGATCTTTCATAGCATTCCTTGTTTAATTTGCCTCCCTATACTAATCGCTTGAAACTTTAACCTTCCTACCCTTGCTAGTCGTAGATAAATGTTAGGAACAATATTTATGATTAAATTATTAAACGGGTTGGTTTCTAGCCCATTTTTGTTGGGAAAAGTAAACTTTAAGATTCGCTTTCGGCCATCGAGACATTTGAAACCTCTTTTCTTGAAGCAGTGTAGGATTAATTTTGAACTAACTGAGCCTTTCCGATGTTCGTGTGAAAATTTGATATTTCTGACTAGCTTTTTGGCATAAAAAATTCGATACTAGCCTCGCTTAATTAATAGTAACTTTATGAATAAACTCTGATTCTTTTTTTTGTGATACATTATTTATTATTTTAATTTCTTGTGTTACGCAGCTGATGAGTTTTTTCTCTGTAGCTGAGCAGTTTTAGATCTCGACACTTTACAATCCCCTGTCTTTCAACGACTGGTCAATATAAAGGGTGTTTTTTTTAGGGGTATAGAACTTCGAATTGAAATAAAACAGAAGAAAATCGTTTTAAGGTCCATCAATTTGGCTTTATTGGAAGGATAATTTTATGCCATTAATGCTTAAATATGATTTCGGGCATGTGGCCGCCGCGGCTGGCTCGAATAAAGCCAATTCTACAGGTCCAATTTTCAACCACTTTTTCGAGCATATGGGGCCGTATGTCGGCAATAACGCCACGAATGTTGGCTTCCAATTCCCCTAACGTTTCTGGTTTGTTGGTGTAGACGAGCGACTTCACATATCCCCAAAGAAAATAATCCAATGGTGTCAAATCACACGACCTTGGTGGCCAATTGACAGGTCCATTCCGCGAAATTATGCGCTCATCGAATGTTTCCTTCAATAAATCGATTGTGACGTGCGCTGTGTGGCATGTAGCGCCGTCTTGTTGGAACCACAACTCATCCACATTCATGCCATCCAATTCGGGAACAAAATAGTCGGTTATCATGGCTCTATACCGGTCTCCATTAACGGTAGCTGCCTCTCCAGCATTATTGCGGAAGAAGTATGGCCCAATGACTCCACCAGCCCATAGAGCACACCAAACAGTCAGTTTTTGTGGATGTAATGGCGTTTCAGGGGTCTCATGTGGATTCTCTTCACTCCAAATGCGGCAATTTTGCTTGTTGACGTAGCCATTCAACCAAAAATGAGCCTCATCACTGAACAAAATTTTGCGATGAAAATCAGCATCGAAATCAATCTCATTTTCGGCCCATACACCAAAATCACGACGCATTGCATGGTCTCGCGGCTTTAATTCTTGCACAAGCTGGATCTTGTAAGGTCGCAAGCCAAGATCTTTGCGCAAAATCTTCCATAAAGTTGATGGACAAAGCTCCAATTGCTGTGCACGGTGGCGAATCGATTCATTCGGGTCCTCTTCAACACTTTGCTCTACAGCGGCAATTGTTTCTTCGGTGCGCACTGTTCGACGTCTCTGCGGATGCGTATTATCACATAGAGTAAACGTAGTGCGAAAACGATCCATGGTTAACCGAATTAATTGCTCTGATGGACGATTATGTCGACCATAAAATGGACGGAGCTCACGGTAAACTTCGCGAACTGAACCATTATTTTCGAAATAAATTTGCACGATTTGAAAGCGTTGTTCTTTTGTCAACCTGTTCATGATGAAATGGCAAACCAAACTGAACATAAATGACATTAGAGTTGCCAGATTTGACCACAAAATGCCAGTTTTATCTCTATTCGAAAAACAAACCCGTAAAAAACACCCTGTATTAAAAAAAAAAATACATTGTTGCATACATACAAATAGTTTAAAGCAAACAAATCTTTGATTTACTGCATATATTGAATATTTGAACTGCGGCTCCGATCACTCAAATTTGCAGCAAGCAGTGAGAATCCAAGAGGATGTTAGGCAGCAGCAAAGCTCTGAGGTACAAGCGCAAAATTGGTCTCCTCATTTTCGCTGTGAAAAACCCCGATTTGGGATTGCAAAACATAAATCATACCTTTGGAATACTTCATAAGCTGGTTGCGAATTATAATAGCATGCAATGCAAATAAAATATAAGTGAAAGAATTAATTACAGGAAAAAAGTACTTTTTTACTATTTTCCAAAATATTCGGTTAATAAAATGTGGGCGTGTCAAATTTCTAATTTCACCCACTTTGAGCAGCGATGGCACATCTTTGCTAAGAAAACTGCATACCAAATTTCAATAAGATATCTCGAAAGCACGAAAAGCGGCCGCCGTGGTGTGGCGGTAGTGTAGCTGGCTTAGCAGACAAAGGGCCCAAGATTCGCGTACTGGGGCAGGTAACAACAAAAGTGGGTTGAAAAAGTTTTTTCAAAACTGGGACGCCCCTCAGCAGTGGTTTGACAAACTCTTTAAGTGTATTTCTGCCATGGAATACTTCTCAGAAAAAAATTCATTTGCTTTGTACAGGGTGTTTTTTTTACAGGTTTGTTTTTCGAATAGAGATAAAACTGGCATTTTGTGGTCAAATCTGGCAACTCTACTGTCATTTATGTTCAATTTGGTTTGCCATTTCATCATGAACAGGTTGACAAAAGAACAACGCTTGCAAATCGTGCAAATTTATTTCGAAAATAATGGTTCAGTTCGCGAAGTTTACCGTGAGCTCCGTCCATTTTATGGTCGACATAATCGTCCATCAGAGCAATTAATTCGGTTAACCATGGATCGTTTTCGCACTACGTTTACTCTATGTGATAATACGCATCCGCAGAGACGTCGAACAGTGCGCACCGAAGAAACAATTGCCGCTGTAGAGCAAAGTGTTGAAGAGGACCCGAATGAATCGATTCGCCACCGTGCACAGCAATTGGAGCTTTGTCCATCAACTTTATGGAAGATTTTGCGCAAAGATCTTGGCTTGCGACCTTACAAGATCCAGCTTGTGCAAGAATTAAAGCCGCGAGACCATGCAATGCGTCGTGATTTTGGTGTATGGGCCGAAAATGAGATTGATTTCGATGCTGATTTTCATCGCAAAATTTTGTTCAGTGATGAGGCTCATTTTTGGTTGAATGGCTACGTCAACAAGCAAAATTGCCGCATTTGGAGTGAAGAGAATCCACATGAGACCCCTGAAACGCCATTACATCCACAAAAACTGACTGTTTGGTGTGCTCTATGGGCTGGTGGAGTCATTGGGCCATACTTCTTCCGCAATAATGCTGGAGAGGCAGCTACCGTTAATGGAGACCGGTATAGAGCCATGATAACCGACTATTTTGTTCCCGAATTGGATGGCATGAATGTGGATGAGTTGTGGTTCCAACAAGACGGCGCTACATGCCACACAGCGCACGTCACAATCGATTTATTGAAGGAAACATTCGATGAGCGCATAATTTCGCGGAATGGACCTGTCAATTGGCCACCAAGGTCGTGTGATTTGACACCATTGGATTATTTTCTTTGGGGATATGTGAAGTCGCTCGTCTACACCAACAAACCAGAAACGTTAGGGGAATTGGAAGCCAACATTCGTGGCGTTATTGCCGACATACGGCCCCATATGCTCGAAAAAGTGGTTGAAAATTGGACCTGTAGAATTGGCTTTATTCGAGCCAGCCGCGGCGGCCACATGCCCGAAATCATATTTAAGCATTAATGGCATAAAATTATCCTTCCAATAAAGCCAAATTGATGTATCTTAAAACGATTTTCTTGTGTTTTATTTCAATTCGAAGTTCTATACCCCTAAAAAAAACACCCTTTACATACCATTCAGAGTTTGCAAAAAACGGTAGGTTCCGCAAATTTTTGTAAAAAATTAGAATTAGCACATCACAAATTGGTAGATAAGTTCGGCCTTAATCTATTAGAAGGTATATAGTGACCAAGTATTTATTTATTTTTTATCTCAAAATAACTACTGCAAACATTTCGTGATGTGATTTACGGCAAAATCGAATCGCATCAAATTCCACTTAAGGAACATGAGCTGTAATGAGTCACATTTAAGTTGCAAACATTTCAGGTGCTAATAAGTTTACATATGTAGCACATTCAACAACGTACGTAATCAACAATAATTATGCCGTCCCATCTCCATATGAGCAACATGAAGAGCTAAGCGAGTAGGATTTCAAGCAATCACTATGACATCGTAAAAGAGTCCTAGAGTGTGTTAAAGTCGAAGGGCAGGATGGGCAGTGATGCCAACTCTTGTGTTATAGCATCAACTAAGCTCTTGGTGCATATCTACAAAACGGAGAGCTTAAATGTAGCATTACGAATTCAATACCAAAATGCCAATATTTTGCTGCTGTTTGGCTATTTCTAACAAATATATGTACTTCAAAATATTGAGTTTGAATGAAGGTGTTGGGTGAAGGAACAGAAATTTGGTTCAACAATATGATAGATGAAAAATCGTAATGGACGTTTAAGTTGAGTTTGCGAAAAAGACCTGCAAAACCAATTTTTTCTATTTTCTGCGCATCAACCAAATGTCAGAGAAACTTTCGCAATAATACATCACTAGTTCATAAAACACAAAATTTGACGTGAAACATCTAGAAGCGCACTAAGCGGCAGATAAGCAAACTAATGAGTAAAAGATAAAGAGAAAATGCAAACGTTCAGAGGAAACTCAACTGAAGATTATTTAAAAACGGTTGTAATGCTTTAAGAATTCGTATACCCAGTAGAATTGGGATAGGGACCATAACAAAAATGAAGTTTTAAAATGAAGGTAAGCATATGTGATGCTTTTCGTATCTATAGCACACCCAGAATTGGATTTTTTAGCACTCCGCTTATCGGTGTTTTACGGCTCATTATGTAAAACGCAGTGCGAAACAATGAGTCACTTCTTCTTGTATAAAGAAATATTATTATCTGTTACTAAATGGTAGTTGCTATGTGACTTTGTTTGGTATTGCACACGAGTGAAGTTCAATATGACTAACCGCAATCCCACGGTGACTTACATAATCAGCCCTTCAATCCTGCACATTTGGCGTTATCGGCTTGTTTTAAAAATTTTTCTTTTTCAAACTTTTTACATCTATGTAACTAAAATAATCAGGAAGTCAAATAAAATGCAATAATATAACATCATCTCATTTTACACATTCTTCGAAGTTTGCGATGTCGAAAAAAGTCGAAAAAAGGGGCATGGCTATCACTGGATTCCCTCCTTTTAAATATTAACCGTCTTTTGCTGGAGTTTAACTAATATGCTCCGTTTCATTTAAATATAAATATCAACAAGGAACATTACTCAATCGATTACACTTTTTATTCGGAAAATTTTGGTATATGTGCTTTTCATTAATCTCTTTTACTTTTTGATGTTACAAACTCCCGTTATATGGTCAAATATGGAATAACCTTCGTATTAGTTTAGCTCGTTATAAATACCGAGTAATTATTGAACCTTTCCCTTATCATAAAAAGGATTTCTTTACAATTTATTTTAACTGAGACTCCTCTCACAAATAATAGCGCATTTTTTCATAACCACTAAGCGACTTATGTATGAATAAAATAACAATATGAATTTTTTTAAATTAGCTTTATGAATAAAATAACAAAATAATATTTTTTTAAATTAGAAATTTGCTTTGTCAACTTGTCGCTTGCAAAGTTAGCAGGCATTTCTTTTATAATCACTTAGCGAATAAAATAAGGAAAAAAAATGGTTTTTTAATTAAAAATTTGCTTAACTCATCAAATTTGCACTGGTCGGGTGAAATATGATAAACAGTTTTTCAAAAGCATTTACTGCCTTATGAATAAAATAACGAAATTTTTTTTTTTTTCTTTAAAATTTGTTTTGAAAATCAAATTTGAATTTATCGCTTGCCAGATCGTCAGCAATTTTTTGATAATCACTTAGCGACTTATGCTTAAAATAAAAAGATGGTTTGTTAAAATTAAAAAGTTTCTTTTTCCATAAAACGTGAACTTGTCCCTTGTAAGATAGCAAACACTTTTTCATAAGCGGTTAGTGACTTATGAACAAAATAACGAAATTAATTTGTTTTGTTTTTTTAAGAAGAAATCAAATGTGAATTTGTCGCTTATAGTTTTTCTGCTTAGTTATTTTTTTATTGCTTTCAACTCAGAAATATATTTAGGCAAGCGGAAAAGGTTTGATGAAGCAACGAAGTTACGAATCAAAAACGGCCAAAATAAGTTTGCTGTAATAAGCTATTGGTTATACGATTTTGACCGCTAATCGAATTTTGCCTTTACTATTTTTCTTCTTTTAAATTTTTATCATCCATTACATATAATGACCGAATATCAGTCTGTGCTATATTCCTCAGTGAAACCCTAACTGCCGTTTTTTTTGGCTGGCAGCCATCAGCATACTTGCTAGCTGGTCAATGGCAGGCAACTACACTCAAACACACAAACATACATACAGCAACGAAGATATGTAATTATCGTTTGGTGCAGAGTTTGCAAGCATGCAAAATTCAACGTACAGATAGCAAACTGCAGCCACTGGCTTTTACCAAGCAAAAGGTAGGAAGTTCCCAGCTGCTGCTGTCGGTCAATTCACACTCATGTAAGAGGTAATATATCTATAAGTACGAATGGCATCCTTATATATATATTTTGGCTCGCAGGCAGTGTGGCATTTAAGTGGAAGAAGATGAGTAAATTAAGATAAATTACTGCTTTCCTACTGACAAGCATAGCGTGTCTTAGCGGTTTGTGTATGCCCCCTTTTACTTCTCGCATACACATATGTATTTACATGTATGTTTGTATATAGGCTTATGCGAACAAACCTAATCTGAAGCTACATATCTCAACGAGATTAGCTAGTTACTTAGGGAAAAAAGTACAAAATTGATTGGCGCTCACCACTAAAGCACACTGCAACACCTTCAAGGAGACGCCCACGTCCGTCCGCATGTCTTCATGCACAACCCTATTTATATGTGTATGCGTGTGTATACATGCTAGCTAGTTTGGCTATTTAACAGTGGCATCGTAAAATATCACACCGCCCAATGAGCTGTGCCAGTGATTAAGCTGAAAACAATAAAGTGAATTATGTTGACGTTCGTGGAATTGCAGTTGATCAAATTAGCTCGTTTGTTAGTTTGGCTGTATTTGGTGGTGCTGAGTTGGAAACATGGCGTGAGTAGTTTTTCTTATACGAAAGAAAAGTTGCGAAAGTTGCCAATAAATTGGTTGGTTTATTTTTATGTGCAATAATTTTTTTAAGACAGCTGCTGTAAGTGCTGATATTTAGGATGTGGGGAGCAATGTGCGAATGTTTGAATGGAAACGATTTTTTATTTATTTCAGAAGCGAGTAACGGTAATTTAGTACTTAGTAAAAATAGAGGAATTTTAAAAATTGTTTATGATACTTAATGAACAAAGGTAATAAGTTTAAAGAGTGGGTATTTATATACGTACCGAAAATATATACATATGTATGTGTAACCCAGTGCGCTTTTACCTGAAGGAAATTTGTGAAAACCCGATAGTAAGTACCACCGATTCCAAATTTTGCACTATTCTATAACAAAACTACATGGTATTATAGAATATGGAAAAGTTTCAAAATTTTAACCGGTTATCATCTACCTGGAAGATTATATAACCGAAAATCGTCACAGCCGGAAATGCAGTTCATGTAACTGGAAATAAAAAAATTATAATTTTGTCACCTTATGATAAGAATACTTGCTCTCTTGCAATCGACAGTAAAATAAAATAACTGAAACAAGTAAGGAAGTATAATTTCGGGTGGAACCGAACATTATATACCTAGTAGTGATCTATTATGTCATCCCAATTTACGCAGGTCTATTTTAATACTTTTAGTTCGTATTTGCGTTCAAACAGACAGACGGACAGACAGATAGACGTATCGAGAGACGGACACGCCTACATCGACTTAGCTCATCCTCCTGATCATTTCAGTATACTTTTTGATGGGATTATCTCTTTTTCTTCTCATACGTACGAACATTTCATGTTCATGAAAGGTCTAAATATCAAAAAAGATATACAACTTAGCTTTTGCAGTGGGGTATTAACTACTTGCCCGGATATTTTACTTTTCATCCTGAACGTTTTGATACACATAAGTAAATATATATCTCGATTCGTTTATGCCGAATAAAGTAATATATCTTGTATGCGCAACAAAAATAAATATAAAAAAGGGTGTCTTTCATAGGCGCCAAAGAACTCAGCCGATCTTTATGAAATTTGCACAATATATACTTGGGTTCACTGGGTACAGCATAGACAATAATAGTTTTTGAAAAGTAGGCGGAGCCCCGCCCCGAGGCTATATAAAGTTTTAATTCGTCATAACTCTGAACTTTTCTGGTCTAAATTAATATCTACATAATTTTTCAAAAGTGGGCAGTGCCACGCTCTTGAACTTTCACGATATGTTCAGGAGTTCGCTGGGCACGACACAGTCTGTATATAGCTTTTGCAAAAGCCCCCAAGTTATATAAAGCTGCAGTTCGGTATAGTTAGAAGTTTATTTGGTTCAAGTTAATGACATTTTATATATAGATGTGTTTTTTGTATCAAAACGTCAGAACAACATCTACCAGGTTTGCTAGTATATTATAAAATGGAGAAAGCAAACAACGAATTTCAGCATTCTTTTGTAAGACTGAGATACTAGTTTGCGTTCAAATAGACAGACGGACAGATAGATATACGGACGGAGAGATGGGCATGGCTAAATCGACTCCGCTCATCGTGCTGATCACTTTAGTGAACTTTTCTCTTCTTGTTCTCATACTAACATAAATTTAATGTTTATGAAAGGTATTAAAATCAAAAAAGGTATATATATTTGGATAATTTTTGGCAGGAGTATAATACATACTACTGAGAAGCAGCTGACCAATTTTCATAGAAATATCAAGATCGAATTACAAACGATTGCCTTTGAAAATAGCAGAAATTTTATGCTGAAAATTGACATAATTTTTTAGCGGCCGAGTTTTTTTTAAAAAGCTTTTAATGAAATTTCGTTTCGACAAATCAATTTTTGGCGGAGTTATGGGATAAAAATTTTTGTGGAATAGTCTACTATGAAAGGGGCAGGGCCATGCCCATTTTCGAAAACTGTAAGCTTTTGGCTTTGATTTTTTGCGGAAACTTTAAAAGTGAAATATAAATGATGTAAAGCTATTTTAAGCAAAGTTATTGCCTATCTAATATATCTACGATCCTCTTCAAAATCTTTTATATAAAAGTTGGCGTAGTTTCGATATCTTGAACGGTTTTTGATTTATGATTATTATTATTTCCAAATTTGGCTTAATCAAAAGTGGGCGGTGCCATTCCCATTGTCAAAAATTTATTGAAAAATGTATTTTATGCCTCAATCTCAATGTAGTCACCAAATTTTATCTTTAGAGATGTATTATAAATTGAGTAATCACTTTTTTTGTGTTTTCGAAGATATTCTATATACAAAAAGTGGGCGTGGCTATCATACGATTTCGCCCATTTTAAATAGCGCTCGGAGATGAGTGCCAAGGATCCCGCATACCAAATTTCATTAAGATATCTCAAAATTTACTCAAGTTATCGTGTTCACAGACAGACGGACGGACGGACGGACGGACATGGCTTAATCAATTTCTCTTTTCGTCCTGAACATTTTGATATGTATAAGTCAATATTTATCTCGATCCGTTTATGCCGTTACGTACTGCCGTTCTAAAGTTCATAAACCTTGTGTGCGTAGCACTACTAGGTATAATAAAATCAAATAAAATAAAATATAATTAAATAAAATAAAAAAAAATAAAATAAAATAAAATAATATAAAATAAAAAAAAAAATAAAATAAAATAAAGCAAAATAAAATAAAATAAAATAAGATAGAATAAAATAAAATAAAATAAAATAAAATAAAATAAAATAAAATAAAATAAAATAAAACAAAATAAAATAAAATAAAATAAAATAAAATAAAATAAAATAAAATAAAATAAAATAAAATAAAATAAAATAAAATAAAATAAAATAAAATAAAATAAAACAAAACAAAATAAAATAAAATAAAATAAAATAAAATAGAAAAAAATAAAATAAAATAAAATAAAATAAAATAAAATAAAATAAAATAAAATAAAACAAAATAAAATAAAATCAAATAAAATAAAATAAAAAAATAAAATAAAATAAAAAAACCTAACATAAATCAAAATAAAATAAAATGAAAGAAAATAATATAAAATAAAATAGAAAAAATAAATTTAAAAAAATAAAATAAAATAAAACAAAGTAAAGTAAAATAAAATAAAATAAAATGAAAATAAATATATTAAAATAAAATAAACTAAAATAAAATAAAATAAAATAAAATAAAAGAAAGTAAAATTAAATAATATAAAATAAAATAAGATAAAATAAAATAAAATAAAATAATGGTGATTGTTGTTGGAGCAAAGCTCGAATTTTTATGTTTGTTTGTTAATTGATATTAGAGAAAAAATTACAACGATATGCACAGCGATGGTATGGGATGACATGTTTCGAAGTGCCCAACTTCTCATCAGACCCCTTCTCGGACACTGGGATACGAACCCAAGTGTCTGCACCAAAGCTGCTGTTAGAGTACTATAACAACTAAGCTATGATGCCCTGTAGCGTCACGATGCATTTTTCCTCTAATGTGCCATTTGTTTATTCCTTTTATACATTTTTTGGTACATATATTTTTTTTTATATGTCAACTCAAGGAAAGTGGAATATTTTTAGGCGCGTTCATAGAACAGTTTTAGATACAGAAGGGCTTTTTTGCATATCAACACTTCCGTGTTATTTGTTATGCACCCGCACTGTACCTGTAACAATTATAGATATGGTGGAGCAAAGCTCGAATTTTTATGTTTGTGTGTTAAAATAAAATAAAATAAAATAAAATAAAATTAAATAAAATAAAATAAAATAAAATAAAACAAAATAAAATATAATAAAATGAAATAAAATAAATAAAATAACATTAAATAAAATACAAAATTTAAAATAAAATAAAATGAAATAAAATAGTAAAGCTCTTTCTTTCCTATTATGATAAATATATATTTTTTAAGTTAAGGTAAACGTTTCCCATTCCAGTTCGCTTAAATAGCTCCTGACCATATAATTTTTTAGCTTGCAGATTTCCCCAAATTTTTTTTAATATAATTTCCATATTTACAAAATGCAGACAGGGCCCTTCTAATCACTTAAGCATACACTACTCACCTCGAAATATTTTTCTAAGTACCAATTTATTTATTTATGTTCAAGTTATAATTTTTCCAAAGCTTATATTTTGGAAATGACAGTTTTTTGTGGTCATTAACAGCTAAATTATATATTTTCTGCCAATAAGCAGAAATAAAATTATACTTATTCACTTTGAATACATATCTCTTCTATATCTAAGTACTCTTTTCAATGTCCCACTAACATTTACAAAATCGAACTCTTCCAACTGTTATAATAGCTTTGTAATAACCATGGTTCAGGGTAACCATGCACAAGTAACATAGTAAATACTCGTGACTAGTATAGTTGAACAATTACTCATGTTTATAGCCAGCAAATACAAAGAACGAAATAAGTGTAAGAAGAAACAAAATAACAATACCTCTGGCATTCTGCTATCACCGCTTTGCCATCATCGTGAATCACCTATTACTTTTGTGTTCTCATCTTCATTATTGCGGCCACCAATCAATGTAATTTTAGGTTTATTAGACACTTTTCGCTTATCCAAGAGGCACACAATGCTTGATAGATATTATGTAAGTATACTTTTTATATAGTTATGTATTTTAGGGTGAACCATAATAAACGAAATTTTCCTTTTGCATACCATACAAAATGTAGTTGTTGTTTGTAACTACAAGTGTAAGCTGACCAGAATTTTTTGGAGAAAAAGGAGGACAAATGTACTAAAAACATAAAAATTGCTAAGATGAGCAAAATTTTTGGCAAAAAGGAGGACACATTTTCCACATAAAAAACACAAATTATTTTTTCATTTATTTATTTAGAAACATATAAAATACGAAAATGAACAATGTTTTAAACAAAAACAAAAATAATTCACAGTTTATATAACTAAAAACAGGTAAATAGCGACGACCGAATTTAAAAAAATTCTAAGTTAATCAATGTTGATATCCATACCTACATATTTCAAGGTACTGAATATAGATTTTTCCATATTTTTGCTTTTAGTGGCTAGTACAAATAAAAAATGAGATCAAAATTTGGCATTTGAATGAATTTTCTTCAACTAACCATCATTATTTTTTAATAAGTTATACAACGACATACAATCTCAATCAGTATTAAATTTAACAATTTTCATTGCTGCTAAAGTCTTCACAGCAAGTCTTGACTTTTCACTATTCCATATATCATTAGATTCTGCCATGACAGGCTTCTCAGCAAATATTCGTCTCCTTTGTAGATGCCGTTCGGAGTCGGCAAAAAACTGTAAGTCCCACCAATTTGTAGGGAAAAATTCAAAATCGGCACACCACAAATTGGAAGAGAAGCTTGGCGCAAAAATCTCTTAGGAGGTTTATGATGATATACCTGTTGTATATCGCGCCATAGAGAGAGAGATATATCATTAGATATTGAAAATACTCTTTCAACATTTGCGTTTGTGCCCGGTAAACATAGAGCGATTTCTATTAATATTTTTACGTTATTAAATCGAATGTGGTGTTTTGTAAAAAAGTTGAATATATGGATCCATTTTTTATCAATCTCTACATCTTCTATTTCATTTAATGTATTATTTCTCAAAACATTATTAATTTTAATTAAGTTATCATCAATAACAATACCTAGTTTGTTTTTACAAAAGAGCAACGATTTCAATACATGCTCCCATTCGATTTCATTTTTTAAGAAAACTCATTCAAACAAGAATGAGTAATAGTCGTGTTTTGTCCAATTTTCCAAATATTCAATAGCGGCTTTATAAAAATTGTTTACATCCAAGTAAAACTTCTTTTTAATTTCCGAATCGTTTCTAGACAATTTGTTTAAATTTGACTCAACAATTAATGGCAAAAAATTACATTCACATCGTCGTTTTAGCTTTCAAAGTGTTACAGTGAAAACTTACTTCAGTTGCTGTTATGTTTTCCCTTTCAATCTTTTTTATTAATGAGTGAAACATGGTGGCCTGACTATGGATAAATAACAAAATTGTTTCAGCACATTCATTTAAGAAGAAGTTTTTTAGATTAAGAGGACATTTTTCCAAACTTAGAAAATATGATTTCAACGGTTCAAATAATTTCAGCACTCTTTCAATTGCTGGGGTTAGCGCCAGCCACCTGGTTTTTGAATAACCTAAAAACTTTTTGTATTCTACTGAGGCGTCCTCACAAAAACCCTTCAACGAAGTGACCCTAACCGTAATCCGTTCAAAATTTAAATAAATTTGTACTATGATGATTTCAACATCAATACTCATTAAACTAGAAGCAATATTTAAAGCATTTGAAAATATATGTGCATTGCACCCTATTCCGAGGAGTGTTTTTTACATAAAGACATTAATTTTTTATGGACATTGTTAATACCATTACGATTGACGCCTCCAAATTGTATTGGTGTTATCAGCGCATATTGCAATTACTTTACTTTGTAAATTATTGGTTTCGATCACATTATGTAAGTGGTTCTACAATATTTCAGACGTCTCACCTTGTATTGATTCAAATGACAACATTTTTGTTTGAATACCTTTTTCAAAATCCATATAGCGAACTAAAATACAATACAATTTTATATCTTTGTGGTTTGAGGCATCTACAACATAGTCACAAAAGCAGCATCCTCTAAGTCATCTTTTAGCACATCTATTGCATATTGATGAAAAACATTACGAACTATTGCCTCACCTTTAATTCTAGCGCAGTGAAATTTTTGATTATATAAACATCGGTTAATTTTGGATACACAGTCTAAGCTTCTAAAACTTTGGTTATGCATTACAGCGTGATATGCTGTTAAACCTTCCGCAGTTGGCAATTTCTTTTCAGAATATCCAAATTGTTCACCTCTTACAAAGCTGGTTACCTTTTGGGAGGTAGTTACCAAATTTAAACTGCTGTGGTGTTTTTTTGAAGAAAGATGTTTTGTTATGCTCGATCTACCGCCAACTGCAATGGTGAATTCAGCCGAGCAAATGTTGCATCTCACAAAAGAATCGTCTTTCTTCTCGCATAAATCTATGAAAGCGAATTCTGCCTTTAAATTTTCGGTTATATGACATTTTCTTTTTTTCGCGGACATGTTAGTTCTAGGGAAAAGGTTAGATTTATTATTGACCTTTATTATTAATTAACTTATTACCTTTTTATATCGACAGCAACAGGTAATCCGAAAACAATGGCAGCAATAGTGATGCAAGCCAAGTATCGATACATCGATAACTACGTACATATGTTAAGATAGTATTCAGTATAAAAGCCTAGACACATGGTATTTCAGTATAATAGCCTGGACACATTACAAACAAAATCGGTAGTTTTTAGTCAACTTCTCAAAGCGAAGTGGTGTTGTGAGCATCTTCGAAGCTTGCATATAATAATTTAGTGTACATAGGAGATAAATGTTAGTTGAATAAAATTTTAGCTGACACACAAGAAAAGGAGGACAAGGAGGACAATTTTGTCAAAAAGGAGGACAAAGGAGGACAAGCCTCATTTTCGGAGGACAAGCCGCATTTTCGAAGGACAATCCTCCTAAAAAGAGGACGTCTGGTCAGCTTACGAAAGTGGCATCCTCCGCTACTCCCTTGCGGTACTGCCCGACTGTCGTGGAAGCGATTTGTTATGACCAGTGTAACCTTCTAGGTCATGTCCCTTCTCCTTCTGTAAGAAAGGAGAATATTGGGAATGAGAGGTGAGAGGCAACATATCCGTAGATAAACCATCGAGGTGCACGTCATTACCTTTTTGTATTTTAATATTCTCTTACGACCGGTATGCCTACCTTGGGCATATTCTAAACACCCCACCCGCAGGGAGATACAAATTCGTACTCGGTACCCGTTTGGGTATATTTTAATGCTGCGGTCACTCTTAAGCATTAACTGTTATTTTGAAAGAGGTATTCTGACCGGCGTGATGACTGGTGATACACTGGTAGCACACCCTAATGTGTATAGGTTTATTAAGCAAGCAAGTTGGCAAATATCTACCGGGCAGAGTACTGTGGCGTGTGTTGGAGATAGTCGAAAGAAGTAAAACAAATAAAAAATTACAATAAAACCCCAAAAGGTAAATAAAAATTATTAGAGTTTTACGAGTTTTTTTAAATGCTGGAAGGCTGCTGCTGCAAAAAAACCAAGATCATTGTCACAATATCTCTACCAAATCTCCACTATTTACCTCATACCCCGTGTTGTTCGACACTTGTTTGAACTTTCATGAAATTAAATGGTATTATAACGTTGGTCCGATGTTTGTAAGTATGAGAAGAAGAAGAGATAGACCAACCAATAAGGAAACCGAAATGTTCAGGCCGATGAGCTAAGTCGATTAAGCCATGTCCGTATGTCCGTCCTTCTCTCTTTGAATGCAACTAGTCCCTCATTTTCAGAGTTATCTGCCTGAAATTCGTTATGTGGGCGGCATTTTGTAAAATATTAATCATTTGTCGGAACAAACAAGATCGGACCAATACAACGCATAGCAGGCATACAATCGATTGTTCCGATAAACGGGTTTCGGGCTATGTATATTTCAGTTAACGGTGTAACACTGTACAATTTTCCACAGTTTGCACTTATTGTAAATAAAGATCGGACACTGGAAGCCGTGATACGGTTTCATGAAAGAGATAAAGCCTTCGGCACAGCCGAAGACAGCGCTTTCCTTACTCGTTTAACTTGAAACCGAAATAAATGTTGAAGAACGATTCGGGAAGCAAAACCGAAATCTGAGTGTTATTTGAATCGGTTTTATACCTTCAACTAAATATATTATCTACTCTTTCTTCAGGTCATCTTTTGTCTTTTTTTTTGTTTAGTGATCATGTAGCACACATAAATCGAAACACCTATAGCGATTACTAGTAATCTGTACATATAATAAAATTGTAAAATGTCTGTACATTGCAGATGTTTAAGAAAAATCGATAGGAGGGACTTCTATTAAGCCAATACCAGCCAAATCAACAGTTTTTAGAATTTTTGTCTAACTGTATGTCTGTATGTTTGGTCGTGCATCACGCAAAAACTGCTAAATAGAATTGAATAAAACTATTGCCTTACTAGACGTGTAACTTAAAATTTAAGATGTCATTTGTATCTATAGCTCGAGCAATTTTGGAGATATCGACCGATATGTGAACCAAGCTGACCCAAAATGTATTGGTACAATATCAAACGAAAGGTGACAATGAGTGCTGCAATAAGCGATGTATTTAAGTTGTATATCTGATGATGAAAATCGAACTTAGACTATTATTTGTTCTGAGACCCACGAAGCGGCCCGTATTTACTAGTTTTTCCTAAATATACAACAATTTCCACCACAGTACAGTGTCAAGAGACGGACATTAATATTATTTGATTTTGTGGTGTGATCTTGTGTTATATCTTTAACTGCAGTAACCATCAATAAACAACGTTGCTACCACAACAAAACTTTATTTCTAAATACCTCAGTAGACACGCTCAAATAAAGGCAACATCAATTGAAGCCAACCTAAGTTCTAAGTCACATAAACAGTTCACTTTGGTTACTAATTCGAAGTTAGTTCATTGTCAGTGTCAGAAACTGAGCCAGTTTATTTCTAAATTAATTTTTTTGTGGGCTAGCGAACAAAGGCCGAAAACTATAATAGGATATCAGTACTCCCATACATACATACCTACCCACATACAGAAGCTTTTAATATGTGCCACATAAGACGACATTATGAAGTGCAAAATGTCACAAAAGCAATACAAGTAAACCAGATAAACTTGCACACACAACAACAACAAATGTCGAATTTCAACAACTATATACAAAAAGTTGTGGGTATATCTCCTTTAGTGGTAGATATCTGCTTGCGCGTAAATTTTCATGCTTTGTTATACCTTACTAGTACTGCCTACTGCATTTCACTTAGATACGTGTGTAGCTTTGAAGTATTCCTGTTTATCCACACCATAAGCACCGTCGACAATAAAAATTGATTTATATGCCCCATGTGATTTTATCACCCATGAGAATGTCTCTGGGCGCCTTAACAAAATGTTGTTGCCTTTCATTGGGTACTTCATGCTGAAGAGGCCTTATTTTGCTGATTTTTTGTGTATATGTTTAAAGATATGCATGTGCTTCCCTTTTGTGTCCTAACAATTCTATGAATGACCTAAACATAAACATTTTCAAAAAGTTTTTGCCAAAAAGCCAAAAACATTTTACACCTTGAACAAGCCTAAAAATAACAACAACAATAAGAGCAGAAACATAACCGCTTTTGACTAGAATTTGTTGTGTTGCATATGCTTAAGTGACCTGGAAATAATTTATACAGGGTTCCTGGCACAAATTACGGGCAACAAAAGCATGAGCGGATGGTCGACAGCTAGAATTGAACAACTTCAGCCTAGTGAGGCTTTATAAATATCTTAATAGGTACTTCAATATTTTTTTGTGTTGCTGAAGCTTTTTCATAAAAAAGTATACAACAAACAAATGTTGTTTCCTAAAAGTAGAATTTCTTTTTTTTTTGAAATTTTTGCTATTCTTAATATAGTGGGAAATAAAAAGACGTTTAAAGGTTCCAGAGCCTTCACTTTCTTGTCAGGTTTCAGTTTATATTGAGAAACAAAAGTTGATAATGAGAAGTGTAAGTTTATGTTGAGCAAAAATTAATTGATAGTAAGAATAACTAAGTTGATAGTGAGAAATTCTAAGTTGATAAAGAGAGTATTAACACATTACTAGGATAATAATTGTGTCACAAGTAAACTAAAAAAAAACGTTTAATAATTAATTGAAAATGATTATTAAATAATAAAAATAATAATTTTCATAAAAATTCAAAAAGTGAAAAATTATTATTCTTGGCCTTTAGCTCATGTCATGAATACTTGAAAATGTACAGGCTGTAAATCAACAAAATTGTTTGGTATGAAAAAGCAAAAAATAAAATAAAATAAATAAAAACGACGAATATTTCTCATTATGAATTCATATTTTCCCATTATCAACTTATTTTTTCTCAATATAAACTTACATTTCTTACTATCAACCTAAAAACCAACTCATTTAAAAATTTTCACAATGGTGAGAGTTATCATAGTTACATATACGTCAGATAGTTTGCATTGAAGGCAACTGTAGAGCAGACGAGATGGCTAGCAGGGGTATCCTCCCGATAAATTGCTCGGTAGGCATACTCACGGACTCTTTCAACCTTTGCGTTAACACAAACACCATTAGCAGAGCAAATGGGATTTGTTATGGTCTCATATTGTTCGAGACATTCAGGCTCACTTGGCTTCCTTACGATAAAGAGCGTAGTAAAGCACTTTTGTATAATGTCCCTTGACTACTGCTGTAGTTGCAGATTTACCGAAAGGGAAGAGAGAAGTCCAGCACTCAGCAGAAGACGGTTGACTAGTCTAGGTGAACCATTTCTTTATGACCTTACCACAGTATGAAGAATGGAAATAAAGGCATTAGGAAAATTAATTAACTTCACGAAGTGGTTCGATCCTCTGCCTCAGGGAAAGAAGGGGCTAGAGATAGTACGGGGTATTGCAATGTGCCCGTTTTAGCGGCCTAAGTGTCGGGCTGGTCCTTGCCACGCAGCCTAACCAACTACGCTGCCGTAACTCGCCATTGCTCAAAACTAACGTATAATGATTTCATTGGAAGACACCGTCGTCAGGTCCCCTCGTAGTCACTATCTCTTTAAATATTGTGATATTCTACAAAGTGGCAATTTTCAGCTTTTGCAGAGCTTTACAACGCTTGCTTAACTGTTGCTGTCATATCATGGATTACATTACATTAAATTCAATCCAGAATAAATCAAGATAAGAGTTTACCCAACTAACACAAATAGTTACTGAAACGGACCTGCGACTATTGTTGTGACTTTAAAGTTACAAGTAAGTAATAGAAACATATCTATTATTGGCTTGCAACCAAATTGGGGAATAATATGTTGGTAATCGCAACGCTCCAGCGATGCTCCTATAAAGTTTCGTTGACGTTATGGTTAAGTAGTAATAATGTAGCAGCGTGGTAACTCTGACTTTCAGCGAACTTTACGAACAAACTTCTCTCCATTAATCATTGCTTACATTATAATAAAACTTGCTTTTGTTATTATATATTTACTTCATTCTGTTAGAGGTGAAGTATATGTTCGTGCTCAACCAGGTAGCGAAGCGATCAAGGTGTCAAACAAAGAGGGCATTGAAGCTCTGTTGGGCAGCAACAAATGACTACTTGTGTTTTTGTATTTGCACTCTCTCTTGCTATCCTGTTTAGTGTTAATAAAAAATTGTAACTCTCTTTGTATTATTATATCTAATTTTTTGCTCTATATCTCCCACATTATCTTTCTTTTAACTACCGTCTTTAACTTATTTCTTATTGTGTTCGGTTTTATTCAAATTACAACTACACTTGAATGCAATATTCTCTTACTTACTTTTTTTGTTAGTGATGGGTAACAGTGAACGTACGGGTTTCAATTGCGGGTACTCTACTCATAACATGATGCGGGTTCTAAGCAAACAAAAAAATGGCTTAAAAATATGTCATATTAACGCCCAGAGCCTTCCACCTAAAATAGATGAATTCAGATTTATCTTTGAGTCTTCTGGCGTTGATGTTGTATGTGTATCCGAGACTTGGTTTTCTACTTGGCATAACGACGCCATGGTAAGTGTTAGTGGCTATAAACTATTTCGTTTGGACAGAACTTCGCTTGGTGGTGGTGTTGCTGTGTACGTCAAAAATAGTCTTTCTTGTTCCTTAAAATGTACCTCAGAAACTACTAGCTCAATTGAATATATTTTTATTGAAATACAATCCCAGATAGATAGGATTCTTGTTGGTTGTGTATATAGACCAAATAGGTGCATTGCATACACACCTTTTGTCGACTTTATAGAAGGCTTGACCCTTCACTATAACAACATTGTCATAGTCGGGGATTTTAACAGTGACTTACTTCGCGAAAGTAGTTTTGCCCTTGATATGCACACCTTGGGTTTACATCCATCTAACGTTACTATGCCCACTCACTTCACACAAAACAGTAGCACTCTGCTTGACATTTTCTTTGTGAATGACATTGAAAAAGTACTTCTTTACAACCAACTGTCTGCTGCAGGTTTTTCTAAACACGATTTGATTTTCCTGACTTTTGATTTTCAATTGACCTGTGTTAACACATTATACTCCTTTCGCGACTTTGCACATATAGATTACGAACATCTCGATGAGGCTGTGGCGAAGACTGAATGGAACTATATGTACAACTTAGTTTCCAGCACTGATCAAATTAATTTTCTTGAAACAAACATAATTTCACTTTTCGAGCACTTTGTACCACTTGTACATAAATCAGAAAATGTTAAAAAACGCCCCTGGTTCAATAACTATATAAAAAAATTGATCAGTAAACGAAATAATGCGTACCGCAACTGGAAGAGAATCAAAAGTCAAGACAATTATAACAGCTTTAAAGCTTGCAGACGCGATGCCACAAAAGCGATCAAACTCAGAAAGTTGCAATACTATGAGCATCAGTTTAGTGTGGCTGTTGGTTCTAAGCAGAAATGGCGTAAAGTTCGTGAGATTGGGATTGTTAACAAAACCCAACCTGTCTCTGTGTCTGCTGACGTTGATGAACTAAACAGAAAATTTGCAAATCCGCCCGTTTCTGTAAGTAACACATGTGGTGACAGTTACAGCAGAAACACAAGTAGCGCTTCGACCAGTTTTCATTTCAAACGTGTCGACGACTGTGATGTAGTTCAGTCCATACTTAGCATCAAATCAAATGCTGTTGGTCTTGATGGTATAAACCCAAGGTTTGTCAAGTGCTTGCTACCAAAAATTTTACAGTATATAACACATGCTTTTAATACTATCCTGACCACGTCAGTCTTTCCGGACTCTTGGAAAAGAGTCAAGATTATTCCACTAAAAAAAGCTAATGGTGACTATCGGCCCATTGCAATACTACCATACCTTTCTAAGGTTCTCGAGCGAATCATGCACAACCAAATAAACTCCTTTATATACAATAACTCTTTGGTGAACAAATTTCAGTCGGGGTTTAGACCCAACATGAGCTGCACTACAGCGCTTTTAAAAGTTTCTGACGACATTAGGCTCAACATTGACAAAAACGATGTTACTTTTCTGACGTTACTTGATCATTCCAAGGCATTTGATACAGTTAACCATGAAATCCTTATTTTAAAGCTCAAAAACTTGTTTAATTTTTCTACGCCGGCATCAACCCTAGTTAAAACCTATCTAAGTGACCGTGTACAAGCTGTTTGTGCTGGAAACAACATGTCCGATTGGCTGCCTATAACCAGAGGTGTTCCTCAAGGTTCTATTCAAGGCCCATTGCTGTTTGTGCTGTATGCCAATGATCTTTTTAATGTTATCGAACATAGTAACGTCCATGTCTACGCAGATGATGTGCAGCTTTATGTTAACTGTCCACTTGACTCTATCAATGCGTGTGTTAATAACTTAAACGCTGACCTGGAATCTATAAGCAAGTGGGCTTCCGACAATGGTTTAGTCCTTAATCCCGATAAATCCCAGTGCATAGTCATATACAAAAAAATTATTAATTTAGACGACCACATAGAAATCAAGCTGAACAATTCTGTGATAAAATTTGCTGACACAGCCAAAAATTTGGGGGTAATTTTTAATAGAACCTTGTCGTGGAGTAACCACATTTCCTGCGCTATTGGAAAAGTATATGGCATGCTCCGAAACCTATGGACAAGCCAACATTTCACCCCTGAGAAAATTCGATTACTTTTAGCCAAAACATACTTGCTACCAACGTTATTGTACGGTTGTGAGCTGTATTCGAATTGTGATAGTGTGTGTCGTAACAAACTTAATGTTTTATATAACAATATCGCCAGGTACATCTACAATAAAAAACGTTATGACCACATTTCGGAGTTTTCAAAGAAAATTTCATCTGTGTCCTTTGACAATTTTTTAAAGTACAAATGTTTGGTGTTACTTCAGAAGATTATTATAACCCAAGAGCCCCGATATCTCAAAGATCGACTGGAGCACTCCAAATCTTTGCGCTCGCTTAACTTAGTCCTGCTAAATTTACCTGCTTAGTGACTGAGCGTCAATTCTTTGTCTTCTCCATCCGTAATTGGAACACCTTACCCCCAAACATAAAAGCTATTAAGGGAATGCTGCGTTTTAGATCGGAATTGCTTCGGTACTTTGCCGAATGTCACTGAGCACAATCATAATCCTTTACCCCATACACCTTCCCCTTCCTCTTTTTTCACTATATTTTCTTTTTTTCCTGATATTTTTTCATTTATCCAATCTTTATCTATCTCGTATACATCTCTTCAGCACCTTATTGTAATAGTCTAAGTAAAAATTGTTAGTTTTAAGTTGTGTATTGTTAGTTTTAATTTTTATACACATGTTAAAAATGTTAACTTGTTTTTTATGGACAAACACTGTAAAAATAACTTGTGTGTTTGGCCGAAATAAATAAATAAATAAATAAATAAATAAAATAAATATTTAACTTTAAAGTTGTATTTAATTACCAAACGTCACTACATCGTCGCTTGAAATTCGTGGAAAAGTTATGACTACCACAAATTTCATGTTTGTAGTGTTCGCTTCTGGCTCCGTCTGCAACTTGTTTATATCTGAACCCGTTTAAAGGTAATCAAGGACCTTCTAGTGCGAAGTCAACACTTTTCGTGACTGTCTCCTATTTTTACTGCAGTTCACATTCATAACGCACACATTCATGAACACAGCCATACTTACGTTACCGTCCCCGGTACCAGCTGACAATGAAATCAACACAACGGCTAGATACTGGCTACAAAGGAAAATAACTTCGAAGATTGCACAAACCCAAAACCGTTTTGTCTCGAAAAAAAATTTGGGAAGAGATGACGAAAAATCGTTTCAAAATATACATCATTTTAAAAATTGGTTTATTGAAAACTTGTCGCTGTGCCATTTGTTTTGTAATTTCATTATTTTTCTTATATTCTGAAAATAATTGCATATTTGGTCCAAAGAGACTAATAATTCAGAAAATTCTCTCTCTCTATGGCGCGATATACAACAGGTATATCATCATAAACCTCCTAAGAGATTTTTGCGCCAAGCTTCTCTTCCAATTTGTGGTGTGCCGATTTGAATTTTCCCTACAAATTGGTGGGACCTACAGTTTTTTGCCGACTCCGAACGGCATCTACAAAGGAGACGAATTTTTGCTGAGAAGCCTGTCATGGCAGAAATACACTCGGAGAGTTTGCCAAACCACTGCCGAGGGGCGACCCCGTTTTGAAAAACTTTTTTCAAATCACTTTTGATGTTACCTGTACCAGGGCTCGAACCATGGACCTTCGGTGTGGTAGGCCGGCAACACTACCTTCACACCACGGCGGCCGCCCAGAAAATTATTATAGATAAATACCAGGCGGCTATGGCTGATTATGCTTCTACGTAAAAAAAAAAACACAATTACTAATTTACTACTAAGCGAATGCTTTATTGTGAACAAAAAGAAAAGCTCCTTTGAACTTTGTTTGCAGTAACCCTGGTTATGTGCGTTCATAAATAAAATGTACCATATCTATGTATATATTTGTGTACCATATAAACCTCAATAACCCAAATTTGCGACAGCATGTTGATGGCAATTCCAGTAGGCAGTGAACAAAAATGCTTAGTTGTTGTTGTTATTGGCCATTTATATTATGTTTGTTGATTGTATTATTGTTGGCATTCAAGCTGCTAGGTCGATGATATCTTTAGGTCATTTATTGATTGTATATAAGATTATAATCTAGATTGTTAGAACCGCAATGCAATTCTCAATAAAGTAAAAAGATCGACCATATATTGATACTAAATATGTGTAGCATGTTCGACTGTAGTGGTGAATTGAAAAAACATCTTTGTTGTATCTGCTATTTTATTAGACCAAATCACTATGAGAATATCATTCTTTCCAAAAGTTTAAGTTTATTTGACTTGACTATTGAATTCCGTATTGTGTTTGAATTTATATTATTTACTTAGTATTTATGGTTAGTTATTAAATAAAGTTCCTACAGAAAATGTATGTTTAGTGAGCAACAAAAATCCATTGGACTAAACTGAAGATATTATATGTATTCGATTCAAGTCCAACATTTTTCTAACTCGAAAGACAAATGTCCCAAAAATTTTGCAGCCATGTCGGTGATTATGAAGATACAACTCACACTGGTCTTCAAAGAAAATATGCAAAATATTTGACTTAGAGTGGATTATCTTTTTTTATTTTATTTTATTTTATTTTATTTTATTTTATTTTATTTTATTTTATTAAATTTAATTTTTTTGTTTTTTTATTTTATTTTATTTTTTTAATTTGACTTAATTTTATTTTAATTTATTTTAATTGCTTGTATTTTATTTTAGTTTATTTTATATTGTTTAAATAAAATAAAATAAAATAAAGTAAAATAAAATAAAATAAAATAAAATAAAATAATATAATATAAAATAAAATATAACAAAATAAAATAAAATAAAATAGCATAAAATAAAATATAATAAAATATAAAAAAAAATATAAAATTAAATAAAACAAAATCAAATAAAATAAAATAAAACAAACTTAAATAAACTAAAATAAAATAAAAACAATTAAAATAAATTAAAAAAAAATTAAATTAAATTAAATAATTGATAAAATAAAATAAAATTAAATTAAATTTAATTAAATTAAATTAAATTAAATTAAATTAAATAAAATTAAATTTAATTTTATTGTATTTTATCAATTATTTAATTTAATTTAATTTTATTTTTATTTATTTTAATTGTTTTTATTTTATTTTAGTTTATTTAAGTTTGTTTTATTTTATTTTATTTGATTTTGTTTTATTTAATGTTATATTTTTTTTTTAGATTTTATTATATTTTATTCTGTACTATTTTATTTTATTTTATTTTATTATATTTTATTTTATATTATTTTATTTTATTTTATTTTATTTTATTTTATTTGATTTGATTTGATTCGATTTGATTTGTATATATTTTATATATGTATCAGGTTTGCCGGCTCAAGGTCAAAAATATTAAAACACTTTGTTTTGATTTTAACAATTTTTACTTCCTCCATCGGAAGTCATCTTCAGGGGCTGCAACAATAAATCGAATTTAATCTATATTTAAATTTTTCTTTTTACAAAAATAAATGCATACATTTTTACAATTTATCAGCTAAACTGCGTCCTTTCCGTTTGCCATGTAGCTTAGTACTGATTTTCCATGGGTGCAGTAGCTGCCTGTATATACGAGTATGTGAACAATTGTCTGTGCCTATTTTTTAGTTAAGTCTCTTGTTTGCTGGTGTGTTCGTTATGTAGAGCATTTCTGATGTGAAACGTTTGTTTAATGTGGCTCTGTGTGTAATATGCTCGCCGCGTCGAAGTCAGTTTGAAGGCCGATCTCTGCATAGTGTGCCGCCAGTGCTGTTTTCTGCGAGTTACCAGCTGCTCTGCATTTTACATCAGATCTGTTGCCTGATATCCTTGTTTTTAGTTTGTTTTTTGTAGTGTCTACATATTCTTTACCACATTTTTCGTTTTTGTCTCCAGCGCATGGAATTTTGGATATGATGTTATTTTTGTCTAATGTTGCTACTTTACTTTTCATGTTGCTAAGGAAATTATTCGTCATGTAGGCTGGTTTGTATGCTATTCTAACATTGTCTTTGTCATATATGTCTGGAGCATTAAACCTGTTCGAGAACCCTGTTAGTTATATCATTGCTCTATATGTTAGTGCCGTTTTTTCTCCGTTTTTTGGAGTTTTTCATTCGTTTTATCATTCTCTGTATTGTTCCATGAGGGAAATCATTCATTTTTAATATCTTTGTTATTCTTTCCTTGTTTTCTGGATGAAACACTACGTCACTTGGTTCCCACACTCGGCCTATAAAGTTTATGCTGTATTTATTATCATGCCCCTGGGGTGTTTTGATTTTTAGCTTATTACACGTCCTGATGATGTGGGTTTTTGGTACCAGTCTAGTTTTATTTGGTTACTCCTCCTACACACCAGAGAATCCAAAAATGGCAGTGTGTTTTCCGTTTCCAGCTCCATCGTAATTTGTATATCTCTGTGGTATGCGTTTATACAGTTGAGCGTTTTGTCGAGTTCATCCTCCTTAACAATACCAAACACATCTACATACTTACTAAGTAGTCTCGTGTTTGTTACTTTTGCTAAAATTTCTTCCATGATGATGTCAGCTACAACCGGTGATGCTGGAGATCCCATCGGAAGTTCTTTTATTGGGTATAAATTGTTTCTTCATACTTAAATTGTTAAATCGTAAAATCAAAACAAAGTGTTTTAATGTTTTTGACCTTGAGCCGGAAAAACTAATACATATTTAAATCATAATAAGGTCGCACCAAAAAGAAAAATACCAATATTTTATTTTATTTTCTTTTATTTTGTATTATTTTATTTTATTTTATTTTGTATTATTTTATTTTATTTTATTTTACTTTATTTTATTTTATTTTATTTTATTTTATTTTATTTTATTTTATTTTATTTTATTTTATTTTATTTTATTCATCAGCGATTAATACAATAACAGCTACGCAAGTGTTTAGGCGAGATGCCTAAAGTCTTAAAATGTGCTACCCTAATGTAACTTTTGCGCCCTTCCAATCACTCACACCTTAAAACCGGAGGATAATTTTCAGGTTCAACGGTTGTCCTCGATTGCAAAACCGTCTACTTTTCCAGAGACAGTCGACAGGACCACATCACGGCCAGCCCAGGATTTTTCGCCCGCATCAATTATTAGTCAAGGTAAACTAATTGTTCATAATTATATTTTATATAAATACACGGCCACTTTTTTTATAACGAGAATTCTCGTTTCTTGTTTATTTTCTATTTTCGAGCACAAATTCGACCGCCGTGCTTTTGAGCCACCGCCGCTCCAAGTTAGCACCACGCTCGAATTTACATGGTCCTTCGAGCCGAAGGGAAAAAAAATCCCCTTGAATATTTGTATGGACGCCCGTATACGTGGGTGGCGAGCGACCTCGTTCGGAGTTTATAAATGCCATATAATGTGGCATTATTCTAATCTACGGTGAAATTTTATAATTACAATGCATATGGAACTGGTTATTTTTTTCCCACACGGCACGGTAGCGACAAGTTGATTACGTTGATCGCCTTGTATTCCGATTCGCCACTGGCCCTCATGCAGAGATTTATTCTTACTTGCATGGTCGCCGTCATAAGTGGCGTCAGTGCCGTGCACACAGCGACCTTTTCGCTTTTTTCGGTACTTGGTTTCGTTACCGAACTGGGTAGAGAGTGCGAATGTGGTAAATGTTCGGGTTTTGTTGTTTTGTGGGCAAAACAGTCCTGCCAAGCATGCATGCTATGCATACTCACTTACCTACAGGATTAATAAGTATTTGGGTTTTGTAGTGATTAACTTTTTCAGCAAACTTTTTTTTCATATTATAATTTTTTTTGTGGAATTTTTTTGCCAGATACCAATTTTTCTCAAGATTTGGTTTCGATATACGTACATTAGATGTATAGTTTGGCCTAAAAGGATAGACATTTTAAATTTTTCTTCTTAATTATATTGATCCTGGCCGAAAGAATTTACTCACGTACTAGTTGCTGAAATCTCTACTGTTCAATAACTGAAAAAATTATGCATAGCAGATGCATGTTTAACAAAATATAACAGTGTTAGTGACATTCCGCAACCATACACCTGATTTACTTCTTCACTCTTTTGACATATTTACTACAAAAAGTTTGGTATACTTGTCATGTAAGAAGAGTTAAGGCATATATATGCATCTGTATATTCGGAAAGTAGGCTTCTTTTCGCAAACTTAATTTAAATTCTAATAACTTTGTTTAACAAAATGTTTTTTATTTATTTTAATGTCAAGAAAACTTTTCAACATTTATCAACATTAAGAAATCCTTTTTAATTAGACTGCCAATTTTATAAATTAAATTTTCATTAGCATCAGTTGTTTTCATTTTAAAGCGACAGCTTTGATGCTGCAGCTTACCTGTGATTTGAAGCAAGTACACAATTAAGAAAAGAAAGAAGCTAAATTTTTAAAGTCCAAATGTTATTGAAATATATTTTGTATACCCAGCTGATAATTTTCTTAAAGATATATGTCAACTTAGTATATATACTAAAGGATAGTAATTGTAGTAATTTAAAACTACCTAAAAGAAGATCGACCGCCGTGGTGTGGAGGTAGTGTTGCCGGCCTACCACACCGAAGGTCCATGGTTCGAGCCCTGGTACAGGTAACATCAAAAGTGATTTGAAAAAAGTTTTTCAAAAACGGGGTCGCCCCTCGGCAGTGGTTTGGCAAACTCTCCGAGTGTATTTCTGCCATGACAGGCTTCTCAGCAAAAATTCGTCTCCTTTGTAGATGCCGTTCGGAGTCGGCAAAAAACTGTAGGTCCCACCAATTTGTAGGGAAAATTCAAATCGGCACACCACAAATTGGAAGAGAAGCTTGGCGCAAAAATCTCTTAGGAGGTTTATGATGATATACCTGTTGTATATCGCGCCATAAAGAGAAAGAAAAGAAGATCGAATTAGTGGACCCGAAAAATATATAAAAATAATTTGGTTGTACCCGTTCGAGAACGTGTATCAGCAATTTTGTTTAAGCAACATTTACACGTACTTCAAATAAAACAGTTTTACTAGTAATTTTCGACAATTAATATTAAGTTTTTTTCTTCAGTTAAGAGATCTATACAGCACTGATAATCATACTTTATCAGTTCATGATATATCCGCTTTTATTGATCGTAAATACTATGTCTTAACACTTCTTACAGGCGAGAAAAGTCTTATTTTTTACGATTTTTAAGCCTCTTTCGATGCATTTTGAAAATATGATTAATCTGAAACCTTTTACTGAAATATTTTAAGGATTATCGAAGAAAAAGTAAAGTAAGGATTGCAAGCATATGAGTGATAGTTGGCTGAAGTGAGGTAATTCACATTTCAACGGCGTGCATAAATTATGTCAATCTGCTTATTTTAAAGCAGTGAACAGGGAATGTAAACTGAAGTTACATTAGTTATAAGTTTGTACTACGATAAATAAGTGTGATTTTTAAGCAAACAGTATTAGCGCGGTCCTATTTAAATTTGCAGCGATCGAACATAAAAGCAAGTAAACGATTATCAAACGCGTCAAAATATAAACTTATTTTTTTTTATTGAAAAACACATCTACTATTTGGAAACACCTTTAATTAAATTTTAATTGCTTTATTACTTTATTTCAAATACATTTCCTTTTTGCCTACATATTGTTTTCTTAACTCTTCAGTTTTAGTAAGAATCCACAAAAATGCTCAGCCAATAAAAAAACTCTGATTTAACAACTAGTTCGAGGGTTAAGGGAGCCCCATTAAAAAAAATAGCTAAGCTCCATTGAGTATAATGCATTAATCATTTTTCTAGTAGCAACATCAATTAATTTTCCAGCAAGTCCAACGCAAACAGGTATAATAACAGAGAAGATAATGAGTTGTTTAATCAAATTTTAAAAACTGTCATTTTCAACGCATTGATACAAAAACTAATTATCCTGTTATTCTCCTCAGTATCACTATTGTTTTATAATTGCAGCTGTGCCCACTCAGTCAGTCATCCATTTACTTAATCACTCAATTTTAATCTCGCAGCCTTCGGTCAGTTATTGGTTTGCTTGAAGCGGTGCTTTTCATTCGTATGAGTATTATGGCACACTCAACTGGGTAAACATTAAGTGTGTGGTAAAAATTTAATGCGAAAATATAAATATATTAAACTGCGCAAAATAATAATCATTTTTTTTTATTATATTGATTTTAGTTTTCAGAATGGAGAGTAAAATGATGTTAAAAATTAGCATCCATATATTTTAAAGTATTTTTTGTACCATTCTAAAAAATAATAATGTAATTTAAAAAAGGGAAAATTATTAAAATATTTGGCTCAGTCTAATATGTATAAAGCTCATTTGCACGCGGTGAGCATTTCACGCCACTTCAGCAAATTCTTCTCCAATACCAAACAAAATCTACTTATATATAATACTCAATCTTACTTATAACCAACTCAGCCGCTATCTATTATTATTCTTTTTAATATTATTATTATTTTTATTTTTTCCTCCACTTTTTTGTTGTTGGGGTTTTCGACTTTTAGCTCTGGCGCAAATGTGTATTGTTTTTTTGTTTGTGTTCAATTGGATTGTCAGTGTGAAAACTGAAATTGTTAATTGCATTTCGCACGCTCATTATACTTATTGGATATTTTGCTTTCACTACAGCAATTCATTTATTGTGCAAAAAGATAATAGAACAATTGTTTTTTTTTTTTTTTCATGGTTCTTAACGGGATTTGGTTGCTGCGAATGTACTTAAAACTCAACGCTCACCCATCCTGCATGGTTATCATTTGTGTTTGGCTGTTGCTGGCGCAGGCAGAAATCTAGAACTCGCACTCGCCTTAGCAAGTACACAGAAATACTGTGAATATATATAAGTGTATTTACACATTCGTAGTAATGTACCGTACGTGCTATCTTCTTTCATTACTTTATTTGCGTTTTTATTTTTATTATCTTTAACGATTGTTTGTACTATTTCATATCCTATCCTCCGCGTCTCCCTTGAAATTTTCGATATGTATAAAGTTTGTTTACATTGCGTCCTTTGCTATAGCTGTATGCCATCGGAATACTGTAGATCCGCGACTGGGTGTGATATTATCTGTCGATGGTTGTAATTAATCACCTTGGTATTATGTATCCAAATTGATATGCCTTTTTATTCACATAAATATATTTTTATGTACATAACCTTATATAAATATATATACACATTTTGGGGAGGCCGGACTGAGAAAACTTGCGCCTGTGCCATCGATTTTATAAAACTTGGTATCTCTCAAAACCCATTTTTATTTCCAAGGAAAAATAAAGAACAAAATGATGCTAGTGCGGTTTTGATAACAAATCTGAAGGAGAGGCATAGGAACAGGGAAAAGGTGATTGAGAGGAAGTGGAGTAGTCCTCTTCACTGATTGTCGGAGATGCCTTAAACCCTTTATTTATTTCTTTCTTGAACCTTTTCATATACATAAGCCTCCTATCTCTTTCTCGATTCGTTTATGCCATTACAAACGGTCCAGTGCAATAAGGCGGCTCACAAGCTATACTTAGCCAAAGAAAAATTTAACTAGGCCGATGGAAATTATTTGTACTCGGATAAAGAACTGAACCGATCTTCATAAAAGTTTCAAGTTAGATTCTTGGGTATAATTCCTTTAGTCGACATTTACACAATTTCTAACAAGTGGGCGGTACCATGCCCACATAGTTTGATGTGTTGTTTGTCCTACATTCATGCCCAAAGTATATTTTTGATCTCTCTAAAACTTTCACGATAGGCTCAGGAGTTCCTTGAGTATGAAACCGGCTATATATAGTTGCAAAACTAGAATGTGGCACCCCTCCAGGTCATGTATAACTTCGATGCGTCATAACCCTGAAGTTATATGTATTCGAAAATTTTGAATGAAAAAGAATAAAATTTCAAGCTTTTGAAAATAAAAAATAAGTACCTCGAGATATAGCAAAACTATACTGGCCGTTGCGCATTACACCACGCCAGTCAACCCCTTTCATCGCTAACTGACGCCAATTGGAAACACCAAGGGAGTTCAAGTCATCACCCACCTGTTTTTCACACTCAATCGAGGCCTTCTGCTTCCTCTGTTGCCGATTTTGGCTGACGATAGGAAAACATTCTGACCTGGAGCTTCTTATTCCATGCGCATAACAAGACGCAGCCAGCTGAGCCTTTGGGCTCTCAATCGCTGCACTATCGTCAAATCCGCGTAAAGATCGCACGGCTCATCGTTAAATTTTTTTTCGATACTCGCTGATGGCATTACAAGAAGGATCATACCTTCCCGGTGAAATTTTCATTTGAATACTCGAAGAGATATTCCACCTTCTGTCGACACTATCCATGATTTTGAATTGTACATGAGGACAGGGATGACGAGAGACTTAAAGAGCGTGGTATTTGTCCGTCGAGAGAGCACTTTACTTCTCAGTTGTCTATTTAGTCGAAGATAGCACTTCTTGGAAAGAGTGAGAGATAGTATATTTGCTTAATTCGATTTATAAAACTTCAATATTATTTAATTTTAGCTAGCAAACACATTCTAAAATGCCTTTTTGAAAATATTAAAATTTTTAAAGTGTGTAGTATGCCTGAACCTTTTGCTTATTTTCCACCACGTTGTAAATTTCCGCCACGACCTTGTGCACTTTGTTTATGTGTTTCCACTTCTATTTACATGTATTTATTCGGTTATATTTATACACTTAAGAAAATTTATGTTGCTTAGCTCAATATCCTTTCATCCGTTTATTATTTAACGCGCATAGATACACACCTTACACATTTATTGTGCCACTTCTAAATATCTACTCTCTTTTATTTTCGTATTTCTTGACACTATCAAAAGCGCACAGTCGTTGCGTGTAAGTATTATATTACGATATACGAGTATAATGCTTATTTGTTCACTCATCTTGAATGAGCAACGCAGTTAAAAAGGAAACGAGAATGCGGTACTATATAAGACGGCTTTTATTGCTCGAATATGTTTGCGTATTAACGTATGAGTGCGTGTTGTGACGGATTAGATTCGAACCAAAAATCAAATACCTTATAGAAGACTTATTTCAATTGGGCACAAGGTTTATCACATGAGTACAGAAATATATAATGAAATTCCAGAGCATTAAAGATTTGTTTGTTAAAACTCCCTTTCATTTACTATACTGAAATCATAATTTTTAAATGAATATTAAAGAGCTGGAATCGTTTGGATGGCTTTTCTGACCTTTTTGGAGACCCTTTCGGGATTTGTTGAACTTTACAGGACCATTTTGAGACTTTTCATTACGAAACTGTTTTTGGAGTTTTTTTTTGGAATAATTTCGGGACTTTTTTGGTACTATTTCGTTATCACTAGCGGATCGTTTCGGCACCATTTCGGTACTTTTTCGGGATAATTTCAGGATTATTTTTAGAATTTTTTGGTATTATTTCGGAATCATTACATTATCATTTTGGCATAGTTTTCGCAAATTTTTAGAGGAACATTTATAGGTCTTTTTCAGGATCAATTCAGAATTGCTTCCAAAACTATTTCGACACTTTATTGTCGCATCATTTAAGTATTATTTTGAAATTGTTTCTGGGAATATTTTCGGGAATTTTTGAAAATAATTTTTCGGGATCATTTCCAGATTTTTTCCGTGATATTTTCGGAACTTTCGAAAAGCTAAGGCAGTGTGCACAATCACCATACAGCACACTACTTAAAAACTAAAGATTTCCCCTATTGCTGATAGGTATTAGCTATGACTTTCAAATAAAAATGAGTTGTTGTTGTTGTTTGTAACGCTACCACGATAGTTGGGCAGTTCCGCAAGCGAGTACCGGAGCGTACCGGGTTTATATCCGCCAAGGACTGTCAGTTCGAACACACTCTCCAAAACCTTCGGGGAGTGTTTTTTTCGTTACAAGCAATAAAAATGATTGTGGGAGTTCATCTTTGCTCTGTGACAATGTTTATCTTTATAGGCTTGTAATAGCCATAAATTCTTCAAATTGTAATAAGAAACAACAAAAGAAGTTGCAGCGATGGTGACAATATTCCGATAAACATAAATATTTACACTAATCTATTGGTTCGCCGAAGACCAGTCAAGTGTAAACTTAAATGACAGCTAAAATATATAGCACTTACTATGATCCTGGAGTGGGATGAGTAATTTTTAACTGCTAATGGTGGAATTGAGTATATTGATCTCCGAGTATTGAAACCATAATTTCAGGTTTACTTGTGTTGAAAAATAAACTCATTTTATTTTAGAGAATATGCCCTACCTTCAAAATAAAAAATACTAAACTATCAACCAAAAACGATTCATATAACCATGCTCATATACAAATTATTGAAAGAGGTATATAATGAGTTTGCTGTTGATATGAAACGACATGCTTACTTTAAAGCAGAGGATAGTTTTGCGGCCCGTTTAGTATTTTTTAAAAATCACCCTGATGTTTAAGAATCTTTTTTCACCCCAATTTATGGTCAAATAACATCACAAGCTGTTTTCAGAAAAGAATTCCAAAAATTTTAATCAACTTTTTAAATTTAGAACTTAAACTTTCTTATATTTGAATTTGATGGGCTAAAAAATCATATCGTCGGTTTTTGTAATTTAATATAGTTTGAAATTAAAAGAAAAAAGACCTGCGTGTAGCACATTACACATTATAGACGTTAACTTCTCACTCTTTCGGGATCATTTAAGGATAATTTCCGGCTAATTTTTCTGAATTTGTCGCCACCATTCCGGATAGCAGAAACAGTCTCGAAATGACCCTGATATAATTATAAAAAAATTCTTAATAGTCGAAAAAATCGCTAAATGAACCTGAAGTGATTCCGAAATAGTGCCAACAACAATCCCGAAATAATCCAGAAAGAATCCCAAAACAATGCCGAAAAAGTCTCTAAAAGTCCCGAAATGATCCTCCTGTGATCCCGAAATAATGCCGTAAAAGTCCTGAAATTATCCCTAAAAAGTCCACAAAAGATCCTGCAATGATATCGAAAAAGTTCCTTAATAACCCCGAAAAGTTGCGAAAACATCCCAAAAAAGTTTCGAATTCCTCCACAAAACAATTCCGAAATGATACTGAAAAGGTCTCGAAATCATCCCGTAAAGACCCGATATGAACCTCCAAAAAAGCACGAAAGCTATTCCGAAATGACCCGGACCCTGCTTTATTCTGCTACAATTAGCGATTTCCGTTTCAAATTTCACTCTCAATCAAATCGTTGCCTTGCCATCTCTGAAAAAAGTTCAAACATTTTAAGCTTCTCCCAGCAAAACTATGCCAGCGATGAATGACACTTCTTGAGTTAAAAATCAATCCTTTTATATTCTGGAAGATATAATTCTCTGATATGAATTTGAGATATCAAAATGACCTGGTTGTAGTAATATTTTTGAAATCAATTACAGGGAACAATAATAGCAATCAATAATCGTAAATTTATATTTTTATGTAAGTATTAAGAAATACCGTTTTTTCTTTAATTTTTACACTAATATGAAATGTATGCAGAAGTTACGTATACGCTCTGTCATCCCATTATTCCACATGCACTTTATCAACTTGTTCATAATTCATTGATTTTTTCGTTATCTAAGACTACTTATACGAGGCATTATTAGTTTTCTGCACACACTACAAATTCAACTATTAACAACCATAAACATAAGCATACAAAAGAACTGTAAAGAAATACTTATTTACTCGTATAAGAGCTGGATTGCTATAATTTTCTATCTTCTTACCTATAACAATTTGAATATGAACACACACAAATAGGCATATATCCCAATAAACAATGAAGTAAACTAGTTTACTAAACAATATTTTCCAAACGTTAAAATCAATGTTTTCCAAACAAGTTTGTAACTAAAAAATTTCACAAAGGTTTAAATATGTTTTCACAATTGTATGGTAGCTTTGGGGAATTAACTTGAGGTGAACTTTGTGCGAGGTGACCAGTTTGGCAGTTTTCAGAAATAATGATAAATAATTTACCTACTTGATTTATATGAACTTTATTATGTGGCCGACGTGGTGTAGCGGTAGTGTTGCCGCCCTACCACACCGAAATGCCCAAGGTTCGAGTCCTGGGACAGGTAACACAAAAGTGGTTTGAAAAAAGGTTTTCCATATGAGGTCCGGGGTTTTTCACCCGGCCAAGGGCTGTTATTTCAGTGTAACCCTGTCCAATCTGGGGCAGGGCGAAGCACTGTTAACAACAACAACAACACCAACAGGTCCGCAAAAAACAGTAGCTCCCGCCAGTTTGTATAACAAATTGGAAGCAGAACACCAGAAATTGGTAAAAAAGCTCAAGCTTAACATTTTAAAAAATTTTTTTTATTATACTTGAATTGTAAAAAAAATTAGTAACTGGAACTAAAATAAATATAAAACATATTTTAAAATAATTATAATAATTTATTTAAGAAAAAAAAGTTCAGGAAATTGTCGGGACTCGAAGCAGCAACCTTCGGAGCAAAGGTCTAGTACATATTCATTAGGTTACTGGCCCGTTTTCACCGTCGTTGCCTAAATTGGAGTTTTATCAATCAGTTTTCAACAAACCCTTTCTGTACGTTGAATAACACGTTAATTAAAAATTGTTTTCCAAAGCTCATTTCCAATTGTTTAAAAAGGTATCACTTTCGTTGATTCCACAATTTTTTCCAAACGTTTAACAATGATTATGATTAAGCTTGCTAAAGTAAGTTTATCGTAAGCTTATAGCAAACGTATTTTGCTTATTGGGATGTATCTATTGGTATATATGTAAAAGTCTGAGCAAGTTTATGTACACTTTAAAGATATATTTTCCATTTTACTTTGTTTAAGTATGATTGCTTTTGTGTATCTCTATGGTTGTGGCTCTTGGCTAAAGCAATTAAGTTGCTTGATCCTGCAACTTTTATAAGCAGATTATGAAGCCTTTTTGGAAAACAATTGTTTTATAAGAAAACAATTGGTAGAGAAATAATTGTAAATTGTTTTGCAAAATATCATATAAATATAGATTTAGTTGGTATTAAATTGCTGCGTTAGCATTGCATGTCATATACAAAATAATTACGCAATTGTTTAAAATATTTATACCTGTTAAAATAAATATCTCTCTTGAGAAAAAATGTTTTCTTCCAGCAAATGTTAAGGGAACCCAACTAGCAAAAATAGAAAAGAGCAAGGACCATTTTTTTTACTTGTTGTTGTAGTTGTGGTAACGATAATGGTAGGTGAGAGGCATCATATCTTATAGATCAACCATCGAGTTGTTTTTGTTACTTCAAAGTGTTGAGCCACTTGTCACGGCCACTTAATAGCCCCATATCTAGGCGGGGTGCAATAAGGACATAGGCAATAAAGCCATATGGCGTTATTTCTCAACCTATTGAGCAATACGGCCTCTTTAATCAATATGGCAACTAGCAAAAATAGAAAAGGGCAAGGACCATTTTTTTTACTTGTTGTTGTAGTTGTGGTAACGATAATGGTAGGTGAGAGGCATCATATCTTATAGATCAACCATCGAGTTGCTTTTGTTACTTCAAAGTGTTGAGCCACTTGTCACGGCCACTTAATAGCCCCATATCTAGGCGGGGTGCAATAAGGACATAGGCAATAAAGCCATATGGCGTTATTTCTCAACATGTTGAGCAATACGGCCTCTTTAATCAATATGGCTTTTTTTGCACAATGAATGTGAAATTAAGCCATTAAGGCATTATTACACTGTTGGCAATATCACGTGTGATGTTTGTGTAAGACATGACATCTCAATGACATGGCATACATCAAACAGCATTTTCCTGACACGAAAGCGTACCGGGAGCCGGTTCTTAATTTCAAATGATAATTAAATTCAGTTTGATATAAATTTAAAGTATTTAGTCCTACTAATTTAACATTTATTAAAATAATAAGGTTTATATAGCATTATTTTTCTATATGTTTAGAAATAGAGCAGTGGCTTTATTGCGTGTTTCTTTATTGCCCTAAAAACATTTCAGCGACGTATCAAAGAAGTAGCATCGTGGAACTTGCGACTTTCAGGGAACTTTACGTTTTTTGGTTATTATATATTTGTTTCATTGTGTATTTATGATATTATCATTTTTTATTTAAACTTATTGTTTTGTGTTTCTATTGTCCTTTGGTATTCAAAAATTATTATCTTTAAGTTATATTTACAACAAAGTTTCCGTGTAGTCTGGCCAATGACGTATAGCTCTGCAGGTAACGGAGACTCTATTGTCGCTACTTGTCATCACTGAAAAGCTCTATAACTTTAAAAGGGCAATGGAGGACCTCAAAATGTCAGGGTAACTTCTAGCTACTTAAAATTTGTTGAAACTTTAAAGTTGCATTTGAGTAACATTAATTTATGCGGTTAACTTATCACCGCTATTGTCATTTGTCACTTTCAACTTTCAAAAACTTGGCTAACTAGTAATAAAGAAATTCTTAATACAGGTAACACCCAAAGAATGTCAAAGTAAACACTGGCGGTAGAGTGACTTCGAGTTTCTCAAAAACGTGGTTTATTCATAAAAGTAAAACATTCCGCCGTCGGCTACGTAAAGCTAAAGCTCCCCGTCTTCTTTATCATAACTTTGGTGATGGCTGGGTAGGTTACTTGTTTAATCATTTTATTCGGATGTTTTAATAGCTTGAAAGGTATAATGCTTTCAATAATTATAGAAATTCAAGTATTGATTCTTGTACCATCAAAAAACTGCACAGTAATCGGTTTATAGGAAATTTTCTTTTTAAATTTATTATTAAAAAATTTATGAAAATATAACTATATATATCATGTGTTTTTAAATAATTTATAATTATTTCCAAAAGAGGAGACAATAAGTAGATGCCAATTAACTTTGTAAAATGCACCAAAAGACATTCTGAGAAAAGCAATGTTTCTTTTCTCACAATTTTTTTTTAAGCTTTGCATTTTCTTTTAACGCATTATAGTTACAAGTGCATAAATAGTATTAAACCGAAACATTATTTCAATAAAACCAAAATTTTGTCTCGTACCGTAGAATACTATAAAAAAGTATCACGTATTACTGTTGCTACAAATAAAAAACAAGAAAGGAAGTCTAAGTTAGAGTGGAACCGAACATTATATACCTAGTAGGGATCTATTATGGCATACCAAATTACGAAAGTTTATTTTAATACTTTTCAGTTCGTTTTATAAAGCCAGCTGATAGTTTTCAATAGAAACACTTCTGGTATGAGGTTTCAGGGGTAAATTAATTCAAACAAAATATAATTGTATGGCGCGATATACCACAGGTATATCATCATAAACCACCAAGAGATTTTTGCGCTCAGCTTCCTCTCCTATTTGTGGTGTGCTGTTTTAAATTTTTTCCTACAAATTGGCGGAACCTACAGATTTTTGCCGGCTTCGAACGACATCTACAAAGGAGATTAACTTTTGCTGAGAACCCTTCCATAGCAGAAAGACACTCAGAGAGTTTGCCAAACCACTCCCAAGGGTCGAGCCCGTTTTGAAAAACTTTTTCAAACCACTTTTGATGTTGCCTGTCCCAGGACTCGAACCTTGGACCTTTGGTGTGGTAGGCCGGCAACACTACCGCCATACCACGGCGGCCGCCATTAATCTATTTGTATATAAATAGCTTTCCTACCAACAACTGCTAGCCACATTTTTTCAAATAGACAGGCGTACAAACAGACAGACGGATAAAAAGACGGGCGACGCCACGCCTACTTCCCCTAAATTCAGAAAATTTGTCCGCGGTTGAGTTTTGATTATAAAGCTTATTATGTTTTCAAGATCTTTTGGATATAGCTAGCATGGTTACAAAAATATCGCATTTTACATTTTACAAACAAATTTTTCAGAACTATGTTAAAAAACTGGGCGTGTCCATTGACCGATTTTGCCAATTTTTACTACAAACATTTCCCTTTATATATTCAACATTTTTACTAAATATTGTTTCGATAAATCCATTTTTCCCGGAGTTATGACATAGAAAGTTTTGTGGAATAATCCACTATAAAAGGGACGGGGACATCCCCATTTCCAAAAATATATTCCGACGCGCTTCGCATCAGAGTCGAGTGCTCCAACCACTCAGCTACTCAGGTAGTGTTGCTGGACTACCACACCGAAGTTCCAAGGTTCGAGTCCTGGTAAAGGTAACATCAAATGGGGTCTGAACAAGTTTTTCAAAACGGGGTCGACCGTAAGTAGTCATTTGAAAAAAGGCTCCGAGTGCAGTTTTAGCATGAAAGGCTTCTTAAAATATTTTTGTTTTAATTCTGAATTAACTACATCCAAACTGTAGAATTTGGAAATGGTTCGGAATTAGAGCAATATTGGCAATAAACGAACTACATCCTAACGAACTACATTCAACATCTAGTGCGTTTCGAACCACAAGTAGGTCGCCTTCACTCTCTTTCACATGAAATCAACTGGCGAATTTAACCTGGCGATGTGGAAATTGTCCCCCGCTGCCTTACCTTTTTCGACAGTTTCGAACAACTAGTTCGAAACGCACTAGATGCGCACCAGTTCAAAAGTAGAGATTTTCCCCATGTATGTGTTTACTTATGTATATGGAAAAGATAAATGGCGTAAATAAATTACTTATACGCCATGGCATCTGCTGCGAGTAATCCCTCATAGGCATAGAAATAAAGTCTTATATTACTGCCACTGATCAGGGGTGCTTCAAAATCTATTGTTATAACAGTTCAATTTGATCCAATGGCGCATCAGTAGTTTCTCAACATTGCCATCTGCCGGTCGCAGAACGCTGTCATACAAACCTTCACATGTAGCTGCAAGAGAATGGAAACCTGCAACTTCCTATCAAAACCCTTGGAGGTTGTAAAATCATGAAAATTACAAAAAAAGGCTTTCAAACTGTACCACTAAATCAGTTCTTGTAGCATACCTTTACGGTAGCATTATCCAAAGCCTAAATGCCAACAACACAAAATCCTGTATGCATAAATCAACTGTGAATGCTCCATTAACTTTTGCATACTTGACAATGTCCTGCTGAGCCATAATCCAGCAAATGGTACACAAAAATTAGAAAACACGCAAACGCTACAACCACGTTGACATGAACAAAAACATCAAGACAGAAAATTGCTTCTGTTGAGAGGGTAGCTCAAGCTATTCATATTTTTATTAAAAATTCAAAGCTCAAAACATAAAAACACATTCAAAACTCATGCAAAGCATTTATTAAATGTTTATATATATAAAAATATTTACTTGAGTAAAGGCCAATCATAACTGAAAAATTCATTTACTTGGCATACAAAGCTTTTCAGCGGGATCTCAGGCCAAACAAATTTACATACTTATTAGTATACTTTGCATGAATAAAGAAGTACAAAAGAATACAAATGTCCATATTTGACAATTGAAAATTACATTTTGCACAACAATAGGTTTACTCAAGCTGCCCTATCTGCATATATGTATATGTTTGCATAAGATTGCTGACGTCGAAGGTTTTGTATGCATTACTCTGTAATAAAAAAATATTAAAATTATTAAATGAGGGCTCTTTTTTTTAATAAAAATATCAATCTTTATGTTAAAGTTTATGTCCGCTGCTGCTGTGCTTAAGATTAATCAGCCTATTTTCATGCAATTTAAAGATAGCGTATTATACGCCTTGAAGTACGATTATTTATGGAAATCATTGACAAGTGCTTATTTAATATTAGAAAAGTGTCAAGACATTGCCTTGAGAAAATGAAAATTGAAATGGGACTTTATAAATATAAATCGTGAAAAGTAACCACAAGATAAGGAAACGTAAATCAAAGTGAGGAATTATGTTTCTGTGGTAGAATACTAGTGGGTTATGCAGACCTGTAACTACAAGGATCTTCCTTATTCCTATCCCTTCTTCATATAAAAGATGTCTATATCAAATATTGCATGGCTCGCAGAAATAGTTGCGGAATAATATTAATTTAAATTGAATCAACGCATATCACGCCTTCTTTTCTATTATCGACTTTTTCTATTGAGTTGGTAAAGATTGACCTAATCTGATCCAAATTTCAAAACTCTACCGTGAATATTTGAAAAGATAAGCAGTAAGAAAAATCCCATTTGTATGGTAGTTGCCACGCTCACTTCTCCCTTGCTATATTTTTTCTTAAGTTGTTAGAGATTGGTCTTCTTTAACCCCTTATTAACTTCCAATATCTACCATAAATACTTCCAGAGATATGCAAAATGGAAACTCTCATTTTTATGGGAGGTGCCAGGCCCACTTCTCCCTTCCTCCCCTTTTTTCTTGAGGTGTTAGAGATTGGTGACATCTAACTCCTTACCAACTTTCAATATTCTGCCATGAATACTTCTGGAGATATGCAGTGTGGAAAGTCTAATTTGTTAGGGAGTTGCCACGCCCACATCATCCAGCGGTGCGGATTTTCGAATCCAATTGAGTACACACAAAATATTTCATCAATATCGGTACAGGGTTTTAGAAGGAGTTTAGTGACAACGGACACCCAGAAGACTTTTATATATAAATATTTTTTATTGCAACTTAAGCTTTTAAAATTCCTGCATGTTTCTATTTCAATTGCCGGACTTGCTTTCATTTGAACTGCAACCGTGCGGCACAAAAAAAAAGAAATAACTCCAACGCAGCATGCGACGTAATGATGATACATGAGTGGCTTAAAGTAGTTTGCTAGCAAAGGAAGGCGGCATTCCAGGAAAACCAAGACTGCGCAATAGCATTTAGATATGTTTATATGTTGTATGCATTCTACGACTTTTTTTTCGCTTGTGAATGACAACAGCTTCCCATGTTGCATGCTGCGTACTGCATATTCCACCATCTGCAGTTGATTTTTTCTTACTGCCAATTTCGTTTTGTTTGGCAGCACCGGCTGTTTGCAATCGATATGACAAATGACTTTTGTACTAGCAATCGAATGAAAAGTTGTTATTGTAAAATGGCTTTTAATGCTTGACTATCATGATTTGGTGTGCAGATAGGAGTTTTAATGGCAAAAATGAAAAGGAGAGTGATAGTGAGAAAAAAACATAAAAATCGAGAGTTACGAATAATGGTTTTAATGCATGTACATGGACTGGGTCAGATTTAATTTTTTTTATTATTAGGAACTTTAAAAAAAAATACTGTAAAAGTAAGATGTTAATACTAATTTGTAGAGGTCTTTTATTTCCAGTCTAAATTCTTTAGGACTAGACTCATTTTGATTTAAAACCGGCAGACTATTAGCAAACAAGTTGAAAGTTAACAAGTAAGAAAGTCTAAGTCCGGGTGGAACCGAACATTTAATATCCAGCTGTGTAAAAGTGTTCGTGGTAAATTGGTAAATTGTTTTTATAGGTTTTAAACTTTTTCTATTACCATGTTGGAAATCTTATAATTAAAAATGAATGTGTGTCTGTGTGCCTGTCTTCCAAAGTACTTAACCGATCGTTATTAAATTTTCACAGTAGATTTTTGGATTCACTGGTTACAGCATAGGCTACATATAATTTTGAAAAGCGTAGATATATACCTCGTATTAAGTTTCGTAATTCTATCTTACACAGTTCTGTTACACAGTTTTTCAGCACGCTGCGTATAAAAAGGTGTCCCCCCGGCACTTAGAGGAGTTATAAGGAAAAAGCAGATATCGCTGTTTCAAAGGAGTGCAGCAAAAAAGAGTTCAGTCTTTTAAGTCTCCAGCAAGTAAACTTTCGAAAAACGGGGGAACATGACTGCTTTTTGGCAACTTTTCGCCTCCTTTGGTGACACACCTCGTCCGCTTGTGGAGATATTGCTTTTCTTAATTTTTCATCATCGAGTGATAGTATTGCATTTTCTGTGGGTTGAGGTATCGAGGTATTCGAAATTCAGAGAAGAAGTCTTACCTTCCTAGCTACCAGTTACCAGGTCGCCACTATTACACTACCGTAAAAGCTTCTGTCATTCGCTGGATTTTTTGGTAGAGTCTTCGGTTACTAACAAAGAACAACTTTTGATTTTGTGTAGCCCGTTTGGTAACTGTGGTTTGTAGTAGGGTAGATTGTAACATATTTCTGCTAGTAACATTTCAGCTGAGAGCTCTGGTTAATGTGATAGGGTTTTAGAACCCCTTTTCTAGGTTAATTTAAGTATTGAAGCATAAATTGTTTATGTTGATCCTACCAATACGATGTTTATGTCTTTGAAAATATTTTATTTAACTGCTTTGACCAGAATATGGACTGTTAGCATATCATGTTAAATATCAGAGAAACTGTAAAAATTATGAGTTCCTAGTTCTTCAATCAATTTCGCTGATAAAAATGGCGAAATACCATCTTTTCAAAGACATTGTGTTGATAGGACAACTAGAAAAAAAGTTATTGGCAATACCTGCCTATTAAAAATGAGGTTTTTATGCTTATCTTATAGTAAAAAAGTGGCATTTTTAGAATTTTTCGGTCTACATTTAAGGGCAGTGCTAACTCCTACTATCTTTTTGAGCACAGATAAATGAGTCGAGATGACCTGCGGGTTCTTGGAGTCACGCAAAAATCGTTAGCTAAGCATACTTGTAGAATTTATATGTTGACTAACAGCGTTTAATCCGAAACTGTATATGGAATTGTTACTCAGTCGCAATAAGGATACGCTATAGTGTCATCATTAGACTCTTATTTTATGTATAACTGATACTATTATTTCTTGACCTTTATTTCACACTTCCGCTGATGTATTCAAACCTCTTCTAAAACTATTAATTCTTTCTCTGTCACACTGCTGTGCATTTAACTCATTTAAGTTATTTCATAGCTAACAATTGGACATCAACTACTTTCCTCATAACAAGGGCTTTATTCGTAGATACTATTTCAGCACCGCCGGATATGTTGCTAAGACTTTTCCGTTAATAAAACTCCAACATGTCTTCCTATCACCGCCACAAATCGCGCCTCAATGAATCTTAACTAAAGTCGCTCTAGTTTTCTTTTTTGTATTTTCTTTTTTCTTGCCTTTTTTATACAAAAAATATGTTGTTGTTTGCTGCCTTTACTTCTTTGCTGCAGCTAAATTGCCAAATTCAATTGCTTGTTTCTGGCCAACTGGAAGGAAGTGTATGAAAGAGAGTGTGAGGTAAGCAATGCTGGCTCATAGCAAAAATTATAAAATATAAATAAATAAATGCAAACTATTTTAGTTTAGGTTTTCAGTATTCTGTTCAACAAATTGCATTGTTCAATTTGTAACTGCCATGAAGTTGTTATATTTTGCTGTTTTCTTCTTTTTTGTTCTTTTTTTCTATTTATTTATTTTTCTTTGTTTTTATGCGCGTCAATATTATATGTTCTGCTTGCTACGAAGATTGCTCGATATGTTTATTTGTAGTATCTAATTCTTTGTTCAACCGTTAGTTTAAAATTCTCTTCTTCCGGCTGCTCCATAAGCCGTTGTTCTCATTTATTTTATACACAAACCTTTTGCTCCTCATTTGTTGAGTTTGTGCTTCTTTTGTAAGTACTTACTGAGCACCTTTTTTTTTAACCATGCCTTTGTCGAGAGGTTGTAGCTTTTGCTTGTAGTGAAATTTAGTTTTTACAGTCTTTTAGTTAAACTTTTGTCTGTTCGTTATACCAAACTTACCTTTGTTCGAAGATAACAATCGCTTTCTTGTTTGTGCAGAGACAAAGTATGCATATTCAACTAGGTTGGTTTTTTATATACAAGCACTCATAGTTATCAGTGGGCTATAAGAAGAGCATTCCTTCTGCGTTTAGGTCACTGGGTCATGCTTTGGTAAGACTTTTTTGACTTGCTCCTAATTCCTCTTTAAAATATTTAAAATTTAATGAACTTGTTCATTCAGTGATTCGAACAAATTCAGCTATTTCCACACCGGTATATCAGGGTATGAAAATAAAAAGAATAGAGTAAATATTACCCTGAAGAGAGCACTATGCCCACACATAGCGCCACCAAAACAATTTCACTAGTTATACAATACTTAATCTCAGAAAATAATCGTATCCCACAAACTTGTTTTCGTTAGAGTTTAATTTAATGTGCCAAATATTAAAAAAAAAAATGTGTACTTAAAAAAAAAATTTCACAAAAAATACTAGAACTCACTTGCTATTAACAACTAATTGAATGTATATTGCTTAATGTTTCTTAAGTGCAGAACAAAAGATGATAAAGGTTTTTCATTACACGCTCCCAAAATAATTAAGATTATTTTAGTTTTGTAAAATATTCTTAACTACGTGATTTATTCTGATATTTTTGATATGCCTGCTGATAAAGTTATGAAAATATTTTCATTTCGTTATTTTCCTCAACACTTAACACAGCTGGAAGCTAATGTATGGATGAGAGTGTTTGAGGTCCTTTTACGGAAGGGAAGCAAAGAATAATGTTTATGAAATAAAAAGTTTCTAAATGGTTGAAATGTAAATAGCCGCAGCGCTGAATAATTCATCTAAAAAATATGAAAACATTTAAACTTTGTTGGTGGTAATATTGACCTCTTAATAAAACAGTTGAAAGCCTTATAATTTCTTTAGTTTAAAATCTTTCATCAACTCGATAAATGCATTTAATTATTATTTCTTGTGAAAGGGTTTAGAGTGTTTTGTGATAGTTTGAAAAGAAATGACTAGAAGGGCACAAAGAAAATGACAATAAATGCGCTTTGAACGAAACAATGTCAGTTTAATTATTGTCACCTAATGTCGCATTGAAGGTCGGTCAGTGAAGCACTAGAATTTCAAATTTTTCATCTTTAGTATTTTCAGCCTCATAAATTAAACAATATATGAATAATAATCTAACAAATTAAAACAAACGTAAATATATTTAACATATATTTATTAATTTAAATTTTGTGATATTTCTTTTTTAAATAATTAAAAATTCCACATAAAAACTAGCCAAAACGCCAAAACGTATGTTGCAGCAAGTGCTGAAAGTCATTTATTACATTTTCATATGTTTTAAACAAATAACATTTTAATGATGGCGAAAATTCTAGCTTTTTGCATTCAAAATTTATTAAATATAATTTACAATTACGGTAATCTAATAGCATGCTGTGCTTAGCAGCCTATTTATAGTATTTGTCATTAGCGATTTTATCACATTTTGTTTACACAAGCCAATCCTTTATGGGTTTGTAACTACTAATTGCATTGCAGACACTATTACAAATAAATATTTGATTACCTTATACAAATGTATATACATATATATATAGTGCGTCTTATAACAGAAGCGCAATACACATTTGACTCTAAAAAATACCTCTTAAATAATGATTACTAATAGTACTGATTACCGGTTTGATTAAATATTTTCTTGAAAAATTATTTAATGATTGATTACCAATTTCTTTCAATTTCTAATTATTATGTTCCAATTAATTAAAAAAATAATTAAATAAAAATGATAATTTTTAACGCTTGATTTTTTTTTACTATTTTTGATTATTTATGATTGTTTTCAATATTGTTGTGGAAGCTTATAAATATTCACATCAACAATACTAAAAAAATCAAGAATAATCAAAAAAAATTAAAAATAAAATCAAAAATAATCAAAGTAATCAAAACAACTTTTTTGATTTTTTTCATTTTTTCTAATCGTAATCAATTAATAAAAATAAATTAAACAAAAATCATAATTTTTAACGATTATTAAAAAAAAATCATTACGTTTGATTTTTTTTTTTTACTATTTCTGATTATTTGTGAGTGTTTTTAGTATTGTTGTAAAAGCTTATAAATATTCACATCAACAATACTAAAAAAAAATCAAGAATAATCAAAAAAAATAAAAATAAAATCAAAAATTATCAAAGTAATCAAAACAACTTTTTTGATTTTTTTGATTTTTTCTAATCGCAATCAATAACTAATTGCCTTTTCTTGAAAAATAATTAAAATAATCACTGGAAATTAACAAAGCCGTCTAATTAATTGATTACTAATCAAATTTAACAAGTCTGCTCTAAAATTATAAAAATATTGCTATTTAAATTGTATATTACATAAATGACTAGAAAACTGGTTGAAGCTTCCTGCGTTTCAGAACTTATAATAGACTGAGTTCGATTTAAATCCTTATATTTCCGAGATCAGTTGTGACATGGAACTTATCATATCGCTTATTGCAGCACTGATTATTATCTTTCGTTTGATACCCATATTGTACTAATATATTTTGGGTCACCCTGGGTCACATATTGGTCGATAACTAGTCAACCGGAAAATACATCGAAATAGGCTAAGCATCTAGTAATAGTGCGGTGAAAATTGCATTCAGTTCTAATCCACAGTTTTTGAATGATGCTCGATCAAACATACATACAGACAGACAAAATATCTAAAAACTGTTGATTTGAATTCTATTGGCTCAATAATAATCCCTTATATGATTTTTTTTTTAATATCGCCAATGTGCAGACATGTTATAGTTTTACTTGGGAAGAAAAATTTTTAAAATTCAATGCAATTTTATTCAAATTTGAAATCTATACTTTACAATAATAAAAGTTGAGGGCATACAAAACTACAATTTCAAAAAAATATTGAGATTTTTGTTGTCTAACTTTGAACTATATGAGAAAAATATGGAAATTAAATGATAGGATATAAATGATTAAAGCGTAGAAAGTCCGAGTGTTATAATTACGAAATGCACTATACACGTGAAAATGTAATTCAAAGCATATGAATAAGGCCATAAATGAGTGTATATTAACATTTGCTCCATTCGTTTTTAACAACATTGGCGTGTTCGATGCGAGCTCCAGCTATTTTAATGTATGCATATCCTGCAGTGCCAGCTAGTTCAATAAATATGTAAAATAGAATGGGCTAACTTACCCTTATTTATCAGTGCGTAAATTGAAATCAGTTTTAAAATACAGAGTGTGGACAAAGAAAATATGTTTGTAATAAATCGATTAGTAACCACGGCCCTTGCACAACGTTGAAGCCTTTAATCACTTTAAGGACCGCTGCAGTGCGAAGATGTAACAAGACTTTCTCCAGCTTGCATAGGTTCCTTGAAGAACCGACTAATACAAGTATAAGGTGAAGTTCTGCTTAAGGCTGGACATCCTAGCATAAAGTCACTCGTTGATTTCACCTCCTCATTGTCAATACAAGGGCAACAACTAGGATTTTTCAGCAGTTATAAATAAGATTTAATGAAGCAAATGAGCTCCACAGATCGCCTCCAATATATCTAAGGTCAAAACAGATAGCCAGTGGCACTCAGAATTCTCTACAGCCCGCCACATCAGGTTGAAAAGTACTCAACCGAGCGCAGAGCACAGCGCTGCAGTTGCTGAACTTATCGCTATGCCCAGCACCCAAATTACCTTTATTCTAAAATAGTTCGAGGCAATGGATAGAGAGGGAAGACATCAGTTGACTAGCCAAGACCGCCCGACTGTTGAGCTTAGAAAATCAATACCTGTTTGACTGTTCAAGCTTTTAGTGTAAATTGCATCTATAAATTAGTGGAAGGATAGTTTTCCAACAGCCAAGTTTAAGTAAAGTTATAAAATTGTGCTGTTGGACATCATTATGAGCTTCCTCAGGAGGCCACAAATTTCGCAACCAATTCTAGTGAGGTTAAGAATCTGAGTTTTCGTATTAGAGTAAATCAAGCTCAGGTGTATCTCTTGAGATCACCTAATTTATAAATGTAGGGTCTGATGCTACTGAGCCTTTGAAAAAAGCTTTTATAAATAATTTAAAAACAAACTTTGATTCAAATTTATTTTTAACTTTTTCCTTCTGCTTTGAAGAATTAACAGAAAGATGAACACCTAAAAAAATTAGAGTGGCCTCAAATTTTTTTATTTAAAAAAAAAACACGGAAAATATTGTGTTGGCGAACTCGAAAACCAAAAGTAGCAAATTTATTTTCGAATTATTTTTATAGTTTGAGTAAAGAATTAAAAAACGAATTGCACTCATTTTTTTATTAGAAAGAAAAAGGATTTAAAAAAAATCACATTCTAGAATTTTTCTAGGTTGTTTTGATTTTGACAATTTTGAATCAAAAATAGCTTCCCTTGGAATTACAATTTTTTATACCTTTCATGAATATGTAATGATAATTTAATTTTTCTTCGACTTTTGTAAATATGAGGAAAAGAAAAGGTAGATCATCGATAAGTATACCGAAGTGATCCAGGCGATGGCCTGAGCTGTCTGTCTGTCGTTTTGAACGCAAACTAGTCCCTCAGCTTTAGAGATATCTGGCTAAATTTGGAGTGGGGGCGCCATTTGGTAATATAATAATCAATTTTCGAAACCCACAAGTTCGGACCAATACAACGAACAGTCCCCATACAATCGCTTTGCTCAATAAACGGGTTTTGGGCTATAATTTTGGCAATTTAATAGCTCGGAACCTGACAGTTTTCAGTTTTTGTACTTATTGTAAACTAACAACCCGCACCTTGTTTCACACAGGTTGATAACGTTTAAAACAACTTTATAATTGGTTGGTTGTAAAATTACACTAAATAATATAAAAAATTGCACTGTAATGTACTTACCACTCAAAAGTCAAATTATTTATTAAATCTGCACTTTTGATTAATAAAATTCACTTCAAAATAAAACTTTATGAACTGCGATCGTTTTAATGTACTCCCGCAACTAACATACAAATTTTAATAGCATAATTCGTGAAAAGCAACGGTTCTTTTTGAAGAAAGATGTTCATGGTTGCCGAACAAAAAAAATTTAAATGGATCGGTACTCAGTCTTTGGAAATCATCATACAAATTTGGATAAAACAAAATGTTGTAGAATTCAATCTCCCTACTATACAAATAAGTACATATATGCATATATACATACAAACATACGAAAACATAGTACTTTTGTTTAAACTTTAGGAGTATATATGTATGTTTAAAAATATGCATGCATTCTTTTTCTTTTTTGTTGCATTAATCTGGCACCATGCATAAATATGTATGCGAAGCCGAAATAAAAGCGAAATTATGTAACATACATACATACATACATACATACGTCCGAAGTGAAGTAATGCTACCGAGCTCTTTCGCGAACTCATCAAATGAATGGCTCACCACAGCTGTCTCTTAAAGCACGCTAGTTTTTTCGGTTGGCAGCGAACAAACACGAACAGTTTTTTTGGAAAAAGTGCTGCTTTTGTTTAAACAATTTTGGTTAAATTAGAAAGAAATCAACTATTTTTTTTTGATGAAGAACGAAAGTAAATATTTCAAAGTTTAACTTCAAGGAAGATTCATTCTAATCGGTTGATAAGGTTATGATGTATGGCTGTGTAAACAAAAAATTTATGTTTTTTACCACATTTTGTCCGATTGCCACGCCCCCTTTATATATTCCTTCACATTATATAAAAAAAAGTCCATCTCAAACAGCTAAGCTTTATAATGCAAAAAACCGCTTTCAAATCGGAGCATTCTGTGCGAAGCCAATTCCGTACATAGCTTTTTAGCGACTTTATTTTATAAGTAGTATAGATAAGGATAGGGCACTAAGAGCCGTGATGCGTATTCGTGACAGGTATGAAGAATTCGGCATAACCGAAGACAACGCTTTCCTTACTGGTTTTAATTTAAAATCAAGCGGGTCAGCTTAAAATGTTGCGTACTAATATTTCTTTTAATTCTGTGCTTTTTAAAGTACAATTTTTAAACCGTGCTAAGCGAAAACAACAACATTGTTATCAACCCATCCTAATCAATACTTATTAAATATTATTTACCCAGCACAGTTACTTAAACCAGACACCGAATGCTATCGCTCTTCGGAGCTGGACAGCTTAGTTTGAACTTAAAACTTTCTCTTGTAGGCATTTTTAATCATTCGGGGTTAATATTTAATTAATCTTTCTGACAACAGCAATTCTTTAGCCTGCAGCTTAATTTATTTTATACAGATATAACCTCTCCTCATTTCCCTTACATCTGATATATTCGTACTTCATCGTCTGATGCCTTAAAGAGATGAATTCACAACTTTGAAAAACTAAACCACCACAGCCAAGTGGCGTTAAAATACTTCTGTGATTTTCTTTCTAGGACGTTGTAACACTTTTATGTAAACAAGCATCCCAACCGAAAATATACTTAGTAAACACACATACAAAAATACAAGTAAGCAAGTAAATAAATAAAATATATGTATAAGATATTTTATGAAAAAATTGAGAAGGGATCCCTGGGTTTTTCTACTAATAATAAACGTTGCACCACAACAATAATGCACATAAATTTAGTTGCTTATAATAAAGTCTATTGTCGGCCCTACTCTATATGGCCTATGAGACTTATACATAAAAACCTTATAGTAAATGGCCGCTTACTTTTTCATATAAAAGTAATTTTTTTTATTATATTGTTATAGTATAACTTTGGTCCGATGTTTCTAAGTATGAGAACAAGAAGAGATATACCCACAAATAAGTATACCGAAATGATCAGGGCGATGAGCTGAGTTGATTTAGCCATGTCCGTCCGTCCGTCCGCCCGTCCGTCCGTCTGTTTGAACGCAAACTAGTCCCTCAGTTTTAGAGATATCTCGATGATATTTTGTAAGAGGCAGAAATTTTGTAAAGCATTAATCATTTCTCGGAACCAGCATGATCGGACCAATACAACGCATAGCTCCCATTCCATCGATTGTTCCGATAAACGGGTTTTGGCCTATATCTGTTGAATTAAAGAGCTAGGAAGGTAAAATTTGGCAGCTTTAGTACATATTATATATGTAATGTGCGTAGTGAAAATCACGTAGATCGGACCCACATAACACATAGCTCCCATATAATCGATAGTTTCGATAAATGGATTTTGGGCTATACATTTTGCAATTAAGAAGCTAGGAACGCAAACTTTTTCAAGTTTGGTATTTATTATATATGTAATGTGTGTAGTGAAAATCACTTAGATCGAACCAACATAACACATAGCTCCCATATAATCGATTTTTCCGATAAATGGGGATTGGGCTATGTATCTTTTAATTAGCAGTTTTGCAGAATTTGTACTACTTGTAAGGATCGAACACTTAAAACAGTGGCGCGTATTCATGAAACGTTTAAAGTCTTCGGCACAGTCGAAGACAGCTTTTCCTTACTTGTTTAATTTTTAAAAGCTTACATAATAATACAAATTATTATACAAACTAAATAACGCAGCGCTAGCGGCATAGGCTTTCGGCTGAGACCATTTTTTAGTCGTCACGTCAATGTTAGATATAATTTTTTTATGCTTGCCTGAAAAAAATATTTGAAAAAAAAATAATAAAAAACCGTGCAAGCAGAGTTAACTTTTCTCTTTCACTCACAATTTTGCTTGCTATCTCACACGCTACAGCTCATGTGTGATTTTAAAATAAAGTTTTCAATCAAAAAAAAAAAATTCAGATTGTAACAAATCTGTGAGACAGAGATAGTAATACACTCTCTGCCAACCTAGTGTAATGCCAACCTAGTGTTGCATTTCTTTTCGTCAAATGTGAACAACCTTATATAAATTGCAAAATATTTTGGCGGGTGCAGAACTGATGTTAATATTTATTAAAATGTACACGAATACGAATATTCAGCACAGGTTTTCATTTACATGCTTCAAAGTCAAGCCTTTTACATTTCATTCCAATTTTGGTTTGACTGTCTGCCAAGTGCCAGTCTGTTTTTCTCTTGCATATTAACTCAACAGTATTGTAGAAATTTACTGAATATGGTCAGACTACTGAAAATGTGAAATTGTATACGCTTGTGTACAATATAATAGTAGTAAAATTAAATTGGACATCGTTCGATGAAATAAAAATTTTTATTTAAAATAAAGAGAATTCCATATAAGAAACCACGTAAATCGAAATTTCAAAGTTTACACAAAGTTCAGGAAAGTTAATTAAACTTTCAAGCCATCAAAATTTTAATATTTTTGAGCAGAATCTTTCAATACGCAGTTTTATAGCTCATTCATTTTAGCATCATAATGTGGAAGATAGAGGTAGGCTAAAATTTGCCCGAATTTTTAAATTTTTTATTTTCAAGGATGTTGGGTATTTTCTTCCATACAAAATAAATTTTTCTTCATTCGTTGTATGGAAGAAATCACTCAACACCCTCGACGAAAATAATTCTTAAAATTTAGGAAAACTTTTGAGCGAGTTCTAACTTGCACAATATTACACCATTTTGTATAGTGTAATTCACTTTCTTGAACTTTGTGTAAACTTTGAATTTTTTTTATATTTTATATACCTACAATTCAATTTAATTGTGGTTTTTACGGGCTGTTGTTAAGTACCATGACTATAAACGAGCTCAAGGACAAAAATAATAATTTTTATCTTTTTTATTTATGAAAATTATTATTGTTTTTATTTTTCTAATAATTATTTTTTTAGTTAATTATTAAAAGTTTTTATTAGAATATAGTATGAAAATTTTTTTATGTGGTTTCTGTTATAGAATTCGCTGTTTTAAATGAAAATTATTAAAACCACAGCTTCTTATTTCGTCGAACGATATCCAATTTAATTTCACTACTATTATTGTGAACACAGCTGTATATATAAATGAGTCTATGTATTTTTGTTTTCGATGTATATTTTAAATAAAGAATGAAATAAACAGACCTTGCAGAAAACTCAACTGGCCCAGAAGTAAGCTATAAGTAAACTACTCGATGAGAGTACTAGTACTCAGATCTCAATGCCCAAGCAATGGTTTTAGCTGTATATTTTTGCTTCGCATGTCATTGGCGGTGGCCTGTTTTGGCGAGTTCTCAACCAGTGATAGTTTGGTGTATTTCTGGCTGTGGATGAGTGATTATCGCTATCCGCTACTTCAAACCAACATAAAAATATCACTCTCACTACGAGATACTAAGTGGGTAGCTCCAAAGATGTGTTTTTTGAGACTGGCTTGCAAATTATATTCTTATTTTTCGTTCATAAAACATTTGAAAATAAGCATTTTATAATTGATAAAAGCTTATTAATGTAAGCTCACACAAAAATTTCAAAGAAATCCTTTTATTATGTTTTTTCTAAGATTTTACTCAAACTATATTTTCTATATTATTTAGCTGTTGCAATAAAATAAATAAATAAGTTGTAATCATACATTGAATGATGTAACTAAAAGCATGATTTTTGCTTTGTCGTCCTCATTCTAATGTAAAATCTTTTATGAAAAGAACTCGAAATATTTTAACTTTGAAAAGAAAAAACAACTGACAAATAATTTACTCTGGAATTTCGGTAAACATTTGTATTTCACTGAAGTTTTTAAAAAAAGCTTGCCTTAAACTAAAAAAGCTTACATATAGCTTATTGTAGCAAGGTTACTTTAAATTAGTTTTAAAAACATTTACAAAAATTTGATATATACTGGAACGATTTTCCGTCATTCCTTGTCAAATTTGGTTTTGTAACAAACCGGTTTCGGCATTCCGCCATCCTCAGTGTTTAGTTTCGTTCTGTTAAAAACCAAATTTGACAAGGGATGACGGAAAATCGTTCCAATAAACATCAACTTTCCACCCTGTCGGAAAATCAACAAAAACAAAATAAATCATTTACAGAAATGTTTGTTAGGCGTGAGCATGTAGATGCATGTATATAAGCATGAGAAGTAATATAGAAAAAAAAAGTTACAGCTGCTACCAATGTTATCACAACGTCAAGCAACAACATACATCCAACAGCTGGAACAGCCAGAAAAACTCAAGTACGCTTAACTATAAAATGAAGAACTGTTGTGGGGAGCATAGCCTTCCTGGCATGTTATAAATGATATGAGAGCGGAGAAAGAAAAAAATATACTTACAGCTCTGTAATGGTAATATTAAATACTTATACATACATGATCATAAGAGTATTTCGTGACTTTTAACTGAAATGTACGGGCAGCCAGCATTATACGCCTATGAGTAATATATTATGGCATCAATCTTATATATTTAATTATCTTTATACAAATAGCTAGATAATGTACTGAAATGCATGACCAACATGCTAGGAAAAGTCCATAGAATTGCCTGTGGTGCAATCACAGTATCGATTAGATAATGTTTTACAGAGGATCTGCACGTGATATGCAACATACAGGCTATCGATCTCTACACTGGATACTTAGGACTCTGGAAAGAGCGCACATACATGCACAGCTGTATTCCGTAAAAGCTATAGACCCCTATATTAAAACGGACACGGACCACATCTGCCACAGAATATTCTTCGATATAAACATTACGATTACTTTCAAGAAATTACTGGAAAAATGGATTAATGGAATTAATAGGCGGATCCAATCCATGCACTTTTCTAAGCTTTTTTTCGGACTCAGCAATTGTGTTTCAATCAAATAATACGTAAGGAATCTTATCTGATAGCCAGGGGCCTTTCGTGCTCTCGAATTATTAACGATAATATCGAGCCTTGTTGATCAGTACAGAGAGTGGACCATAAAATAGACAAGTCTATGCATAATTCATATAATATTGGAGCACTGTATCATACAGGTAAAAGAAATAGAACATGAGCTGGCTCTTCGCGAATAGAGTCTTTAGTGAAGGAAGTCCTTGCCCACCTGGAATTTATCCTGCAAAAACAATCTTTACCCATTTTCGAGGGAACTACGAAACACATTTTAGATTACAGGGAAATGCAATAGCATTGCAATTTTGAAAAAACCCTTTCTTCGGGACTTCTATATGCTCAAGGTTATTTAGCCTGAGGTATGTTTATGTTACCGGCATATCAAGAAAAGTATACAATACTTATTTTTGTTCATTTCATGTATATATTTTTTTGATTTTTTGTAATTAAATAAAGTTGTAAAGATTTTTTATTTTTTTTTAAAGCCCTTCACCTTTTATATGATTAACTAGAAAAGAGCTCGCCTGTTATTGTTAACTGTTAAAGATTTCGGCCGACAAACGTATGCCTAGTGAATTATAACAACTTTTAGCCATAAAAAATTCAGAATACTGCTGGTAAACAAATTTGTTGATAAAAATTCATTTTATTATACTTTCAATAAATAAAGTGTGCTTTTTCGCATTTGTTCTTACAGCGAAAACTTAGGAGTAAATTAGAATTGATAGAAATTCATTTTTCCTAGAGTTATGAGTGATGTGATTTCTTATGCAAAAGTAAATGGTCGAAAAAATACTATAAATCAATTAATATACCTTATAAAGCTTTTAATTTGTAAAAAAACTTCGTTCTAACTTTTGCTGCCTGTATTTGTTTCAAATAATTAATCGACGGTTGACCTTTAAAATTGATATTAAACAGGATATTTTTTAAAAATATTTCATAAGATTTTAGTAGTGCGCAAACTTAATGCAAATGGAAAAACAGAAGTGATGGGTGAAAATAATTTGTATTATAATTCAATTAAAATAAGGCAGTATTCTTTAAAACTTCAAATGCTCTTTAAACGGACTACTTTGATCTTTAATGAGTTGTTCACCAGTATTTTGCCTCGTTGATTTGTTGTTTTACTATAGTAGTTACGATTTAATTTTTTCGAATATTTTAGTATTCTATGAGAATGATTAGTAAGTTTCGAATCAAATCTGTGGCAATAAGCGGAAGACGTCAAACTCTAGTTTGGTTCATAACAAGATAGTACTACCATTATGTTCTCCGTGCTAGGATCTATAGTCACACAAAATTTCACTGCTTTTGCTCAAAAATTGTGGATTTTGTGGACAAAAAACTGTATGTCAAATCAATATATTTACACTAAAATTTCAACTTTCAAAGCGCTCTACTAAAAAATGCAAAAAATTATTTTACTATTTTTCTCCCTTGGCAACAGAAATATCAGTCATTATTCATTTCCTCTGCCATTGAGAATTCTTGTGTTTCTAAAAAAGTGAATATTGATGCTAAATGTATAACGGAGAGTCCCAGCCTGAAAATATTGGACTAAATAGATCAAAGGGCACCAACATTGCCCTCTCAATATTAAACAAAACTGTAGCTGACGTTCAGAAATAAGTATTACCAGCATATATGAAAATATTTGCTGAAAAATACTTTGTTGGATTTCTACTTTATTATGTTTTTGTTGCCAACATACGACCAGACTCAAGGCAGCCGCATGTGCGCAATTAGAGCACACATAGAGATAAACAAATGTCTGCGTGCGTACACATATACAAATATAACAATACGCATATGTGTATGCAAGGATGTAATAAAACAATTCGCGTATTTAATAAAATGAAAAAAAGTTTGAGAGTTACGCCCTGTTACACAAGTAAGCCAAGGTTCCGTAAACAAACACTGAATGCAGAAAGAGAAAAAAAGTAAACAAAAAGGTTCAAAATAATGAATTCCCATGAAATTCCAAAGCTAAGCCATGCATTTATTAAAGCCGTTTTTATCATAGTATATATGTATATTCAATAATGTACTAAAATTATGTAATTATGTATGTATGTAGAGCTTTAATTACATAAATACCCTGCAAAAAAAGCGATTGGTCTAGGATGAATTCGGGATGAGTCGCAAAAGAGGATGCGACCAATGCCAGTTTTGATCTCTTTGTATGGGTTTAAGCTATTTCTTTTGTTTGACTATGTCTTGTTAACTATACAGTAAAGTCTCTACTTTGGAATTTATATGACAGAATAAAGAAAGGAGAAAATTTCCTGATCGCAACTAGATGTATGAGATGGAGTCCTAATTTTTGTGTTTTTATTTACATTGATATCACTTTGAGAATGGCAAACCATACGGTAAAAGTTTCAGATCTTAATATTAATTTAAGGGAGTCCTACACTACTAGTTTAGATATTTCTGATCTAAATTTGGCTTTAGAACTGCCAAGCCATTGAATAAAGAAATGTTAATGTTACTTAAAAGCAACTTTAAGTTGCAAATACTTTTAAGTAGCTGCTACAGCTTGGCGTTTTGGGGTCCTGGATTTTCCCCTTAAACGTATGGAAGTTGTAAGTGATATTTAATGTGGATGATAAGAAGTCCGATTTAGACGTCATTGTCAAGGGGAAGATCAAAAACAGCTGTTCAAATCAGTGTTGCCAACTCTTCAATCTCTATTCAACTAAGAAGACTTAAACATTCCACAATAATAAAAGAGTTAATATTTTTATTTCAAAACAAAGTTTTGTTCCATGCATACTTACCCCTAAGTATAAACATATATTGAACAGATATAAGATATGTATGTGAACATGTGATCCATTAATAATTGGTGAAAGCTTTTTTGAAACTAATTTTGTATTGTTGTACGTTAGCGTTAAAAAAATCTTTATTTCAACGAAAGCATTAATAATCTTATCACACCAGGATTCCATTGAGGAAGTGTTAGAAAACAAATAGAATTCATGATATGGTATTATTTACTAGGAGATATAAGGTCCCGGATTGGACAAGGCCTAAGCTTGGAGGGGTAACCCTCTTTGCTCTTCGCTCTTTTTGTATGATAAAGTACACGTGCCACGAAATAGTCTAGAACACAATGCCTCGTGCCGCAGTTGCAACCTTCCGGAGGCGGAAGAGATGGTGGAGCACCTGCTGTGCGTTTGTCCAGCGCACTGCCGGAGTAGAGTAAGCCCCTGTTCGGAAGCCTTTCCGAGCTTAGCGATATGAAGCCTGGTAAGCTAAGGAAGTCCCACCACGTTAGCTTCATGTAATAGTTTTCATGTGTTAATTAACGAGATGTGGTATCAAAATGGAGCGAGTCCTTATAAACTAGAGAGAGTATGCAGATTATCAATAATTAGTATAACGGGAGCTTTGAAACCCAATCCGACAGTACCATTAAAAGCTTATCTGCACATCTTACCAGCAGCCTGAGTGGCCAAGAATATGGCATGAACAATGCAAATAGGCCGTACGGCGACAGTAGCATATTGTCATCTAATTTTGACCGGACGGACTACATGGTACCGCTTTTGCACTTCGAAATTGCTTCTGGAGCTGCAATAGAGTTAGGTGGTTGGCGAAAGTGTGCCAAGATTACAGCCAGCACCACCGACGTGCACACCGACAGTTCCAAGTTAACGGAAGGTGTGAGTTCTCCTGTGTATTGTATTGATGCCGAAATAGACAGATCCTACACGGAAGTTGTAGGCGTAACGAAAGTCGTTCTAGGCAGCAACCGAATCAGTTTCTGCGTTGACAGACCGGATTCAATTAAGCAAATAACCTCGCACACCACAACAACTCATTATATGAGGCCAACTAAACTGATCTTGTCCCTGAAAAAGGAGGACTGCAGGCTCATAATGGGCTTACTTACAGAGCACTGCCTTTTGCAATCGCACGCGTTGAAATTACTTCTCGTCGATGACAATAGATGCAAGAAGAGCGGCCTGCAGTGGAAGATGGTTAGCATGCTTTGTATTGCTATGCTGCGCTCGCTAGATCTCAAAAGTCGAAGTAGCAAACAGGATTGCACTTAGCAAGCTTCTAGTTTTTGAAAAGAGGACGGAGTTATTCTTTAATGTGTACCCTTGTTCTTGATAGGGTTTTCGTTTCTGGTCTAAGAAACTTCCCCTAGCACTATGGACTTTTCAGTCTATATGGGGTCTTCAAAGACCGGCCAGTTCAGCATAACCTAGCTAACATGGAACTTTCAGTTACAGTAAAGTTTAACTTGCAAAAAAACGATATTTGTTTTTTTTTTTATGTATAAACAACTTTGTGCTCGGTAGGGACTGTCCAGAAAAGCTACGCTGCGCTGCCTGTAAGCGAACCTCTGCCACTGTTTCTAATCGTGCTTCTGTCTGTGCCTTGTGTATAGAAATCTTTTTTGACTGCTTTGCTGATATGTATGTGACGCTCTGCTTATGTGGGTGTGTGTGTATGCAATTGCTTTGCTGATTGTTATTATTCGTTAATCGTGCCTAAACACGATGAAATCTATCAATCGGCATAAGGCGAGGACGACTGCGTCTATCATAAACATACACAACATTTACAAAAAATAAATAAGTGATTATTCATGTAGAATTTATTTTATATATAATAAAATAAAATAAAATAAAATAATATAAAATAAAATAAAATAAAATAAAATAATATGAAATAAAATGAGATGAAATGAAATGAAATAAAATAAAATAAAATAAAATGAAATAAACTAAAATAAAATAAAATAAAATGAAAATAAAATAAAATAAAATGAAATAAAATAAAATAAAATAAAATAATATAAAATAAAATAAAATTAAATTAAATTAAATAAAACAAAATAAAGTGAAATAAAATAAAATAAACTAAAATCAAATCAAATAAAATAAAATAAAATAAAATAAAATTAAATAAAATAAAATAAAATAAAATAAAATAAAATAAAATAAAATAAAGTAAAATAAAATAAAATAAAATAAAATAAAATAAAATAAAATAAAATAAAATAATATAAAATAAAATAAAATAAAATAAAATAAAATGAAATGAAATAAAATAAAACAAAACAAAACAAAATAAAATAAAATAAAATAAACTAAAACAAAATAAAATAAAATAAAGTAAAGTAAAATAAAATAAAACAAAATAAAATAATTGATATTAGAGGAAAAATTACAACGATATGCACAGCGATGGTATAGGATGACATGTTTCGAAGTGCCCAACTTCTGAAACAAACATAAAAATTCGAGCTTTGCTCCAACAACAATCACCATAACTATAATTGATACAGGTATAGTGCGGGTGCATAACAAATAACACGGAAGTGTTGATATGCAAAAAGCCCTTCTGTATCTAAAACTGTTCTATGAACGCGCCTAAAAATATTCCACTTTCCTTGAGTTGACATATAAAATATATGTACCAAAGAATGTATAAAAGGAATAAGCAAATGGCACATTAGAGGAAAAATGCATCGTGACGCTACAGGGCATCATAGCTTAGTTGTTAGAGTACTCTAACAGCGGCTTTGGTGCAGACACTTGGGTTCGTATCTCAGTGTCCGAGAAGGGGTCTGATGAGAAGCTGGGCACTTCGAAACATGTCATCCCATACCATCGCTGTGCATATCTTTGTAATTTTTCCTCTAATATCAATTAACAAACAAACATAAAAATTCGAGCTTTGCTCCAACAACATTCAAAATAAAATAAAATGAGGAAAGGAAATGAAAAGAAAGGAAAAGAATTGAAAGGAGAGGAAAAGAAAGAAAGTAAAGGATGGGACAGGAAAGGAAAGGAAAGAGAAGAAAAGGAAAGGCAAGGAAAGAAAAGTAAGGGATAGGAAGGGAAAGGAAAAGAATGGAAAGGAAAGGAAATAAAAGGAAAGAAGAAGAAAGAAAGGAAAGGAAATAAAAAGAAAAGAAAGGAACGGAAAGAAACCGATTACTTCGTACTCACTCCTTTTTTTTTATTAGTTCACGAAAAATTGAGTTCCTCATTAAAAATTGAGCTCACTGGCAAACTGGCAAACTGGCAAAAGTGAGTCTCGAATATTAAATTTGTTCCACGTTATGATGTAAGCATCGATTTGTTGTGGCCCGTCCTAATAGAGATAGCAGTACACGCATATATTTTTGTTCAAAGCAGCTTATGCTCTTCGCGAAACTTTTACACATAGATTGTTTTATTTTATGTTGCAGCCGAAAATTACTTTACTTTACAACATGACTGTAGGGCACTCACATACAAACATAAAGCTTAAGCGCACATATTGATGAATTTATACATGTCCTTTATCATAAAGTTTTGCATATGCCGTACATTTTCGCTTTATTAAATTAAAACCAAATTTATTTACATTTTTTTTATTTTGAACGTTTGAAGTCTTTTAACGCTTAACGGTTACATGAAACATTTTGTTTTGCTATCCAATTTATAAATTTATAAATTTATTCATTTCATTCTTGGCGGTTTATATCGCCACTTCACATTAACTTTCATTAAGAGGATTGCTGCTACGCTTTAGCTACGTCAAGTGCAATAAAAAGTGCAGCGAAATGCAACAGTAATTTTACCAAAGCATTTATGCAAATTGCAGCGCATTTCATAATTGGATTGAGTAGATTGCTGTGCTTGCAACACAAACAAAAAAACAATAAAAAGTCATGGCACTTAAAAAATTTGCGTAGTAAAATAATTGTAACAAACAATTTTATTAACACATTAAAACACACTGTGTTTGTATCAACATGAAGAGTGTTGAGTTAATTATATCTGTTGGTGCAGGCAATAATAGAACAGGTTCAATTTTAAATTCTTCAGAAGCGAAAACTATATTCGCTACCTGCAAACAGGGGTTTGAGATGAACTTGAAACTTTCATACTCAATGAAAGTAAGTATGTAGTATTTTATTTTATTTTTAAAGTGCAAACAATATTTGTAACATAAAAAGTATAAAATACAAGTTTCATGTCGTTTTCTGAAACTGAATTTTAAATTTTTTCTAATACTAATGCAACTTTAACTATTTTACAAGAATATATCTGGCAACTTCTTTTAAGAAAGATCTTAATAACAGTTTGAAAAAATTATGTTTTCGGTACGCAAATTTACCTTGGTTGCTATAACAAAACAAAATAATTTTTTTTTCCGAAAAATTAAACTTTTTTTTCACCAATATTGAATTAGGTTGCTATAGGTGGAGTATGCATTTTTAGATCCTAGATCGACTATAGCCCCAATTGCGTGTTATCGCAGCTATAAAGAACAACGTTTGTTAGAAATAAATTGTAATCGTATCTATTGAAGTGCGTCAGCAGCACTGAATGTTTCACTTTAAGGCAGATTATTTTCAAACATAAGCAAGTAGACGTCTGAGTAAACGATCAACCTATGTCAGAATATTTAATAAAAAAATGTGTTGACTTAGAATTGTTTGAACAACGCCCTACTTTGGAACTTTTCTATATAACGCCATACTTTAAAATTTGGTTGATGAACGCCACATCTAGGAATCAACTTCAAAAGTGTCCTTTATAAATGAAAATAGAAGGCAGGACCTTCTTTAAAAAAGTTTCGAGATGGGTCGTTCTTCAAAAAAAAAATGCTGAAGTAGCAAACGACGGAAGTCGGCTAGGAATTGTAAGTAAAATGTGTTGCCCTAATAGAAGAAAATGTCAGTTTTAGAAGACGTAAGACTCCTGCCATCTTATTTTCTGGTATACCACAGTGCCATGCACCCATAGCAGGTAAATCGAGATTTGCTAGCCATTTCATTGAGAGATTTGCGTCAGTCCTTCACAGTTTTGGCGTTCAAAAAGACAGCTCCAAGTGCCTCAGGAGCTGCTTGGCTCTCTGAAAAGCTGAAAACATCACCGGAATTTATACTCCCTGCCTTCAGTATTTCTACAGAACTCTGTTGAGACCAATTTGCCCTAGAAGACACTTTGTGGTTAGGCAGGCTAAAACTTATATTTAGCCCTAAGCAGTGTAAGCACCACCGCCCACTTTTTCGTCAAGCTTCGATTAAACTATGGGAAACGGGATTGATTCGTTTTATCGAGTAGGTAACCCATGCCAGTATTCTCTCTACTGAATTGTTATATCAGAACTCTTCTTGTCACAGCAATTCGGTAAACAGTGGTCTGCACTGTACAAAGGGAAGATTTGAGGTGGTTAGAGAAATGGCACGAGAGGAGGCTTATTTGTCTGAAAAGGGGTAAATCACGACAAAGCACCACAAGCTTTGGCGAAAAAAATGCAAACTTAGCAGCTAATTTTGGTCCCGTTTATATGCTATGCTGAAGGCATGCGATCCGCAAACGATAGTTTCCATAATAACTTAAACATCTAGTTTGATAGTCTGCTATACCTCAGCTCTTTTTTACTTTGTAAGCCAATAAATGAAAATCGTATCTATTAATGAAAATGCCAAAACCTCCTTTTTATACTAACATTGAACATTGAATAAGAACTGGGATAAATCGTAGGCTGTGTGAGCCAAAATCAGACCTATTAAATAACGATTACTAATCGTAATGAGATACGGTTTGGTTAATTATTTTTTTGAGAGTCCATTTAATGATTGATTACCATTACTTTCAGTTTTTAATGATTATTTTCCAATCAATTAAAAAAATAATCAAAAAAAATCCTGATTTTTTACGATTACTAAAAAAATCAAAAATAATCAAACACAGTTGTTTTGATTACTTTAGATATTTTTTTTCACTATTGCTGCAGAAGCACATAAATAGACACTTATACAATACTGGAAAAAATTAAAAATAGTCACAAGAAAATCAAAAAAAATTAAAAAATATCAAAAGTAATTAAAACAACATTTCTTTCATTATTTTTTATTTTTTCGAATCCTAATCAATTAATAATTGCTTTTTCTTGAAAAACAATTAAAATAATCGTCAACAATTCAAAAAGCCATCTAATTAATTTACTCCTCAGTACTAATCAAATTTAACAGGTCTGGCCAAAAGTCGACTAAAAAAGAGGTAAGCGCCCAAGGCGCAGTGTCGATATTTTTAACAAAGTAAGGATCATGAATTTGGTCTGACTTAGTAGGCCGGATCTAGGACTTCAATTTAAAAAAACAACATTTTTAGAATGTTAATCTACTCGGTCATTCACCAAATTTTAAAACTCTGGCAAGTCAACATGTTTTCTTGTAGTTTCTTTGGTATTAATTTTGTGCAGAGCACTTTTAGTTGCTAACAGTTAATTTAACACTTGCCACAGTCTAAACTAAGTTTAATTACTTTCCCCCAACAAAATATTAACTAACTTCTTTTATGCAAAAACTTGCATGCAACACATTTTCCATTGCAACTCAGCAGAAGTTAAAGTAACCACATATGTATAGTAAGTTTCATAACAATAGCACAATCGAAATTTAAATGTTCAAGTCTTTATATATTTTTATTTGAATTTCAATTTCGTCATAGCAATACCATTTAAGAGTCGACTAAATTTCTATACTTTTCTCATATCTCCTGTAAACTTTACGCGCATCTTCCAACAGTTCAATTCTTAGAGTGCTGTTGTTATAAAACGTACTACATTTATGTAATGAAAATAAGTAACAAACAACAAAACCAATCAAACTCACATTTGCTGTTCAAGAAACTTAGTTACGACACGTCATTTTTTATTGGCTAAAACAAATAAGTTTATTCAACTAAGCGAGAAAATATTGCTGCAGCAAAAGTGAAAAACCATGAAAATTCCATCTTACACATGTGTGGAAAAGTCTCAATATGTACCACTTCGCAATACATGCACATATGTGTACATACCCTGCAGTCAATCCAACTAGTTGCAAACTACTATACAACTAGTATATGCACTAAGCCCAACTATTCTGCCAACTGTCATATTTCCATATAAGCAACTGGAATTTTTTAACATGGCGATGTCCTACGAGATGTCAATAGTCAGATTTCGGCCAGAACATACCATTCATCTACTACTAATGAAATACTAGTTTGTAGTGGAAATATACTAGTATCATACTGTCGTAAAATACCAGTTTCATAGTAGTTCAAAATGGAAGGAAATGTACTAGTAAAATTGCAGTCTAATCATACAAGTATCATATTAGTTCGAAAAAGATAAACGGAATACCAGTCTAAATGTGAACCAAAACCTATAGCAAGGATTAAAAAAAGAAAATGGACTCATCAATACATCATTTTTATTTATCATAATTTTCGCTGTGAAAAATTCCGATTTGGGATTGCAAAACATAAACTATATCTTTGGAATATTTGATGAGCTGGTTGCGAATTACAATAGCATGCAATGCAAATGAAATAAACGAAAAAAAAATTTTACAGCTTATGTCGCTTAAACACATACAATGAAAATTGTAGTCGTATACTAGTATGGATTGAACTTTTTCTGTCTAGTATGATTTCAATCAGAAAATTTTAGTCGAATACTAGTATGTTTACTGACTGGTTTGATATTTCACTGCATATTATATACATCCATATATTCATAGGTCAACTTTCAAATGAAATTAAGACACTAACAATCAGTTACTTTGTCACTGCTCGGCTTCTTTTGCTGTTATGCAAGTAAGTCATGTGTGTGCCTGCGAGTGGTCCATACAGCTTACCCATCTCTACGACGCAGGATCACAAAGCTATAATGCTCACCACAAGCTCCTCACATTTCGTGCATCTTTCCCCACTTTACTTGCACAACTTTTATGCACCTTCGCACGTGCACTTAAGTTTTGAAGTTTTCTTGTCTACGCCATTATACGCGTTAAACTACTATACATACATATATGTATAATCAAAGAGATCATACTTGGTATACAGTAAATCGTACACAACATATATTCAGCCGTACTGACACATAAAGCTTTAACCTAGAGTACTATGTTTATATACACAGCAGCAGTACAGGTTAGGTTAGGTTAAGGTGGCTGCCTCTCTGCACCGCCGAGAAGCGCACTTAGGCCAAATGGTCCATTGTGATACCACTGAATGGGTTGAGTCAGTTCCTCCTTTATTAAATGTTCATGAAGTCGAACCACCCTGTCCGAATGTATGATTTCGGCAGAGCCTAGCTCCGCTAAACTAGTATATAGGCACCTGCTTAGGCACTCCAAACGGGTGCTGGCTGGTGCGGGTCAGCTGCAGAGGAAGTGTTCAACACTTCCTATTTCCTCTTCGTGCCTACAGCTGTGACAGAAGCCATTTGAAAAAACCCCCATGCGTTCAGCATGTATTCCCATTAGACAATGTCCAGTGAGTACCCCAATCAAGGGGCCTAGGAAGGCTCGTTTGAGATTGAGTATGGACTCCGTCCATTTCCTACATATGCAGGGAAAAGTTTGCCTGGACACCTCGCATGTTGTCTCCTAGTCCATCTATAAGCCAGAGCTTAGTCGTGGCAAGAGGGTGGAGATGCTCCTTGTTCAGTTCACCTCTGTGGCTTTCCTTGCCGGCTCGTCAGCAGCGCAGTTTCCAGTAGTATAAAAATACCATCTTTTTTCTACCAGTTTGAAAGCCAGATATCGCAAAATATTTTAGCTTTTAAAAATAATTTTCAAAAACACCATATTTCAAAACTCGCCTCGAGAACTCCCTGCATCGGAATTTTTTTTTTTCAAGAAAATCGTGAGCTGAACAAAAAATGCGCTGGTTGATTGGCAACCCTGGTTAAGCAAGTCGAAAGTTTTATTGCTCGTATATTTCAAAATTTAATAAATTGGTTTAAAGTGTTAAACAATTGTAAAAATCTCTAAATACATATTAATCTGCTTCCTGTTGATCGGAAGTTAATGACTGTGTTTTGCTATCTGGTGTGCTTTTTGTGAAAATTCATAAAATAAAGTACATAAAAATTTCAACAACAACAAATAGGGCATACAAGTAATACACTTTGCGCCATTATCTACTGGTCTGACACTTGTTAAGAGGGCCATCTGTGTGTGAAGTCTTTGTATTGTTCAGATTAAATTAAGGTGACCAGACGAATCAATAAATTCATAAATTGCGATGTCTACTCCTGGCCCCTCATCTGCTACACTTAAACGTAGACTAAGCAAGTAGAACCCAACTGCAAAAGTGGCTAAGATTGATGATGGTGTCACCCTTGCGGCTGTTTTTGATAAGCTTAAAGATCTCGAAGAGAAAGTTGATCGTCATACAGAACAATTGCGGCCTCTAATTGAAAGTGTAGCCGACAGACTAACTGAGGTAGAAAACAAGCTTTCAAAGCGAATCGAGGAAGAAGTATCTGCGCTTAATGCTGTGGTTGCCGACTCATCAGCCCGAATTACTGTTTTGGAAACGAATGCGATGAAATTGGAGCAGGAAATGGCTTCCATGAAAAACATGATAACTGATATCATGGAACAGAGTGCTGCGCCTGACATTTCCGCTGATGCGGTTGTATTTGGCGTACCCTACTATGAAGGCGAAAACTTAAAAACTATATTTAACATGGTTTGTCGGTCTATTGACTTCCTGGCTCCTCAAATAAGGGATATTTTTCGAACGAAACCCTCAATCTCAAATGTAAACAGTGCCATTATCATCAAATTTCACTCGCCTCTAGACCGCAATCGTACCCTGCGAGCTTTTCGTGAGCAACGTAAAAAAATCAAGTCAGCTATTCCCCTACTTCCTCTTGGTATGGAGGGATCCTTTCATATTTATGAAAGCCTCTCTAAAGAAAATAGAGTTCTGCTACAAGAAGCCGTCAAACTGCGTCGAAATGGGAAGCTGAAGTCGGTTTTCACAATAAGAGGTCTGGTTTACGTGAGAAGCGACAGCGCTGCGGACAGCCCGCCCACAGGTATTAGCTGTGTAGAGGACTTGCATCAGTTTCGCTAGTTTAGTCTTAAGCATATTTCCTAGTTGTGGTGCATTAGTTTTTGTAAAGGTAGTTAAACTCAGTTATTGCATATTATCAATTTTGTTATTTTCTTGTTATCTTAAAGTTGCTTTTAACTTGTGCTATGCTAATGATGAGAGACTATAATGCGAATGGCGTTGGCGATAATAGTCTCGCGCTTGTGAATATTTTGTGCAGTCGGCAAAAGGGTTTTAATGTGGTTCATTTTAATGCTAGAAGCCTTAATAATGAGAAAATGGATCAGGTGAGGAGAATATTTGAACAGTCTTCGGTGGATGTTATATGTGTATCGGAGACATGGTTCAGGAATGAGATAAAGGATACACATTTTGAAATTGAGGGTTATACTATATATCGGAATGATCGAATGGATAAAAAGGGTGGAGGGGTAGCTATGTACTGTAAAAAATACCTTAAATCGAGAATAGTATCCCATGCTGGGGAAGGTACAACGGAGTACTTGTTGGTGGAGGTGTCCAATTGCCGGTCTAAGGTCCTTTTGTCTTGCGTGTATAATCCCAATAGATGTTTAAGTGTAAACGATTTCTTTAATGCGTTGTCGGTAGTAGCAGTGGATTATGATGAAATAATAGTATGTGGTGATTTTAATGTAAATATGTTATGTCGTGATATGTACAGCTCCCGCCTTCTAGATGATGTGTCTAGTGTTGGTCTTTCCTTAGTGAATTCCTCTGTACCGACTAGGTACGGTAATAACTGTTGTCCTAGTCTACTCGATTATTTCATTGTGTCCGATTTGTCTTCTGTCTTAAAATTCGACCAAATTTCGTTTGTGTCTGATCATGATCTAATCTTCTGTTCCTTTGACATTACTTTTGACCATGATAATTTAGTTTCTGTTCCTCGTAGTTTTCCTGAGTATAGCTCGATTAATTTTAACAACTTGAGCACTGATATATCTTGTGTTGACTGGACTTATTGCTGGAGCTTGCCATCGGTGAATGATAAGCTAAACTTTTTAAATAGTATACTATTATCACTTTATAATGCTCATGTACCGATGCGCAACGCTCAAAGAAAGTCACGATCTTGTCCTTGGTTCAACAAAACTGCTCGTGATATAATTATAAAACGTAACAAAGCCTATGCGGTATGGAAAAGAAAGCGAACAGATATAAACTGGCGTGCGTATACAAATATACGAAATGTAGCTACTGCCACTATAAAACACGAGAAGCGGTCATACTTTCGTAGAATGTTAAAATGTGAACTTCCAAATAATGTGTTGTGGCGTAACTTGAAAAGTCTCCGTGTGCATGTTAAAGACAGCACAGATTGCTCGCTTGACCCTGAAGATCTGAATGCTGTGTTCGTAAATTGTGCTAACTCTTCCAATGATCCAAGCACCCACCCGATTCCTTGTCCTGTGACTTTTTCTCAACAATTTGAATTTTGTGCTGTGTCGGAGCTTGATGTGGTGAGATGCATTTATAAGGTACGCTCAAATGCTATTGGTGCAGATGGAATACCGATAAAATTTATAAAAATTATTCTTCCACAGATACTGCCAACCCTGACCCATATTATCAACCACTGCATCACAACCTCTTGCTTTCCTGATGTATGGAAGATTGCTACTGTTATTCCTGTAGCTAAAAATAAGACAGCCAGCTGTCTAAGTGTCGTCCCATAAGCATTCTACCTGCACTGTCAAAGACCTTTGAGACATTATTATCTGAACAGATTCATTCACATATTGATAAATTCAAACTACTTTCCCCATTCCAGTCTGGCTTTAGAGCAAAGCATAGCTGCTCAACTGCAATTATTAAAATCCTGGATGATATTCGGGCCCCCTATGACAGTGACATGATAACTATGTTGTGTTTGCTTGACTTTTCCAAAGCGTTTGACTCTGTTAACCACACGTTGTTATGTATGAAGTTAAAGTCTTATTTCGCTTTTGGTGACGCTGCGGTAAGTCTCATGAGGAGTTATCTGGGTGGTAGAGCACAACGAGTGAAGGTGGGGTCGCAGCTCTCTAGTCTCAAGTTTTTGTTTAGTGGTGTACCACAGGGATCTATACTTGGACCATTATTATTTAGCCTGTTTATTAATGACATATTTAGCACCTGTTTGTATGCGCAAATGCATGCTTATGCAGATGATATACAACTGTATATGTCTGGAACACATGCACAAGCCTCTCTACTTTGTTCCAAGTTGAATAGCGACTTGTCAGCTATTTCGTCTTGGGCGCAAAGAAATTGTCTTTCCCTCAATATTGAAAAGTCGTATGTGTTACCCATATCTAAAAGGCAAATAAATTCTTTGGATCTCCCAGCTTTATGCATTAATAATAAGAGCCTCAAATATGTGTCTAAAGTAAAGAATCTGGGGGTGGTTATTAACTCTAGTCTCTCATGTAATGATCATATTAATGCTGTTATAAGTAAAGTTTACTACACTCTACGTAATTTACGAATGTCTGCGGCCTTCACCCCACTTGGAATAAGAAAGCGGCTTGCAATGCAACTAATACTACCAATTATCTGCTATTCAGAATGCATATACAGCAAATTAGACTCTAAATCGGCACATAAGATTGATGTCGCCTTTAATCATGTCACGCGGTATGTCTTCGGTTTGGCAAAGTATGATCATATATCTGCGTGGAGAACGAGTCTCTTAGGTTGTGAAATATCTGAGTATCTTAAGGCAAGAAACTGTATCTTTCTGTGTCGCGTGATTGCTGATAAAATGCCTACTTACTTATATAATAAGCTAACATTCTCTAGATCTGCTCGCATAAGTGATTTGATCGTGCCCAGCTACAATTATCTAAACTCTGCAAGACTTTTCTTCGTCAATGCTATCCGCATATGGAACTCTATCCCCAATCCGGTTCGCAATAGCTTAAGTAAAGGCAATTTTAAAAATGTTATATTTTCTTTCTTCGGTAAGGTATATGCAAATTAAAAAATTGAGTTCAGCTGCTTTTAGCCTAGTCAATCATTGTTGTAAAATATTGTTGTTCTGTGTCCTTGTAACTATTGTCACCCTTATATTAGTACTGCTAATACTTTATTCTTTCTTGTTTTTGTTCTCAATATTGTACCTGTAATAGTATATAAATTTTTAAGTTTTCAGTTTTAAGAATTATACCCAATTTTATGTAATCACTGTTGCACTATAAAAGATCAACCAGGATCTTATTGTGCTAATACTGACAATCAATAAATGAAATGAAATGAAAAATGAATGAAGTTCCAAGAAATCCTTTATTTCTTCTATATCCAAGCCCTTAAAATATTTTTAAAATCAGCATTCGGGTATATACTTTTTCACTTATTTTCATAGAATATTGTTAGCAGCTAGAAGCTTGCCTTTATTTTCTACATGCTCAGTTAGCTTAGTCATTTGTTGTAGTAGTAGTTGCCCATAAAGTTTGTGGGACATAAACCACAAACTCTTCCACGCATCTTGCAAAACAATGCCAAGTCACCAAGTGATATTCAAACTGATAACTGGGTGATATACTTTAAGCATGTCACTGCAAATAAATTCCTTAAAATGTAATTATGTTGCAAGGACATTTTCCTTTGCAAAACTTACACAGTTTGTTGTTGTTGTTTTTATACCTTTCATGAACATGAAATGGTATTATAGCTTTGGTCCGATGTTTGTAAGTATGAGAAGAAGAAGAGACAGACCCACCAATAAGTAAACCGATATGAGAAGGGCGAATAGCTGAGTCGATTTAGCCATGTCCGGTGTCCATCCGTCTGTCGGTTTGACTGTCTGTTTGAATGCAAACTGGTCCCTCAGTTTTATCTCGCCGATATTTGTAAACATTAATCATTTGTCGGAATCAGCCAGATCGGACAATCGATTGTTTCGATAAACAGGTTTTGGTTTATAAATGTTGCAATTAAAAAGCTAGGAACGTAAAGTTCTGCAGGTTTGGTACTTATTATGTATGTAATGTCTGTAATGAAAACCAGCCAGATCGGACCTCCATAATATATAGCTCCCATACAATCGATTGTTCCGATAAATGGGGTTTAAGCTATGTATCTTTAAATGATCAGTTTTGCAGAGTTTTAACTAATTGTAAGTAAGGATCGGATACTAAAACCGTGATTCGTATTCATGAAAGGTATAAAGTCTTCGGCACAGTCGAAGATAGAAATTTTCTTAATTGTTGTTTTTTTTTGTTTTTAACAAAACCGCTTCTTTGTAGCTGTGGGAAATTACTTTGCGTGTCAGCATACCCACTTCTACTTCTAAATGTATGCTTTTTTGGTGTGGCCGCCAAAAGCGTCACACATGCAAATTTGTTTAATGACTTTCGTTATGGTATTGTGGTCAGGGTTGCGTGTGCTTAACTTCTAAAAATGCACACAACTTTCCTTAAATTTTCTTGCTGTCACACTCGTGCGTTAATTTAGCTTTTGTGGTTTTTTACATTCTTTTCTCATATTTCCTCAATGCCCAAATTCCAGTCATCGATATAACTAACACTCGATCGCACAAAAATCGGTTTAGCCAATATGGGAAAGTCCCAAGGTGGTATTCTTTTGGGGCCAAATCACATTTTACAATTTTTGCGATTGAGCTTAAGCGTTCAAAATTCTTAGACCGCTTTGGGTCAGTTTTGGTCACTTTTCTTCACCCTTTATTAAAAGACAGTTGCTGATAAGAACGCATTTCATAGTTACAATGGTTAGGAAGCTTTTCTATAGAGTACCACCCTAGTTGTGGCTACGTCTACTACCTAGTTAACCACAGCTAGGGTGGTTCCTGTTTTATTTCAAATAAAATATTCTTTACGGTGGTGAGTCAGAGATTTACAGCGTCAGAAGCAAAAGAGACAATATTGGTTTCATGTGCACCTAGCTGCCTGAAGCTGCAATCCTCCTGAAATCAAAACTTATCGATAGAATCTATAAAAGTAGTTACTTTACAGGAATCTACACAGTAATAATATTTAAAAAAGTTCTTCTTTCTATTCATATTTAATTATTTTTGATTAACCATCTAGGCGATTTGGTCCGCTACGCAGTCACGTCCGTCAGTCATCCTTTTTTGCGATAACTAGCATCAATTGCAAGCCCCAAGTCATAATGTTTTCAAAACAGTACAAGCCTCTGTTTCAATGCTTCCAAAATGGGAAGCCGTTGTTGTTTTTGTAATTGCAGAAAAAGTCACTGAAGAAATACGAAAGTGTTGCGCATATGAAGTAATTTGCGAGAACGGCTGATATATGGTTCACAACAGCTACACTGGCGCAGCAATGATATTTGAACTCATAAAATTTTCGTATTCTAGATTTTAGTCGTAAACTACAACAGACACTCCCTAAAGAAAATAAATTCCTAGTCCCTTTACCAGATGGGGTGTTAATAGAGAGGACTTCTGGGCCTGATGATAGTGGTAAATTAGGATAACATGATATACCAAGTGAATACTTTGGGCGAAGTAGTGACACGAAAATCGTCAATATTTATTTCGAACACCTAAAACGTCATAACACCTTCTTTCAGCTTGATCTGTACTAGTTGAGAGATGACTTTATATAATTTTCATGGCAAAAATTATTATCCGTCGCATTTATACCCTGACATAAGTTTCACTCTTAAAATTGGTTCAAAAGAAGTATTTCAGAATTTCAAATTGGCTGTCAAAAGTGACGCAGGTGACACAGTTCAATTTCAAAAATTCATTAATAAATATAAAGGTCCCTGATCGTGTGATGATCTCTGAGAACATTTCTGTTCTTTTTAAGAGAAACCCCAATAATTCATATGTACCTTTGACCTTACAAAGAGAAAGATTACTGTTTTCTAGAAGAAAGTATCCACATTTTATATTTGATTCTTTAAGTCGCCCTCAAAACTTGCCGCCGTCAACTAGAAATGGTTGTAAAATATCTATAAGTAATTTTCTTTGTAACATCGCAAGAGACATCTCATCTGAACTCGTTTTTAAGTTATGTTATGTTTCCAGTCATAACAGTTAAGTCTTTGGTAGTTGACCATCAAATATTTTCTGGCTACAATACAAATATTTTCAAATGTGGCTTTGTATTTTCCAATCCGCCGTACACGAAGTTTGATATTAAGTGCCCCATACAGACAAATTTCTGTGATGTACTCTCTAGCCGTACTTTTCAGGACTCACACACATAAAATTACTGATAATATTAAATTTTCATTATCCCTCAGACATGCTAAAAACCATTGGCTGACTCCATTTTATATTCATTCAAAACATCGGTGTCAATCAGAAACTTACCTTTTAATAGTCAAACATATCACTATTAAATTAACATGCTACAATAGAATTACAATAAAATTTATCCATCGTGATTGTCATGTAAATTTCTTTATAAATCTTTTTTTTTTATTTTACTTGTTAGTGTTGCAACGAATTTTCTGTTTTGGATATACGCGGGTGCGACAAAAATCACCTAAGCAAATATAATTTCCGGAAGTCAAATATTCTTAAGAAATTATGTCGGTGGTGTTTCGCTTTTTGTTCGGCGTAAATTGTGTAATTTTAAGTTCCGAATGGTAGTTTGAACTTCAGCCCAATATTTCTAAAGCAAACATAGTCCACTTAACAGTGCACCGTAACGCGTAACATGGCATACAAATTCAGAAAGTGACAATTCAGATTTTTATTTTAAATTCACCTCTGTGCAAAGACTCATATGTGACTCACGATAGCATATAAAATTAAGGTAATGATTCACATGTGACTCACCTTCACTCCGAACCTCGGATTTTTTTTACATCTTGGATTTTACTTTAGTGAAACAAACTGTCTCAAGCTGGTCTTACGAAGCGCAATAAGCGACTCACATTTAAATTCTCATATTTAAGTTTATTAATCATATCTTAGAAAAAAAATCTAAAAAAAAAGTTTTAATGAAAAGCATTAGAAGTTAAGACTCAAGCTCGGAGCTTGGGAGTTAATATAAATTTTTTAAATTATATTCGTATGGAAATAACATAGTTAATAATTCTAAGTTTTTAATTATTTATAAACAAAATTCCTCACTGGTACCATCTTAATCGCTCAGCGGGTTTTGTTCAATATACGAATACGGATATTACAATAATGAGTTAATTCGAAACATCACTGTTACATGTTTATGCAAAATAATTGCTTTTATTTACCACTTATTTTTTATCAGACACATTTGAGTCATTAAGTTGTTGAAATGTGAAATTCGATACAAACTACTGTCAAGCGCATAAAAATCTGCTGTTTAATTTAAGATTTTTTGACGCATTAATTAAGTTGCCTGTTCATTGGCATGTTTACGTAAATAGACATAGGTATGTATGTATATTAGAGTGGGTTGTTTTTAAGGAGAGGTGAAACAAGGGAAAAGTTGTCAGTGTAGAATCTGAACAACTGTGTTTAGGAAACTATGGGTCTAAAAGCAGCTCCCCGATTTTTCACAAGTCTCAAAGATTTTGAAATTTTTTTTATTGATTATAGAACTTCAAATGAAATGTTGCGCTCCTCTGATTGCTTTTTGACACATTTTCCGCATTGTCTTTTTTATGGACAAAAAATAGAGCCTCTTTAAGTATGTGTAATTGGTCTATGTAAATATATCCTACGAGAAAGGCCAACTATTAGACGCTACAGACTTTCGTTTCAATTTGTCGAAGTTTTAGGCGTTTTGAAAGACCCCTATTACAGCTATAGCTGTAGTCCTAATGGTGATGCACACTTTTATCACAACATCAAAAAAGTATCATCGATCATGTAAGCCCTTTGAAAATTTCACCAAAATTATATAACAAAGCGGTAACTTGAAGACATGTTTCCCACAATTTCCTACTGGATCATTCATTAGTTTGCGTGTATTAAAGTAGCCTTTTGACGTGATTGGTAATTCACAACAATTATATTTTCTGTAAAAGATTGATGACTGACATGTATATAAAAATATAAGTAGCTGATGAATAATACATGAATTTATTTCACAAAAGTTGTTTTAGGGATTCAAAGCAGCACAAATTACATTATAGAGTACGATGAAGGTAATTTTGAATACCTGCAATTTTTATATTCAATAGACAAAGGACCTGATTTATACTTGTCTAATAGGTCCATGCAAAAAAAAAGAAATAGGAGTCCATGCCTTTGATGTGGATTAAATAAAGTGGGAAAGGATTTATAGAGTAAGTAAATAAAGTAAGGGTTTTGCGATATAGACACATACTTTTCCGACTACTAATCAACATTTTATTAAGAAGTCTGGTAGAAAGTCATGCAATTCGATAGATACCAGTATTTTGAAGCACACTCCGAGACAATACCGCTTTATCTTAAGTAGGGCAGAATATTTTTATTGAAAACCATTAAAAGTCCAAAGCATACCACACCAGTAGTTGTTATACATTCAAATATGTGACAAGCCGAATCGGAACCAGGGGAGGCATTTTTCATCAAAAGAGAAGGTTTTCCTCTTTCTGTTGACCTCATGCAGCTAATTTCCTTTATTATTTCAGCTCCCATTTTAGGATGTTTACTTTACGTGATGATTGAACGACTTTTACCATGTCACATCACATAAAGTAGAGCTTTTAAGAAAAGAGCACTTTCCAACAAAATTAATTTAACTATATTAAGTACTGACCTGAAATCAGAACTACTAGATAATGATTGCTAATCGTAATGCTAACCGGTTTGATTAATTTATTTCTTGAGAATCCATTTGATGATCGATTACCAATTGCTTTAAATTTTTAATGTATATTTTCCAATTAATTAAAAAAAATCATGAATTTTAACGATTATTAAAAAAAATCTAAAATAATTGTTTTGATTACTTTTGATTATTTTTAATTTGCTTTTCATTTTTTTAACGTTTTTTGATTATTTTTGATTTTTTTCAGTATTGTCGTAGAAGAACATATCAAAAAATAAAAAATAATCAAAAGTAATCAAAACAAATTTTACATTATTTTAAATTTTTTCATACATTTTTTTATTTATTTTGATTTGTAATCGTAATCAATAAATAATTGCTTTTTCTTGAAAAACAATTAAAATAATCATCCACCAATTAAAAAAACCGTCTAATTAATTGATCACTAATTACTAATCAAATTGAACAGATTTGCCTGAAATATTGCTATAGAGGTGTGTTCAAAAAATATCGCGAATTTTGAATTTTCGCTGGTTACGTATATTCGAATTTCGAATTTTTTGTAGTGTTATGTTGGTACTCATGTCTCTCACTTATGCCGACAAGCTCGGCCATTTTGAATGTTCAGTTAATTGTTGACAGCTGCTTTGCTTGCACGTGTTTTGGATCGTCTTCGATTTTTACCTATTCAAAAAAATGGATCAAGGAACCTGTATCAAATTTTGTGTGAAAAACGAAATTAAGTGCGCGGATGCATTCCGAATGTTGACTGTGGCATACGGAGAAGCTACCTTGGACCGAAGCACCGTTTATCGGACGCCCGAGCACTTCAACAACAGACGAAAAAATTAATGAAGTGGAGAAAATGGTATTGGCCAATCGTCGAATCACCGTTAGAGAAGTTGCTGAGGACCTTAACATATCGATTGGCTCGTGCCATTCGATTTTTATCAATGATTTGGGCATGAGACGGGTCGCCGCGAAATTCGTACCAAAATTGCTCAATTGTGACCAAAAACAGCATCGCATGAACATTGCTAATGCGATCTTAAACACTGTCCGCGACGACCCAAATTTGCTCCAGAGGGTCATAACTGGTGAGTAATCGTGGGTTTATGGTTATGACGTGGAAACCAAAGCTCAATCATCTCAATGGAAGCTGCCGCACGAACCAAGACCGAAAAAAGCGCGCCAAGTTCGGTCGAATGTGAAAGTTTTGCTGCCAGTTTTCTTCGATTGCAGGGGCGTGGTGCATCATGAGTTCTTGCCACAGGGAAGAACGGTCAATAAGGAATATTACCTGCAAGTTATGCGCAATTTGCGCGAAGCAATCCGCCAGAAACGCCCGGATTTGTGAAAGAACAAAAATTGGCTTTTGCACCACGATAACGCCCCTGCTCACGCATCGTTGCTTGTGCGCGACTTTTTGGCCAAAAACAACACACTAATGATGCCGCAGCCACCGTATTCCCCAGATCTGGCCCCCTGTGACTTTTTCTTGTTCCCTAAACTGAAGAGGCCCATGAAAGGACGACGTTACGCTTCTCTTGACGAGATAAAGACGGCATCGAAGGAGGAGCTGAACAAGATACAAAAAAATGATTTTTTGAAGTGCTTCGAAGATTGGAAAAACCGTTGGCACAAGTGTATAATATCTCATGGGGATTACTTTGAAGGGGACAAAATAGATATTCATGAATAAATAAATAATTTGTGAAAAAACACAAAATTCGCGATACTTTTTGAACACACCTCGTATGTCCTATATTTACCCAAAACAAAAATAAAATATTCATGAAACGAGGTCAAGGCCAAGAATCATAATTTTTCATTTTTTGAATTTTTATGAAAATTATTATTGTTTTTATTTCTTAATAATCATTTTTAATTATTAAACGTTTTTTTCCTAATCTATTCAATTAATAAAAATAAAAAACTTAATAATTAATAAAAAATGATTATTAAAAAATAAAAACGATAATAATTTTCATAAAAATTCAAAAAGTGAAAAATTATTATTCTTAGCCTTGAGCTCGTTTCATGAATACTTGAAAATGTACTGGCCGTAAATCAACAAAAATTGTTGGTATAAAAAAGCAATAACAAAAATAAAATATAAATAACTTGGCAATCTAAGAACATTCCTGGATTATTCTTGTTTAAAAATTCAAAATTATTGACAACGGCAAAATGGAAAATGTATTTTCTCGTAGATAGGAACCTATTAGAATAATGAAATCCGCTGCTTTGCAAATGCGGTTTTTGCCCGTTACCACTATAGTGAAGAAGATATTCTTATACAGACATAAATAATTTAAAAAATTATGCAGGTATATCACTTTACCAATCCATATCACAATACCTTAATTTACGCTATTTATAGCTCTAATAACTGAACTTATTATTTTTTGTTTCATAATATAAAAAAACCCAGCGTACGGTATTCGTACACGCCATAGTGGCTCAATTTTCAAATGGAGAATAGCTGCAACGCATATACTCGTATTAAATCGCAATTTCATCGCAAAATTTTGTTCAGTGATGAGGCTCATTTTTGGTTGAATGGCTACGTCAACAAGCAAAATTGCCGCATTTGGAGTGAAGAGAATCCACATGAGACCCTTGAAACGCCATTACATCCACAAAAACTGACTGTTTGGTGTGCTCTATGGGCTGGTGGAGTCATTGGGCCATACTTCTTCCGCAATAATGCTGGAGAGGCAGCTACCGTTAATGGAGACCGGTATAGAGCCATGATAACCGACTATTTTGTTCCCGAATTGGATGGCATGAATGTGGATGAGTTGTGGTTCCAACAAGACGGCGCTACATGCCACACCGCGCACGTCACAATCGATTTATTGAAGGAAACATTCGATGAGCGCATAATTTCGCGGAATGGACCTGTCAATTGGCCACCAAGGTCGTGTGATTTGACACCATTGGATTATTTTCTTTGGGGATATGTGAAGTCGCTCGTCTACACCAACAAACCAGAAACGTTAGGGGAATTGGAAGCCAACATTCGTGGCGTTATTGCCGACATACGGCCCCATATGCTCGAAAAAGTGGTTGAAAATTGGACCTGTAGAATTGGCTTTATTCGAGCCAGCCGCGGCGGCCACATGCCCGAAATCATATTTAAACATTAATGGCATAAAATTATCCTTCCAATAAAGCCAAATTGATGGACCTTAAAACGATTTTCTTGTGTTTTATTTCAATTCGAAGTTCTATACCCCTAAAAAAAACACCCTATAGTATGGTAGGCTTTCTTTTGGCACCCAAATTGCCACGTCGCATTTCATTAAAGAAAAAAATTAAATAGGTGACAGGTAACCTTGAAAAGTATCTTTAGTGGCAGCAACTAGGCACAAAGTAGTAAAATGCAGCACACTATAGATATATACGAGTACACCAACAACAATCAAATTTCCTCCTAATCGTTAAGCCGCTTTTAAAATACATGAATAACCTGTTTAATGCTATCAGATTAGTAAAAAAGTTCCTAAAAGTATGCTATATAAAATATGCTTTTAGATTTACTCTCCCTGCCAAAAATTGTGCTATTAATCTCTAAAGAGAGTGAACCATGACTAATCCCTTTAGCCTACAGTTGGCTATAATTCAATATACATAAGTAAATTTTTTATTTGTGTAGCACACTCAAAGGAGTGAAATTTAATTTTAGTTTTTGTAGCATATTTATAGGAGCTAAAAACCCCGTTTATGTAGAAAGTGGTTTAGTCCTTTCATACTCGTTCGGGTATAAATGGGTACAATTGGTCCCTCCATAGGACATGCTCAAACAAACGTGAACAGAACTGGCATTAGTCGCCACCCTCCTTTGCGACTCATCCCGGATGCATTCCAGGCTGATCGCATTTTTTGCAGGGCTGCTAGACTTTGGTATTTCCGTTGCAACGCTAAAACGTGTCGATCTACCCTAAAAAAGCTTAAAGTTTTGCTCTCAATCTAAACTTCGCTTCGCCATCTAAGAGATTAATTTAAAGAAATAAAATTATCAAAAAATTTGGATTATTTTTATAAATTTTTTTTTTTTTTGAAATTTCGAAAATTTTTGGTTGTGTTCAACCATTTTTCTGTACTAGCTCAGGCGGCCCTAGTGACCCTGATGTTGTTAAAGATGACGCCTTAAGCCTGGTTCGTTTAAAAAATGTCTTGTATAAAATTTTCAAGGAAAGCTTCAATTTTTTACCAACAACTTGACCAGGTCTGAAGTTTTATGACGACTTTGCATTGCATCTACTAAACTAAATGAAAACCTTGAGAAGCTTTTCATAAGAGCAATACACTCTCATTATTGGCCACGTCTATCGCAGTCAAACAACTTTTTCTAATTCCTTTTGATGTTGAATGACATAGATTCATCCATTAATTAAGGAAAATGTTTCCTTTTAATCTATATAATTACATTTAAATTCCGCCTACATAACTTTCACCTTTTTAATAGCTAAGTAATTACACATTTTCTCGCTTCAAGCCTTTTAAATTGAGCTCAATTTGAAGGAGTATGAAAAGCATTAACAAAATCTCCGGTGGACATATAAGAAACCAGAAGTTTTGCGCAATCATCATAATTGAAAATATATATATATGTATTCGAAAGCTTTTATATTATATATTTATAATAGCCTATTAATAGAAATATGCTTATTTATACAAATATATTAGTATGTATAGATATGAGAAATAAATTAAAATATTCATAACTTCTGACAACATGAGATTGCTTATTTATGAAGTTATAGAATTCGTTATCACTAAAGGTATTCTCCTGAGGCTAGCAAATACAAAACTACAAATGTATGTATATATAAATGAATACCTATATCCACTGTTATATGCCTGATTTATCTGTATTTTATATAACTTAACTTTTGCGCTTTTAATTAAATGTATTAAATTGTTTCAAACCGTTCAATTAACGCTTTGAAGCGAAATTCCTTTCAAGTTCGTAAAATCAAGCATAAAGGATATTTAAGCAATCTTCCTCTATACAGCTTCTGCAATACTCATTAAAAATTGTAGCAAAACATTCGGCATTTTTTCTATAAATATTGGGCCCGTGTGAAGATCCATCAGTAGCGAGATTCCTCTACACAACCCTGCTAAATGTAAGTAAATTTTCTCGCACCACTTTGGTATAATTGCAGGTGTTATTGTTTTCCATTTATCACTTCTTTTTTTGAGTCAGCTATCCCTCATTAAGAGTTTGCTTAGCGCGAGCGGCATAACTATATACTTCCAAGACTGTGAAAGCTTAACGGATGCGCCTTCTTTTTTTAACTCGTCTGCTGTCTCATTTCCACACAAGTCAGGTGAATGCAGATTTGTTCAGCCCTCTCATTGAGACATTTGCAGCAGGCCTTCACAGTCCTTGGGTTCCATTTAGTAGGTTCAAGTGCTGCTATAGTTGCTAGGCTATTTGAAAAGATGAAGCCACAGCCGGAATTTGTAATAAATGTCCACAGTATTTCTATAGCTTTTTGTATAGCGACCAAGTCTGCCTGAAGGATGTTACAGTGGTTAGGGGCGAAAATTATATTTAGTTCCAATTGAACGGTCCCGAAGTTTCAATCCTTCGTTGTACATATGACTTTATCTTTTAACTGAACTGTACACATTAAAGTTTTTGCTGCTTACAGAATATCGATTAATCCACTTATAGAATAATCAGAACTGCATTCACGGCCTATAAAGTAGCGGTGCGCATATATAAAGGCACTTCTTTGTACTCGTTGTAGTGCGATGTTGTTCGATATCCAGACCCGTCCATAAAAGCAAAACTCCACAAAGAAAAATGTATTTAACCACTGTAATATAAAGCCAAAGTTGGGGTCAGTCCACAACTTTGTGCTATAACGACCCTGTAAGGTTATAGGCTACCAGCTATCCATCTTAGCTTTTTGTCGATAAAAACACCTATGTATTTATTTCAGAGAATGACACAGTGTAAAGTTGTTATTGCCAAAGTAACTTTTGCATTGGAATTTTGTGTATTCTGGAAAGTAGCAATAGCAATAGCAGGGCTAACACCAAGGATATTTTAAGTGGGTCACATTTTCACCAATATTAGCTGCATTTGCATAATATATCGATTTTAATTTATGTAGCCTACTTACAGGTGTTGAAAATAGACTTTTCCGATCGTACCCATGGGGAGCAAATGTTGTCTGTCTGACACTACCCGTTTAGGCAAAAAAGGGTACAATTGGTAGAGTTTTTGTTTTTTCAGTTTTGTATGAAAAATCGTGCGCCTAAAAGTATGTTGCTTTGAAAAATTACTCAGGGGGATCGAATCGTACAGTCGTATGTTTGAGAAATTTAGGTGACAAAAATTTAAGAAAACTTTATTCTCATGATAAGTAATTTCTCAATTTTGCTATTTCACTTCTATCACCAGACAAAACATTCAGTGATTAATGATATTAATGTGCTTATATATAAATCAAATAATATGGATGTTTTCCCAAAGTAAGCACAGGGTGATTCTAAGTGCGAATATTTAATTTTTGTTTTGTTTCGAATCTAACAATTTTAGCAATTTTTGGTGTGCAAATCATGAAGCAAGTACTAGTTTATAAATGTTAAGTCTTCATTGAAGTACTGAGGAAAAGTGCTATAACTTCAAAGGGAATACGGCCCTGCAAAACTCGTATCCTTCTATTAAGCTCACCACTGACTTTACATTTAGGCGTTTAATTTAGTATATCGTCCAAACATCATTAATGGCTGCTTAAACAAAAAGGATCACGTCTACTCTTGTGTGATGCTAGTGTTGCCTACCACACCGAAGGTCCAAGGTTCGAGCCCTGATACAGGTTACATCAAAAGTCGTTTGGAGAAGTTTTTTTAAAACCGGAGTCGCCCCAGGGCATTGCCAAACTCTCCGAGTAAATTTCTGTTTGAGGTCTTAGTAGCAACAAACTATAAAATTTTTAGAGAAGCTCCGGCTTCGGAAGTATATCGCGCCAAATATATATTTTATTTTTTTAACTCGAATCAACCTGGGGTTGCCATATGGAAACGCAAGAGAAAGGTGTTTTCAAATGACTATAACACTAGAACTCTTCTTTAGAACGCCTGCAGGATTCATCCTAGACTAATCCCATGTTTCGCAATAGTCACAAAGCGTTTCAGAATATTTAAAACTCATTATCACCATAAGTCAGCGTTCGGTATGACTCCCTCACCTCAATGCGTTTCAGTAGCCCATTTGCTGTGACTAGCCAAGAAGGGGTAAGGGGACCCTCACCCCGCTTTTAACTAACTTGTCCACCAAAAACCGGCTAAGTATTGCATTTTCGTTTCATTCATGTTGCGATGGTGCGATTTTGCTATCAATTATGTCTGTAATATGAGAATCTTTGCCCTACGTTAACCTAGAAGAATACCAGACTGATAGGTTTGGAGTCCTTAGTGAGACATTCTACCCGCCTTAGGATTAAATATTACCCAAGAATTTTAAAAATTTTGGGATCTCTCCCTTAAGTACAGCCTGAAGTTATGGGGTGATCTGTTTCATGGATTCCTGCAGATCTAGCTATCTTGAGCTGAGGCTTTGAATGGCTTAAGTGACCCTGTTTGTTTAACCGTCTGAACCGTTATTAACTTTCAAGAAAGTGCGCCACCTGACTCTATCCTTTGGCAGCTGAGGCCAATTAGAAGCGCAAAGCGTTTGCAGATCGGTCTCCACTTGGTCTTTCCAACGGAGTAGGGGCCCCCCTTTTCCTCTGCTTCCATAGGTGGACCTAAGCGTTTTCTTCCATTCGCATTACATGCCCACGCAAACGTAGCCGCTGGATTTTTCTTCCTTGGACTATGTAGATGTCTGCCTAGAACTCGCACACCTCGTCACGGTATAGCGTAGAGGTTTCGAACAACCCTTATCACTTCACTTTACGGACCTAAAATTCCACCGCAGCTCGCAGCTGAACCGAAACGCGCTGCTTTGATAGATTTTGCATAAATTATTACATCAAAACACAAGGTCACTTGAAAAACTTTGTTTGCCTATAATATAGCACAATGGCCTATTTTAACAACTGCAATCGGCCAACAGCATGCATAAACAATTCGCTTAAATCATTATAATTGTATAACGCCTAAATGTATGCATAACTTTTTATACGACGATAAAGTAATTATGCACTGCATGTAGATACGCTTGTATATACAGGGTGTTTTTTTTACAGGTTTGTTTTTTTAATAGAGATAAAACTGGCATTTTGTGGTCAAATCTGGCAACTCTAATGTCATTTATGTTCAGTTTGGTTTGCCATTTCATCATGAACAGGTTGACAAAAGAACAACGCTTGCAAATCGTGCAAATTTATTTCGAAAATAATGGTTCAGTTCGCGAAGTTTACCGTGAGCTCCGTCCATTTTATGGTCGACATAATCGTCCATCAGAGAAATTAATTCGGTTAACCATGGATCGTTTTCGCACTACGTTTACTCTATGTGATAATACGCATCCGCAGAGACGTCGAACAGTGCGCACCGAAGAAACAATTGCCGCTGTAGAGCAAAGTGTTGAAGAGGACCCGAATGAATCGATTCGCCACCGTGCACAGCAATTGGAGCTTTGTCCATCAACTTTATGGAAGATTTTGCGCAAAGATCTTGGCTTGCGACCTTACAAGATCCAGCTTGTGCAAGAATTAAAGCCGCGAGACCATGCAATGCGTCGTGATTTTGGTGTATGGGCCGAAAATGAGATTGATTTCGATGCTGATTTTCATCGCAAAATTTTGTTCAGTGATGAGGCTCATTTTTGGTTGAATGGCTACGTCAACAAGCAAAATTGCCGCATTTGGAGTGAAGAGAATCCACATGAGACCCTTGAAACGCCATTACATCCACAAAAACTGACTGTTTGGTGTGCTCTATGGGCTGGTGGAGTCATTGGGCCATACTTCTTCCGCAATAATGCTGGAGAGGCAGCTACCGTTAATGGAGACCGGTATAGAGCCATGATAACCGACTATTTTGTTCCCGAATTGGATGGCATGAATGTGGATGAGTTGTGGTTCCAACAAGACGGCGCTACATGCCACACAGCGCACGTCACAATCGATTTATTGAAGGAAACATTCGATGAGCGCATAATTTCGCGGAATGGACCTGTCAATTGGCCACCAAGGTCGTGTGATTTGACACCATTGGATTATTTTCTTTGGGGATATGTGAAGTCGCTCGTCTACACCAACAAACCAGAAACGTTAGGGGAATTGGAAGCCAACATTCGTGGCGTTATTGCCGACATACGGCCCCATATGCTCGAAAAAGTGGTTGAAAATTGGACCTGTAGAATTGGCTTTATTCGAGCAAGCCGCGGCGGCCACATGCCCGAAATCATATTTAAACATTAATGGCATAAAATTATCCTTCCAATAAAGCCAAATTGATGGACCTTAAAACGATTTTCTTGTGTTTTATTTCAATTCGAAGTTCTATACCCCTAAAAAAAACACCCTTTATAAGTATATGTACACTCACCTGGTCTATCCAATTCGTGTATCAGTTCGTCCGGTTCCAAATATGAGGCTGCTACCACAAATGTTGCACGCGTCAATGCCGTTGACCGCCAGTCACGCCCGCCATTCGTAAAGAGCATTAAACACACACCAAAAAGCCACCACAGATATACTGTTGTTAGTGTATGTGATGAGGCAATTGCTGAGCACATAGCATGACGCTTTCCAGTTACAGACATTGACGATGCAGTTGGTGATGCTGTTGACGGTGATATGAACGCAGACGTTGTTGACGCTTCCACCGCAGGTATACTACAAGATAATTGCGATGATGATGTTAATAATGATGTACCACCGCCACCACTCATAACAACACCACCACACTCTGACGTTGGCGTGCATGAAGGCGTTGTTGTAAAAAATGATGAGCATGTGGTGGTCGTTGACGATAAAGTGCTACTGGAGGACTGACGCAATGTTTGTGTTGAATTAATAGCGTCGGTGTTTGTGAGTTGGATACAACTACTACGCTTAATGTTATTGTTTTTGTTGCTGTTGCGGCTGGTTATGCGTTGTGTATCTTTATAATATTCTGTTGGCCATCGCCAATGTCGTTGTCGTTGTTTTTGTTGTGGCTGTTTATGTTCTTGTTGCTGTTGTTGTTGTTGTGCGCTTGCGTGTTGTGGCAGTTGTTGTTGATTAGAATAATGTTGCTGGCGTTGCTCAGCGGCGTGTAACGGAATTTGCTGCTTATGCAGTTCGTGCTCTTGAGCCCTACATCGTCGTTCCGCTGCCATTTGCTGTTGTTGTTTTTGTTGTTGCTGCTGGTGGTCGTGTAAAAGTTGATGCTGTTGCTGTTGATGATATTGATTATTTTGGTGGTGATGGTGGTGCTGGAGTTGGCAGTGCTTTTGTTGTTGATGATTGTGATGCGTATTGGTTAACTTGCGGTTGCATTTGTTTGCATATCGTACTAGGTCAGCATGTTTATCGAGTTGTTGTTTTTGTTCTGCTGCATTTAGCCTTATACGCTGCTCGCTGTTATGTAATCGTTGTAACTCCGTCGCAATACTTGGCAATGCAACAACTTCGCTTGCCGTTGTGTTGCTGTTGTCGTAGTAACTATTTTTGTTGTTGTTGTTGGTTTTACTTTCACAGTTCTTGTTGTTGTTATTTGCATTGAAAAAGCCTGTGTTAACCAGAATCAGAATTGGATGTTGCTCACGTCAGCTATGAACACTTAAATACTACACTAATAATTTGAATGTGGCGCAACTTTGTGTTTGCGTTTGACAGCCATATAAAAACGAAACTCCTCAAAGCTTTTACCTAATATGAAAAAAATTGAAGTTCGCGTGCTGTTCAAGCATTATATCATGCGTGGAAACCCAACAGCGACACCAAGGAAAGTTTTAGTGATTACTTAGGCTCATATTCAACAGTTTGAATGATTAAATAGTTGTAAAAAAGTTTTTTTTTAAGTTTAGTTGTGCTAGAACAAGAACAAGTAAAGCTGAAAGTTTGGATCTCCCCAAAAAAGTAGTTGTGTTCGACATCTTCGATAAAATCCATTGAATGGCATTCGACGAATGGAGCGGAAAGTACATGAAATAGCTGAGGGTACAGCACCTTAGCTGAGCGAATGTATCGCAACCGAAATAGCGCAAACAGTTCCTGAAACGAAGCTGCGTCTATTGTTGTGACCTTAAAGTGTTGATCCATAAGTCAACGGGAATTAAACAGGAATATATCTATTACGTTCTTGCAACCAAAATGGGGAGTAAATTGTTGTCCCTATCATTAATCCGGCAAAGTGTCAGTAACATTGTGGTTACGTAGCAATGATGTAGCAGCGAGGCAACTGTGGCTTTCAGAGAACTTTAATTGCAAGCCTCTCTTTAGCTTGTTACTGTCCTCATATTACAACTTAAATATTTCTGGGTCTTTTAGTAGATAATCTAAAGGCATTAGAAGAATGTAAATAAATCGTTTTCTCTTTTCTTTTAGTTGAATCAAAAGCAATGAACTGTTTACTTCGAAGAAAACCAAACAAAATGCTTAAACTTTGCATATTGAAAATAAGGATTCATGGTAGATGATGCAACTAAAAACCATAAAGGATATTTTGTTTTAGCCAACTGACTATCACATCTAGTCTCCCGATGTCTTGTTAGTATTTCCAGGTGAAAAACAAATTTACTTATAAAGTATAGTTACGAGGTAAGCTCAGAAATCGCACAATATTTTATATATCCTGGCATTTTTACCTGTTTCCAAATCTCAGACGCTAAGAGATTTGAGTAAAATAAAGAAAATGAAGAATTAATAGAAAAAATGAAAAAACGCTGGATTAAAATTACATTATAGCAATTCTCGGTCTAGAACAGACCTGTTAAATTTGATTAGTAATTCGTAATCAATTAATTGAACAACTTTTTAATTGGTAATGAATATTTTAATTGTTTTTCAAGAAAAGGCAATTATTAAATACCTTGATTACTGCTGATAATTTTTTCTTTTTATTTTTAAAATTTTTTTTTTTCTTTTTTTTTTTCTTTTATTTTCTTCAGTATTGTTGATGTGTATATTTATATGATTCTACAACAATACTACAAACAATCAAAAACAATAACAGAAAATCAAAAGCAATAAAAAAAATAAAAACTAATTACAACATCTTTTTTTGGTTATTTTTGATTTTTTTTGATGATCGTTAAATATCACGTTGTGTTTTTTTTAATAATTGGAAAATAATCATTAAAAATTGAAAGTATTGGTTATCAATCATTAAATAGATTCTCAAGAAAATAACGATTAGTAATCATTATTTAACAGATCTGTTTTAGAAAGCAGAAAAAACGTGGAAAGTTTTCTAATTTACCATAAAAATTTTTCCTTATCCAACAACAAAATAAATCTTTGAATATTTTCTCAGTTTCTCTTTTTCTATACCAAATGCAATGAGAAAAGGTGAACAACTTTGAAAAAAAATATTGAAAACAGAAATACAATTTTTTTTCTTTTATAAAGAGGTGCATTCTCTGAAATGTAAAAAGATTTTATATAGAAATTGAAAAAAAAAATGTCTTCGTTTTCTGCGTTTTCTAGATTGAGAAATTTGCCCTATTGAAGACTAAAGTGATGAAAAAATGTATGAAACAATTATTTTTCACTAAAAAAGTTAACGAGTTTTCAAACTGCCCGCGTATTTCGCAATTTTTATTGTCTTTGCTCATTTTGCTTTTCGGTACACAACAAAAAAGTTTCGTTCCTAAGTGACTGTGTATTGTTCACAAATAATGATTTAATTTATTTGTGTTTGCAATTGCGTCTGCAATAACAATTTGTTGTTGTCATTGTAAATGTATTTAATTTATCAATTCGGTAAAGTGGAATTGTGTTTATTTTAAATAAGTTTTTATTTGCAAGTAGTTTTTTATCTAACAAAACATATAAACTAACTCCATTTTTACAAACACACTTTCATTAATCTGTAATAAAACTGAGCGAAAGACTAGTTTATAAATTGATTTAAAGTAGTTTTAAATAAAATTTCTAGGCATAATAAATATATATTTGATCTATGTCCTCATGCTATGTTGTTTTTTCAATCATTCTAATTCAGTTATTTAATTTAAATTGCTTTAATTTCATTTGCTTTAAAACACGTCTCGTTCTTCAGTTTTCATTTAATTGAATTCCATTTCACTTCTGCTTCACTTTAATTCATTTCACAGCAATTAATTTAGTTTCATTATGTTTAAATTTTATTTCATTTCATTCTATTATATTCGTTCTGTTCTGAATCATACAATTTCACATTCTCATTTTATTGCCTTTTAAATGCTCTCCCTTTAACTCACTTCGTTTACTGGGTGGGTGTACTAGCTTTCTGTATACAAGGAATATATCAAAAACCAACTTTCTTTTTAAGAAATTAATTACTATACGTTTTTCAATTCTTTTGATCTTATTTATATAGACTATAAAATAATTTATTTTATTATGTTTTAGCTTTCAGAAATATGCATGTTGCAAGTGATTTTTTTTTGTTTTGAACAACAATTAGTATCAACCGGTATTGATCTCATCAAGCTTACAAAACATTTAGAAAGCACAGACAGTAAACCAAAATCAATATTTCAGAAATACACTCTAATATATTTTTACCTGGTAGAGCTATCCACTTTCCATATTCCTTTATACTAGCTTTATGAAGAAAATTCCTGTTTTGTCTTATATTTGAAGAATTGTATGAACTGGTTGTAAGGTCTTTTTAAATAAAAGTCCAAAGAAAAACATTTTTTTTTACTGTCTTTTATCCAATAAAGGTTGTCTTCAACGTGATATTTTTAAGGACAGAATAAAAGTCGTTTTCAATAACTAACAACTCGCTTATCTAAATTATAAAATGATAACATATTTATTTACTTAAGACTAGCCGTTTGATAGTTATTGAGAAGGAGTTTTATTTAGAATTTTTATTCTATCTTCAAAAAGCATCTCGCCAAAGATAACTTTTATTGCTGGCCAGAAAAAATTAAAGTTTCGATTATCAAGTTATTATCGGAATGTTTTCAAAAAAGGTAGAATAATCTATTGTGGCCTGGACTTTTATCCTGAAAGTTCTGTAATGACAGAAAACTTAATAATTTTCTTCAGGAACACTACCTAACCCATTGCTTTTATAAAAGTGAAGAAAAAGTTTTATTTACGGTCACTGCTATAAGCAGCTGAAAATTCAATTATGGGTATGCAACGTAAATACGAGGTCTTGTTCATATTATACCCATTTAAGGACCCCTTTTTTTCTGGAACAATATATGAAAAGTATGAAAAATGCCCAAGAAAATATTTGATCCTTTGTATTTGCATTACAAATATTGGATAGTGAAGCTACGAAATGAAACGAAGCTGTAGCTATTGTTGTGACTTTAAAGTGCTGGACCCAAAATTTTAAATAATTTGTTGGTAACCCCAACGTTCCAGCGAAGTTCCAATAATATATTCGGAAACCTTCAATTGACGTCGTGGTTACGCATTAATGATTGAGTAGCATGGTAACTGAGACTTTCTTAGAACTTTGTGCACAAACCGCTTGCGAAAGACAAATTTCATTTTTGAAATTTCAGCTGCCACCTTGTGAGTTGTAAGGCCCATATACTTACGCTTTAAGCAACTGTGAATTTAATAGGTGACATAGAATTTGCAGTAGCCATTGCAAATGACGTCTACCTTTGCAGGTAACAGAGACGTTATTATTGCTACTAAATTCCAATTACAAGTTCCATAACTTTTATGGGAGAATGGAGGATCCCAAAAACGTGAGGGAAAGTATCACAGTTACTTATAATTAGCTGCAACTTTAAAGTTGCATTTAAGTAAGATAACTTAGTTTGCAGCTATCATCATGTGTTACTTGAAATTTTCGATCACGATGACTAAAAATCTTATTTCAAAGTAACCATTAGTGGTAGTAACTATCTTGCAGCGACTACGAATTACACACATAAGATTTCTTATTCATCAAAGTCATATATTGTGTAGCAGTAACGTTATCGGGGCACGCTAAAAGTCCCCGTCTACATTACTTTTACTTTGCTGCTAGTTGGTTAGTATCAAAAGAGGAACAAATTATTAAATTTTTTAATAGGTTTTGCAATTTTTTTGTTTTTTAGGTGTCGTTTTTGTATGCTCTTTTGCTGAGCCCCACAGAGGCCATAGGTTGGTACATTGCTTGTTCACAATCAAAACCTCAGAACGGTACATGATATCTTGAATTTAATAGTTCTAACTACGTTGCTGCTTTGGAGAACGAAATTTTTCGATTTTTATTATCTCTCTTTTTTAAATATACGCCCATACAATTTGACTTATTTATTCTAGCAGCAATAAAAATAGTGCTAGCTTCTGCTGTACTGTGTGTATCACTTATTGTTTTTTTTTGCACGTGCGCTACCTTTTTTATAAATTTTTTTACTGCAGTCCTTTGCAATGGGCATTCTCTATTGTCTGACTTCGATTGTTATTTTTTGCAGGAAGCGCTGTTTGCCATTTGTTATTTGTTGTTTGCTTCGACTGCCAACATTGTTTTGTTGGTACAACAAAGCACCGTTTTTCTGCTTAGATTTAACTTCCTTCTTTTTTACTTCTTTAGTTCTTTTCGTACACTGTTATTGTATAAATTATTTGCTTTCTATTGCGTATACTAGCACACTTTCGATTAAAGCACAATTGACGTAGTTGTAATTTCCTGCTGGATGTGTGAATGTGGTTAACTGCTGGCTGACCATGACCATAACTAGTAGTAGCTGCTGTTTGAAGTAATGCTGAAGTTTGTTAATAGGGGTTTTCGCATTGCGGATGGTTTGTTTATTTGTAATCTGAAAATGAAAGAAAATATGATAGTTGTTACTTTATTCTGAATAATTATGACGGGACTATATTTATTAGAATTATTGGTATTTTTGTTCTTGCAGTTTTTCTTTTTATTGTTATAGTTTCTACAGAATTTCTAAATCGGCGTTTAGCTTTGTTACAGAATACTCATCACGACAGGCGTAGTTGTACCTATATAGTAAAAACAACTTAACTACTCTTAATTTTCCAAATGCACAGTTTCATATTTAATTTTTAAAATATGCTATACCTATTAAAATTCACTTTTAATATATTGTTTAAGTAAAATTGACTAATGGAAAAATGCATCAATTAATAGGAGTTCACATAAGAAATTTATTGGACCAGTTGCCTTCAATCGACTTAACCTTTTATTAGACAAATTATGGTTACTCATACGCCACGTCAAACGGCTGTATTGAAAAACAGATTGTCCAACACGCGTTGGTTTTCAAAGTTACAAAAGCACTTAACGAATGTTTTAGGGGAGCAGCCATTGACAATGCATGTCTAGCTATGCACATAACGGAGACCTTTCTTTCACTATCATTTATAAGTTCCATAACCTTAAAGGAATAATATAGGACCTCAAAATGTCAGACAAATTATTACAGCTATATAAAAGTAGCTGCAACTTTAAAGCTACATTTAAGTAACATAAGATAGTTGGCGCTGTCGTAAATTTTCACCTCAGTTTTGAAAACTTTCATATTGTCTTAGTAGTACCCACGACGTTCTCAATATCTATAGCTACTTATAACCTAAATAATTTCAAAGTAAGCATTAGTGGTAGAAATTACCTAGCAGCGACAGCGAATTTTTCAACCCAAATTAATTATGAAAGTCATATATTTTGTGGCAGTTATTAATCTGTAACAAGCTTAAGGTCTCCGTCTCCGCTACTATCAGCTTGTGTTGGGGACCGTGTACTTGAGAAAATCATATATAATTCTTATCCACGCGGCAAGTAGAAAACACAGAGAACACTTAGAAGGTCCTACACCGAATAATTAAATAAATACAGAATAGCCCTTGAAAAAGCCAACGAAAATTGGAGAAATGTCAGGCCGTAAGGTGAAATAAAAGAGTTTTATAACTATAACATGTTAGATCGGAAAATCTTAAAAAATCGCATCATAAATAAAATTTTGTTTAGCTACAGATTTTGCTAGTTAAATGGTACCGTAGCCGTAAATAGGGGATTATTTTTTTCCGAATAAATGTCTAGTCTTCACTCAGGAGGAAAGAGGTCATGTAATAACTTGAATTAATTGTTTATAACTTCAGCCGCGAGGGTTATTTATCGACAACGTTTAGAGAAGTAGACTTTTGAAATCTCAGTCACAAAAACTACCGCCATTAAGAATATTTTAATGCAGCGCTACGTTCTATACTCATAATCTGAAAACCGTGAAATTTTAGCATAGGGATAGCAAAAAAAAATTTAAATAGAGGCACTTTTGAAAGCATTACTGAATCTTTCTTCTAAATTGGAATAATCAAACTAACAGCCAATGAATTAGGCTTTTTAATTTTCCAGAAATTATTTATTATTATTCTTACTAATAAGTAGAAAATGAAAAACACACGAATGTAGTAAAAGGTTCAAAGCAAATTGAAAAAATGTTAACACAACAACTCATCATGTATGTCTTTATATACAAGAGCACATGAATCCAATAAAAATACTTTAAATATTTGCCACATATTTGAGTTAATAACTTCATTTAAAACAATGTCGAAATGTAAAAGCATTCACAGCTTTAAAAATTAATAAAACCATTAAGAAAAAAAAAAGCAAATCTCATTTCATTTACTAAATACCACATTAATGTAATTATAATCATTACAGCCACAAAAACACAAATACAAATGTCAAAAGTATTTTAAGTGACGACATGAAATGCGCGGATTGGCAAAATATCTGTGTGTGTGTGTGTACATAAAAAAAAAACAAGTAAGGAGAGGGGTGTCTTCGACTTTGCCGAAGACCTTATACCTTTCATGAATACGCATCACGGTTTTGTCCGATCCGAAATCACTATTAGTAAAAACTCTGCAAAACTGATAATTTAAAGATACATAGTCCAAACCCTATTTATCGGAACAATCGATTGTATGGGAGCTATATGTTATGTAGGTCCGAGCTGGCTGTTTTTTACTACAAACATTACATACATAATAAGTACCAAACGTGCCAAATTTTATGTTCTTCTTTTTTAAATGGTCATCTAACCGCCTGGGCGATTTTGACCGTCCAACATAGCTCGGCAGTCGTTTCTTCGTTGCGCTAACTAGCGCCAATTGGAAACACCGCGTAATCGCAAATCAGTCTCCACTTGGTCCTTCCATCGGAGTGATGGTCTCCCTCTTCTTCTGCTTCCACCGGCGGGTGCCGATAAAAATACCTTCTGAGCTGAAGCATCTTCGCTCATTCGCTGTGTTTTAATTCGCTGAACTATGTCGGCGTCTGCGTAAAGTTCATACAGCTCATCATTAAATCTTCTTCGGTACTCGCCGTCGCCAACGCGTAGAGGTCCACAAATCTTTCGAAGAACCTTTCTCTCGAATACTCCCAGAGTGGCCTCATCAGATGTCGTTAGTGTCCACGCTTCTGCACCATATAGCAGGACGGGTGCGATGAGTGACTTGTAGAGTGTTATTTTCGTTCGTCGAGAGAGGATATAGGAAATAATAATATTTATTTCCTATTAAAAATATTCAAAATTATTTTATTTTATTTTTGTCACTTCAGAAACAGAAAAAGTTATTGACTTACTCAACTATGAAAACTTGTTGAATAATAAAAATTACATATTCGTTGCTAAGCAACATACCAAGTTCTAAACACCTGAACCGCATCGCCACACTACCCCCCTTGGTAGAGGATTTGGCTACAGATCCAAAATTTCTCGAAAACGTACTTTCCTGCCGGACCGAGTCGCGTATTCTGGAACTCGTGCAATTTTAGGAACAGGAACAGGTATAGACGTTGAAACCGGAACAGATGTAGAAGTAGGAATAGGTGTTGAAACAATATCATCTTGAATAACAAAAGCTGGTTTTACACGATCTATAGATACTTTAGTTGGTTCATTTCGAATTTTGAGTGTGACTGTCTTTTCATCGCGATTAATTATTTCATACGGGCCGGTGTATGGAGGCTGGAGTGCCTTAAGAAATGGTCCAACTTTGAGAAAGGCATGACTACATTTCGATAGTTCTTTGAAAACAAAAACTCCAGGTTGACAGTGTCTTGATGCTGGAAGTGGACGTAAGCGCGACATAAATTCACGTAAACTTGAAAGAAAGCTGCTTGGATCATCGGAAATTTCATGTCCAAGACTTGAAGAAAGAAACTCAAATGGCAAACGAATCGTTTCACCATAAACCATTTCAGAGGCAGTAGCCTTGATATCTTCTTTAAAAGCTGAACGAATTCCAAGTAGAACCAAGGGCAAGGCCTGAACCCAGTCAATGTCGGAATGAGCCATGATTGCGGCTTTCAAGTGACGATGTAATCGTTCGACTAAACCATTTGCAGCAGGATGCCAACTTGTAGTGAAGTTATGCCGAACTCCGAATCGTGTAACAAAAATTTTGAAGAGATGAGAAGAAAATTGAGCTCCACGATCTGAGGTTATAATTTCAGGAACACCAAAACGAGATATCCAGCAATCCAAAAGTGCATGAGTTACAGTATCTGCAGTTATGTTCTGCAAAGGACATACCTCAGGCCATCGAGTATAACGATCGATGACAGTCAAACAATATCGAAAAGAACATGCAAGTGGAAGTGGACCAATCAGATCAATGTGAATGTGGGAAAATCTCTTTGTTGGAGTTTCAAAATTTCCAAGTGAAGCGTGAACATGGCGTGAAATTTTTGATCGTTGACAATCATTACAAGCACGAGCCCAATTTCGACAGTCTTTATTCATTGACGGCCACACAAAACGATCGCTGATTAATTTGAGTGAAGCATTGGCACCTGGATGGCTCAGGTTATGAAGCTGATCAAAAACAGAACGACGAAACGGTAATGTGATGTATGGCCGTGCTTTTCCCGTTGATGTATCACAAAACACAGTAAGTGAAGAACCAGGAATTGGCACCCGCTCGATGCAGAGAGAAGAATTTTCTCGGGTAATTCTCGTAAGTTCATCGTCTTCTTCTTGAGATCCAACCAACAACTCGTAATCCAATGGAGCAGAAACAGCTTCAATTCGTGAGAGTGTATCAGCAACGACATTATCAGCTCCTTTGATGTGTTGGATATCCGTTGAAAATTCTGCAATGAATGAGAGTTGCCTGAGTTGAACCGGTGGAAGTTTTTCACGTTTTTGTTGACAAGCGTAAATCAATGGTTTATGATCTGTGTAAATCGTGAACGAATGTCCTTCCAAAAAATGACGAAAATGCTGGATTGCTGCGTAGATAGCAAGAAGTTCACGGTAGAAAGCAGGCCAAGAGCATTCTTTTGAGGACATTTTCTTCGAGAAGAAAGCAAGAGGTTGCCACACGCCATCGACAAGCTGTTGTAAACATGCACCAACTGAATGGTTTGAAGCGTCTGTAAACAAACCAAGAGGCGCACCAATGCGAGGATGAACCAGAAGTGAAGCAGAAGAGATACAGTTTTTGCAGGTTACGAAAGCTTCTTCCAGCTCAAACGTCCAGTTGATTGGTTGAGATCCTTTCAAAAGTGGATTGCTGATTGCATCATTCAATGGAGCTTCGTATTCAGAAACATGCGGAATGAATCTGCGGTAGAAGTTTAACATTCCAAGAAAACGTCGAAGACCTTGTGCTGTTTTTGGCAATGGAAAGTCTTTGATTACCTGGACACGCTCTTCTGGAGCTTGTACGCCAGCAGCAGAGATGATATAACCAATAAAAGGAATTTCAGGAACTCCAAAAATGCACTTTTTGACGTTAATCACCAATCCATATCTTGCTAGACGCTCAAAAATGATTTTAAGATGGCGTTCGTGTTCTTCTTTGGAACGAGAGAAAACGAGAATGTCATCCATATAAACGAAACAAAACTCTAAACTTCGCAAAACTTCATCCATAAACCTTTGAAAGGTCTGGCCAGCATTTCGAAGTCCAAACGTCATGAATGGAAATTCGAAAAGGCCAAAGGGAGTAATAATAGCAGTTTTGGAAATGTCTTCTTCGGCTACAGGAATTTGTTGATAAGCTTTAACAAGATCAATTTTCGAAAACACCGTACAACCATCGATAAAGTGAGTGACGTCGTGAATGTGGCGGACAGGATACCGATCTGGGATATACCGAGCATTCAATGCACGAAAATCTCCACAGGGGCGCCAAGTTGAATCACTTTTTGGTGCCAAGTGTAAAGGCGATGACCAAGAACTCTCTGAGGGACGAGTTGTACCAGCTTGTAACATAGCGTCGAATTCTTGTTTAGCTATTTTTAATTTCTCAGGATTTAAGCGTCGTACTTTGCTTGTCACCGGTGGTCCAGGAGTTGTACGAATGTGATGAACAGTCTCATGTTTTATATTTCGAGGTAAACCTGGTGGACGAGTAATTTCAGGAAATTGAGAAATGAGAAAACCAAAAGTCGACGAATCCTGAACTGCTTTAACACTGGTTTGCGAGGAAGGCTGACAAAAACCGTGTACTTGAAGACCAGCGGTGACGTCGACGATGCGTTTTGTACGACAATCCGGTAAAAGGTGATAATGAGCAAGCAAATCAGATCCAATTATTGGTAGATCAACATCAGCAACGATAAATCTCCATGGAAAATCACGACGAAGTCCTAAGTTAAGATTCAAGGTTAAAAAACCATATGTTTTGATTTTGCTTCCATTTGCAGCACACAAGTCGTAATTGACAGGAGAACGACGATCACGTAATAGACGTCGAGGAAAGCAACATAAGTCAGAACCAGTATCGACGAGAAAGCGATGTTTAGATATTCTATCAGTGACAATTAGGCGGCTACTGGTTGACAAGCAGTCTGATGCCGCATTCACAGACTGCTTTTTCCGTTTTCCAAATAATCACAGGGACTTATACATTTCTTCGCTTTGTCCTGGAATTTTTTATGGTACCAACAAATTTGTTGGTTAGAGTTGCTTCGATTTCGAGATTTGCTACGACGTCGAAAGCTGTTGGACGAACCATGGGAATGATTAGGGCACGAACGAGAAACCGACAATTCGGCCACTTGCTTTTGTAGATCAGCAATCGCATTTAACAGATTGCTTTCGATACTTTTATCGCTGAGCGCTGCATTTACAGCGAAAGTCGGCGAGCTCGGTGAGACTTCGACAATCTTGTCAGCAACCTCCGCAATGTTGTCGAGCTGCAAATCAGATTGTGTCGCAAGGATAGCCTGGACGTTGGACGGAAGACGTTTAAGCCAGAGTTGACGAAGGAGACTATCCTGCACGATAGTTGAACCAGCGAGAGAGCGTAAGTGGCGTAGAAACTGCGATGGTTTGCGATCGCCGAGCTCTTCCTCACTGATAAGTTGGCGGACTCGTTGTTCCTCAGACGCAGACAAACGATCAATCAATTTTGTGCGCAAAAATGTGTATGGATTCAGCGGAGGAGGATTCTCTATAACGTCCTCGATCTCAAATGCGACACGTGCATCCAGTTGCGAAACAACATAATGGAACTTTGTTACCTCATTTGTTATATCGGACAACGTAAACTGCGAATCAGCCTGTGAAAACCATAGTCTTGGTTTGTCGGACCAAAAAGGCGGCAGTTTTACTGCAACACGATGAACTGCAGGGCGATGGCCGGCGAAGTTAGTGGCAAAATCATAATCTCGCTGCTGCTGCCATTGTCGTGGTTGCGGTGATGGTGGCTGCTGCTGCTCATACTCCAATTGATGGTTGTGTTGTTGTTGCGCTTGCTGGCGTAATTCGTCGATCTGTCGTTGAAGCTCCTCATTTTCTCCGCGAAGGGCAACGAGCTGATCTTCATCTCGAAGCATCTTATGGAATACACGTTATACACTTTTTGATCACGTCGGGGTCACCAATATAGGAAATAATAATATTTATTTCCTATTAAAAATATTCAAAATTATTTTATTTTATTTTTGTCACTTCAGAAACAGAAAAAGTTATTGACTTACTCAACTATGAAAACTTGTTGAATAATAAAAATTACATATTCGTTGCTAAGCAACATACCAAGTTCTAAACACCTGAACCGCATCGCCACAAGGACTTTACTTTTCAATTGCCTACTCAGTCCGAGGTAGCATTTGTTTGTAAGAGTAATTCTTCGTCGGATTTCTAGGCTAACATTATTGTTGATGTTAATGCTGGTTTCCAGGTAAACGAAGTCCTTTACTATTTCGAAATTATTGCTGTCAACAGTGGCTTGGTTGCCAAGGCGCGAGTGCGCTGACTCTTTGCATGATGGCAGAAGGTACTTCGTTTTGCTCTCGTTCACCACCAATCCCACTTTCTCCGCTTCTTTTTCTAATTTGGAGTAAGCAGAAGAAAGGACGAAGAAAGGCAACGCTGAGATCGAATGCAACGAGGAGTGTGTGTGAACACTACCGCGAGTTGAAGAGGGAAACGAGGCGGCTTTTCCGGGCGAAAAAAAGAGAGGCAGAAAAGCGTGAAATAAAGGAGCTTGAGATGCTGGCCAACGGGAATAATAGTTCCAGCGCGGTTAAGTTCTGCAGCTTGTATTATTTTCTCCAGCATTAAATTAAAGAAATCGCACGATAGGGGGTCACCCTGTCTGAAACCTCGTTTAGTTTGGAACGGCTCGGAGAGGTACTTCCGAATTCTGACCGAGCTGGCGGTGTTGCTCAAGGTCATTTTGCATAGCCGTATAAGTTTTGCGGGGAAACCAAATTCAGACATAGCGGCATATAGGCAGCTCCTTTTCGTGCTATCGAAAGCGGCTTTAAAATCAACAAAGAGATGATGCGTGTCGATTCCTTTTTCACGGGTTTTTTCCAAGATTTGGCGTATTTTAAAAGTTGGTCGATGGTAGATTTACCAGGTCTGAAGCCACACTGATAAGGTCCAATCAGTCTGTTCACATCAGGCTTCAGTCTTTCGCACAATACGCTTGATTATATGCGATATTCAAAAGGCTGATTCCGCGATAGTTGGCTCAGTTTACAGGACCGCCCTTCTTGTGGATTGGGCAGAGAACCCTTAGATTCCAATCTTCAGGCATGCATTCATCCAACCATATTCTGCATAGAAGCTGATGCATGCGCCTTACCAGCTCCTCGCCTCCGTGTTTGAATAGCTCAGCAGGCAAACTATCAGCGCCAGCTGCTTTATTGTTTTTCAATCGGGATATTGCTATTCGCACCTCATAATAGTCCGGTTGTGGAACGTCAATTCCATCATCTTCGATTGTGGGCTCGGGTTCGGCATCTTCTGTCGTTTCTTGCTCCGTTTCTCCATTTAAAAGGGCAGAGAAGTGATCCCTCCATATTCTGAATGCTCTCTGAACATCGGTCACCAGGTCGCCGTTCTCATTTTTACAGGAGCTTGCCCCGGGTTTTAAACCTTCTGTCATTCGCCGAATTTTTTGATAGAATTTTCGGGCATTATTCCCGTTGGCCAGCATCTCAAGCTCCTTTATTTCACGCTTTTCTGTCTCTCTTTTTTTCGCCCGGAAATGCCGCCTCGCTTCCCTCTTCAACTCGCGGTAGTGTTCACACACGTTGCATTCGTTCTCAGCGTTGCCTTGTAGGCTTCGTCCTTTCTTTTCGTTGCAGCGCGGCACTCTTCATCATTTTTTTTTATGTTCCTAGCTTTTTAATTGCAAAATTTATAGCCGAAAACCCATTTATCGAAACTATAGATTGTATGGGAGCTATGCGTTGAATTGCTCCGATCTTGCTGATTCCAACGAATGATTAATCTCATGCAAAATGGCGGCTCCATACCAAATTTCATCAAGATATTTCCAAAATTGAGAGACTAGTTTGCGTACAAACAGACAGACGGACAGACCTACATGGCTAAATCGACTCAGCTCATCGCCCTGATTATTTCGGTATACCTATTGGTGCATCAATGTCTTCTTCTTCTCATTCTTACAAACATCGGACCAAAGTTATCATACCATTTTATGTTCATGAAAGGTATAAAAACCCTGCATATGGAGCACAAATGAATAAAGCGCAAATGAAAAAATTTAACCAACAAACAATGGATTTTCATAAAATTTTATTTATTTACACACATCCTGTGTGGTTAAATATGATAAATCAAACAGGATACTAAGCAAAAATTAAACAAGTGCATCATTAAAACATCAATTATACGTATAAACAAAGTGTATCCATGGCCTAAAGTGTCGATTATTCTTAATGCGTCTGTGTGTGTATGTGTAAGGGTTCTATATGTGTGTGAAAAAATATGTTTGTGTGTATATTCTTTTCTGTGTGTAAATGTCAACAGTCTAAAAGCCCCACAAACACGCTGGAAAAGTTTGTGATTTAAGACATCATTATAAGTGCGAAATATTTGAGAAATATGAGCCTAACATGGTGTAAAAGTTTTCAGAACAGTAACACAGAACACTATCACTATCACTCTCACTATCACTATCACTATCACTATCACTATCAGTATCACTATCTCTACCACTATCACTACCAATATCACTATCCCTATCCGCTATCGCTATTCGTGTCCCAGTCGTATACCAGAAACATCTGCTTGGTAATACCCTATTCAACACTTTAAATTTGATATACATGTTGTGCAAACATCTTCTAGGGCCACACCTGGTCCAAACTTTGGTCAATATCTCGAAAACGTGGTCTCACGTGGGATTAAGAACTTTTTCTTGTTAAAACCCTCAACATCACCTTTCATTTGATGCCCATGTTGTAGAATCACCTTCTAGTGCCAAACCTGGTCAACATTTTGGTAAATAAATCCGAATAAGTACTCCTTCAAAACATTCAAATTACTTTTTATGTGATACGTATATCGTATCAACACCTTCTAGGGTCACATATGGTTCACGTTTTGGGCAATAAATCGAGCTGACTCCAGTGCCATCTATCGAGTAAATTTTTAATAGAAACGTTGCTCAAAGCAACAACACATGTTCCAAATATGAACCAAATCTGCTAAGCGGTGTAGTACTTTGGAGGCGTACAATGTACGGAAAACTCAGCAAAATTATGAAATCGGTAGCAACAACTAAAAGCTTAGAATATTTTTTTATAAAAAACACCTTCCACAGCGATGATCCAAGAAAGTACTTTTTACATAATGGAAATCGGTTTAGCCGTTTAGACATCCATTGCGGTCATACGAAAGACATTTCATTTTTATATATATAAATTATTCAAAAAAATGACAAGATAAAACAAATACGTTCAGAACTATGACGAATTCAAATTTTATAGATCCTGGGGGCATAGCTATTTATACCCACTTTTCCACAATGAAAACTTGAGTACTTTTCTTGTTTCTTATTACTTCTTTACGCAGCTTGTGATGACAATTCTAGGTAATGAGCATGAAGATTAAATCGAGTAAAGTAATGCTGCAATAACTAGATAGGCAAAATATGCCCTGCTTGTGAGGTCCGTTAGTAGGTACTTCATTCATTTAGGAGTATTTCTCTGTTTCCGCTTTCTAATTAACTTCTTTGTATTATTCGTAGTCCAGAATGTTTGCTGGGATATTGCACATAAGCATGCATACCCTTTTTAAGTAAATAATACAATAGCAACTACTAAAAAAATAACAGCAAGAAAAATAAATAAACTAAAAAAAAATAATACGCTGAAATGGTTGATTAAATCCCTAGGAAAATGTAATGTAAATATTACCGGTAAATAAATCAGTGATAGATTCGAATAAAAAAAATTAAGATTTATGCTTAAACTACGCAATTATACGCATGCCTCTGATTGATGGATCTTGTCAGTTTATTTTGTTTCTTTTTGCGATGTAAAAGTGCTTTAATGTGCTGTGTTTGTTCAGTATTAAACAAACAAATTACATTAATAATGTTAAAAACTATTTTTTATAAGATGATTGAAGGCAACAAGCGGAAAAGATGAAAATTCATATAAAATATTTATGAAATAAAATTGGTTTGATTTAAATTTTTTGAAGGAAACAATAAAAACTGCGTGCAACGCGTGAACAACCCGACAGCTTTTTGATGATAACACAGTATATCTCTACAAAGGTTTTTCTCCGAGAGTGAGATTCGATAATGTACTAACTTATTGCTAACTAATGGCTTTAACACGATCTTCTAGAGGAACTGCAATAGAGTTGCTATTGTTACTTCTCTTTCAGTGTCTAATCTTTCGTTAACTTTTAGTAAGTAGTTTAATTTTTTCAATATTATAATAATTTTTTTTTAATTTAATTTTATAAGAAAGCTGGTTTTTGTCAGTTAAACTCCTACCTCTATTTGGGCATTTAACGTAAAAGCACAGTCGGACTGTCAAAAATGTGCACATAAAAAACAAGAATCTATCAAGGGCAATTCTATATGTCTTCTTTAAAGCGTGACCTATTTATTATCTAAACTAACAAAGCTTATCTTCGCATTCATGGCCTAAACCCTAAAATAGACAGTAATTAATTAGATTCGCACTGGTTGTAGCCATATTAGAAAAAGTGGCCACATTCATTATTTAAAGTTTGCGAATAATTAATATCCTACTTTTTTTGATGTCATGAACCCTTCCAAAGGGAAACAGTTTCAATGGGTTTGTTTGAAAAAAATCAACATAATTTTTCATACTTATTAAAATACATAAATAAAACTTTTTAAGGACTAACCATGAAAACGCGAAGCCGTCACCCTACATTCATATACACATATACTCACGTACATTATATTCAAACAACTAAAAATATTTAATGATTAAAAAAGTGTATGAGGCCTAAAATAGGTGATGTGAATAACTGTATCCTTATTTTACACCTTATCATGCTGTCGTAACGTCGGCAGACTTTACATTTAACACTCTCTCTCATTTTGTGACCATTATACTCATCAGCTATACATATAATAAGAATGTAACTGTGGAATTTCTGTGCATTTGTGATATTAAAAAAAATGTATAATGATCCCTTTATTGACCCAAAAGGATCTAAAGCAACAGTTTTAGAATTTTTGTCTGCCTGAGTTGTTTTTTTTGTTATTTGCACGGTTGGATTTCCAGTTATTTTACTCAAAACCTCCCTTATGTCGATAACTTGACTGACTTCGGAGCTATCGACCAATATGTGGACCAAAGTGACCCAAAATGTGTTATAAAATGAAAGGTGCTAATGACTACTGCAATAAGCGATAAGATCATGGTCCATTTCTCAACTGGTTTCGAAGTTATAATGTTTAAAATCGAACTCAGTCTAATACAAGATCTAAGATGCAGCAAATAGTGGCGAGGGATTGCTAGGTAGTAGTAGAGCTAATAGGTGACTTTAAGTAAGGCTTACTTTACCCGTATTATAAGGCATTATATATACTAAACCTCCCTCTGAGTTATTTAGTAATAAACTGCCTTGGTTATAATTTTCCTATTGTAAGAGCTGTCGCAAATACATAGCAATACTGCTGTCGTATTCCTTACGCCGTATAATCTTTAGCACACTTTTTTCTTGGGTATGTTTGTAGTATGTGTATGCACAAGGAAAATAGACAGAAACACTCTCCTGTTGATACATAAATTTAATTTTAGTTATATGCTGCTCACACACATTTATATACAACATACTTTTCTCTTTATCAATTGACTCAAATTTCAAGCTCATGCCACAAAGGCAACACATGTCATTCACTTTTACAAGTTGATAGAAAATACTTGTAAGTAAAAGTATAAAAACCAGTACAACAATAGCAATTCTAAACATAATAAACCTTTTACATGTATTGCTGGTACGCTGAGGTGGTCAAGCAGCCAGCAAGTAAACTCTCTTTCACGCTCATGTTGGCATTTCGCATAAGTATATATGTATGAGTGTGTAAACATGCAAAGAAGTGTTATCCATTGATGTCACTCATAGGACATGGTCTACCCATTTTCCGTTTCCATAGTTACCCTTATGTTCTATGTTTTATACTCAGCTGAGCTTAGGTAACAGAGTTAATTTAAACGAATCGAGATATATATAGAATATATAGACATATACATGTGAAAGTCTCCAGGAGGAAAAAGAAATTGACTAAGCAATGTGCCGCCGTCCTTTCATGTTTAAGTCTGCCTGTAAACATAATAACTTCAACACATTTTGGGATATCTTATTTCAAATAAATTTTTCCCCAAGCCTCTTCTATGAACTCGAAGGCATAAAAACCTCTTAGTAAAGTGGTACAAATATATCATTTACAGCAGGAAAAAAGTTTGCAAAATTTGAGCAATATCGATTGATAACCACGCCCACTTGTAGCAATAGTGTCAAAAACGAGCCTCACCAAATTTGGGGACGCGTTTTCTATGAAACTAAAAAAGAAGGGGTTGAAAAGGAATTTCTAGTGAGCATGGCATCAAGTAGAGATAAAAATTGGTAGAGGAGTAGGAAATAAACCAAGCCTTACATGAATCGGTTGATCGTTAACAACCACAAACACATTTCGCTGATGAATAGCGCGTGGAGTAAATAACAACCACTTTGTTACTAAGGGGCACAGCTGAGTATGTTATGTTTAGTTACACCCAAACTTAGACTACCTTACTTTCTTCTCATTCAATCTGCAAGCGAAGCGGTAATGCCTGGATATAGGGTGACTGAAAAATTGTTTGTGAAATATATTAATATAGAGTTGTTTAACGACATTTGAAGTTGTCATAAGAATATAAAAATAGCGCTTAAGGGCTTTTTGGGTATTTTTTAAGTAGTAACGTATGGTCACATAAAAAGAGCAATCGTTTTGAAGATGAGTTTTGCGTTTTTTTTAAAGGCCGCTTTGTACAAGGACCAACATATAAAGTATCCGGAGGCTTTAATGCCAAAGTTGAAGTTGAATATTTTATTTTTAATATACCGCAGTGCGGAAGAAGTGTTATCTAACTCTTTCCAGAAGACTGAATGTGCCAAGATTGAAACTTTGATAAATCAGTATATTTTTCTTTTTGTGTCCCTTTGTGACACTAACATCTGTGCTCTTCGGTTTAATTTATAATGACTGAAAGCAATTCAGTTGAATTGTAGCTTTCACGGCCTGTAAAAGTTTTAACTGTTCATGACTATAAATGAGCTCAAGGCCTGGAATAATAATTTTTTGTATGCAAACTACAAAATAAACAAAACGGAGGAGCACAGATGGAGTGTCAAAACACAGACACAGAAAACAATAATCCATCCTGAGCAATGCCTAATACCACCAGATGACAGTAATTGCACAATGCTATAGTAAAATTAGTAGGTATGGCGCTTAGCCATCAAAAAACTAGCACTCTGATACCCTCAAGCAACTACCGATCAATATGAAATTTTATGGTTATTGTATCTAAATTTTTCTTTTCTTTTCTAATATTTATAAAAATTATTATTAAAAATAATTAAAACCATATTTTTTCTCATATAAAAAATTATTATTCTTGGACTTGAACTTATTTAAAGTTATAATACTATAGTCCTAACGTAGTAGCTTTCAGACTCCTCTGTTTGTTTGTCTTCTTCTTTCAGTCACCCTGTTTATGTAGAGGTATATTGTGAACATGAACTTTTGCTACTTGTATAAGTTTTCTAGCTGTCGGTCAGTTATTACTTTTATGGTCAAGAGTACAATGTATATGTAAGCTTCGTTTGTATTTGCTTATTAAAATGGTCAAGTGAATGGTGGTTGGACCGAGTAAACGTTTGCTAATGACATTGACAACGTTGAAAGCGAAATGTATATAATTAGAAAAAAATGATGTGAATACCAAGCTGTTCGCCCTTTTTTCTTAATAAGCGAATGTGGTTGTACTTTAAAAACTATTTAAGTTGACATTTCATGCAATTACCTTTGTGTAACCTTTACCCCGGAAAAACTTTTTTTTGGTTCACAGGTCGCTGAAGATTTAGCTACACTCATCAACAAGTTTGGAATTAAATGTGTCGAGCTTTTAGGCTTGTAAAGCTACCCAGCTGTATCATATAATGTATGCCCGATTTGAGGACAAACCGCTACGAAGTTCCCAATGCATGGATTTCCGACTGAAAGATATTGATGTTGCTCCCGATTGTTATCGATTGCTTGATATTTTATTATTAGGTATCAACTTCCGACTTATTGTCATTCAGTTTTGATCCACACGTGTAACATACCTTTCGACTAGGGTGTGCATTTTCTATTTACCAAAGATTCTGCTGTGCATGCCTCAAAGTTGCATGAGATTCTAGGCATATGGTTTACGGTTGGGGGTGCCTATAAATTTTCTTATATATGTCACAAGTCCTGTATGATGAATATGTCACTTTGGGACAATATCCACCATGTTTACCTTTAAAGGCGGATTCGTTCGTATAGGAAAATTGCTCATTTTTTAGTCTAGTCTCTAAATAAGGTGCTGGTTTCACCCCTCACAAAATATTTCACCACCCTGAAAAACTCTATTCTAGTGCTACACAGTATAATTCGGATATGGCTAGCTTTCTCCAAAGGGTAAAAGCCACCAACCCCAATATATATGACTTCTCGCACAAGCGAGCTAATTAAGTGCGGGAAAGTGAGTTAATAATTGAATATGAAGTCAATTCCGCCTTTGTTTGAAACTTTACACAAATGTTTGAAAAGTAGAAATCTCTCTATCTCTATGGCGCGACATACAACAGGTATATCATCATAAACCTCCTAAGAGGGGCGACCCCGTTTTTGAAAAACTTTTTTCAAATCACTTTTGATGTTACCTGTACCAGGGCTCGAACCATGGACCTTCGGCGTGGTAGGCCGGCAACACTACCTTCACACCACGGCGCCGCCCAAAGTAGAAATAGCAACTTCAAATAATTGGTTTCTTAATAGTCATCTGTCACTTGAAGCTAATTTGAATGCCATCCTAGTTCGTATATACTCATATTTCTACTTAACGAATTACGTTTGAAAAACACTCCCATAAGTTAGTAGGCCGCGTTCATGAAATGATTTATGAAGTGTTCATATATTTTACTCTTTGCGACTTAATAAATTAAATGACATGTGATGAAAATAAAAACACAGAACAGTGGTAATAACGTCACTGAAATGCCTAATGAAGTTGCATATTCGTGAATGATAAATAAAATGTAATGAAATAAATGATAAAATTTAAGTTTTAAATATTCTAACGGCAAGTAATATTTCGGTTTGAAATTTTTGGCACTATTCCAACTGGCAATATAATTGCAAGTAAGTTCTTAATTAAGTTTTGAGTAATTTTTTCGTTATAATTCTATAATTTTTTAAAAACGAGTAACTGTATCAAAGAAAATGGAATGCAAATATTAAAACAATTTTGTATAGATGAGCCTCAGAGACTCACTTTAGGATTTGTGTAGATTTTGAAATTGTCAGATTAGGGTTAAAATAAATATTGATTTTCTTAAATGCTCATTACGATAAAAAACACCTACTTAATACATAGTTTGGTCTTACAATATCTCACACCTAGGTTGTAGACCTCTTCTGGGACAATTGAAAATAACACCATCTGTGTAAGGTTTTGTTGATTTACCTACGTTTTCGTTTACCTACCAAACACGTGGGAATTTTCACTTTTGTTACGCGTAATAACTTCCTAATGAGCACTTGCATACTATCAACATTACTTATCATTACTTCCGCATTACCAACCCACAATATATGCGTCAGCATTCGAATCGGAAACCACTAAATGAGGCAAAACTTTTATGAATAGCGAAAATGACTAATGCTATTTATATACCCCGTTGTGCGCTGGCACAATTAAAAAAGGTAGGAGATGGATGAATTTACTAAAATGTAACAGAGAATTCCGCTCTTCCAAGTAAGTTTAGCGTGGAAATAGGAACATTAAATTTGGGCTATGGGCTATACTAAATTATATCATTTTGGTATGCTTTTTTGGCTTTCAAATTTAATTTGGTAAATTATAACTTGAGTAATTGATGTGTGTCATATGTCGTATGTGATATTTGTGCCTAACCAACGCTGAATAATGTTAGTTTATTTTTGAAAGAAACGATTTACTTTTTTGTATAAAGGTTTAGCTATTTTGCTAAATATTTGTTCCAAAATACACACTAATAATCTCTGATTTCTGGGAAATATTTAACTAACCAATATTAAGCGCTTAATCTGTACTATCGAGAGTTAGCACTAGAATTTAAGAACACTCGGGACAGCTGAAAAACTTATCAGATAGGTGGAAACTTGAGGAATAATAAAATACACTATTTATATTTAGTTTGTACAGAAAATGAAAAGTGTGAGTGTGCAGACTGATTTTAACCCCTTTACTGTTATTGAGCATTGTTAGTATCATAAAGAATTATGAGTTGCCCCAAGTTTGAGCGCACATTTTGTGTATCATGAAATATTATTAGATTTGTATGTGTAAATGAGAAATCGGCAAATAAAACAATTCGTGAATTTCCGAGTTTTGTTGTGTTAACATGTGCGCATACCATAATCGTGATCATATCCGATGGGTATGGCTACAACTGCTTCCAAATCCATAACCGTAGCCGTGACCTTAATTCACATTATAACTTTAACCGTATTCATTACCCGAATTGAAGAAACTGCCGTATCTTAAACGTAAGAGTGTACCAATAAGTCTTTTTACAGTCATAGTTATGGGTACGGATGTCGAAATGGGTATCTATATCCCTTTGGTACTTACAAATAACTGCTCTGTATTAATATAATAATTTGGATGCAGAAATTTTGGTAATTTGAACTAAATTATTTAGGTAATTCTTTGGCGTGTTAAGATTTATGTAAAAAATGGGGTATCTTAGAATAAATAACTTTGAAGTCATACCCACCAAGAAGCACAACTTCAAAGTAATTAAAACCTGACAATAGTTTCGGTAAATAAAAATATTTAGCTTTAAAATTACTACAAAGTATTAAATGCCACTTTAAATTCGTGAAAAAGTCATGGCTACCAAAAGTTGGTTGATTTTAAAAATTAAATAGCCGCCATAGACCACTTTGGTTAGTTATCAGTTTATTTGAAATTTTCAAACATAGAGTTAACGAAGTGTTCGAGACTAAAGAAGCAGATCAAAAGAATTTATTCGACGTGTTGACTGGCATGATTGCCATTTGTTGACTACCACTTCCTTAATCGAATACTGGTGTGGAAAGCGAAATGTGGAAGCGAAGTTAACATATGTTTGCTTCTCTCTCTCGCAGCAATATATAATCACTTAGCTATCTTGCGCTCTTTTAATTTTGTTGAGTTATTTTAAAGCTTATATGGATTCTTTTAAAATCGTTTCTAAGTGAGAGAAATCTATGTAAGTATGCTAATACTGGGAAGTATATAGTGTAATTTTCGTCACGGTGAACTTAAGAGATGGCACACAGTTTGCGAAGCCATTGGCAATGCCATCTAGTCTTAGTTAGTAGAAACTACTATCACTATTAAATATCCCATGCAAGCTCCATTATTTAAAAGGGACACTGAAGGACCACAAAGTATCAGGAACTTTATAGTTGCATTTAAGTAACATAAGTTAGTCGCAGTTTTCGTCTTTTGTTATTTCAAAAAGCTTTTGAAAAATTAAATTTACTTTTGCTTTGCTTGTTAATTAAATGTATATCTTGATTTCTTTGTTTTAATTTTGAGTGTGGAGAGCACTCTAACCTGATACAGAATACTGCATTTTCAAACATGCCGTTAATACTAAATATTCAAATCAGAGGATTGCTAAATGGTTATTGAAATGTAAATTTTAGCGAACTACATAGTAAAACCCTTGGCAAGAAGCACTTACACTCAAACTTACAACTGGTTATTTAAACCTCTTAACGAATTCAGTCATGTGGATACAGCGAAGCATACATCCACATTCAAACTTGTTTGTTCTTGTTCATTATAGTTGTATACGTACACTAACTGTAATTGAAGTAGATAATCATACTCTCGTCCTTAAGCCTTTTCCTCCAATCAACATAACTGGATATTTCTATGCCTGACATGATTTCATTGCTCTAATATTTCTTTACTTGGAAGATAAGGTGATGTGCTGACGCAATATCGCACACCGTGCCTTAGTTAGATCATTACTATTAGTTTTTTTTACTCTAACTTTTTCTACTTTATTTTTTTTTTCAAGTTACAACAGTGGATAGTTTTGATAATGTCTAAAACATGTACGAAAGTTTCTTTTGTATTTAAATTTCGCTGTAAGTGCGCTGAAATAAGTCAGAAGCAAATTTTGTGGGTGTGTAGCTTTGTTGTTGTTTGATAACACAGTAGACATATGGATGAAAACACATTGTTGTCTATACAAAACACACACTTTAACTCCTCCAATTTTGCTGACAATATAGAGTCGTGTACGTGTATGTACGTTTGTTTGTGTAAGACAAATTACGGTGTTAGCCTTTTTGTTGGAAAGTAACAATTATGGTTATCTGGTTTGTTTGTGTCTAGTTTGGCTTTTTGTATCCACCACTTGGTTGATGATTTCCAAATAAATGTACTTTGTTTGTTTCTGCGGTTCCCTTTTGTGCCAGTATTTACGAGTATTTACATACATAATTGCTAAGCATACTTGTTTTGGTTCTAATGTATTGTTGTATTTACATTATTTATGAGTGCATACAAAATTAAGTTTTTATTCCAAGTTATTTGTTGTATGTCGATTTACACGAAATTAAATAAGTTTCGGTGGCGAATAGCTGTTTTTAGTGATTAACAGAAGTATACGTTCTGCAGTTTTAATAAACTAAACTTTTTCAAATATATGCAGAAAAAATTTGAGAAAGGATCCAAATGTTTTTCAAAAAACTCAAATTTCACCAAACGAAGACCGTAGGCTTAAAGTAAACTTATACAGAGCTCAGTTAAAACCAACTTCAGTTTACAAAATGCTGATTGTTCTTTTGCGCAATGTTTGAGAGTAAAATCTATTTTTTTTTTTTTTTTTTTTCGACAAAAGTTTCACCACCCTGGGCTAAGCATGGTTAAACTTTAATTTCAAGCAATCACAGATTTTTATCAACACCAACGCATATTTGTGGAAATTGCATTAAACTATCAAGTGCCTAAAAGTATGCAGGCTCTCAGACTACGCACCTACACGAACAGGCCATTTAGACATGGTTAAAAACTGAACCTCTTCAAACAAATTTACTCAATTTTTTATGCAAATTTTTGGGACACGTTGTCCATCTTTTATAACAGGTTTTTATCTACTGATAATTGCTAGGGGTGCTAGTTGTTTATTTTAAAGAAGCTTGTATTTAGTTCTGAAAAAATCACACGGATATCAGATTTTCCAAATATATTTCAGAAAGCCTCAAATATAATTTGAATTTTGATTTTTGTTATAGCTGATATGTAACATGTGATGTATGACATCCCATATGTTTTGTATGAAATATTCGTCACCGCAGTAAAAGTAACTGGGTGAAATACATTTTCGCTCCAACAAAAACGGGGATAAATATTTCTGCTTAAAGTAGTGAAAGTTCCCAAAAAGGCTAACCAAGCTTTCTATAAGCAGCCTTCCCCCATTTAGCAATACACGAAAGTTCCACTTCTTATTTATGAGTGCAGAAAATTCTAAACGCCAAAGATGTTTAAGCCATCTTTCGTTTTTCACATAACTTTGGAGCTTCCTTCCTTACAACTAGCTCAGTGCCTGTTAACCCCTTTTTCGAACCGCCTTTCGGGCAGGAGTAATTTCCAAGATACGTTAGCCTCAAATATTCAACATAGAAGAAGGTGGCCCCAAAATGCTGCTACACTGGATAGTTTTTAGTTACTTAGTAGTGCATACTTTTTAGCGCTATGATAAATCTAAGAAATTTTACAATGGCGAGTGCTTGAACCGAATCAATTCCTTTAGAGAAAATTGATTTTATTACGTGCATTTACAAGTAAAAATAGTAAAAATATTTATAGAGTTAGTTAACCTAAAAACTTCTTCTAAAAGGAAAGCACACAACTAACACAACAACCTTCAGTACTTAGAAAGCCAATTTAGCCATTAAATGTATGCAATATTTATGATATTTTTTTTATTAATAGAGTTGTGTTGTTATTCAACAAAACGTCGTTTGTAATTCACTGTACCAATGGTAAGTGCTGAGTTACTTAGTTTTCTATTAAAAAATTTACTAACACCCACAAAAATGTGTTATATATTTACCTCGCTTTCTAGTTTGGACATGGCTACTCAACTTTATAAGAATTTGCATGCATATTTATGTCTTAAATGAAAGTTGTATGTGGACAGAAGAAGAAATGTTTCAGTGTCTTAATTAAGTACACTCCAAAAAATCTTTCGACTGATCGCTAAAGAGAGTGATCCGGGATCAGTACCTTTCGTCTACAGTGGGCTACAATGGATCCCAACTATGCCTATAACAGAATTCAGTTATAGGCATAGTTAGGATAAGTCGATTTTAATTTCTTTAGCCTACTCTTAGGTGTTGAAAGTAAACTTCTCCGACTGTACCCGAAGGGAAATAAAGGGAATCTGTCCGACACTACCCTTTTGGGCAAGAAAGGGATCAAATTAGTCTCTTCATAGGACATGCTGAACAAAAGGGGTCTCTTCAACCCATACAAAGAGATCAAAACTGGCATTGATCGCATGCTCCATTGCGACTCATCCCGGATTCATCGCAGAATAATTGCATTTTTGCAGGATGTGTATACCCACGTTACAAGTATGAATGGACTGTAAGGCCTGCTACTAATATCTTTTCAATCAAAAGTTGATATGTGAAGATTATCTTATTTTTATTAGTTTTATGAGTTAGAGAAAGTATACCTATATAGAAGTGGGTTTGTTGAGAGAGAAAATTAATTATAGTTGCGGTTTGTTTGGATGAGTCAACTTCGGTTCAGTTTAAGGACAAATCTTTAGTTAAGAAATTTCATATTCTATTCCTCTGTTAGATTCTTGCTGATCATAATGATTACTGCGAAATAAAGTATCTTATATTGTGTGATATATGTAGCCGCTGTAGCATAGCGAGATTATACCAAAGTAATAACACTTCTATGCTCGCGTACATCAAAATATAAAATTAGTTTCCCACGCTTTTCGAAGTTGGCTAGATAAGGGATTGCTTTAGGAATGAAATCTTTTATGTATTCTAATACAAGTTCGTTTTGTTAGAAAACAGTTACATTTGTAATTCTTCTTCTTATAACTCGTCTATGTGTTATGTTTTGTTTTAAATTATTCGGAAATTACCATAAATTCTAAAATTACCAGGCGGTAGTGTTGCTGGCCTTCCACATACAAGGTCCAAGGTTGGAGTTCTGGTACAAGTAACATCAAAAGTGGTTTCAATAAGTTTTTTCAAAACGGGGTCGCCCCTCGGCAGTGTTTTGGCAAACTCTTCCAGTGTATAAGTGCATAATTAATTTATTGCGGAGAACTTTTCAAGAACACTACCCATCAGAATTGTTTCCAAAAACGTTCTATCTGAGATGAAATTTCCATTGAGAAAGAAAGTTTTTGAAGCTTATTCTTAGGTATTCAAATCACCTACCTAAGCGCCAATTTGTAGTTGATCTAGCTTACACGGAAAGCTTTATAGTATTACCTTCTCTCTGAAATTTACTTAGTTTTCATCCCAATGTAAAGAGCATCTCAATTTAAAAATTATTAGTTATTTGATATTTTAGTTTTTCTTTTTAATATTCAAGGATTATCGACTGCTCGAACTTTTGTTAGTTCCCACTTTATATGTTTGGTTTCCTGATTATTTCTCCACCAGCTTTTGTTGGAATAGTTTGTTTTATTATTTTCTCACTTTTTGTATCTTTTCTTATTCTTTGTTGGTGTTGCGTGCATTTGCTTTTTGTTTTAACCTTCAGCAAAAAATGATTTTAATGAATTTTTTCCTAGCATTGCTCAGCATCGAAAAAAATTAGGCTTTGTATAGACCGGTAGACAATTGGATGAGCAAAAATCTAATTTTCATTTATGTGTATTAGCAACATACATTTTATATATGAGTGTACATACATATGTACATATGTATGTGTAAACGTGTGCTAGAATCAAATATCCTGCTATATAGCTAATGAATTCCATCAGCATTAATACATGTATTTGTTCTTGCGTATTTAGTTTCCTCTAGCTAAATAATAAACTCTTTATTGTTTTATTTTTCCTAACTGTTCAATAACTTACCAAAAAAAGGAAACGAGTTTATCGTCAGAATGCAAATTAAGGAGTTTTTCTCATCAAATAATTTTTTGTTTGATCATACTTTATTTATTTTTATGAGGTTTGTAAGGTATTGTTTATTTGCCAATTGGGGATAGGTATAAGCCGACTTCATCCATTTTAGTTAGGCTAAATTATTTCGTCATTCATTGGTGGTTGGGCGATACTTTTCACTTTCTTGGAGGACTTCAGTCATATTTTAATCAGACCTGTTAAGTAATGATTAATAGTCATAATGATTATTGGTTTAATTGATTATTTTTAAAAAAATCATATTCCTGATTGATTACCCATTGCTTCCGGGTTACAATGATTATTTTAATGTTTATTTTTAAAAACAATCATGATTTTTTATGATTTAAAAAAAAAAAATCTAAAATAATCAAAAACAAGCAACAAAATTTTTTTTTTTTTATTACTTTTGATTATTTTTAAATTTTTTGATGATTTTTTTCCAATTCTAAGCAATTGGTAACTGATGATTTCTGAAAACAATTAAAATAATCATTAATGACTGAAAAAGCCATATAATCAATTGATTACTCAATTTCAAGGGGAATGTAACAGGTCTGGTTTTAATTCAAAATTTTCAATTTATATTATGATAAGAACATTGAATAGGGATGTGCGATTTATTGATTAACCATACTTATAATTAATAATTTTCCCTTTACTCAAATTTTCTGATTAGTTGGATTATGATTAATCAGATGCTGAGTAATTAATATTCACTCAAAAAGTCTTAAATACTTTCTTTGGTCATTTCTTTTTGTGTACTTTTCTCAACGCCTTAAGCTATGAACGAGCAGGCTTAAAGTAATAAAACTCCAGGAATGGTTAATCTTTTAAAAGCAAGAATGGTTTGAAATTGTGTGACTAATCAGGTTGTGAGTCTAAATGATTTTTCTCAGTACCATATTAATCAAATTAAAATTAATCGAATTTTGACTTATCAGTAAATGAAACGTTTTAATCAATCGTTTGTGATTATTCTATTCAATAATATAGTCATATATACTGAATTTCATTTGGAATTGTATAACATTTAATTTATTCATAACATAAAATAAAAAGAAAATAAAATATTGTTCTTTTAGCTGGCTGGAGGTCTGAAGTAATAAAACCAAGTGATTGTGTTGTTTATTTTCCGATATGTTTCAATCTCTTGCAGAGATCGTCTTCAGGGCTACAACAGTTAACAAAGATTATAAATTTTTTTTTTAGAAAACTATACTATACTATACGAATTTCGAAACATCCAAATTTTCGTAGTTGGAGGCCAGATCACCAGTGAATATTCTCGGTATTCTTATCGGCCCCATCTGCGAAAGTAGATGAAGGGGGCTACCGCCTCTCCGACAGAAGCCCAAGTGTAGAACAATTGTAGATTCCTTGCAGTTTCCAATTGGCGTCAGTTAGCATAGCGAAAAACAGCGTTATCGACTTGTTATACAGTCAAACTTGTCTAACCCATTAAATACCAATGAAGTAAGTAAGCAGTATGAAACCAACTACGACTTCGCAACTGTCTTCATACATTCGTTGCCTGTGTTCATTAAAAAAAGGAACTTATTAAATTGTAATTTAATTACTATTTCAACCATCAAAAACACCATGGTTTTTCCGAAAGTAATGTAAACAAACTCTCATATGTATTTAAAATTCATTTCAAATATTTTTAAATGCCTGGAACTTTCAATTAAATAAGTCAGTTGTTTATTTTGTTCAAATATTTTTTATTCTTTAAACCCTTTTTTTGCTGATGGTTAATTTGAGAGTTTACATATGCCGGTATATATGTAAGATAGCATTTTTTTTATTACATTTAAACGATTGTTTGGCCGCGAGCCAAATTAAATTCTGGTCATTCCAAACCTAGTCATAGCTTGAAGTAGGGAATGCAATACTTCCAAATACAACTATGCTTCCATATATATCCAAGCTATGTGTAACTGTATGCGTGAGATTTACACATGCTGGTATGTTAATGTTACCATTCGAGCATGCTGTGGTCGTAAAGTGCATCAAACCACTGACAGCAGATGCATTCATGGTGACATTCGAGTGTCCGTTATTTGAGAAATATTAAACAAAAGAGGCGATCAGGTGAATGATGTACGGAGAGGAGTTATGGAGAAACCACTGCTCCTCATTGCTAAACAGCGAGTGATATGATGTGCTTTGTACCCAAATCACTTATGATAAAAAAAAATCATCAGCGGATTATGAGGAAGTGAGAATGACAATATTCTGCTTTAAAAATAGTAAAACGACGTCATATTACATATAAAAAGCAGAGCCATGAAAACACGAAGCCGAAGATTAAAGAGATTACACCAAAAATTGACTCTTATGCAAAATATTACTGCATGAGCGAATGGAACCAGATTAGAACTTAAGTGTACTCTGTCCAACTTACCAACAAGGTGATTGAGATACAAGATATATACGGCGGACCTTTCGTAGCTCAATAAGTTTCGATTGTAGGGTCTTACGGAAAAAGGGCTAAGGTCAAACTACTTACTGTTTCCAATTATTAATGAGATAGGATTCGCGGTCGATACGGGTTTTGTAGAAAATCTTGCCTTTTCAAAAAAAAGCGATTTAGAAGGAGCACCCTCAGCGCTTTGAAAAATAAATAAGGCATTGTTACGCTTCAAAAAAGAAACCTCTCCTTACATACTTGGATAAATGCAGACATGCAAACAGACAAGCTTTCACAAAAAAAAATAATGCAACATAGACAGCATCGCTCAGACTTGTCAGTTTCAACAAACAATTGAATCAGTTTGCGCACTTACAGTGGGGCATTGTTACCCAAAAAAAATGTAAAAATTTTCTTATTACCATCAATCAAAAGGCTTTTAGTTTCCGGTATATAGACTGTACCACTTTCGATAACGAAAAACTTTAAAATTTTCAGAAGAAACAGCGCAAAACAGGGTCCCTCGCCAGTGATGCCAAAACGCTCGCAGTGCGTTTATTCTATGAAAATTATATCAGAAAAAAACCATTTTTGCCGTATCAGATACCATTCCCTTTCGCTATAAAACCGTTTCATAGTTAAGCTCTTGGACGTAAAATTTGTTGTGCCTCCCTCAGCGTTACACAACGTTTCGAAGACACTGAAGATGGCACAACGCCGAAAGCCGCTTTAGCAAAACGACCAAGCTTTCTGCATTATTCTGCAGCGCTCATATAAGCGTCTACACATTTTTTTGGTGCTTTCCTAGGGATCCAGATATTTGTGTTTTTTCGTACATGCTGAATTTGTACAGCTGCTCTTTATATGCGTGCAATGGAATGCTTTTTGTTACTGCTGTAGTAAATAGTCCACGCTTGACTATTCTGCCATTTTTAACACTTCAAATTCTTTTTGAAACATTTTTTGGTGATTCAGCATTCTCCAAACGACGAAACCATGCATTTCAATGCACCGACTTTTTGAATTTTTATTACTAGGAAAATTTTAATAATGTTCAATCAATTGTGTTAATGTAGGGAGCACACTAAATGCCGCTTCAACTTTTCTTCAAAAATAATATGCAGGCTCATATATAATACCGCAACGAGTTCTAAAATATTACTCCGTGAAATAATTTTTTATCATCGATGTGGGCTTTACTTTTTTCAGTGACTTGCAAGTACTCGAGATTTAAAAGCTCGCTTTTGGAGAGCTTTATTAAAGCTTTGCAATGCTTTGTGTTTAATTCAGGAAGAACGAATTTGATTGCCTTTGACTTTTGCTTTGCATTCATTGCTGTTTGCTTCAACTAAATTCTTCCTACCTTAGTTTATCCGATATTATGTGGGTCAGATAAAATGTAAACGTTCAACAAGGTTTTCAACTGATGCTCTCCTTGGTGAGCGCTTCTTGACTGCTTGCTCTAGATGCCCGGAAATCGCTCTAGATATTGTTTTGGATGCAACTCAAATGGTTATCATATGTTTTAGGATAACGTAGGCTACATCCCTAAGAGTTTCCTGCTCTTCTAGTCTGGGAAATCGAGTCGAAATCTAACACTACTCCCAATTACTTAACTTCTCCCAAACCGCTTACAGGACTATAGCCAGTGCAATTACTTTTACCTCCAAAAGCGGTAAGGTAATCAAGTAGTGTTGACACTTAATCCTGTTATCTATATTTCTATTTGGATAATAATACATAAATCCACGGCTGAGTGAAAGATCACCCTATCTCAAAAAGAGTTTCAAAAACGCCCTATCTAAACGAAAATTCAATATATTTTGAAAAGATTTTTTTATAAGGTGTTATTGAATCAAACTTTGGAGTATGGCCGCTGAAAAGTAGTTTCAAAAATTTTAAGCTATCTTACTTAGAACCAGGCCTGTTAAATTTGATTGGCGATTAGTAGTCAGTTATTTGGACTGCTTTTTTAAACGGTAATGTCTATTTTAATTGTCAATCAATCAATTAAAAAATAATCAAAAATAATTTAAAAAAACTTTAAAAATAATCAAACAAAATTGTTTTGATTATTTAAAATTTTTTTTTTAATTTTTTGATTATTATTTATGTGCTTCTACAACAATACTGAAAAAAAAATAGCCAAAAAAGTCAAAAATAATGAAAAGTAATCAAAAAAACTTTTTTTGATTATAATAATCATCAAAAATTTAAAGTAATGGGTAATCAATAATTAAATGGATTCTCAAGAAAGTAATTAATCAAAGCGGCAATCGTTAGGATTAGTAATCATTATTTAACACAAGAACTCGAATTCAAGAAGGCGAGACCAAAGCTCGGCCGCCTGACTACTTAAGTTGTGACGATTTCAAAACTAACTGATTATTCAAAACTTACCCACGAAATTGTTTGAGATTTTTACTAATAACGATGCTCCCTAAGAAAAAAGTTTATTTTTTCTTTCGGAAAACATGAAGAGTATAATTGCAAGGTACTGGTTATAGTGAACTTATTCGTTCATTACTACTACTTTCCCCAACGCTTTAAATAAAAATCACGCTTACCATAATCCTACCATATTTCAAAGAAAATATTTTGCGGTATTCATTTTCTTAAAATTATTTTTAATAAAAGTTAAAAATAAGCTGAAAAGTTAGTCATCAAAGTAATGTAAGCTAAACACAAATAGTAGCTCAATGCTTGTGGTAATGGTTCACCTATGATTTCTACAAACAATAGCAAAGCGCAACAAAATAAATAATGAAACAATGCAAGTGAATACATTTATTTCTCTGCACACAAAATAACTTACCAAGTCCAATGTTGAATAATATCAAGGAGAAGTAACAAAGCAGCACCACACCAGTTGCGCACTTCATAAAACAAACAAAGTCAAGCAAATACATACGAATACGCACACGCACACATACGCTGCAGTGAAATGCCCAACTGGTCCGAAAAGTACTCGTTTATAACTAAGCTTTTCAAACTCTTCCAAAACTACACAAAAATAACTAGAATTGTATGAAAAAAATCTTAATTTAAAAAAAAAAAAAAATTGGAGTGCTCACCTGACTAGCACCAAAGTAATATTAGCGCAGACCTTTAGCCTGTAGCGATTACGTGACTTCCACAAAATGTATGACTTTGCAGAATAAGTTACTTTATTTGAGTAATTCGCAGTCGCTCGTAGATAGCTTCTACCTCTAATGATAACTTTAAAATTATTCACATTTTCAGAAACGTAACCGGTATTGAGAACGTCGTGGTAAATGACGATAGAGGTGACTACCTCATGATACTTGAATGCAACTTTAAAGCTGCAGCCACTTTCAAGTAAGTGTAACAGTTTCAGTGACGTTGAGGGGTTATCCATTGTAACCTCAAAGTTAGCACTGGCCACAACACTGACAAAATCCTCTAACTACTAAAAATTTTAATTTTCCGCAGTTGGCAAAACTGGTTGCTGGAACCATGAGGTGGCAGCGGTAACTTTAAACATGAAATTTGTGGTAGTCATAACTTTACCACGACTTTAAAGTGACGCTTTAGTGACAGTTGATACCTTAGAGTTAATATAACTGCAAAGTTAATTACAAATATATTTTTAATCCGATACTACCGCCAAGTATTAATTACTTTGAAGTTGTACTTTTTGGCGAATACGACTTCAAAAGTTATTTAATCTACGATTTTTTTAGAAGAACCTTACACTGGTCTTTTTTGAACCACTTTGAAGCTGCTATATTCCTAAGCGCAAACTGAAATATGTTATCTTACAGAACATAGTCATATTAAAAATACTAGTTGCCTATTTGTGAAAACAAACAGCTTCCTGACCAGTTTAACTAGGTTTTCATACTAGTTTTGAAGCAGTTCCCCACTGCTTTATTTCACTACTGTGTATCTATAAATATACGCCCGTTTATGTTGTGCAATCAGACTTTTTAATTAATGCACATTCCATGTAACTCTATAACTTAATCATCTATGTATATAGTGCAGTTCAGCTCAGCACAGCTCATCTGCAGCGATTAGGGCAGTTGGAGCTATTGATGTGGTGGCTAGCTGCTAGCGCGCTTAGTTCAATCGCTTTTGCTGCTACAAAACCACAGCCACAAGCAAGCAAGCATCAAAGCAAATACTCGTAATATGTATTACTGATTTCTCATGATAAGCTGAATTTCGTAAACCTGTATGGCGGCATTTGTGAGGAATACTAAGACTGGTATGTGCGTGCAACATTGATGTGACAATACTTGGATGACACCTACTCTGTGATTATTCAATACCATCAAACCATCAAAACATACATGCAATCATACAATGCCACTGCACAAAGAAATTGGCACATAAGAAACCCTGTGGGGAAGTCAGAAACTAGTAAAAACCATTTCTGGTTCAAAACTAGAGATAAAGTGGCTAATAAGAAGTAGTGCGATAGCTCTTAAATTTTCACTAGTTCGAAAAAAGCATTTTGCTACGTACTTGGAATAATTTTGTCGGGTTCTTATAACGTTCTTAAGGAAGGGCATTTATTGTTTGAACTTAGGGTTTTATATTTCATATTTTACAAAAAGTGCAGTATTTATTTTTAATTCAAAGAAAACATAGTGAAATAAGCACTCTAATTTAATAATGATTAATATCTGAGGTTTTTTAGTTATGCATTTAGAAGTGCGTCCTTGTTCAGAACGATTGAAAATTGAGTTAAAATCGTACCAGTATAAATGTGTGGAGCTTAGCTCTGGTTTGGAACTAATGAAACAGTACCGACAATAGACTGGGTCGATTTATAAACCGATATCGCGCCATCGATTTTTCGATAGGTTTTGGGCTCAGAAAAAAAAAGTTCCACTACGCATATCCAAAACCCGAAAATAAAATTTTTTTCAAAAAACTGTTATCGCCAACGTTTCTAGCGCATAATTTTAAGTGGGACAGGAAACATAAGACAAATTCGTTTTCATCGAAAACATTTTTGCATGCATGCTGACGGACGAGTATACATGAAAATTTTAAAATCAAACGAAAATTTTTTTAGTAGGTAAGAAAACCTTAAAAATCATAGTCGAAAAAAGTCAAAAAAAGGAAATTTCGCAGGCTCCAAAATTATTTTTTTGGGTATACGTAATAGAACTTTTTTTTCCTGAACCCAAAACCTATCGAAAAATCGATGGCGCTATATCGGTTAACTTTCGTCCATACAAATCGACCCAGTCTAACCCACAAGGCTACAAATTTTAGAATACATTTTTAACTTTTAACTATGTATCCAACCATGTTTGGTTTAGAATTAAAACTATGACGATTTTCGAAGAAATTTTGAACCAAACATTTTTCAAATAAAAAAAATATGCAATATTCGAGCCGACGCGTCCCGCATCAGAATCACCACTGAACTACGGCGAACAAATGTATAGAGTGAAACAAGTATATATTTTTACTGTGTATACTGGTGTTGTATGAATGAATATTTTTAAATTTAAGCTCAAACTATTAGCCATTAGCCGTACATCAACTAACCGCGGGAGTGGGGCCGAAGGTCAAAGGTTCGAGTGCCGGAACAAGTAACATCAAAATTGGTTATAAAAAGTTTTTCAAAACTGGGTCGCGCCTCGGCAGTGGTTTGACAAACTCTACGTAGAGAAGCCTCGGCCTCAACCTCCTCCTTCAACATTTTTTTTTTTGACACTAGCTAGATCCAAACTGTAGAATTTAGAAATGATTCAGAACTCGATCAATAGTAAACATTAACGAACTATATCCGGCGGGGAAAATTTCCAACGCTTAGGACATCGCCATGTTAAATACGACAGTTAATTACATGTAAAAGAGATTAAAGGCGAACTAGTAGGGGTTCCCAACGCACTAGAAGCGCACCAGTTCAGAGCTAGAAATTTTCCCCACAGGGAAAGATAACAAACAAGTGAAGAATTCTTATTTACTGTGGAATGGTTTTAAATATACGCAACTGCGCATCTCGATAAATCAGTGGAATTGAATATTCGTCAATCGAAAACTTAAGCAAGCTTTTCTGCGTCTCAGAGTTACTATAATACTATGATAACTCCGAAACCAGTCGAGATATGCTACTTAATGACTTCGCTTATTTGATACCCATATTATTTTAGGAACGAAATTGGGTCACCCTGGTCCACATATTGGTCGATAACTCCATGACCGGTCAAGCTGTAGGAATTTTAGGTACCTTAAACTTTAATTGAAGTTTTTTAATACAACAGTATTGTTTTCAATTTAATTCAGCAATTTTTGAATGATACACGCCCAAACATATAAACAGACAGACAAAATACCTAAAAACTGTTGCTTTGGATTTATATTGGCTCAATAATGATCAACGATTTTGCTCAGAGAATAGGTGTAAGCATAGCGTGAAGAAATGATCAGCTTATTCTGGCTTTCACTACATCTCGCTTCAGGGAACTGTGCACCATACCCAGAAGAGTATAAAAACTGTCTTTGTGTTAATCACTAAGATATCATATCGTAAAGAAATGCACTTTATTAGTCGCTTGACCCAATTAATGCGATAAACGTAATGAATAAATCAATGAACTGCTGCACTGCTGCTAAAGCAGTAGCAATTACTACGACCATTATGAGCTAACACTGCATTAACAACAACAATTTTAGTGGCCACACAAATATTTACTATGATAAAACCGAACACTAATGAACCTCATTACGAAATTAGTGTAAATGGCGATGAAGAAGATTTGCAGCTTTTTGTCGGCTCAAAAAAAATTTAAACGGCGATAAACCAATAAAATTCTTTAATTACCAACCAACTGGTCTGCAGCAGCTACAAAGTATGCTTAAACGCGTTGTTGAGCTGTTTGGTGCGAAAAATCCAGTTTCAAGCAAACGAAGTAAGCAGAGAGTACAGTGTATCTTGGGTGTATTATTTACATACGAGATATGGTCGATATATTGGCGTACTGGCTTTTACAATTTTTTTTGTGCAATGGTTTTTGATATGGAAAAAATACTCGGATTACCCAAATTTATTGGGAGTTCAATTATTAATTAAGTGATTAGATACGAAAACATCTCTGAGATCACAATCAAAATACAATTTTTTTTAATTAATCGCTTTGTTGTCGGTTAAATCCCATCTATTAGATAATAATAATTATAATTAGTGTTGCTGTTTTCTCAACTAATGATCAGAATCAAGGACGCGTTAATAGTATTAAAGATTATTGACAGATTGCAATTGTTGTTGTTTCTCTACGTCAAACAATTTAGTTAGCGTTTTGTTTTCACTATGCCTTCCATGTAATTAAAAATAGTAATTAACTGTTGTAAATAACGTTATGGCGTAAATAGCTTACAAACAAATAAATATACACATACATAGAATCGTAGCTCCCAGTGATGGCAATCCCGCTATCCCGTGCATTTTCAGGCGCATAAAGCTTCGGGATTTCTTTCCTTTATCGTTGGGATACAATGAACAAGAAACTGAGAATCTTTATTTTGGTTATTAAATGTGACGTCTTGTGTGACAGACAAAAACCTAATATGGATACTAAATTTAATATTGGGAAGACCGGCTTTCAATATTAGGCTTTAGGTAAATTTTACAGCATTTGCAATGAGCGAAATGTATGGCGGGATGCAATAAAATCATAGACAAAAAAACCCAACACATTGAGAAACTAGGCCATATGAATCAATATGCATTTTTTTCCACAATCAACGTGAAATGACGCCATTATGGCTTTATTGCACTTTTGATGTTTATGTAAGACATGAAGTCTCAATGACATCGGATAATTCAAACAGTATTTTCCAGCGATGCCGCTGCTGTAGCTTTATTGTATGGCTTTATTGCACCCTACCGAAATGTACACACTGTATTCAAATGACTCCACGCGGTCGTTCAAGGTAGTAATTTCTTATTAACATCAATCAACCGATTTCTGTTTTCAAAACCAAGTTATTAGAATTGTATTGTGGTCGTTTAACAGCTCTGGTCCTTCTTGTGTTAACAAAAGTGTCATCTTTTCATTTCAATTATAAATTAAATGGCTTGCTAACACTATTCCTTTCATAAAAGTATAATCCCACATATTTTTCTAGGTTAACTCTTTAGAGATTTCATAAAACTGAACTTGGAAAGTCGAAAAATTTGCATTAAAAAGGCAATATTTTTGAAAAAATTATCTTAGTGTACCTATTCGATTTTACTATTAATGAAATAACTTTTGTTTTATAAACAAAATAAAAAACATAAAATGCCTGATTAGTTATTTCTTATTTATTTTAAGTTTAACAACTGTGTCAAACAAATTCTTGATTGTTTTTCAAAATAAACTATTGCAAAGTTTTCCCAACCCTGGAACTGATCCCGGGATACCGATAATGTATAATCAGATCCAGAAAATTCCACTACTGCAAAGCCAAAAAATTTTACATCACTATTATCGATCTTGTAGTGAAACAAAAAAAATAAATAGATATAAAAAATAAAACTAGTATCGATCTTGTAGTGAAAAAATAAATAATTATAAAAAATAAAACTAGCGTATTCTGTGCGATAGTCCGATAAAGAACAAACTTCTATCAGTTCATAAGTTTTAAGAAAGTCTGATTTATTTTCTAGTATATTATTTCCAGCAAACAGAGTATCTAACGTTGGCAAAAATTTGACTAATACGTCAGATGGAAAAAACAATTGTCAACACCAGAAAAATGTTAGTGAAAATGTTAGTCGATTAGAAAATAATTAGAGAATTGATTGCAAACTAAACTAATATTAGAATCTTATTTTGGAATGGCATAAGAACTGAATTGTAGAGCTTTGATTTTTTTGATTTGAAAGTTATGTGGTGAAGTGGGGAAAAGGTAAAAATAATCAGAAGTAATCAAATAAATTTTTTTTTTATTATTAAATTTTTTTTTCCTAAACGTAATTAATTAATAATTACCTTTTCTTGAAAACCAATTAACATCATCATTACTAATTAAAAAATCCGTATAATAAATTGATTACTAATTACTAGTCAAATTTAACAGGTCTACTTAAAATATTAAATGAAAAACAAAAACATTAAAAAAAAAATTTATTTTACTTTGAAAGCCTTTTTGAAAATCAAATTCCTTCTTTTCGCTCTTAGAATTGTAAGTTCTTGTAATTTTTTCTTTTTGAAACAGTTTTTAAGGCAGACAGAAAACAATTTTTCGAGTAGCGAAGTAAAAAATGAAAAGCGGACTCAGCTAATAAAAGCTGCTTAACAGTTGTTTTGATGTTTCACTACATTTCTTTTGCAATAAGTGTGTAAGAAACCCAGCTTTGAAAAATATTCTTCCTTTTGACGGCCTGTTTCTCTTGAAAGAATAAGGGAATTTTAATTTGAGTTTTCGGTACAACTGCTCCACAAAGCATGTAAGATAAATCTAGCTTTTAAACAAGTAATAAGTTCAAGCGTGACTATATATGTATACTCGTATGCACATACAGCAGATATGTTTATATGCGTGAATGTGAGTTTTTTTTTTTATTCAAAGCGTTGGCATCACAACTGCGAGGAAAAAATAAAGATGAAGGAAAATCAGGAAGTCAGCAATAGAATGTGGAAAGCAACAATAACAACAATAACTGTGACAATAACACAAACAACAACTATAAATACAACACAATATTAAATATAATATATAACGAGAAAAAAAAAATGCAAACACAACAATACCAACAAAACCCGTATCTCTTCCTTATAGCCAATGAAACGGAAAACATTGAAATATTGCTTGACTTGACTTTTACGATATCATAACTGGCTGCACTCGCTGGCATAGTGGTATCGCAGACGGTATTCAGACCAAACAGCGATGAGAAGGTATCACAGCTATGCGGAAACGCACTGGTGGCGACGCCAATTGTGTCCGACACGAAAGCAGGACTAAAAACATACTGGAGGACAACGATTGCGGCTAGTGAAGCGGAAGCATTGTATAGCAATTTGTAACAAGTAGCAACAAAATTAGAGAAAATTGTCAGCGGTAGTATAAGGACAGTAAGTGGGGCTTTGGTTGAATCAGAAAACAGTATAAGAATGAAGACAAGAACAGCTGGTTATAGCGCACATTTGTTGCTTGGTAAAGCAGCAAGAATATACAAATTGAAACTGAAATTATACAAATGCAAAATTTTATAAATCAAGAAACCCAGCACTGAAAAGTAACACTAGTTAGGTAGCAAACTATTCCATTTCTTTAGCCACACCTCTTCTCATTCCAGCTCGTTTGCTACTAGAAATAAAACCGTTTTAAAAAAAGTCTAAGCATTCACTAGAGTTTTCATAGTGGTTGAACTTTATTTAATATTTTATTTTACTTAACTTCCTTTCTCTTTTTTAATTTTTTCTTTCCCTTCTACATCATTTAATGTTACAGCTTGTATTTTGATTTTGATTTTAATTTTATTCATATTTTATTTTATTTCATTCTATTTTTTTTTATTTTATTTTTTATTTTATTTTATTTTACTTTCATTTTATTTTATTTAATTTTGTTTTATTTTATTTTCTTTTGTTTTATTTTATTTTATTTGATTTTATTTTATTTTATTTTATTTTATTTTATTTTATTTTATTTTATTTTACTTTGTTTTATTTTCTTTTCTTTGCTTTTCTTTTCTTTTCTTTTCTTTTCTTTTCTTTTCTTTTCTTTTCTTTTCTTTTCTTTTCTTTTCTTTTCTTTTCTTTTCTTTTCTTTTCTTTTCTTTTCTTTTCTTTTCTTTTCTTTTCTTTTCTTTTTTTTATTTCTTTTATTTTATTTAAGTTTATTTCATTTTTCTTTATTTTATTTTATTTTATTTTATTTTAGTTTATTTATTTTATTTTATTTTATTTTATTTTATTTTATTTTATTTTATTTTATTTTATTTAAATTTTTTATTTAACTTCATTTTATTTTATTTTATTTTATTTTATTTTACTTCATTTTATTTTATTTTGTTTTATTTAGTTTTATTTTATTTAATTTAATTTTATTTTATTTTGTTTTATTTAATTTTATTTAATTTTATTTTATTTCATTTCTGCAGTTTTCATACAAACCCTGAGCTATATCTATTTTTATAGAGTTCTATAAAGTTAGGGAGTTTTATACTCAACTTGAAAGTAAGAAATTTTTATTTAAACTAGTTAAAAATGAACATTTTCTCGATGATACTCCTGAACTTGGGCATCGTTTTAAATTAAGACAAAACAGTTGGACTATATGGAAAACCAGTATTTATCTGTTATACAACTAGTCACATGCACTGTAGGAAAGTAACAAACACACTTACACCAATACGCAAATACGCAACTTTAGAAAAAACATGACAAGCAACAAGCGATAAAGCAAATAAAATTTATAAAGCAAAGGACATGGTAGAATGCTTTATTGTTTTGTTGCTCTACTTGGCATTAGTCTAGCACGCAAAACTAGCTCAAAGAGATGTGTTAAAGGCGCTTTACTGCAATGCGAAATTTCAGAGATATACAAATTCATTTAATTTATTATTATTTGCTGGTTTTTTTGGCAATTTATTTTTTGAAAAATGCTTCACATTATTTGTGACTTAATATTTAAGAAAAAAAAATGCATTAATAAGCTTTATTTGACATTTGCAAAAAGTCAAATCCAATTTAGTATTATGTTTGTGCAGCTGCTTTTTGTTTATAGTGAAATAAATTTACATACACAAGCATTTATATTTATATACATAATTTTGTATTTTTTAGGCATATATTTAGTATTTGTGTACAAATATTTCTTTAAACTTTTTTACATGTCACCTGCATTTTGCTTTCAGCGTAACATTATTTATTCAAAAGCTCTCTTCAGGGATTTCAAGACTAACAAATTATGTCAAACAGTGCTATAAATTTTTTTTTTCATTCTTACGTATAAAAAGGTCATAAATCATTAGGCTGTTATTAGACTGTATGTATATATATATATGTTTGGTGCTTCTGGAAATGTTTTATTCTGTGAGAAATAATTTTAGTGAAGTATTGTTATTTATTTTAAGCTACCAAAAATCAGTTTTATAGTGGAAATTAACTTTCGAACTGGTGGCAATTTCATTTATAAAATATATAAAGTTTAAATACCTCTATTTTTGCAGGAATCCAACTAGCGCTCGTTGGAACGGAGCTGCAACCATTGCTTTGACTTTAAAGTTTTGAGACAATAGTAATGGGAATGTAATAGGAAAATAACTACTACGTACTTGTAACCAAAACGGAGAAAAATTCGTTGGTAATGGTGTAACTAATACAAAAAAAAACTGTCTAATAGGTGGTAGCCCTTTTAAATTTTTGAAATATATTCTATCGTATTTCCGGCAAAAGAAACAAAATTGAGTTCACTTTCTTATAAATTTAAGACAGCAGTTTTTTCAGAGAAAATTTTTTCTTGCATAACCTCTAGGGACATTTTGAGAGTTTCAATTAGATATGGGTTCGCTGACTCAGCTAACTTTACCCTATATCTACTTTGGAAAAAAAATGCCAAATGAAACATCAAAAAACTCCAAGAAACTTTCAATGATTTTTTTAATATCTTTTTTTACGAAGCTAATTTATGATCATATTACCATACTAGTCTACCACTAGTAAATTTTAAATTTTTCAAAAATATTTTTACGAAGGGCCTAAGCTACATTTAATGGTGTAAGTCAGTTGGAAGCAAAAATAATTGTTTTTCCTGTTGTGAAAGATTCTAGAAGTATCGCAGCCCTCTTATCAAAAACCAATCTACCGATTTTGCCGGGTTAAGGGTTTATACACAAAGTTGAGGGGAAAATCTGAGCTAAGTTCGTGACTGTTTTTAGGATTTTATGCAGATTTTATTCGAAAAGCGAAAGACAATTTGTTGGTAGTACTATGGAAGAAAAAAACTAGTTAAATTATAAAAAAATATTCAAAATTGACGGAGTTATTGCCCGTTCCCCGAAGAGCGTTTTTTGGCAGACGCTTGCGATGAACACCCTTCAAGGCAAACCGCTCAACAGAATGAAAACAGTTAAAAAATTATTGGAGACAAATCTATTGTGGTATGCTTGAACGATTTGGTTTCCCTTCAAACAATTGTTTTCCAATACAAAAAGCATGTTGACAAAAAAATTGATTTTTCAGTTGTTCAAAGTTTCGAACAAAAATAGATTACAAAGAATCGAAAATTTTAAAATGAAAAAGGAAACGTTCAAGGACTCGAAGTTGTCAATACGAACAATTAGAAAAAAATTATGAAAATCGGTTGAAAAGCTTTTGAGATATCACGTTCACCGCAACGGAACTTTTCAAAAAACTTCATTTCGAAATAATCGCGTTTAAAGAAATGTGTTCAAAGTGCTTATAGATGGAACCAGGGTGCCCCGAACCGCTGTAATTTGAAAACTAGTGCTCCGCTATGTATAAAATTTCGAGCAGATATTTTTGAAAGTATGTACTTCCAGAATATGCATTAAAAATTGTTCGATTTTTCGAGCCCTAACTTGGCATATAACCCCTTAATCATTGATTGTTCTACAACTGACGAGTACCACGCTTACAAGGAAACTCCAATATTTTGCAATATAAGTTACCTCAATCAACCAAAAGGTAAAGATTTTTCAAAAACAATAAGCTTTTAAACTTGATTTCCCAACATTTTCATTTTACCACATTATTGCTCCTGGCAAAAGGGCGACGATATATAATATACATACATTCTACACACAAATTGTTTATTTTTTTTGCTTCCTAAGTCTGCATGGCGTATACGTGATATTTGTTCCGCCACAAGTGTTTGCGCGACAATATTTAGTAATAATATAAATGCATGTGTCTCACTACAAGGGCAAAGGAATGTACGAAACACGCATATATATTTATATAAATGTCACATTTCAACATTTCATGACAATTTCTCTTCTAACGCTTAATACCATTTCAAAAAAACTACGGTACGCATTTCAGGTTAGCTGAGGGTGCTGCGACACCGATTGCGGCAACCACGATTCCAACTGTCACTGTCACATGTATTTGCTGTCTTGAATTTGTAACATTTTCGGCAAAGCCAACAACAAGGACACACCCAAGCGATGTGTGTATCTACTAAGTTTGCTATGAGGGGCGTTAGCGGATATTCAAATGATATAATATTTTTTTATTTGTGATTGTATGAGCCTTTAAGTGCCAAAATTTATTTATGTTTATTATAGTGGTGACTGAGCATAAATACAAACAACTAAAATTGTAGACACAAATATGTATGCATATATGTATATAATAATTTGAGGAAAACGTGTAAGGATCTCCATATTAGTACGTGTTAGCGCGCAAGAAACGATAACTTTGCAAAGGTTTTGAATTTTTGTTTGACTGGTTTTTGACGCTTAGCAATATTTATACTCATGCACGGGAACAAAGTACATCAGTACTCGTTTATACACTAGGGTGGGTTGAACAAGTTTTTTGGCATGGAGATATAATTTTGAAATTATTTAAGGAATAATATTTTAATCAACATTTTAAAGCGGAGCAAACGATTTTTAAATAAATAAATTTTATAACCCTAAAGAAGATATTCTTACATATCCACATTATATCGGAAACGGCTTAACCGATTTGGATTAAATTTGGTGTGCAGATAGGTACCGCATTTTGGGAATCTTTACTTGGATGCGGACACTCAGCATGATTTGATGACTTGTCTAATTTTTTTTATACTGAAATGAGATATGCCTATATGGGTATCGAAAGCAAATCAGCGGAAATATATTTAGGTAGAGTTGCCAATTAATTCCATTATTTTTCTTTTTGGTATATCCGTTGTTATCTCGAAAATAGTTTGACCTGTTTATACGAACTTTCGAAAACAGGAAATATGCTACAATTAAAGCTCTCGTCCACAATCGATTTCACTAGGCGCTTTTACAGGGCTGCCACCTATTTGGAACTTTTAAAAATGAAGTGCGATATGGCGATATGGGCAGAGAACGAACTGTATTTTACATCCTTTTTTAACAGAAGTGTTCCTAGGTAGGGCTATCACCTAGGGTTGCCACCTAATACAATTATATTTATGTTTTTCCATATTCGCTATTATCTTAAAGCCGCATTAACACATTTTTACGAAATATATAAAAGTAACCTTCAACAATCTAAGCTCTCAACATGAGTGTTACCACTAACGAGGTTTTTACAGAGTTGCCATCTGTTTGACTTTTAGCGAGATATGCTAATATGGGTATCAAACGATTGGTATTTTTCGGCGTATTTCAACAAAAATATTTCTGGATAGGGTAGTGAAATGTGCATATATTTTTCCGAAATCAGCTAATACCCCCTAAGGTGAATGAACGAATTAATTAATATACCCAGTGAAACAATCAAAAAAAATGAAATTTCGCAGGCTCGAAATTTATTTTTTTGGGTATGCGTAGTGGAATTTGTTTTCCCTGAGCTCAAAACCTATCGAAAAATCGACGGCACGATTTCGGTTAATAAATCGAAATGGTGAAAAATTGTGAGAAAAGCTTGGTCTCCCAGGAGGTAACAGTTGAAACGGAAAACCTGATTTTTGTTCCAAAATCATGAAAAATCATGAAAAACCATGGGAAAGAAAAGCATTTTATTTTTTGATAAAATACAAAAAAAATCGTTAAAAATTTTCAGCTCTTCACTTTTCAATGACTTTCGAAGCAAACCCTACAGATTCTATAATAATTTAAAAGCAAAAAAAAATGTTGCGTAGAAACAGAAAAAATCTAGTGCTGTGGACAAAAAAATTTTTTTTTAATTAAATACAAAATTCTACCCTATACAAAGCGAAAAAGAATTTTTTCAGCCCACCTTGATATACGCATAAGCAAGCTCGCATGAGCTTTTATAACCACAATTGTAATAACCATATGAAGTTTTTGTTTGCGTGTTTGTTACAATAAAATTTTCCAGGTGTGAACATACATGACAATGACACTTAGTGAAGCATTTACTTCCTATATTGTTGTCTGTAACTATTATATTTCGGCACACATTTGGCTGTTCTTTAGGTTATTCGTAGGCAATATATATTATAAAAATACTGTAACTATGCTTGCTGAAATAAGTTTTAACAAGCTAAGCGTTAGGGTTTGATACAAGTTACAATAAGAGCAGGGAAACTAAAATGCATCTCTGCTACATTACCCTTCTAGGGTAATTTTTATGAAACTACCCATTTTTGCACTTCGCTCTTCGGAATAGAGAAAGCAGAGTTTGAGTTTTCAGCTCCTGGGTTCAGTTATTAATATTTTTCTGCTCCAACTATCTTCGCTGTCGCACAATTGAAGAAGCAGAATTAGAGGAAGTTCCTGTATCTAAAACATTTTTTTTCCGAACTACTCAATCTTTACTTAATTTGTATTATTTTAACAAGTTTTGATGCCATTTGATACATTTTTATGGGACATAGAATTCTGAAAGTACGGCTTACATATAAATATTTAATTGGTGCTGAACAGCTAAGGCGATTTTATCCGTCCTTTCGGATATTCTCAACGGTGCCGCTGGAATTTATGTCACACTTTATTTATTCCATAGAGTTTAAAGCTCGAATGGCTTGCTATCTATGTATTCTAGAGGGTCCACAAGAATCTTTTTCCTTCAAAGTTCATCCTGACACGTCGAAGCCAATAGTACAGTACCCAATGAGCACCGCAACTAAACTGCATTTATTCTATAGAGAGATTTGGTAAAGCTCGTACTTCGTTGTAGCCGGACCTCAGAGTTACAGATACTGTGGAGGACTATAATCGCTTCCACAGAAGGACCATCGAGACATCACGCGAGTGGTGCAAAGTATAACTCTAGTACTGCAAGACTATTTTGAATTCCTCCGTAAAAGTTTAGGTTTCGAGTTCCCTACTTCCTCGAAGTACAAAGAATCATTAAGTTTGTATCTCAATCTGTTTTATGACAGATGGAGGTTTTTTTGTATAAAAGAGGTGTTAACATGTAGACAAATACCGTTTCAGGGACGGCAAAAATGTATTATCTTTTGTTTTTACTTAATAATAATAATAAAACTCAAAGCGTCATATATCCTTAACTATGAGGAATTTGACCTCTAAAATTCAAACAAACACCCATCTTGCTCCGAAGTGGTTGATTCCAACTATAATTTATTGAAAATTCTACCACTAATGGTGGAAAATGTGTATGAAAATTTGAGTTTCCGCAATTGAATTTTCTTCATTTAAAGGAGTGTTTTCAGTAATTTATCTTAAGCATCAAGAACTTTAAAGTAAGAAGAATTCCATTCAATTTAAGAAGTTTTTTAGTTTAAATTTTTAAGTCGAAACTCCGCATAGCTTAGGATGTATGATACTTCGAGTTTCATTATGAAAAAAAAAATAAATAATAAAACTTTAGAATAAGTAAAAAATAAAAATAATCATTATTTGTGGTCCCTGTTACATTCACAGCCGCTGCGGGCATGATCAAATTTTCGATCTGATCGCACCGCATGTAGCCTGCTGAACTTGAAGAACCAAGTTGTTCATGCCTTACACCACAACATTGACGTTAAGTTAAAATCGGCCTAGTAAATACTTTCCACATCCCTGCTGTGGGTTATGATCTCAGTCCCCATTTTTTATATAGCATTATTTTTCTTAGTAATTTTGCTTACCCGAAAGATGCATCCATTCAGAGAATATAGCTCAAAACTTGGAATTTCGTCCGTACCTTTACGGTTACATCAATGAATTATTTGAATATTAACTCTTATATTCGATAATTCCAACAAATACTCAAAGACCTATTTCATGAATAATAAACACGTCGTAAAAAATGTCTAACTTATACTTATCCAACATCCCAATTTGGGTTGAAAAAAGGAAATATGATTGCCTACGGCACTTCTAGCAGTCATACATCGACACATGAAAAAGCTATAAATAAATAAATACACACATAAGATTGAATTATAGTTTTACTTTCACTAGGCTATCCATATATTTGTCATTCATACAAACAAATCTACAAATATATGGATATTTATTATACATACATAAGTCATTTTTCCCACATTGACTGATATTTTAAAGTGTGGGAATTTAAGCTTGCGTATGATTGTTTGAAATTTTATTGCGTGAGATGTTGTTCGTGTGTATGCGCATATGTATGTGTATGGCTTTGTACTGCGCGAGGGCGTATTCAATTGACTGTGAGTGTTTTGTTATTGTTTCCTTCTATTTTATGCCATTTTGTATTATTAGAATTATTTTTGTGTACAATAAAATGATTTATTTTGACATATTTCCTCACTTTAATGCTTGAGTGAGACACAGCTGTGTGGTAGTGTGGGTGAATCTAAATAGATGTATTTATGTGCAGCCTCAAGTTTTCAGGTTACTTTTAAAATATTTTTCAATCACGATTTTTGAGACGTGCTTACACATAAAAAAGTAAGGAACAATAAGATCAGGTGGAATTGTAGCTAATAACATATTTTTTTTTGGAATAACAATGACAAGGACGTTTTAATAGTTTTTAAGATCAAAAAGTTCATATATAACTGGGCTAGTACATACAGATATAGAGTTCAATATATTCTATTTCTAAGGACCAATAGTCAAATCTGTTCACCCATGAACATCGGTCGTCCTATCTGTCTCCCCATCCAGTTGACTTTGTATCGTGATTGTAATATGGGAGTGAAATCAGTTGAAGACAAAATTTGTATTGCTTTCAAATTTTAAATGCAGCTATATGCTAGCTTTTTTAGTCTGGAAGCCTTTCTGAGAGTACAGGCTTTCGAATCGTTTAGAGAAGTTGCTTACTGACTTCATTTTTTCAGCGATGTCACTAACTATTTGCATATAAAATGTGTACAAATTGCATACATTCATATTTTATATATAAATAGACAAGATGAAAAAATGTGGAACCGTTTTCCGCTAAACTATAATTCTAAGGCATGCAAATTATATATGTACTAGCTGGACCCGTGCGCTCCTTGCGCAAAAAAAAAAAAAACCAAAATGGTTTGAAACCTTTTGTTAGTCCAGTTCCAGGATTTTTCAAACCTTTTTCTCAAATTATAAAAAAATATTTTCAGCTACACTTGTTGTGAGACCACAAAAAATGGTAATTCTATACGACAGCACGTAACTGCTACTACAGGATCAAAAATCTCGGGAAAGGTATCAAACGACGCGTTTTGATCTCTGTATCAATAATCCGAAAGCGCAAATTAAATAATTTGTTTCAGTGAAAAGTTATTAGTAAAAAACCCAAAAATTGCCTAGGTCCAATCCCAAATAGGGGACTTGATCCAAGGTATTTATGTGCACAACACCTTTCTGCGTAGGCTTCAAAAGAATAACCTTAGCCGGTCCAACACTGGCTACGCGGTCCACAATGTTTCTGCACAGAACACATTTCTGCACTTTTCGGTACACCCTAATCTGTGACTACAACAACCACATGAAAATGACAGAAAAATTTCAACTTTAATTGCAAATATCTCTGAACAGACATAAAATATCGAATTTCCGCTTTCGGATTATTGATACGAAGGTTAAAACCCGTCGTTTGATACCTTTCCCGATATTTTTGGACCTATATTAGCAGTTACGTGCTGTCGTATAGAATTACCCAAAAAATTATACAAATATGCGCAAACAGCTATTTGAAATTCCACCACTTATATTACATTCACATTGAGCCATAAACTTGAGTTGATTGCCAACATCAATATGAATTAACTCAAAAAATGTCCCTTTAACTCGAGTTTATGACCCAGTGTGAACGCAGTCTTATTCACTTATTTTAGCAATGTTCAAGTGTAGATGGCGCGCTCGCCTTTAATTATTCTAGCACTGTTCAGTCTTAATATTCAACTGTAGATGTCGCGAGGCATATGAATGTCACAGTCACAATAGCGTTGCAGTACAAATTGATTTTTTTGTGCATTCACAATCGTTTATTTTAAAGAATTTATTTTTATAAAATACGGTTAAACAAAAGCACTCCGCTAATTAAAACATGGTTTCGCATGTAGAGCTAACCCCCACCTTTAAAACGATACTTTATTTATTAATATTGGTTCCAAATGAGAGCAGAAAATTAGGAAATAACACAAAAAGACCTTACAGAAATAATATATATGATAGATAGGAAATTTTGAGGTATACTTTTATCCGTAAATAAAAAAAAATTTAAAAATCATTTTAATATAAAAAATTTAACATAAAAGTCACACCACTACACATGCACTTATTCACACTATAGAGCCGCTGTTGTGTGAGTAAATATGCCATGCATGATTTTGTACTACTCGTGTGATCGGCTCTCACTGTGAATGCGAAGAGTTGGTAGTGGACCAATGAATAACAAGCATTCGCACTACAGCGCAGCTGTTGTGTGAGTAAACGTGTGGTGCATTTTTGCTTTAGTTGTTTTTATTCCATTGATCACTGGATACGCTTCCCAGTGTCAGCGGCTCTCCTGAGAGCACGAAAAGTTGCTTTGTTGGAGACATAAACAAGCAATTTCAAATATGAGCAAATATGTAAACTTCATTGCTGCTACCGACAAACAGGGTTTACAAAAACAAAATAAATGATTACTCAAAAGAGTATTAAACACCGAAGCTTGATTTGTATTTGTGGTTGAGTTTGTGTAAATTGAAATAAAGTAAAATAAAATAAATTAAATAAGATTAAAAAAAAGTAAAACAAAGTTTATTAAAATAAAGTGAAGGGAAAGACAGTAAAGGTAAGGAAAGGATAGGAATGAAAGGGAATGGAAAGGAAAGTAAAGAAAAGAAAAGTAAAGGAAAGGAAAGGAAGGGAATGGAAGGGAAGGGAAGGAAAAGGAAAGGAAGGGTACGGAAAGGGAAGAATAAAATAAATTCAAAATAGAGACTGCAGAGAGTAAAAGAAGAAATCAAGGAAAACGAAAATATGTTAGAGGAAAGGAACGACAGAGAAAGGAAGGGAAAAATACAGATGAAAAGTACAGCAAATAATGAAAATAAAATAAAGTTTAGTGGTAAAATTCCAACCACTGGGCGTTCTCTAGTAATCATAAAATGTCTTAAACTAGTAGAAAATGCAACCGAATGGAAACTTAAAAGAAACTGTTTATTTTAAGAATTTAATTAGTTGTCATCTGGTAGACGTTATCGACGCATTGTACTTAGAAGTGAGGCAAACGAAAATAGAAGCTATTTTTAAATCGCAACAGCTTTGCAATTTTATGTCGGATTTGTAACAAATGGTCTAGACCGAAGCTTGTAATTTAACTCGTATAACATGACAGCCCCTGCAGAGCTTTGGGGCTTTAAATTTAATATTCATACTTTTATAAAATTACTCTAGACTTCTGCATGCGTAGCCTTAGCTTCTTCTGACAATCTCAACCATTTGAAAAAATACGTCAGAAAAGGAATGACAACAGACTTATTGAGAATGAGGCACTTGTACTCGAACTTTTTTGAACAAAAAAATCCGAATAATTCGTGTACGCTGTTTTGAAAGGGACAGAGAAGTATTGCAAGGTACTTCAGGTCTTACAAGGAATACAAAAGAGCGAACATAAAATTTGTTCTAAAAACTTTTGTCCACAAGTAAGCGAAAATGAGGTCTCAAAAATTCGAAATTATTTTGTAAAATCACTCTTATGTTCTGAGCAAAATTTTATAATAATATCAAGGAACTGAAATAAAAACCTGTAATAAATATATACCTGAATTTAAATGGTGAACCACTTATAGTCATATCTTTCGAGGCATGAATTAGTTTGAAATTTGGTTTAACTATTTCAAAGCTGTCTACAAGAAAACGCACCTTTAATTAATTTTTATATATAATTTTAAATTGATGATTTGCTGTCAAGAGGTATTTTCTTTAATAAGAAAAGACCACGTCTGGATCGTCAATTTGGACGATAATTTTATTTTATTTCCTCAACATACCATGACTTTAAATGAGCTCAAAACCAAGAATAATTTTGAAAATTTTTATTGTTTTTATTTTTTTAATAATTATTTTTCAATTAATTATTGAAACTTTGTATTAGATTAGAATAGCAAAACTTATAAAGACAACCGCCATAGCTTTTCTTATAGATCGATTTCAGAAGTTACTAGACTTCTTCAACAGAGAAATTTCGGCCCGCTCTGCTAACCATTAAGCTAACAGATTGCTGGATTTCCTGTCAGCTGAAATCCTACTTCTATTCACATTTTACCATAACATTGAGCCATCTGGATACTCATGATGGATATTTTGTTTGGTAGTGAACATTTTCTTCTTTGTACAATTCAACTACAACAAAAACAATGCCATTATACCTAGTAGTGCTTCGCACACAAGGTATATTAACTTTAGTCGCGTAACGGAAGTACGTAACGGCATTAACGGATCGAGATAGATATTGACTTATATATATCAAAATGTTCAGGACGAAAAGAGAAATTGATTAAGCCATGTCCGTCCGTCCGTCCGTCTGTGAACACGATAACTTGAGTAAATTTTGAGATATCTTAATGAAATTTGGTATGCGGGTTCCTCGGCACTCGTCTCCGAGCGCTATTTAAAATGGGCGAAATCGGATGATAGCCACGCCCACTTTTTTATATATAATATTTTCGAAAACACAAAAAAAGTGATTACTCAATACAGAATACAGAATATCTTTATAAAATTTGGTGAATAGATTCATATTGAGGCACAAAACACATTTTTCAAGAAATTTTTGAAAATATGTGTGGCACCGCCCACTTTTGATTAAGTCAAATTTAGATATAATATTAATCATAAATCAGAAACCGTTCAAGATATCGAAACGAAATTCAGCACGCAGGTTTGCAGGTATGCAAGCAATGTTCCAGGAAAAAATGGGCGGGATCGGTTAAGGTCTACACCCACTTTTATATGAAAGATTTTGAAAAGGATCGTAGATATATTAAATAGGCAATAACTTTGCGTAAAATAGCTTTACATCATTTATATTTCAGTTTTAAAGTTTCCGTAAACAAAGAAATCCAAAAACTTAAAATTTTCGAAAATGGGCGTGGCCCCGCCTATATTATAGTGGACTATTCCACAAAACTTTTTATGCCATAACTCCGGCAAAATTTGGTGATAATGTTCTATATATACAGGTAACTGTTTGCTGTAAAATTGGGCGAAATCGGTTAATGTCCACTCCCAGTTTTTCAACATAGTTCTGAAAATTTTTTTTGTAAAATTTAAAGAGCGATATTTCTACAACTAAGCAAGTTATATCAATCAGATTTTGCACACATAATAAGCTTTTTAAGAAAAACTCTGCCGCCAAAAATTTTTTCAATTTCGAATAAGTAGGCGTGGCGCAGCCCACTTTTCAGCATAAACTTTCTGCTATTCTCAAAGGCAACCGAATATAATTCGATTTTGATATTTCAATGAAAATTGGTCAGCTGGTTCTCAGTAGTATGTATTATACTCCTGCCAAAAATTTGCCAAATCGGGAAACACACAAGCACAATATTCCGGCACGTAGTTAATAGCCCGCTGCAATAGCGAAGTTATATATTTCATAAACATTAAATGTATGTAAGTATGAGAAGAAGAAGAGAAAAGTTCACTAAAATGATCAGCACGATGAGCGGAGTCGATTTAGCCATGTCCGTCTCTCCGTCCATCTGTCTGTCTGTCCGTCTGTCTACTTGAACGCAAACTAGACTCTCAGTTTTACAAAAGAATGCTGAAATTCGTGGTTTGCTTTCGCCGTTTTATAACATACTAGCAAACCCGATAGACGTTGTTTTGACGTTTTAATATATAGAACACATCTATATATAAAATGTCATTAACTTGAACCAAATAAACTCCTAACTATACCGAACCTGACCTGGAGGATTTTCCAAAAGCTATATACAGACTGTATCGTGCCCAGCGAACTCCTGAACTTATCGTGAAAGTTCAAGAGCAAAACAAAACACAAAATATGTGGGCGTGGCACCGCCCACTTTTGAAAAATTATGTAGATATTGACTAAGTGACACATATATCCAAATTTCATTAATTTAGACCAAAAAACTTCGGAATTATGACGAATTGAAACTTTATATAGCCTGGGGGCGTGGCTCCGCCTACTTTTCCAATACTATATGTTGTCTAGGCCTACCCAGTGAACCCAAGTATATATTGTGAAAATTTCATAAAGATCGGTTGAGTTCTTTGGCGCCTATAAAAGACACCCTTTTTTATATCTATTTTTGTTACGCATCTTACTTCATCCGGCATAAACGAATCGAGATATATATTTATTAATGTTAAACGGCGGCCGCCGTGGTGTGAAGGTAGTGTTGCCGGCCTACCACACCGAAGGTCCATGGTTCGAGCCCTGGTACAGGTAACATCAAAAGTGATTTGAAAAAAGTTTTTCAAAACGGGGTCGCCCCTCGGCAGTGGTTTGGCAAACTCTCCGAGTGTATTTCTGCCATGACAGGCTTCTCAGCAAAAATTCGTCTCCTTTGTAGATGCCGTTCGGAGTCGGCAAAAAACTGTAGGTCCCACCAATTTGTAGGGAAAATTTAAATCGGCACACCACAAATTGGAAGAGAAGCTTGGCGCAAAAATCTCTTAGGAGGTTTATGATGATATACCTGTTGTATATCGCGCCATAGAGATAGAATCAAAACATTCAGGATGAAAAGTAAAATATCCGGGCAAGTAGTTAATACCCCACTGCAAAAGCGAAGTTGTATATCTTTTTTGATTTTCATACCTTTCATGAACATGAAATGTTTGTACGTATACTGAAATGATCAGGAGGATGAACTGGGTCGATGTAGCCATGTCCGTCTTTCGGAACGTCTTTCTGTCTGTCCGTCTGTCTATTTGAACGCAAATACGTACTGAAAGTATTAAAATAGACCTGTGTAAATTGGGATCACTACTAGGTATATAATGTTCGGTTCCACCCGAACTTAGACTTCCTTACTTGTTTTATCTAAAATTAATTTTATTCAAAAAGTTTTATTTCGTTTCATATTTTTCCGTATACACATTTACACATCGTATTGCTTGCTTGCTGTTTTCATCCTAAAAGTACTTGCATTTGCACATTTTCAACTTTTGATTTATGAAATGTGTACGCAAGCTTAGTTTTGTTTACAACAATACAAAGGATAAACAAACAATAATGAGTAGGCTTTGTGGTGAAAAAACTCGTATATTAATTTTAAAATAGATCTCTCTCACTGTTCTGTTAATACTAGGCTTACAACTGCATATGGCTTTTAGGAATTCAAAAAGAAAAAAAGTAAGACAAGCCCCACAATTCTAGAATATTTGTATTAGTTCTTGCTGGAGAATATTACAAATTTTTGTAAACCAAGTACTTGAATTGCAACGAGATTTTATGTAAAGTACAATCATACACAAATACAACAATAAAATGTAGTGCAATGCCAGCATGCAAAATCATCAAGTTAAACTCAAATGGCAAGCAGCTCTAGTAGCGCAAATACAACAACAAAGGGATATAAAAGAAAGTGCTGATGTAATGCATTCCATTTTCTAGATTGCACTTTAAGTTGCTCCCGAGAAAACAGTTTATACTATCTAAATGCATCGGTACCCACGAACGTTTTGTCAAAAGATATTTAAAATATTAAGTATCACAACTTGTTTTTTTATGTATACTAATGAATACTAAACTGCAGCTACTTAATTAAAGATCATAAATACTTTTCAAAGTGCTTATATTTGAATTTATGAAATAAAATAGATAAAAATTAAGTCATATGAAATAAAATAAAATCAAATTAAAATAATAAAAATGTTTTCAGTTAAGCTTTTTGCAACCGCCTTCGAAATGTTAGTAAGTCCTTTTTAATTTATTCAGCTAAGTATTTTTCAGCATTATTAGGTAGACTCCTGCAGTTACTTTTCGGAATTTCAGCGCTAAAAGCGAATTGATATGACAGTTACCCATACAAATTAATTTTCAAAGCTCCTATTATATTGGAAATATATACTCTATATCGAATTTTTTCTCACAATTATAATTGTACCAAAAGTTTTTTTAAACTAATCTAAATCTTATCATAATTTGTGTGAACTTTCGTTAGTCCCTTCGCATAATCTTACTGTGTTCATTTAAAGCTGCATATTTCATTATTGCATGTGTTGCAAGTGGCATATGGCATTTAAGTACACACACATGAGTGTCATAGCTTTTGTTGTAGTACAAGAATGTATTATTATTTTCATATTTTGAAACATAAACTATTCGGAATATTTATTAGTCTCTACCAAGTAAAGCCTAAAGTTGTGCACAAGGCTTGGTAGTTTACGCACATCATCAATGTCAGTGCAAAGAGCAGATGTGGCAGCCGTTGAAATATATATCATATATTTCTTATTTGTAATAGTACTAGAGCTAAAGAACTTTTAATATATATGCAGCCATTGAAAGTAAGTGTAGAATAGTAAAAAATCGAAAAAATTTTGACAAATAGTATTTTCGGACCGAGATCAAACCAGTCTGAATAAGACCAAATTTCTTCAAGCAAAAATTTTAGTTTTGAAGAATACTGGAAAATTTGAAACCGCAGGCACGCTTCGCTGCGTCTTAGAACTTTTGATTGAACTCTGTCTTAATCATTATGTCCCTAAACCAGTTAAGATATGGAACTCCATCACATAGCTAATTGTATCACCTTTCATTTGATACCCATATTGTACTAATACATTTTGGGTCGTCCTGGCCCACATTTTGCTTGATAACTCCAAAACAACTCGAGCTATCGAAACAGCGGATACATTATTTTTTAAGTAAGAAATCCAGTAAGGCAACGGTGGACAGACAAAATACTCAAAAACGTTTGCTTTGGATCCTGTTGGCTCAATAATGATATCTCCTTATTTATTTAGTCTCTGGCCACTTCCAATTAGTGAATGATTACCCTTTAAGTATATTTTAAACTACTATGTGACTGGTTTATTTTTACCGATATTTGCCTACAGTTCAATGACTTGATGATTTCGCCTTTTTATATAGTTTACATGTGTAAATGCATATGCAAAACTTGGTTATGTATGTTTGCAAATACATCAAACGAGCTTTGTCTAAGTGTGAGCGTATGCTTAACACTTTGAAAAGAGATTCACTGCAAAAAGGCGATTAGTGTAGGATGCATCCGGGATGAGTCGCAAAGAAGGATACGACTAATGCCAGTTCTGATCACTTTATATGGGTTGAACTGTTCACGATTGTTTGAGCATGTCCTATGGAGGGACCAATTGTACCCATTTATACCCAAACGGGTTTGAAAGGACTAATCCACTTTCTACTTAAACGGAGCTTTTTAGCTCCTATAAGTATGCTACAAAAACTAAAATTTACTTGCACCCCTATGAGTATGCTACACAAATAAAAATTTACTTATGTATATTAAATTATAGCCAACTGCAGCCTAAAGGGAGTAACCGCGGCTCACTCTGTTTGGATATTAGTCTCACGATTTTTTGCAGCGTTATTAAAAAGCAGTATATACAAAGCAAACAGTTGTTTTTTATAAGTTTTTAGTAGACAATCACATGAAACTAACTTTTATATAGCTACTTTTGCATACAGGTATCTTAATATGTACGCATATTCTTGCCATCATCATTGAGTTTTATTGATGAATATTTTGCTATTATAGCCTTTCTTTAAATATTTTTAAAACAAATTGTTTTTGCAAAATAAACTATTTTTAGCCTAAACAGCTAAATAACTTAAGCTCGAGATAAATATTTTCATGTATGCAAAATTGTTTTATTTTCAGATATGCCTGAGTTTTTAGACTGTAAAAATTTTTTTTCAAAAATACTGCGTCTTAAATATTTGATTAAAAGATGTGCCACAGACGAAGAAGGCTCCATCTAAGCTCATTACAATTTCAGATACCATGTGGCGGTTTTGAAACAAATTCTTTTATAGATCAAATAGAGCTCTATGGTCGTATAATATTTGCATCCCTCACTGAAAATGTAGTACATTCAGGCTAGCTAGTTAGTCACAATAATTAAATTTCTTTGAAGAAAATACTCAGCGGCATGTCTGAAAAAAGTGAAAAAAAATCAACCAGCCATTTAAGAGCATTAAGACTCACACTTTGTGGGACTATAATTTAATAGAAATCATTTTGAAACTTTAACCTAAACTTGTAAACCTTCACGCAGTTTTTGAGTTTGCATAAGCTGCGGAACAATGATTCAAAAGTTTTCTATGCAAGAACTATCCAGATTTTTACATGCAATTATCAGTCGAATTTTAGCTGAATAAATACTCGTATTATAACAGAAGAAGAAAATGGGCCATTTTGAGTAGCACTCACTGTAGGCACTCGTGCCTTATAGCTCCCC